>JAIVEN010000006.1:37807500-38432500 GCA_026686845.1 Adenanthera pavonina
ATCTTGTCGAGAGAGCGAGAGTTTTAATATATATTTATTTTTTATGATGAATGGGATTTCCATTTCTACAAATGGTTGTATTTATTTCCCAATTTATGTTTCTTCATTAGCATAGTTGTGAGACTAAAGCAACAAAAATTGTATAAGAAAAATCATAAAATCATATAAAAATTTCATTATGTGCCTCATGAATACTTATCTATGATATACAAATATGAGTACGAATATACAGTATAATATCATATGATACATTAGATATAATAAATTCAAAAATTTTAGGATACATAAATGGGAGATATACATATAAAATTATATATATATATATATTCAACAAATGAATGCATCAAAAATTAAAAAAATAAATAAAATTTTGGAGTTCCAAACATGCATTTTAAATGTAGTATAGTCATATCTAAGACAAGAAACTAAACAGTGATTTTTTACACGCTTTTTAAGTTACTTCAGAATTTTTTAGAGAAGAAAAACTAGTAACATATATCATGAAGTATAGTCCATATATATGGGTATATAAAGATCGGGCAAGATTACATTGATAGTCAATCCAATACCCGATCTTTATAAGATTGGGCAAGAACGAGCCAACCCAGTATATGAGATTGGGGTTGGCCCGGTCTTAAAAAATATATAAAAATAAAAAATAAGTTAATTTTATTTATTAAAAAAATATAATTACATTCATCCAAAATATATTTTCTTAAAAAATAATATTATAATCAAAAGTAACATTTATTAAAATTATAAATTCTTAATAATGTATTATTTTTACACAATATTAAGAAATCAATCTAAAATTTTAAATAAAATTAAAAGATTAAATACTTATAAATGTTCACAATAATAATATAATCAATTTATTTCTTATTATAAAAAATATCATATAAAATTTTTTAAAATATATAAAATTATATATATATATATATGTATATATCGCAACAAGGCAAGATCAGGTTTATCCTTAACTTGGTGTCCAACTCGACCCAATTTCTGAGACTAACCCTATATGTTAGGTAGGACCAGATTAATTGAGCTACTGGGTTGGTTGAACATCCCCTTATCTATGTACTGTATCTAATATGTATATGATATGAATATATTTTCCCTTTTAAAAGATTAGTACAATATAGATAATTATATAATCCAGAAGGTATGGTATGAATCACAATCCTGTTATAAAGTAGAACCCCTCAATTATGAGTAGCAAATACTGATTGGTGAGCTTATATAACCAAAGCTTATACTAGCATTTCTTTTTTTAAACCATACATTACCATTTCCACTAAGTATTGTGACTTTCCCCCTAATGTTTTGCTTCTTCATTGGCGCAGTAGGAAGACTAAACCAATAAAAAAGCATGGCTAAAAGATTTTTAGAATTATACACAAGTTGCAATCATTTTATTCCAGTTCAAAATAATAAAATTCACACAATGGCAAATAATTAGTTAAATAAATATTTTACAAACTTCATCAGTATCCTGTCATACTAATCATGCTTACCAAAGACTCGATTAAAAAAAAAAAGAAAACCAAGAGAGAGAGAGAGAGAGAGAGTAATTTTAAGGATTAATTTTCCTTGAAAAATATTGCAATTTCTGGCGCTGAAGGAGAGTTGATCGTTGACAGTTGATACCTGCACCAATCACTTACATACACGTGTCAAAACGATCCGGCACAAACCCAATCTACGGCATTACTGCATTGGTATGAATCAAGCGGACTGGCTCCTTGCCACACCGCTCCACTGCTCAATATTTTCCTGCAAACCCATACGGTAACCATTCCTGTTCAGCTATTCGCAGCTTCTCTCTCTGGAGCGTTCCCAACCTTAACCCTAATCCCAAGAAAGCCTTTCCAATGGCATTTGAGTCTCGTGATCATGAATTAGGATTCGACCAGCCAACCCCAACGCGCCTCTATAATCCCTACAAGGACCTCGAAGTTCCTATTTGAAACCTATCCCAACTTCCTGTTACAAGATTTTGGTTATACTTAATCAAACAATTTGTTAACAACCAAACCCTTTTGTTTAACAATTCAATACCCACATCAAATCTAAAGAATTAGAACATGAGAGCGGAAGTAAACGTACCAGAATCCATCGCATGAGAAGTTTCTTCGAATTCATAGACATGTATGCTATGATCTTTTAGATTGAATATATCAGAACTTTTTTGATAGTTTTCTCTAAGGGGGTGAAAAAACTAAGTTGAAATGATATATCAACCTGGGGACCATAACCCTCTATTTATAAAGAAATATTATGTGATATTTACAATTCGGCCCCTCAACAAATTATAAATATCACTATGGTCTCTACACATTAATTCCATAACAATTATGCCCTTAAGCCCTAAAACTTTAATTCCAAACAGGCCACTTCATTTAAGCTTATTTAAATAATGACCATACACTTTTAACATTTACATGTGTGACCCTATAATAATTTTATTCCAACAATCTCCCACTGGGTCACATATGTAAACATTATAAAAAAGTGATTTTCTATATGAGCTCAAAAAACTTTTGTCATTTTATTCACAGGGTATAAACAATCAGGTCCAATGATTGCATTAATATAGGATCAAAGAGGCATTCGTCATATTTATCATGACTAGACCCCACAATGGTCACATATATTGACACAACCAAATGACATAGATCAATCATGGATGTATAGCATGGAAAATTACACGCAATGTGATCTATACATGTCTATTTTCCAACTGATCCTCCTTACTTTAATGAGATCAATACTTTAACATAATGTAACAGAGTGAAACCCAATAACTAAATAACTTTATTTCTGATCAGAAAATACATTTTAGTACATAAAAGTCTTACATTGAACATTTCATACTTCCACTATATTGAGATATCCTCAAACATAATAACACCCATATGAGTGGTATGCTCATGAAAGACCATGGGTGGTCATGCTTTCGTAAGAAGATCTGCTATCATGGAGTTTGTCTCAATATGTTCAATGGATATTTGTCCACTCTGCACTCTTTCTTTTACAACTAGAAACTTGATGTCTATGTGTTTTGATTTAGACGAACTCCTGTTGTTATTAGAATATAAAACTGCAGACTTGTTGTCACAATATAACTTCAATGGTCTTTCTATATTTCCTAAAATGCGCAGCCCAATGACAAAATTTTGTAGCCAGATTCCTTGATTAGATGCCTCATAACATGCTACAAATTCTGCTTCCATAGTAGAAGATGCTATAAGTGTTTGTTTAGTACTCTTCCAAGAAATGGCTCCACCAGCCAACAGAAAGATGTAGTCTGATGTTGATCTCCTACTATCTTGGCATCCAGCATAGTCAGAATCACAATACCCTTTGATCTCCAACTGATATGATCTATAGTATGTGAGCATGTAATCCTTTGTTCTTTGCAAATAGTGCATAACCCGTTTGGCTGCTTTCCAATGATCTATTCCAGGATTACTTAAATATATACCAAGCATACCTGTAATATACGCAATATCTGGACGCGTACAAACATGAGCATACATTAGACTCCCAATTGCTAATGCATAGGGAATCTTTTGCATTTCTTCAATTTCAAGATTACTTTTAGGGCACTGATTAAGGCTGAACTTATCACCTTTAGCAACAGGTGTATTAAGTGATTTGCAATCCTGTATGCCAAATCTCTTAAGGACTTTATCAATATAATTTCTTTAAGATAATCCAAGAATACCTCGAGAGTGATCTCGATGTATTTGGATTCTTAATATAAAGGAGGCTTCATCAAGATTTTTCATCTCAAAATTCTTTGACAGAAATCTCTTGGTTTCATTCAATATGCCCATATCATTAGTGGCAAGCAATATGTCATCCACATACAAAACTAGGAATATAAACTTACTCCCACTGAATTTTTGATACACACAATTATCAATAGTGTTTACCTCAAAGCCAAATAAGGTAATTACTTGGCGAAATTTGTGATACCATTGACGGGAAACTTGTTTGAGTCCATAGATGGATTTCTTCAATTTGCAAAACCATCTTCTTTGAGTTCCCTAATTCAAAGTTTTTTTGTTGCACCATATATATATTGTTTCATCAATGTCACCATTAAGAAATGTTGTTTTTACATCTATCTGATGAAGCTCAAGATCAAAATGTGCAACTAATGCCATGATTGTCCTAAAAGAGTCTTTCGACGAAATTGGAGAGAAAGTCTCTTTATAGTCAATCCCTTCCTTTTGAGTAAAGCATTTTGCCACAAGACGAGCCTTATATGTTTCCACATTACCATTTGCATCCCGTTTGGTTTTAAATATCCATTTGCAACCAATGGGTTTTGCACCTTCTAGTAATGGGACAAGTTCCCAAACTTTATTGTCTTGCATGGACTTATACTCCTCATTCATTGCTTTAATTCACTTTTGAGAGTTAGGGTCTTGCATGGCTTGATGGACATTGATTGAATAATCATCCACCATACCATTTTCTCCATCATGTTCTTGAAGGAACACAACGAAATCATTCGGAATCGCTTTTCTCCTTTCTCTAGTAGATCTACTCAATAAAAATGGTTGTTGAGGCTGTTGAGTTTGTTCCAAAGGAACAAATACCTCATCTTGAATGGGGTTTTGATCAATATTATCCTGTTGAGGTTCCGAATTCACTTCTTGAACAACAACAGGTATGGTAACCTGTATATGTTCAGAAGTAACTGCAGTAATTGGTTCAAAAATTGAGTCCAATTCTTCCTCAAAGGTATGTCTCTTACCTCATTTCTCCCCCCAAACCCAACATCCTCAAAGAATCGTGCAGTTCCCATTTCAAATATTGTTTTAAGCGTGGGATCATAAAACTTATAGCCCTTTGACCGTTCAGAGTAGCCAATAAAGTAACTACTAACTGTTTTGGAGTCCAGCTTCTTTTCTTGAGGCCTATAAGGGCGTGCTTCAGTTGGGCATCGCCAAATGTGAAAGTGCTTAAGACTAGGTTTTCGACCTGTCCAAAGCTCATAAGGTGTTTTAATAGTTGATTTAGTTGGCACTCTATTCAAAATATAAGCTGCTGTCTTAAGTGCTTCTCCCCAGAGTGATTCTGGCAAGGTGGAATGACTAATCATACTCCTTACCATATCCTGAAGAGTTCGGTTTCATCTCTCAGCTACACCGTTCATCCTAGGTGATCCTGGCATAGTATACTGTGGGATGATCCCCAATTCCTCTAGGAATCTAGCAAATGGTCCTGGACGTTGTTTACCTGATCCGTCATATCTATTGTAGTATTCACCACCACGATCAAATCTAACGCTCTTAATTCTTTTATTAAGTTAATTTTCAACTTCAGCCTTAAAGATTTTGAATATATCCAAAACCTGTGATTTTTCATGAATTAAATATAGATACCCATACCTGGAATAGTCATCTATGCATGATACAAAATATTGTTGACCATTCCACGAAGGTTTACGAAATGGTCCACAAACATCCGTATGTATCAATTCTAAGACATCTTAACTTCTATAGGTACCTACTCCTTTAACTTTGGTTTGTTTACCTTTGATACAGTCAATACAAACATCAAAGTCTGTAAAGTCTATATTGCTCAAAATGCCATTAGATACGAGACGTTCAATTCTTGGTTTAGAAATATGACCTAATCACTTGTGCCATAATGACCTCAAGTTTTCCTGGTTAATTTTACGCTTAGTACCGCGTGATGACCCATGCAAGGCTTCTTGATAAGATTCAATCGTGTCAAGTAAATATAAATTGTCATAAAAAATCAAAGAACCATATCCAACAACATTTGAATTAATAGATATTACAACCTTATTGTCTCCAAATGTACAAAAATAACCAGATTTGTCCAATTTAAAAACAGAAACCAAATTCCGTCTAAATGATGGTACAACAAAAGTGTCTATCAAATCCAAATAATGACCAGTTCCTAATAATAACCTAAAATGACCGATTGCTTCTACATCTACTGACTCGCCATCTCCCACATAAATGCATCTTTCAGCATCAGTTGGCTTTCGGTAGCTCAAGCAACCCTGCATAGAAACACTTATGTGAATAGTAGTACCAGAATCTAACCACCATGTGTTTCTAGGTACTGAAGCTAGATTAACCTCAGAACAAACCAAAGCAAGAGGCATACCTTTCTTTACACGCCATGCGTGATACTTGGTACAATCCTTTTTCTGATGTCCAATTTTCTTACAAAAGAAACATTTATCCTTGTCCTAAATATGTTTCTTCTGATCTGAACCCTTAGCAGCCTTAGATCTCTTTCTCTTTTTGCCTTTGCCTTTAGAGGTGGTTGCTAGATTAACACTTTCAGTGCTATCTTGCTTCAGTCTCTCTTCCTCTTGCACGAGATAAGCAATGAGCTCATTAAGAGTCCATTTATCCTTCTGATAGTTATAACTGACCTTAAAATGGCTGTATTGCATAGGAAGAGATATGAGTACCAAATGCACCAGTAAATCCTTGGTTAGCTCAAGCTTTAGTTCTTTAAGCTTAGCAGCCGTGTGAGACATCTCCATGATGTATTCTCTAATATTTCATTTGCCTTTATACTTCATAGAAATCAAGCGTTGCAAAAGCGTACTTGTTTCTGCCTTATCGCCTTTTAAAAAGTGTTTCTCAATTTTAGCAAGAAAATCCTTAGTATTGGTAATCTCATCTGACACTGCACCCCTAAAAGATTCGGGAATGGCACGCTTGATGATCATTAGACTCATGCGGTTTGAGCGATCCCACTTCTCAAAGTACCTCCATTCATCAAAGGAACTTGTAGCTGTAAGAGGAGGGGGTTGCTCAATCCTTAGCGCAAGATCCAGATCCATGCAACCCAACACAATTTGTGTGTTGTCTTTCTATTCCTTGAAATTGATACCATTTAAAATGGGAATAGAACTCAAATTGGCAGATATAGATGAAACAACAACTAGAAGAAAAGAATACAACACAATAAGCATAGTTACAATACATATAAACTGACAGCAATAAATTCAAATAATTAAAACCCAAGACAAGTTACCGGTACAACATTAATATTAAGTCTTCGGACAACAATATTAATTGTAAGTGGTAATCTTGTTGCAATGAACAAATACTGACAATAATTACTATCAAACAATAAATGATCTTTGGATCAAATTATTATTCACATGTAAAAAAAATATATAATTGTCACATATTTATCATCACATGTGTGCATATAATTCGGCCAAATATCAACCTTCATTTGGGTTGGTTAAGATATATGCATGGCATTATACACCCACAAAACATCTATTGTCACACCCGAAAATGCGACGCGGATGGCGTGGAGGTAAAGAAAAAGGGAGAAACCGGCCCGCGCAGCGGGGGGCCGGCCTCGGAGGGAGTCGCCACAAAAATTTTGAGGGAAATTTTAGGAAACCGGAATAAAAACAAAAACAAAAAGGGATAAGGATTGGTTTACGAATCAGAGTTGGGTTCGGGAGTACGATTGTGAGTGGGGAAGGTGTTAGGCACCCCCACAACACCCGTTCCTGAGAACGGTTACCTTAGGTTGATCATGCAATTTTTATGACTTTTTACAAATTTATTTTGATTGCCCTTTTACCATTCACATGCAAAAATAAATATAAAAATAAGAGAAATGTAAAAATGAAAATAAAGTACCAAATGGAAATATGGGAGGTTGGGAAAAATAAATTAAGAGAAAAATGTTATTTATTTACAAAAATGGACTTAAAAAAATAAATTGGTAAATATTTATTAAATTAAGAGAAAAAAACCACCAAATAAATCAGAAAATATTTATTTATTTACAAAGGCGGACTTGACCCAGAACGAGAGTCTGGGGCCTACGTACCCTGCTATAGGGATCAAAGTCGACGTAGTTCGGACATAAAAATGCGCGTCACTGGGTTGGTATTTTTATTATATATTTTCTTTGAAAAGAGAGGTTTATAGAAAATAATTTTGTCCTTCCACAAAGAAAACAATTTTCAGAATTGGTTAGTATGTTTTAATTTGTAAAAGACAGATTAATTTCCATTATTTGCTCTTTTCATTCATTTATTTTTGGTTTAATCAATTTTTAAAAGAGAAGATATATTTTTCCTCAATTTAGAAAATATAATTAAAATTATGTGTGATTTGAACATTTTTATTTGAAAAGAAAATATTTGAAAATAATTATATTTTTACGTAATAAAATCAATTGGCTCATATGGTGATTTTATCACTCACATTTACCTATTGATATCCAAGTGTCCACGGTGGTGTTAATCGAGACAAAAAGGCATAAAAAGTTTAAAAACGAACAAAATTTTTTTATACAAATGATTTTTTTTATTATAAAAATTATTTTAACACCTATTTATTTATTATAAAAAAAGAAGTTGAAAAATGTGATCATTACGTATGTTTTGGAAAATAATAATCAGCATATGTGGTGACTTTATCACTCACAAGTTACTGATCCGTATTTAAAATATTCTCGGTGTTTCCACTAGAGACGGCTAAGCATAAAGATTAAAAAAAGTTTGAAGAAAGACAAATAATTTTTACACAAATAATTTTTATTTTCTTTTTATGGAAATAGATAGGATCCATTTAATACATATTTACTTATTTAAAGAAGAAACATTAAGACAAATACAAAATGTGGTTATTACATATATATTTTTTTAAGAGAAATAATCAGCATATGTGGTGACTTTATCACTCACAAGTTACTGATCAACATTTATATGCTCACGGTGATACCACTCGTGGCAAAAGGCAAAAAGACTTAGATAAAAATTAAAATAAATGAAATCATCTTTATATTAAATTATAAAAACAAATATAATTATGATCGTTTTATAGAAAGAAAAGCGGTAAAAGAAATTTTAAAAATATGACTTTTATGTATATATTCATAGATTATTTATTTTTATTTGTTTATTTCTTTTATTTTATTTTATTTATCTTCTTTTTTTTAGAAAAAGAGTCAATTAGGATTTGTGATGACTTTATCACTCACAGCTCGCTAATTAACACCTAAATGCCCACGGTGTTAACACTCGGAACATAAAGGCCAAAACAAAAATTTGAAATAAAGATCTCTCATTGAATCATTTATTTTTACTTTTAATAAATAAATAAAAACATTAGTACTCATAAATAAAAATGAAATAAAATAAGATTTAGCCAATGTTTATACCATGGCAACTCCTCACTCACGGTATAATTGACTGGCGCTCTATATGCACATGGAGAATTGGTCCCTCGTGGCAAACTCTAAAAGCGAAAAGAAGAAAAATCTATGACCAAATAAAAACCGAAATCAGAAATAAAAACAACGAAACATAAAAATCAAATACAATTTATCAGTGTGTGCTAGCGCAAATCCAAATAATTTACACCCAACTTTGAGATGAAAAGATGCAAACTCTAGTATCTTCATCTTCTTTTCCTTTGCCTCAAAGTTGATAGCTTCAATTTCCTCTGCTTGGCTTGGTGGCAATGGCCTCGATTTCTCTCAAACTTGGTATATACTCCCATATGGCTCGAAAAAAAGATAAAACAGGATTATTCATCTTAAATTTTGGGGCAAAAGGAAACAAGGTAATTGCTTTTAAAGAACAAATATCACATGCTAATAAGAAGCAATCCATTATGCAAACATATGAGCACACGAGATAATTTTAATCCGTTATGTGAGATCAGGCTTTCAAGTGAGAAATCCTTAATATGCAAGCTTTCCTTAAAAACAAATAACTCCATATCAAGTTACAAAAATCATATTTGCCAAGCCTAAACTCAATACAAAAAACCAGAATCTTGTGACCATTGAGAAGTGAATGGGCTTAGAGAAGAAAGGCGCGAGCTATACAATTCTCCTATTAGCCTAACCACATTGGGCCATAAAATAAGAGAAATCACAAGAACCTCAAACTTGATTTAATCTTTTCCATTTGTTATTCATGTGTCATACTTCTCATTGAACTCTCATGTATTATTCTATGGGTCACAACCAACAAGAGGAATAAGAAAGCATTTACTTATAAAATCAAGTCATGATAATTCTTAAAACATATACGCATGGTCAAAAACTTTGGAAACTTTTATATATCTATGTAAGATAAAACTTATCAAGAATTGAACCTGACTCATGGTAAGATAACCCAACATCTATTTTCCTTAACACATCTAGGTCTACAATATAGCATGTTATCCAACAAGGTATGCACATATTTGACACCAGAATACAAACTATGGTACTTACGATATCTGAGTCACAACAATTATTCAAAGTGGATTTGACCAATTCATACTCAGATGGTAACCTAAATCAAATACAACGTATCATTACAACTCATAATAACCACCTCAAGCTAACACAGGACTCGGCATCACAAACACATTCCAAACTTAAACTCCAATCAAACAAAAACAAAAACAACCCCACAATGCCAAACCTAAGAACAGAGAGCAAGGTATAATCTCACCAAACTCAATAATATAGAGAAATAACACGGCAAACCCTAGGATAACTACTGGCAATAAAACAGAGCTTCTCTAGTATACCAACCAAACTAGTGAATTCATCACATCTTAGATGCAGCAACCAGAAACAGGGCACCCATAATGGCATATATCAGAAGAATACTTAACACAAATTAGCTTTTTGAAGGCAGATCACTAATCAATGACAGTATAAGCAAGATGTAAAATCTAACCGGCAACCAAACTGATCAAAATGAAACAGAGAACCAGCAAGAGAATAATAGACAAGCCAAATCTACCTAAGGATTCGTATAGAAAGGAATCTCAGAATCAGGAAATTACCTCCGGGGTTTCAAGATGCCTCTTTTCCTCAAACTCGACTCCAAGCTTCGTTCTGCTCATCCTCTCCTTTGTTTATACTCCCTTGACCTCACGGCTGCCTCTCCCCTGGCTCACTCTGTTTCAGCTTCATCACAGGCATCCACGGCTCCCTGTTTCTGATCTCAATTTCTGAGTCTCGTCCAGTCTCCGCGGCCTCTTCTAGCTCAGGCTTCCTCACCTTCATGTCTTCGTCTTCCTCAGTTTCCTCCTCGACTCCACCGCGGCTCCACGGTGTTACCCTCTGTTTTTTCCTCTGCTCCGGTCTACTCCATGGCTCCCTCGGCCCTCTTCATCTCCCAGATCTCACTCGCACGGTTTCCTTTCCTTTATTTTCTTCTTCGCAGTTCTTTGCTTCCCCGTGCCTCGCGTCCTCAGCCCTAGCTCCCTCTGTCCCACGGTTCAGCCTCCACCAAGGCTCCCTCGGTTTCTCGGTCTCCTCTCTGCTTTTCCTTCTTTTTTTTTTTCATCTCCCCTCGCTTTCCTCCGACACCCTTTCTCTCTCGGTTCAGCTTCCACCGAGGCTCTCTCTCGGTTTCTGTCTTCGTGTATTCCTTCGAGCCCTCCTCTTTTCCTCAGCCTTGGACTCCTCGGCCTCCAGGCTTCCTCTCCGGCTGCTCCCTCGCGGCCAGTACCTCTGGCCTCTCTACTCGTCCTCGGGTGCCGGCCTCCCTCGTTCTCTCCTTTGTTTTTCTCCCCCTTTAGCTCTCTCATTCTTTTTCTCCGTCACCCCTCGTGCTCTCCTCACTTCACCGCGGCCGAGCTCCCCCTGTTTCTTCTCTCCTCTCGGTCTCCTCCACGCGGCCCCCCTCCTCGTGCCTATGGCCAGGTCTCCTCTGCTTCTCATGCTCGGTGGCTCTCTCTCTTTTTTTCCTCCTCTGCTCTCTGTTCTCCCTTGCTTCCCCTGCTCAGAACTCCATCTGTAGCTCTCTCGGCTTCCACCCGAGCTCCCTCCTCTTTGCTTCCTCTTTCCTTTTTCCCTTGCTGCCCTAGCTCCCCTCTTCCTTTTCTTTTCCTCCCGCGGCTCCCTCTTCCTTTGTCTCCATTTCTTTTTCTCTCTGCGGCCTGCCTCCTCCCTGTGTCTCATGAGCCCTTTCTCTCTTTTCCTTTCTTTCTCCAGCCCTGCGTCTCGCGGCCCTCTCTCTCTTTTCCTTTCTTTCTCCAGCCCTGCGTCTCGCGGCCCTCTCTCTCTTTTCCTTTCCTTCTCCAGCTCTCCCTTTTTCTTTTCTATTAGGGCTACGCCCTTAATCCTTCCACGAGCCCTCACTTGGGCTCGTGATGCGTTTGGGGCTGAAGCATTTCAGCCCACATATATTTCATTTTTTTTTATATTTCAGTTTTTTTTAGTTTTGCTTCTTTTTTTTTTTATCTTTTCTTTCTTTCTTTCCCTTTTTTTGACATTTTCTATTATTATTATTTTTTATTATTATCATTATATTTATGTGTTTTTAAAATTACCCAGACAACATACGGTGTTCACATCTATTATTATTCATGAAAAAATTTTTACAAGAAAAGTCACTTTGGTGATATTCATATGCCAATTAATTCACTTAAAATAATAAATAAGGACATTTTAAAATATAACTTCATATAATTATTTGAACCTAATTGCTGAAATATAAATACTTGAAATTTATCTAAACTGTATATTATAATGTACATTAATATATATACACACACATATACATATATTATATTATATATTCCGCATTATATATATATATACACTATATATATGCTTTAATTTTTTTTTTCTTTGGTTTAGCCACCCACGTGATCACATCCTTGGGTTTGATATTTGGCAATAGATTCAACCCCCTGGACATTAACTCAAAAGCCATGAATGGCACGTGGTAGCGTTTTAGCCATAAAAGAACCTAAAGTAGTACAATGATTCTGGAAATACTATTTCACAAAATGAACCAACAGAAACATCGCATGTCCCAAAAATAAAAAAAAAAACTGTGTTGGAAAAACGTCACAATGATTGGGGTGGAAACTGAATGACAGCGTTTCATTTCCGGCAAGGGAGGGTGGGTAACTACCGCCATGACAGTATTGCCCATGGAAGGTTGTTCGAACAGCAATCAGACTTTTATATTTTTAATTTCTAAAACTGAAATTTTAAATAATGAACCCAAAATCTTAAGAGAAATAAACTTCAAATGTAAAAGTTTTATATTCTGGAAATTGTATTCCCAGACATGATGGATACCGAACTCTTTTATCTCATTTATGAAATCTGGAAGAATAAGTCATTTGCAAATCAAAGTCCAAAATATTGGCAAAAAAAAAAACCTAATCCATAATCTTCTTGTTTAATATGCATGAATTTAACAAAATTCCTTATCAAACCACATAATAATAATAATAATAATAATAATAATAATGATAAATTAAACATTTTTAAAACACAAAAAATCATCTCAAGATATCAAAATCCATTATTATCTAGAAATTTATTTAGGAGTTCATCACAAAAACAAAAATTTCAAATTCTATAAAGCCACATAAAATCATAAAATTTAATCATATAAACATGAATATTATTCTAAAGATTTGATGATGGAAAGGCTCTGATGCCACTTGTTACAAGATTTTGGTTATACTTAATCAAATAATTTATTAACAATCAAATCCTTTTGTTTAACAATTCAATATCCATATCAAATCTAAAAAATTAGAACATGAGAGTGGAAGCAAACATATCAAAATCCATCATATGAGAAGTTTCTTCGAGTTCACATACGGGCATGTTATGATATTTCAAATTGAATATATCAGAACTTTCTTGATAATTTTCTCTAAAAGGATGAAAAAATTAAGTTCAAATGATATATCAATCTGGGAACCATGACCCTCTATTTATAGAGAAATATTATGTGATATTTATAATTCGGCCCCTTAACAAATTATAAATATTACTATGATCTCTATACATTAATTTCATAATAATTATATCCTTAAACCTACAACTTTAATTCCAAACATAACTCTTCATTTAGGTTTATTTAAATAATACCCCTATTCCATAATAATTTTATTCCAACACTTCCAACCTCCCCTGAGCATCTCTTCGTCGAGGTGGGTCGCTACAAACGGTGATCCTGGGGTGAAAACCTCACCTTCTACACCGGCTGCAGCTACCTCGTCAGAGCTGTTAGTGGCACCGCTGTTGGCCTCTTCGATGGCGTGAAATCTTTTGAATCTAGCGACATTACAGAGCTTCGGATAATCCGGGTCCTAAACGCTTCTGGCTATTCAGGTCGGACTTGGGGTAACTGACTTGGTGTGATTGGATTGCTTTATGTCGGTATCGAGAGCGAGATAGTGGCTATCTGATGTGTGGAATAGTGTGGCGGCAGGGCTTGGTACTGATGCGTTGTATTGTGCTGTGAGAGGGGTGAGATCAGCTGTGGTCTCGGGAGCATTAGGCGGAGTCTTGGTTGGTGTGGCCATGACGGCCAAGTAAGCGTTGAAATGTTATGTGCCAATTTGAGGAGGTTATTTTAATTGAGATTTTATTTTAATTTAAAAATTCTACTTATCAATTTTGATCGATTGTTGAGGCAGAAGATTTAGATTATACCACTACGATGCACTTGGTAATAGTGCTCCTGTTGCAAACTATTATTTAAATGTGTATTTTTGGGCCATATATTGGCTAACTGTTAGAATGAAAGTGATGGAATCATCTTGTAATCAACTATTGAAATGGATCCAAATTTGGAAATAGCATTAAATTTATATATATTTTTTCCTGTTTCTTCTATTCATATGATGGATGTATAATTTGTCAGTACATTGAAGATTATGAAGTTTTATATGCTAGAAAATTTAGCTACTAAGATATATTATTCAATGGAAGCCAAGTTAATGATCAACATTGTACTCGTGTCGTGCATACCTTACACACATATTCTTATGATTCATGAATTTAGGGGAATTGCTTGTGCAGAAGGTCTTTTATTCTTTAATCATAGGCTATCGCATTAGTATACCTGAGAAGTTGGCAGCACGCAAGGCAGATGGTTTCTGCTATTATGTTGATTCTGATGCTCTTAATATTGTCTTTGAGACTTTTCTTCTTAAAGTTGGGACATATTTATCTTAATCTCAAATTTTGCATTGTACATCAATTTTTTCCTAAATTTTACAAGGCTAGCAATGAGCTTCAAGCATTCAGATTATAGTCATTTGGTACTAAGTTGGAATAGGATTGAATTAGTATAGGAAATATGGCCTCCTGCTTAAGTTTAGTTAGTTTACAGACAATAACTAAGCTGCATCTGATGTTATCAATAGATTTTGCATTAACTGTGTACAATCAAATAAACTCTTTCTCTGAAAATACATTTTGCTTGAAGGAGCATTTTTCCTTATTATAATTGGGTATGCTGACTACCTGGATTAAAGATTTTAATGTCTTCACCTATCTTCTTTTTTATTTTTGAAGTCTCTCTTTCCTCCTTTGCTACTTAGATTCTGTAATTTATAATTGATGATTTCTTTTAATACGAATGTCTAATTCTAATTAGTGATGAGGCTTCCTCTACTGCATTTTTGGGGTTGCATAAGCAAATGAATAGGAACTTGTTTAACTTGAGAGCTGAATTTAAACCAACTACCCAAAAAAAGAAGAAGAAGAAGAAGGATTTGTCAATTGAGCTTTTTTTTTTCAGAATTGTGGAATGACCATGTAAATTTCTTTCCTGCATGGAAATCTTTTCATTAAGAATATATTTGACTGCAGAAAATTTGCCATGGCAAACTTACTAGGCAGTTTACGGGGGAGATTTTGTCTCCGAGAACCTTGGTTTGAACTCACCAATCACTGTGTTACATTATGATACTTGTTTCAATGACAAGCAATATTTGATGCCATATCCAAAGGAACAAAGACAACGAAAAATTTACCTTTTTATGCTACTTATAAAGTTCATGGAGATTTCAGCTTCCACTTGGTTATTTTAAGCTACTTATAAAGTGGATTCCTTTATCTGTTTTCTTAAGTGTTTTCTGATAAACTCATGGAAGCTCTAGGATCTATCTCTTCTCATGCTACCCCCTCCTTCCATGATATTTTTTTAGCCCCTTTAGGATCTACGCCTTATCTCACTTTTCTTATATGATTTGTTTGGGTAAGTGATATAGAAGGCTTTTATATGGATTGTCTATTTTACCCTTCAGAAGACTAGTATAGTGCTTATGTTGCAGAGTATTTTTTTTTTTCAATGCATATTTTCATATTGATAATGGCCACCTACATTAATTTAACTTGCAAAATTATCATTAATGAATAACCGAATCAGCTTGAATTTGGATATGGCCTAAAAGATCTTTAATTATTACTTCTTCGATTTTTTTTTATGATAGTTTCAGTACATCAATGCGTAGAACAGTGTTCAAGAGTATGCTGTGACGAGTAACTTTAGAGGCCATGAGGATTGAGAACTAATTTACATCAACACAACTAAGCATATTCTTTAGATTACTGTATTCAGTTTTCAGGACCCTGCAAATTTATTTGATTGTTTATGGTAATACTCTAGGTCTCATACAACTCACATGGAAAGATCTTCCATTGGTAAGTTTAACTATCTTTGGGTTATCCATGGATAATGAGTTATATATTCATTTCCTTTATTCAACCAGAAAATTATACATTCATTTCTCAATCCATAATTCTTGGTTGGCTAGCAATGCATACATGCTGAGTACTTGTGAAAGCAACTTTAGTATAGCCTCGAGCATATTGTAAAAGAATGGCATGTAATCCATTCAATTTCTGCCAAGGCTGAAGTGAAAAAGCATTTGGGTGACATGAAATAATATCAAATCCCCTGGCACTGAAAGAAAACGAGAAATCTCATTACACAAATTTCACTCGTTTCTACTAAAACAGGTTTTCATTTGTATGAATAAATCAATTCAGATTACAAAACTTAAATTTAGTGTGCTTGAGGTTTCAATCGAAAATAAGCCAGGGATGCAAAAAATAACCAAACCTAGGAAAGATTAGACTAGAGGGAAATTTGCTTCCTTCCTATTGTTACGGGCGCTCGGTTTTAACGGGAGAAATGTACAATGAATCAGAAGGGAATTATGGTTCTTGCAAATACGAAAGAGGGTTTCTGCCAGGGGTGGAGAGGAAAGGCCTCTCCAAGGAGAGAGTTAAGAGAAAATGACTTTAATGCCCTATAGTTTCGTCTTCGTCTTTCAAGAGCTCCAAAAGCCAACTATTTGTCACCTTCCCACCTCTAGAATGAAAATTGCATGTTGTAGCAGTCTGTGACCTTTATTTATAATTAGTCTGTGCTGATTTTTTACCTGAAACCTTTACCCTTTCATTGCTTGAAACATTTATCCTTTATTTGTAATGAGAGGAAAATAAGAAAAAATAAGAAAAAAGGGGAAATTAGGAATGAACATAGATAATTGATTAATTTATATATATATATATTTATGTTTCCCCTTAATTTTCTTTTTTTCTAATTTTTTTTTTATTTCTAACAAAGCCTTAGTTCATTATCTAATTTATTGATTGTGCTTGCACTATGTGAACTTTTTGAATATTAACCCGATGCTTGTGGAGTCCGTACTTCTGAGTAGCTTGCCTCATCAGCTAGCGCCGCCATGTGAGCTTTCTTCTTGTGGAACCGGTGTCGGTTTTATTCGCTTATTTTTCTGCTTCTCCTTCTCCTTCTGTTTTTTTTTTTTAATTGGATAGTCTTATTCATTCATTCAATTCGTTTTCTTTACCATCCTTTGATGTAGGTTTGAGTATTTATGGCCCAAATTGTTTTTTCTATTGTCTACAGGATCCATTGGGCTAAGTTAGAAGAAAAATTGGGCCAAAAATACTCAAACCATATCATTTAGATCCAAAGTCACTCATATTTCAAGCATATTCAGAACATGAAAGTGGGTATTTTGTGCCAAGGGTGCGAGACTGGGACCGCCCTCCGGTCATTAAAGAAAGAATGAAATGTACTCTTCAAATGTCCGGGAAGGTCGTCAGTTTATTGTGGCAACAACATGGTCTCTGGATTTACATGTAAGCCTTTGAATGCCTTTTTTGTTTTTGATACAAACTTTTGAATGACTTGAGCCTTTTACATGTGGTAAGTCCAGCTTTGTCCACAAGAGGCCCAATTATTTGGAGTCTAGATGTGATGAGCTAAGACCCAAATATCTTTTCTTTGATAAACTCTAAGGCCCAAATATTGATTGGTCTAATGAAGATTTTGTCTAGTCTTATAAATATAATTGATGAAAAAAAAAGAAAAAAATAATAAAACATTATACTCTATCTGTCTCTTATTATAAGATCTTTTTTTAAAAAAAATAACAAATTAATGAAAATCTTAATTTTGTAAAAAAAAATCATTATCTTTATAAAAATGCCTTTCATTAACTTCTCTTATGAAAAGAGGGTTGGATTAGTTGAAATTTATCAAGGATATTATTGGAAAAATTCATAAATACTTCACTAAATTTTATAAAGGGTCTTTTATTATGAGACAAAAGAAATTTTGTAAAAAGTCATATAATATGGGAGGGAGGGAGGGAGGGAGTAAAAAGCTACAGGGAGGCAATAAATTTTTTAATTAATTAATTAATTAATGTAGGTATTTCAATTAAGTTAATTTATAATTAAACTAAAGAGTAGTACATTTTTTTTGTGAAAAACAGTTGTCCTTTTTTTTTAAAATTATAATAGGACTTTGGGCATATTATAAAAATAAAATTTACTCTTCCAATAAAAAATATAAACAAAATTTAAACATTATGTATAATTTTTTTTTTGAATGAACATCATGTATAATTTATTCAGTCAAAAAGTTAGGAAATATAGTTTTTCTTAAAATTTTTTATGGAACATTATAAACAATTCCTATATATATATATATATATATATTAAATTAAAAACTTTCAATTCATCATCCTACGAAGCACACACTGCAAATAAATTTCACAAGGATGCATATTTTAGATTAAACTATGTAAACGGAAATGGAGTAAATATCTCTCTAATTTTTTGTGGACTAGAAAAATATATCTCAAATTAAAGAGTTATGAATTAAATTTCAAGATGTGTAAAGTGGTTTGATTGTGAATAGTAAGTAAGTAGTATGATGGAAACACAAAGCCAAGAAGGATACATTAGCCAGGTTTATCCCCTAAGAAATTCTTAGGTGCCCTTCGGTCTGGTTTGGTACAAGAGAATTGGTTTGAAGGAATGGGAATGGGTAAGAGAATGTAGCACTCCTTGTGTTTATTATACATCAATCATCATTCCTGGGAATGCTCAATTCCCATAAACTTGGTAATATGGACAACTCTGCTTGACCTTGGGAATGCTCCATTCCCATGGCCAACAAAATTTACATGACACATTTGCCCCTATCGAATCTTGCATACTTTCTATCAAGATCTAGCAAACCATTGAATTAGACAACACCTCTGCATTTGGTTGTGTTTTCGTCATTCAAAGTGGGGACTTAGTTGAGATTGTCATCCTCCATCGCGTAACCCAAATCTAGCAAACCATCGACAGGAGGTTATCTTCACTGTCAAGCACCATAGCCTTAACCAGTATATCTTCACCATCAATGTTGATTGGAGCTTCGAAATCAATAGCGCTAAACCATCCTTCTTTGATGTCGACACTTATTGCACACCGTCAAATTTGTCTCTAGGTTGCTATAACAATCTACTTCCAAAAGCCCCGAAAACAACTCTTAGAACATCAATAGAGGAGAAAAGCTTCGAACAACACCAAAACAGAGTTAGGTCATGTTGAGCTATAGTATAGCTGCGGCTTAGGACAGGTAGTAGCTCTTGGTGTTGCGGCCAAGTTTCTGGTGTTGCGGTGCCCATATCAGATCTTGTATTAATAAATTGCTGATTTTTTAAGTGAACTTTCGATGCGCATAACTTTGTTCTCCAACCTCTAATTGACTTGATTCCAACTCCCTAGGCCACACTCATCCCGATCTACTTGTAGACACCAATTTCACTCAAATCCATCTTCGTATGGAGATTTTGGACACCCAACATTCTCTTGGTCACTTTTTGACCAAAACTCACAACCAATCTTCTCCAATTACCACCAAAAGCCATTTAGCACTCCAGGACTACTCACACCAGTCCTAAATGGCATCACTAACTTGTCTAAGGAGGTTTCACCCAGAATAAATCACTCCTCCGGGTTTTAACCCTCTTAAACCCTAATTTCTCACAATGAGCTACATGCCCAAAACACACATACAAGGCCCAAAACCCCCTTTAGGCCCACACCTACGATCATGCCAGCTCGTAGACACTTGTTCCAACAACAATGATTCATACCGGGGCCTAAATCATCATATCACATACATATAAACTACACATAGGCATATAACCACAATATGCTCAATATCATTGTCATCATCATTCTATCAACATCATTACATCACCTGCTAAGCAATATCCAAGGCTACTCATACAGGCAACCAAACCATAACAACCTATTCAACACAATATTACATAAATTGAATGGTAAACTACCAGTTACATTAGGTATTCCTGAAGATGGAAAGGACTAGAACTCCTTGGTCTTCTCCAGACTAATGCCAGAGTTTTCATCTAAATGTTAGTCATTGGGGAGGGTGTGAGAAAGAGTCTCAGTAACTGGGACAAACACGCACACATATAATAATATCATCAATACCAAATAGATATGCAAATGATGTAATACGATGCCAAATGTCATGGTATACACGTCTTTCAACAGCTGGTGAAGATTGATTCTGGGGTAACACCAAGTTCACCTCATATTAGTGCACCCAGTCAAAAGTCACACTAATTCTTAGACCGTGGCTCTTCTTCCCCTGAATCACCCGAATTAGTGATGACATAGCGAAGGTGTAGTCCAATACCATCTGGCTCTCCGGGCCATGAGAGAGGATTTAGTAGCAGGGATCCTTCTCCATATCATCATATCTCATCTCATTATCACCTCCCAATCCAGCATTTCTCACAATGCTCATATGGTGATGATGTTCGTGCCATGTCGACATGTGTATGCCACTATGAAATCATTATTATATTTATCAATGTCATGCTATCATGCTATGAAATCACATATAACATCATGTTCATCATCATCATATATCAATGTTAGGGATATATATATATTGATACCTTATTTAGCTGTGTGCATACCACAATATGTAAAAGAAGCCATACACACACACACACAACAATATCATGGTATGAATGAGAATATGCATATATATACATATATAAATACAATCAACAATTAACATACAAATACAAACAGCCAGTTACCTCAAATTGCTGACACCACGCACACAAGGGAATTGGGTAAGCCTCCGAAGCACCAACCACGAACCACACTCTTCCAATTAACTAATTATACACTACAACAGCATAATACCTTTAGTTAACAAAATGCTCAAACAGTATGAAACTTATGATTCAACCAATTAGGCTCAACCCATTATTCCAATAACATGATTACACATCAATGAGCTCACATTAACTATCCACATCATAATCATCCTCATACATCTCAGATTTCATACTTCCTTTACAATTTCCAACCTAGGGTTCCACTCAAACTCATCACAATTCCACCAAAACTCATATCCAAACCTTCCTAACACTATATAATATTTCTAAAACACCAAAGCAAGCATTTTAATTGGTGGAAAATACAACCCAACTGAAACTCAACATACTCCCACAGATTTCAACCGAGTTTTATGAAGAAAAGAGAGGAAGAGAGGTTAGGGATCACTTACTAACAAAGATTGAAACTCGTAAAGGCCTGATAAGTTTGCCGCAGTGCGAGACCTTACAGCTCGAAAATATTAATCATTCTCTATCTCGCTTGCTGTGGCGCCCTTGTTTCATGAGAGCTTCTGTCTCACTTTTCCCTAACTTCTCTCATTTCATCCTTCCTCCGATCCTGATTCCTCCAACAACATGTTGAGGGTTGTTATAGTTGTACTCAATGAGATTGCTGTGGCGTGTGGTGTCCTTGTTTCAGATCGCGGCTTAAGAGCTTCTGTCCGACTTCTCCCTAACTTCTCTCATTTCATCCTTCCTCCGGCAACATGTTGAGGGTTGTTATAGTTGCATTCAATGAGATCTTGGTTTCCATTTAGATTAACAAATTTGAAATTTTATTTTGTGTTTTCTGGAAATTTCCCAAAATATTAATTGTTGATTTTTAAATTTTTGGTTCTAATTCTAGTCGTCTTATCTTTTTTGGGAGGAGAAAGGATAAAGAAGACTATGGTGGTAGGGAAGGGTTGAAAGTGGAGGGCAATGGTGGCCGGTGAGGAAGGATGAAGGTGTCAGTGTTGGTGTTAGAGAAAGAAGACAGGAATGATGAAAATAATAATTTTTTTTCATTAAAGTTTGATTTTTTATTTTGGGGGCATTATAGTCTTTTAATAAATTTTGGCTTATTTTCCATCTTCAAATGTTTTAGCATACCAAATATACTTTTAAAATCCATTCTCATTCACATTTTCTTTTCCTTTTCCATTTATATTCCTTCAAAATTGTTATATGTATCAAATGGAGCCTTAGAGTTTCTCATCACTAACTAGCTAGGTGCCAAGACCATTTTGGTGGAGTGAGACAGACAAGAATAGTGGCATGGTGGGACCCATTGGCACCACCAAGATTCTCTTACACCTAGGGCTCTTTTGGTTGGAGGGAAGCAAGTGGAGAGGAGAGGAGATGAGAGATTTTATTGAGAGGAAAGGAAATAAGAGATTAATGAAGGAAAAAGGAGAGGAAAGAAGGGATTTTATGAAAGGGAGGGGATTGTAAGGAAGGGAATTCCCCTCCAAAAAATCTCAATTTTTTTTTTGGGTTTTTGGGGGGGGGGGGATTTTGAGGAATGATTGAAGGGGGAAGAGGGAATGTGCTTCCCTCCCCTTCTTAATTTTTTCCTTTTTTAAACTAACATCCCTCTCTTTCCCTCCCCTTCCCCCAAACCATACCATACACAGAGAGGGTGGATCTGTCTAAAAGGATACACATCTCTAGAGTTGCGAAAAGTGGAAACTAATCCAATGGCGCGCGGTAGTATGAATGTTAAGCTGACAATTATATTCTACAAATCATTTGAAAAATTAAACCGTCCCTTTTCTTTTAAATGCATATAGAAAGAAAAAGATACATACACTGAACTGATCTGTAAATCTGTTTGAGCATTCAAGTCAAACATATTGGGTTGTGGTCCACTACCCCACATGATCTCTCTAATATAAATTGAAGAAGTAATAATGATGGGTGTGGCCATGCAGTGTTTGTCCTCTCTGCATTAATCTCCACTCTCAGTGTGTCCCCCCTCCACCTGCATATATGCATGCGACGCAAATGCTGTCATCTTCTCCTTCTAACATCTCATTGATTAGACACATTGTAATTAACGAAACCTGATTCACCATTTTGTTCTCATCGATGTATCCTCTCATATATATATATATATAGTAATACACACACTCTCGATCTTGTTCTGGTTTATCAATCATGCATGCATTGCTGACTCCCTCCCTCACTCTCTTCTCTTACCACGTCGATCGTCTAACCCTAGATTCCTGCATGTGTTGAAACTTGAAAGTGAAAGCCCCACGTATCTTTACTCCTTACCACACTCTTGTCTCACAAGAACTTCTTGTCCTCACTTACATATATTAACATATATATGGAAGATGCACTGGACAAAACTTAAAAACAAAATTCAAATTTTAAAGTTGAAGATCGAATAAAAATAATGTCCATATTGACTAATAATTATATCTGATAAATTACTATTAACTGATTTGAACCGCTTCACTGATCACAGAGTGTAATTTCCGAGCATTAGATCGGTCCCACCACAAAGATGTGTATTCTTATCATATGTATTAAAATGATGTTATCACCAACAAGGTACTAACACAACAGGTAGGTGACCGGAGATTTGAATCATCTTCATATTTTCTCTTCATACACAATCTCATTTATTAATTTTGATCAAATGATTAAAAAAATAATCTACAAATAGATAATAAATTAGATTTAATGGTTGTATTTATCATTATAAATATAATTTTCTTTAAAAAAATTAATAATAGTTAATTCTAGTTATTATT
This sequence comes from Adenanthera pavonina, assembly GCA_026686845.1. Lineage (NCBI taxonomy): Eukaryota > Viridiplantae > Streptophyta > Magnoliopsida > Fabales > Fabaceae > Adenanthera > Adenanthera pavonina. Next base: position 37,831,535 of record JAIVEN010000006.1, read on the forward strand.
AAAATAAATAATATATTTTGTTTGAAGTAACAATAAACGATCTTTATCATTCAAATCAAAATCAATGGATGAGATTGTGTATGGAGAGAGGTATAGAGAGAAAGTATGGAGAGGATCCTGATCCGGTGACTGGGTCCCTTAAGCATATTATCATGGATTTGATCCCTAACTATGTGTATAGAAAAAGTTTTGTTAGGAGAGATAAAATTCACTTCAATAATCTCTACGCTTCTATGATGCTTAAAAAAAAAAAGTATTCTTATCAATTATTAAGACAAATGATAGAAAAAATTAGGATATTTAAAATATTTTTGAGATTTAATAAGATTTTACTATATCTTTTAGAATTTATTAGGATTTAGATTTTATTTTTCTTTTATATGATTTAGTTATTTAAATTATAATTTTTCTTCTGTTTAGATTTAGAATATTTTGAAAAGATATATCTTATTTTAGAATTCTAGTAGGATTAAGATTAAAGCTCTATAAATAAGAGCTCATTACTCATTTGTATGGGGACTTTGATTAATGAATTGAGTTATAGTTTGAGTGAATTCTCTCTTCCCTTCAAGTTCTTCCTTTTCTCTCTCCTTGAGTTCTCACTTCTTTTCCTTGAGTTTTCCCTTCTTTTTCTTGAGTTCTCTCTTCTCTGTCTCTCTATCTTACCTTCCCCTCTCTGTTCACATCATTTGGTATCAGAGCCTAAATTTCGCCATGCCCAAAAATTCCCAAATTACCCAACAAGGCCTTGAGGAAATTGAAAAGAGTTACAAAGAGTATGTAGATCAAGCGCTTGAATCTCTTCGAATTGAGATAAAGCAAGATCGAGAGAAAACAAACCAATTGATCAAGGAGATGAGGCAGTTCACAAACCAATTGATCGAGGAGATGAGACAGTCCATAAACATGATGAGCAAGCAACTTTCGGGTAAGACATCAGAAAGTATACTTGAAAATCCAAATGGCTGCAAAGAGGTACCTTTCTCTAGTCAATTTAAGGTTTTACCTTATGAGACTCGTCAATCCGAGCATGGTGACAAAAACCAAGATGGTAGGGGTCTTCTTCCCAAGACTGATAACCACCAAAATGACTATATAAGAGATCATCGAGAAGCTTACAAGTGTATTCCTCCTGATGACATAATCAAGAAGATCAAAATTGAAGCCCCTGAGTTTGATGAACTATTAGATTCGAGTTCTTTCTTAGATGGAATGATTAGCATCAAACATTGCTTTGAATGGATGAAGCAAAAGCAACTATGGAGATTGAAATCAAAGAAGCAAATCCACCTTAACCCTAAGGTGATAAAGATTCGAGGACGAATCTTTTCGAAGAAATGGGGAATGATAGAAAAAATTAGGATATTTAAAATATCTTTTAGATTTAATAAGATTTTACCATATCTTTTAGAATTTATTAGGATTTAGATTTTATTTTTCTTTTATATGATTTAGTTATTTAAATTATGATTTTTCTTCTGTTTAGATTTAGAATATTTTGAAAAGATATATCTTATTTTAGGATTCTAGTATGATTAAGATTAAAGCTCTATAAATAAGAGCTAATTACTCATTTGTATTGAGACTCTGATTAATGAATAGAGTTATAGTTTGAGTGAATTCTCTCTTCCCTTCAAGTTCTTCCTTTTCTCTCTCTTGAGTTCTCCCTTCTTTGCCTCTCTATCTTACCTTTCCCCCCTTCTGTTCACATCATTTAAGAGTTACAAAGAGTATGTAGATCAAGCGCTTGAATCTCTTCGAATTGAGATAAAGCAAGATCGAGAGAAAACAAACCAATTGATCAAGGAGATGAGGCAGTTCACAAACCAATTGATCGAGGAGATGAGGCAGTCCATAAACATGATGAGCAAGCAACTTTCGGGTAAGACATCAGAAAGTATACTTGGAAATCCAAATGGCTGCAAAGAGGTACCTTTCTCTAGTCAATTTAAGGTTCTACCTTATGAGACTCGTCAATCCGAACATGGTGACGAAAACCAAGATGGTAGGGGTCTTCTTCCCAAGACTGATAACCACCAAAATGACTATATAAGAGATCATCGAGAAGCTTACAAGCGGATTCCTCCTGATGACATAATCAAGAAGATCAAAATTGAAGCCCCTGAGTTTGATGAACTATTAGATTCGAGTTCTTTCTTAGATGGAATGATTAGCATCAAACATTGCTTTGAATGGATGAAGCAAAAGCAACTATGGAGATTGAAATCAAAGAAGCAAATCCACCTTAACCCTAAGGTGATAAAGATTCGAGGACGAATTTTTTCGAAGAAATGGGGAATGATAGAAAAAATTAGGATATTTAAAATATCTTTTAGATTTAATAAGATTTTACCATATCTTTTAGAATTTATTAGGATTTAGATTTTATTTTTCTTTTATATGATTTAGTTATTTAAATTATGATTTTTCTTCTGTTTAGATTTAGAATATTTTGAAAAGATATATCTTATTTTAGGATTCTAGTATGATTAAGATTAAAGCTCTATAAATAAGAGCTAATTACTCATTTGTATTGAGACTCTGATTAATGAATAGAGTTATAGTTTGAGTGAATTCTCTCTTCCCTTCAAGTTCTTCCTTTTCTCTCTCTTGAGTTCTCCCTTCTTTGTCTCTCTATCTTACCTTTCCCCTCTTCTGTTCATATCATTTGGTATCAGAGACTAAATTTTGCCATGCCTAAAAATTCTCAAATTACCCAACAAGGCCTTGAGGAAATTGAAAAGAGTTACAAAGAGTATGTAGATCAAGCGCTTGAATCTCTTCGAATTGAGATAAAGCAAGATCGAGAGAAAACAAACCAATTGATCAAGGAGATGAGGCAGTCCACAAACCAATTGATCAAGGAGATGAGGCAGTCCATAAACATGATGAGCAAGCAACTTTCGGGTAAGACATCAGAAAGTATACTTGGAAATCCAAATGGCTGCAAAGAGGTACCTTTCTCTAGTCAATTTAAGGTTCTACCTTATGAGACTCATCAATCCGAACATGGTGACAAAAACCAAGATGATAGGGGTCTTCTTCCCAAGACTGATAACCACCAAAATGACTATATAAGAGATCATCGAGAAGCTTACAAGCGTATTCCTCCTGATGACATAATCAAGAAGATCAAAATTGAAGCCCCTGAGTTTGATGAACTATTAGATTCGAGTTCTTTCTTAGATGGAATGATTAGCATCAAACATTGCTTTGAATGGATGAAGCAAAAGCAACTATGGAGATTGAAATCAAAGAAGCAAATCCACCTTAACCCTAAGGTGATAAAGATTCGAGGACGAATCTTTTCGAAGAAATGGGGAATGATAGAAAAAATTAGGATATTTAAAATATCTTTTAGATTTAATAAGATTTCACCATATCTTTTAGAATTTATTAGGATTTAGATTTTATTTTTCTTTTATATGATTTAGTTATTTAAATTATGATTTTTCTTCTGTTTAGATTTAGAATATTTTGAAAAGATATATCTTATTTTAGGATTCTAGTAGGATTAAGATTAAAGCTCTATAAATAAGAGCTCATTACTCATTTGTATGAAAACTTTGATTAATGAATTAATTAATGATTTGAGTTATAGTTTGAGTGAATTCTCTTTCTCCCTTGAGTTCTTCCTTTTCTCTCTCCTTGAGTTCTCACTTCTTTTCCTTGAGTTTTCCCTTCTTTTTCTTGAGTTCTCTCTTCTCTGTCTCTCTATCTTACTTCCCCGCTCTGTTCACATCAACAGTGTTTCTGATCGATGCAGCTATGTATGTGTCTAGGGGCTTAAGGTCTCTCCTGACCTAAACCCTCTTGCCATGGTTATGTCATTATAGAATTTATTTATTTATTTATTTTTATTAAAAATAAATATTGTAAATATAAAAGTATAACTTTTCATAGTTATTGATTATGTTTTTATATAATTTTTATTCTTCTAATACCATAAAATGAAAACTGGATCTCTGCAATCATATTATAGTCAAACAATTTGTAATAACAAATAAAACAAGGAAAAAAAGACATTAAAAAATAAAAATGACATAAATAAATGATTATATGTTCCTGATAAATATATTTTTCTAACTATAAAATTTATTTTGATAAAAATAAAAAAATTACAAAACCAGCCAGGGTCTTGCCACGGTAGGTGTTGGGGTGTGAGCCATGCATGGTTCACATACTTAATTTAACATTCTGAGAGTGTGTTTAGATTGATTTATGTATAAAAGATTATAAGAATAAGTGCTTATTCATAATAAATTATGAGAATAAGTGATTATATTAAAAGTGATTTATGTTTGGACATTTTTACCTCATAAGTGATTTTGAGAAAAGAAATGTGTTTGGATTTGGTAGAGTAAGTGATTATTGGGTAGATAATGAGAAGAAAAAGTGAAATAATTAGTGATTATATGGAAAATAAGTGATTATCATAAGTAAAAAAATTAGTTTCTTCTATAAGCACTTATTTGAGATATAAGTGTTTATTGAAAAGTAACTTGTATTTAGAAACTCCAACATATAATCACTTATGGAATCCTATAAATGATTATTTCTTCTATCCAAACATGCAGTTAACAGGATTTGGGACTCGTATGATAGATATGCTTGCAGAAAACGGAATAAATCTTTGATATATAAAAAGATAAGATATACATATGGATATATATAATATTCATTATGTCATTGTTATGATAAGTGACCATGTCCAATCTTTATTTCTTGGCCATGGTAATTTCTAGAATATTTAATATTTTTATTTTATTATTATCTATAATTAAATATAAGAAAAATGATAAATTTTAAGTATAATGTATTAAATATAAGTACTATTGAAAAATAATATATTTTTTATAAATTTAATTAGTTAAACTTATTTTCTTGATTATTATATAATTAGTAAAAAAATACTTATATTTTAGACCAATATGTAAATATAATAATTTTAATAATATTTTTTTTAAATATAAGCACATTTGGCGGAACTAATCATGTCTACATATTTTTAAATTGAACGAATCTGATATTGCCCTAACCTAACTGGAACAATTATCGCGTCAGCTCGGACCATATTTTACCGTAGATGAAAAACAAAAAAACCAAATAGCTTGAGAGGTATTTCAAGCCAGTCATGGAACCAGACTAATGCCTGTCCTGACGTGGCCTATATACTCTCGTAGTAAATTTGGCCTATATACTCTGGTAGTAAATTTGGCTTTAGTGTTCATTTAGTTTATCTTTTTATAAAATTATTTTTAAAATAATCACAATTTATAAAAATAAAATTTGAATAAAAGTAGAGAAGTTTACTAAAAAATTATTTAGATAAAAAAAAAAAATAATAGTTAAAAAATACAGTTTGATTTATAAAAATACAAACCAAACACCTCCTTATAAGACAATTACAATTTTAATTATCAATTTAAATTTGACAAATGCCCTAAAAAAGTTGTGCATGTTATTCGGCCTTAGCTGGCTATTTTCCTAAAATCCCAATTATAGCAACAAAAAGTAGATTGCATGTGAAGCAGCACTCGGTTTTCAGTTTCACACTTGACTTTCCTAAGAAGGAAAGCACCCTCAAGCATGGGGGCAAGATCTAACTTACCCCCACATACTTTTGTCTTTTTTGGCTCTTATTATATCGTCGTCTTGCATGGATGAGTTTTTTTTTTCTTTTGGCTTTCTTTTCATTATTCTTGAGAGGTGTATAATTGAGAAAATATTATATTTTATCTCTCTGAAATTGTTAGGGCACGAAAGAGTGCGAATGTCATACACTAAAAAGATTGATCGAATCTTCTCTTTTATGATTTTTTTTTTAAAAACTGTGAGTAGTTAAATTTGAAGCCACTATTTAATTAAAAATCTAATGATATAAGAGGCGGTGTGTTAGTCTCAACCATATATTCAGTGTTCTTTATATTGTCATAATTAATAATAGTTTAATCTGTACATGAAATGATAATAATTATTGTCGATGTCACAAGCCAAGATCAAAAATTTATGACTTCAGCAAGCTGTTTTGATTGTGACTATTAGACAAGGTACCATATTGATTATGGACCTCTATTTAACACGTGGGATAAATATGGACACAAAATAATTTAAAATGAAGACAAAAATTAAGAAAATTACCACTATTAGACAAGGGACCATATTGATTATTGAAAATTATTTTTAAAATTTACTATAAGATGTTATAGAACTTACTTACTAGGGGTGAGCATGGGTCGGGTTTGACCCCTGCCCGATGCCCGGCCCGATGTTCTTTGGGCCAGTACTGGGCAGGCCCGATATTATATATATATATTTTTTAAAAAATAAAAAAATAAAAAAAATTATTTAATAATAAAAAAATATACTTATTTATACTTAAAAATAGATTTTATTAAAATATAATCTTAGCCAAAAAATAATTTTTTTCAAAATTTATGAATATTTAACCATTATACATTATTTTTACATAAATATTAAGGTAAAAAACTAATTCAAAATTTAAAAAATATTTGAAACATTAAAATCTTAAAATGTTTTTATAATATTTACATAGTAAATGTATTATATTAATATATGAAGAATAAAAATCCTACAAAATCAATTAAGATATATAAAATAATTGAAAGAAATTAAAAAAAATTATATACATATGTATAGTTCGGACCGGGCCGGGGTTAGGGTGTCTGACCCTAACCCCGGCCCGGCCTGAAAGTTGGCCTGACCCGATTGACCCGAAAGTGGTCAGACCGGATCGGGCCATTCGGACTCGGGCCAATATGTTCACCCCTATTAGTTACTAGTACCACTGTTTACGCCAAAAGAGCGCTCCGCAGACCCAACCCAATCCACCAGTAATATAACATAATACTAGGCCAGACCTACACTTAGCATCAGCCCCAAGTATAGGATAAAATCCACGTTGCACGACTTCCACCTTTGTCACAGAATGTGGCCACTTTCATGATAGTGGGCGAGTGCTCCGGCCAAGTAGGAGATGTGAGTGGATGGTTATAAGGGGAGCTTTTATATATATATATATATATATATATCTCATGCTGGTAGACATCAATGGACACACACAGACAGACATTGATAGACACATAAACTATACCTTCGATCTGCATCTGAGCAATTTATTCAACCATTGCTCCGGCGATTCCTATTAGAGCGCTACTGCTCTTATCTTAGAGTTTTAGGAAAATCTTTAAGCTTTATAGCTCAAGTAGGTCCAAACTCATACTTCGCCAATATTTAAGTCGACTAGATTCTTTTCTACCCATTTTTATAGTATTGTATCTTTTATTTTAGGTATATGGAAAATTATAGTAAAGAACCCTAAGTGCTTATAATATTTGATCTATAAGTTAATAATAAATTTCTTTTGAGGCATTATGTCTGCACGACATTCCTTTGTTTGCCTTTAAATTCAATAAAGAGTTAACAACCATTATATTTTAAAAAAATATTATAAATTTGAAGAAAATTATTACACATTTTTTTGTAAATTCACTTTATTAATAAGTAAATTGGGCCAAAAAAGCCCAAATAAAGTCATTTACAACGTAATTGCCGTGGATAGGCAATACACACAATATCCCTATAAAACCTATCACTAATTCCTTGTGGAGGATCTACATGCATCCTAGCTATAAGCAAAAATCTAGAGTCAGATTCCAATTTGCGAGCCAATTTGCACAACTATGACGTTCATGATATTTGTGTCCTGACATGCCAATTTGAATATAATTCATTCTGTATCACACGTCCGAGATGAATCAGCACTTGTGCAGATTCCCCTGAAACAGCAGGAGAACCCCCCTCCATCTCTACTTTTTTACATAAATTCACGTTTTTATATTAAAACATACATTTAACACGTTATACGTGAAACTCTATTTTATATTTTGAAATCCCACGTTATAAACCAGATAACTATAAATTATATTTCTAATCATTATAATATCAATTATAAACCAAATTATTTATTTACTGTACTTGCACCACCAGAGTACTGGCAAACGACAATTAAATAAATTTTGCTTTATTTTTTTAATTATTAACATTTAACTGTGTTTAGAAATTTGGGATATGAAAATTAAAAAAAAACATTAGAGCATTTTTTAGAACTATAACAATTTATTTTCAAAGACAAAAACATCATGCTAAAAAATTATTAATCAGCACACATATTTCCGTGCCATGCAAAATAAATGTTTTTAATAGTGAAAAAAAAGTCCCATTATAAGTGCTTTTTAACTAAATTATAGATACCACTAAAATCTATGACTCCATTCATCTCAAAACAATTTGTCAGAGTTATGTATGATGTTTAAGAAAATTAATAAATAATCTTAAAATTAACAAAGTTTGATTGTATTTTATTATAATACCCTTAGTAATTATATATTAATCTTTAATCCATTTCTCTTTCTCCATTATTATTTAAAGGTAAACTTATCAAAAATCATTAATGTTACCTTAAAAATTCTAAGGTAATAATTGCTTTGACATAACAAAAAAAAATAATTAAAGAGACAGTTGTTTTGAAACAAATGAACTAATGTAGTACTAGTATAAAATTAGTTAATGTTAATAAATTTATAAAAAATTTTAAAAACTTTCTCACTCTATGCTTAACAAACTCTTAATATGCTCATAAGAGATAATGCCTAATACCTTAAATGTAAGAGTATTAAATCAAGTGTATTTAGAAAAAAAAATTAATGTGCCTTTTGAAATGTGTAAACTTTTATAATAAGGAAGATTCAAAGTTCTTCAGAGTATAAGAAAAGAAAACGCGACTATATGTATAAATAAACAATAAAAAATAGTAAACGAAAAGTTAGTGTGACCGTATAATATTTATAATTTTTGTTCAATTTTTAAAGACCAACTCCTTTAATATAAACATTTTTGTTTTAAAATATTTATCAAACATAACAATATCAATAAAAATATTTATTAAAGTCTAGTTGGTAAATGATAAGGGTGTGACTCAATCTCTACAAAGGCTTAAGTTTGAATCTACTGTTAATATGAGAATTTTGTTAATGGGTAATTGTTGAAAATAAATTTAGAAAAATATGCTCTAGGCGTACCCAAGATGTGAACCTCAAAAGATATGAAATCTTGACTTCTCTTATTAGAATGATTGAGAATCCCTAGGGTTCTTTATCACAATTTTTTAAAATACAAACAAGATAATAGAATTTAAGAAGAATAAGTGAACTAGAAATTTGAAAAGGGCAAGTAAGAATATATGCGAGAATGAACTAATAAACATTTAAATTGATTTGGTTGTTATCTTCAACCACAACATTTGTTTAGCCATATTCAATTCTATGGTCCGCAACATTTAAATTAACATTTTTTTTTTTAAACTTTTCATTCCCTCACTCTCCCCCCATCCTCCTTTCACATTCTCTTTAAAAAAAATAATTTCATATTTTTTTACTTTTAACCTTTAATTTTTCTCTATTTAAATTTTATATATTTTATTAAATATTATAAAATATTTCTCCACATATTTTCTCTTTTTTATTTATTTTTATTTTTTATTCTCTTTCTTTCCTCCAATCACCTTATTTTGTATATATTTTTAAATTCTCTCCTCATAATTTTATTCTCTCTCTATTCATACCTTTATTATTAACTTAATTTCTCTCTCTTATTTAATTATGTCAAATATGTAACAGAAAAATACTTTATATCTTCACTTTATAATTATTTTTTTCTTTTGTTATTCCCTCTCAAATAATATAAATGTATTTTTTATATTTAAATTTTAAATTTTTTTAACTATTTTTTAACTTATTTTTACTCAAATTTCATAAATTTTATATCATTGTCTTTTTATGAACTTAATGTTATATATATTTTATAGGATAATTTTTTTTTAAATTTGTATATATCTCATGCATTGCATGGGATAAGGCAATCTAGTTAGATAGAGATTTCTTGAAAAAAAAAATAATGACCTGTAAGAACTCCATTTTTTTTTAACCATCATGACATGTAAGAACTTCAAATATTTAAAAATGCCAATTAAATTTTATAAAAAAAAAATCCATGGATCATAGTGTCCCGGTTAACAAAAAAAAAGTTTAATTAAAAATTCTTTCAATTGATCTTTTACAATTTCGAGCATGTATATAAATTTTTTTTAACTTTATTTTCAATTTATAATTACGGTCAAGAATTAATTTAATTGGACACAAATGCTTAATTAAAACACTTCTGCTTGCTATCCAAAAAAGACTTTTCTAACTGTGCTTTTGCAACACAGTTTTCAATTAAGTGAGAGGGGTATTTCATAAAATTTTTTAATCAATAAAGAACATTGGTAATGAATTGGCACTTTTGAATTAATTTTGGGGTTTTCAATTTTTTTTTTTTGGTATATGTGGTTTTCAATTGTTATTATCTTGCTAAAAGGTTTCCTAATTCTCATTTCCTCAAATCCTATTTGCATAACCCATGAATCAACGCAGTGTTTTGGAACAATTTTATTTTGAGTTTTGGTTATGAAAATTTATCTAATTAATAAAAATGTGACTCATATTTTACAAAAATATGAATTTAAAAATTTGTTTAATTAATTGATAAGAATATGACTCGTAGTAAAAAAAAATATGGGTTGGAATATCTTACAGTTAATATTAGGTCAGTAAGCGCCTATTCCCTCTCAAGTAATTAGCATTAAGATCCTAGTCTTGTAAATTTTTCATTCGAAAAAAAATGCTGCATCATCATCGTCTGCGTGGCTATAAATAGCTACCACTCCAGGATCTGCGTCCTCACCACAGCTCAAAGAAGCTTTCATAGTTTGAAGTGCGAGTGGGAAGTGAGAAATAGGAAAGATGTTGCACGCAGGGCTGAACATAGTGGGAGATATATTGGGGCAGCACAAGGGGAAGATCAAGGGCACGGTGGTGCTAATGATCAAAAAGGTTCTCGACTTCAACAATTTGAGTGTCACCGGAGGCATCACCTTGCCTCTCGGTGTCACCGGCTCCGTCTTGGACAGTCTTCATCAGTTCTTGGGTGGTGCTGTTTCTTTTCAGCTCATTAGTGCCACTCATGCTGATCCTGGTTCCTTCCTTCTCTCTCTCTCCCCATTTTTTTCTGTTGACAATTATACAGATTTTCTGGATACTACTAACTATTTTGATTTTGATCCTTGCATAGTCTCAAATAAGAGAAAAATTCTCTTAATATAATTTCCTTTTTTTTTTAATATTGAAATCTTAAAGTCAGACTACTTTCTCAAGTGAACAATCAGGGAAAAAAGCTATTAGTTTAAAAAACATACAAATGACTCGGTATTGATCATCATCTCAAGATTTTGACGATCTGAATAATCTGTCATCTCTCCAATATTCTTCTTAATTTTGATAGTATATCCACTTGTTTACAAAAATTGAGTCTGTGTCTGACAATGGGACATTTGTGTGTTGTCAATTTAATTAACAGTGTGGTGTTCATACTTTAAGCAACAGACCGAGATGTGAATTATGAAGTCTCTTCTTTCGCTAAACTTAATCAGTACTTCAGCAAAAGATTATATTAGTGACATAAATCTATTAATCAACCAAATCATACTGTCCTGATCACTTCTAGAATTTTACAAGTACCAACTAAGTTTTACTTAAGTTTTCCACACACACACACACACACACATACATATATATATATATATATATTAGATTAATTTAATGGAGAAGGCTAGTAGCAAAAACGGTTGAACATTAATGGAGCCTGCAACAGCAAAGGATACACACATGCAACATAAAAATACGAGTTTTTGAAGGCTTTGGATATGAGACAAATAATTAGAACCACACTAAAAAACTATGATATACTCATAGGATATGCATGCATATATGGTGGATATCTTACTTGGACTGCTCGATAAAATTTGGACAAATTTTGTCGGATGCTCATAAGTTTTTTTTTCCCAATTATGGAATGTAATCATACTAATTACTAATAAAGAGAATATTATTTCACTAATATTATATTATATCTGTAATCTTATTACGTAGGAAATGGGTTAGGCAAGCTTGGAAAGGCTGCATCACTGGAAGGCTTTATCCAGACATTGCCAACATTGTTGGAAGGGCAGAGTGCCTTCAGTGTTCATTTTGAATATAGTGACGACTTCGGAGTGCCGGGAGCATTCTTGATTAGGAGCAATCTCCTCACTGAATTCTATTTGGTCAGCTTGACGCTTGAAGATATCCCAAATCATGGATCCGTCCACTTTGTTTGCAACTCTTGGATTTACCCTGCCAATAAATACAAGAGCGATCGCATCTTCTTCGCCAACAAGGTACCTAAATCTAGGTTCAGATTAATGCTTTCAATTTTAACCTAGAGGCATTTTTCCTTGAAGATTTAGGTTAAATGAACTTAAAATTTTGTATATGGCAGCCATATCTTCCGAAACAAACACCTACAGGTTTGCCCAAATACAGAGAACAAGAGCTCATAACTTTGAGAGGAGATGGAATCTCAGAGCTTCAAGAACATGATAGAGTCTACGATTATGCTATCTATAATGATTTGGGCCGGCCAGATTTGAGTAAGGTCTTCGCTCGTCCTAATCTTGGAGGCTCTTCCGAATATCCTTACCCTCGCAGAGGAAGAACTAGCAGGCCACCCTCCAGAACAGGTTAGGTTTAGGATTCAAAGATATTTTCTCAGTTAATCAATTAACATAATTGTTTATTTACATTATGTGGATTTTTTTTAACAGATCCTAGCACTGAGAGCCGAATTCTTCCTGGACAAGACTTGGACATATATGTTCCAAGGGATGAACGATTTGGTCACGTGAAGTTGTCGGACTTTCTGGCATATGTTCTGAAATCTGTTTCTCATGATTTGAGGCCATTGTTGGAATCGGCATTCAATTTCTTGTCCAATGAGTTTGAAAGCTTTGAAGATGTTCATCAACTCTATGAACGTGGAGTTCAGCTGCCTCAAGATGTACTCCACAATATCAGTGACAAAATGCCTCTTCCAATTCTCAAGGAAATCTTCCGAACTGATGGTGAACAATTTCTCAGATTTCCAACTCCAAAAGTCATCATAGGTACATATCTATATTTTTTCGTCTCTTTTTAATATATATTTTTTGGGAATTTGAATTTAGTTCAAATGGTAACCTGGATATACTTGTGGAAACAATATATGGTCTTACTTTTAACAAATGTGGAAAAATTATGAGCATTTATAAATCGTTAATGTATTTCTAATTTGGAGAAGAAAACAAGTCTGGATGGATGACTGATGAAGAATTTGCCAGAGAAATGTTAGCTGGTCTGACCCAAATGTAATTCGATTACTCCAAGTAATTGAAAAAGTGGCCAATCTTAACATATGAATGTACCTTTAGTGTTCAGATTTTGTTTTCCTGTTGTTGACAGAATTTTCTTAATTAAATAAATGAATTGCAGGAGTTTCCCCCAAAGAGCAAGCTGGATGTTAAGGTCTATGGTGATCAAACCAGCAAGTTAACCAAAGAGCATGTGGAGCAAAATATGAATGGAATCACGGTGGAAGAGGTAATGATGTACTTTTGAGATTCACAATAATGAAGTATGGGGACCCGTACATAGTCCTGGGAAACGCATCCACTGAATTTAATTATTTTATGTTCTGTGAGCAGGCACTGGAATCCAAGAGATTGTTCATATTAGATCACCATGATGCATACATGCCATATGTGACGAAGATAAATGCAACTTCGAAAAAAATTTATGCCAGTAGGACAATTCTTTTCTTGAAAGATGATGGGACTTTGAAGCCATTGGCCATTGAATTAAGCTTATCCCATCCTGATGGAGATGAACACGGTTGTGTTAGTAAGGTCATCTTGCCTGCAGAACAAGGTGTTGAGGGTACCATTTGGCTATTGGCGAAAGCTTATGTAACTGTGAATGATTCAGGCTATCATCAACTTGTGAGCCATTGGTAGAAACTCTGTTCATGAGATCATTACAGATACTTTTGTTATGCTCTTATGTATTGAATTTTGTTATTAATACATTCTTATGTTTTGCAGGCTAAATACTCATGCAGTGATTGAGCCATTTGTCATAGCAACTAATAGGCAGCTCAGTGTTCTTCATCCTATTTATAAACTTCTTTATCCTCATTATCGTGATACAATGAATATAAATGCACTTGCTCGACAGTCCTTGATCAATGCAAATGGCATTATAGAATTAACATTCCCAACTGGACAATACTCTATAGAGGTGTCTTCTAAGGTTTACAAGAACTGGGTTTTCACTGATCAAGCCTTACCTGCAGATCTTCTCAAAAGGTAATATTATTCAAGTACATATTTAAACCGCAAAATGGGTTTCACACCTTCATGCAATTATTATTTTATATTGATAAGTTTGGGGGGAGGGGGGTTGAAGCCTGAAGGGTTTAAAAATTTGTCATGACCGAAAAATGAACACTTAAGCAAATGTAGTAATTAACCCTTTTAGTATATAATTAATATGTTTACCTCTTTTCCCTTAATTCTGAGGAATGGCAGTCAGGGATCCACATTCTCCTCATGGGCTCCACCTATTGATAGAGGACTACCCTTTTGCTGCGGATGGACTTGAAATATGGGATGCTATTAGGACTTGGGTTCATGACTATGTTTCCTGCTACTATGAGTATGATTATGAAGTCCAACATGACCCTGAACTACAAGCTTGGTGTAAAGAACTTGTAGAAGTGGGTCATGGAGATTTAAAAGAGAAGCCCTGGTGGCCTAAGATGCATAATCGTGAAGAGCTGATTGAAAGTTGCACTATTGTCATATGGACTTCCTCAGCCCTCCATGCAGCTGTTAATTTTGGGCAGTATCCTTATGCAGGTTATATCATTAACCGCCCAACACTTAGCAGAAGGTTGCTTCCAGAAGAAGGAACTCCAGAATATGAAGAGATGAAGACAAACCCCGAGAAAGCTTTCTTGAAAACAATAACACCGAAGTTGCAAACCCTTCTTGGCCTTTCAATCATTGAAATATTGTCAAGGCATACTTCTGATGAGGTCTATCTTGGGACAAGAGACAATCCTAACTGGACATCCGATGAGAAGCCATTAGAGGCCTTCAAGAAATTTGGAAACAAGTTGGCAGAGATTGAGGAAAAACTGATACAGAGGAACAACACTGAGGCACTAAGAAATAGGGTTGGGCCAGTTAATATGCCCTACACTCTCTTACATCCTACAAGTGAGGATGGACTCACCTGTAGAGGATTTCCAAACAGTATCTCTATCTGAAGAATATGTGTGTGGATCCTTAATTACTATGTGGGAAAAATAAGTACCTTCTGTTCAGTTGTCGTTTGTGTTGTCAACTACGGTTCTGTTTATCAATAATAAGAGCAACCACGAATATGTTTGTGTTTGTGTCTTGTAATGTTTATTAAAATAAGGGAAGTAACAATTTCCTTTGTTTGAGGCGAACTACTCGTAAATTCAAATATCAGTGACTTCAGCTTGTGGTTTTATGTATATGCTTCGATAATATATGAATGGTGCAGTCTCGAAGTGCTTAAATTCCGAGCGTATCAAAACTAACTCATACAGTATACCCTTCTTGTCTCCTTCTGAATACCAAATATTGCTGATGCTTGATTAGATGTTACTTTCTTTCTAATGAGAGTACACAAATTAAAAGAACAAAACTGTCACCTAAGGAAAACAAATAAATGTTTTTGTTCTTTTTCCCGTTACAATTTATTGGCGCAACTTGCTCTGTCTTCTCTGAGCATCTTACATCATCCGCATTACCGTGCCCGTAGAGAACCTGGAAATGAATAAGTAGATTGGAGAGAGAAGGCAAGTTATGAATATTTTTTTGGCCATTAATAAGTTATCGAAAATGCTACTTTAGATTTGAGAAAATGACATTTAAATACACATAATAATAACAATTAATGATCTAAATTATAATCAAGGATCGTACCGAAATATTGCTATTGATACCTTACAATTAATTTTTTTCATGTCACATTGGTGTTTTTATATATCCAACGGGAGAAACAAATTCCAAATACTCTTTTAACGTTGAAAAATTAAATTAAATTCCAAATACTTTACAATTAATAATAATCCCATGCATACTGATCCATATTTATATTTTGTATTTTTGTTAAACATTTATCGTCTTTGTTTGATACAAATGATTTCCACATTTATACTTTCGTCTCTTCAATAAAATCCAAGTGGCACATTTTTCACGTGGAGTAATTAGAGAGCCTTTGAAATTAATTATAACCCCAAGCATACATATCCATATTCACCACCTTTCTCTCTGTAAATACCCACCATCTCTTAGCTCTGCATCATCACACAGATTCAGAAAAGCTTCTTTGAGCATTGCTTAGTTAGTTCTTGTTCCAGTTACTATTAAAAGAAGGAAAGAAGTTCAATTGAGGACTCAACTTGGGTCTTGGTGTTTATGGCTCTGTCTTGGATGCAATTATTGGGTGGAGCTGTCTCTCTCCAATTGATCATTACTTCTACCAAAGGTTTGTTCTTAACTTCTCACGTTATTTTTTTCTCCCTTCTTCCATGGTCATATATAAGTACGTCCAGGGTCCGGTACATGTACATTACTTTCTAAGCCCATTATGTGGTCTGTTTAAGACTCACATGATATGGTCTAGTCATGTATTCATATTGAACTATTGTGAAAGAAATAATTTTTTCCCTCTTGAGTTGTTTTTTGTTTTTCTAGTTAGGTAGCTCCTCGTACTTTGTACAGAGTTCGCTCATCACTTATGATTAACTTTTTATGCTTTAAATTTGATATTTCACATTGATAGTGATTGATAATGATACATTGCAAAATTAGTTTCAAAGTTCGTTTTAAGTGAAGTTGGATATTTTTATCTTTTGGTCAATTCTACTAATGTTGGAAAAAAGATAGATATAAAATATATAAATTTCATACTGAATATAAAAATCCATTTGAGTAGTAATATATGTGTATATATATATTCATATTCGAAATTGAATAGCATATGGTGCTCTGGAAACACAAAGCCGGAAAGGTACACATCTAGAGGTGTGAAACCAGTTTCTAGCTAAGAAAAAAAAAAAAAAAAGAGGTGTGAAACTAGTTTGAGGACAAGCAACAACCACAATTCAATTATAAGCGGCGACACATTCAATAATTCTTGAATAAGATATTAAGTTTGAGCCTTGTAAACAAATAAAATCATGTTAAGATAGTTTTTTCTCAACTAGAATTTTTAATTTTATGTGATGTAAGGGAATTTATATTCATAAGACCTGCTTATTCAACTCAATATTTAGATTTCAAAATATCAAATAATATATAATTTGATAAAATTAGAAAAAAATAAAAAGAAACAAAAAAAGCATTAATGGATAGAACATGAAGCCTAAACTAAACAATATAAATAACATCACAGCACTATTCATAAAAAAACAAAAAAGAAATGTGATATTTATTATATCATCATTATTATTGTGTTGTTATTTGATTTTGGATAAATCGATATTAGATATTCTTTTTTTATATAAAAATATTAGATATTCTTATTTATTATATCTAGATGGTAAATATTTAAGTAGACTAAGCGACATTTCTTGACCTATCTAAATTCATGTGACATTATAAGCATGTGTTCATTTTTGCTCAAATTGTTGTTTTCAATCTGTCTAGCTTGTTCAGGGTAAAAGGGCAAAAAAAAAAAAGAAAAAAAATGATCTATGTAGCTAGCATTATGTCACGAATTTTTTCCGCGATTTGACCAGAAGCCTCTAGAACGTTTCAGAGGCATCTTGAAGAGACTTGATTTCTCTTGAACAATGTAGAGGCTTAATTTCTTTTGAATAATGTAGATAATTCTAGAACCTTGTAGATTTGTATTTCTCTTGTATTTTCTAGAAAATTCTATGTAAATATCTAATGGAAGAATCTAGAGAATCGATATAGGCCATTAGATTAAATTGATCTCCACCGTCCATTGAAGAGGTGGAAAAGTTCAAAAACCTAGGGAAGGTCTATAAATACGACCTCCCTCCTCATTTGTAAGATATAATGCCACCGAAGCTACCAAAAAAGCTCCCACCTCATCGAGGGGTGGATCACAAGATTGAGTTGAAACATGGAGCTAAGCCACCTATCATGACACCTTATAGGATGACACTGCCTGAGCTGGAAGAGTTGCTAAAGCAACTAAAGGAGTGGATTGATGCTGGATCTATACAACCATCCAAGGCACCTTATGGAGCACCGATCTTGTTCCAGAAGAAGCAAGATGGATCACTACGGCTATGTATCGACTATCGGGCTCTTACTAAGGTAACCATCAAGAACAAATATCATATTCCTTTGATAGTTGACTTGTTTGATAAGTTAAGGAAGGCAAGGTACTTCTCTAAGTTGGACTTGAGGTTAGAGTATCATCAAGTTCGAATTGCTGAAGGAGATAAACCTAAGACTACCTGTGTCACGCGCTATAGGTCTTTTGAGTGGTTGGTGATACCTTTCAGACTAACCAATGCACCAGCCACATTTTTCACTCTCATGAACAAGATCTTCCATCCGTATCTTGATTGGTTTGTGGTGGTATACTTAGATGACATTATTGTCTATAGTAACTCATTGGAGGAGCATGTCAAGCACCTATAAACTGTGTTCAAGACCTTATGCAAGAATGAATTATATGTGAAGGAGTAGAAGTGTTCCTTTATGAAGGAAGAGGTGAACTTCCTTAGGCATGTCAAATCCCAAAGGACCTTGCGCATGGGTGGGAAGAAGGTTCAAGCTATCAAGGAAGAGGTGAACTGATGCCTCTGACTTCGCTATAGGAGGAGTCCTGATGCAAGAGAGGCATCTCATTGCATTTGAGAGTCGCAAGCTCAATGATACCAAGAGGCGGTACATGGTGCAAGAGAAGGAGATGACAACCGTAATTCATTGCTTATGCACTTGGATGCATTACTTTCTAGGGGCACAATTTGTGATAAAAAATGATAATGTGACAACTAGCTACTTCCACAGTCAGAAGAAGCTCTCCCATAAGCAAGTGATATGGCAAGATTTCCTGGTTGAGTTTGATTATGTGTTGGAATACAAGCCGGGAATGGCAAATGTAGTTGTTGATGCCTTAAGCAGGATGGATGAACTAACAGCTATAAGCCAAGTTAGTGGGGACTTGATAATCAAGATCAAGCAAAGCATTACTCAAGACCCTCCAACTCAGCAACTCATGGAGTTGGCTAAGGAGGGTAAGACTAAGAGGTTCTGGATTGAGGATGAACTCATCTACACTGTGGGAAGAAAACTCCTTTTTCCTAAGTGGGACAGCTTGAGAAAGGATTTGATCAAGGACGTCATGACTCCAAATGGTCTGGTCACCTAGAACAGAGGCAGACATTGGCATTGCTGGAAGCTACCTACTATTGGCCTCACATGAGAAATGATGTGGAGGTATATGTGAAGACTTGTCTTGTATGCCAATAGGACAAGGTAGATAATTAACTTCCTGCAGGATTGTTAGAGCCGTTGCCTACACCAAGCCAACTATGGGAGAGTGTCTCTATGGATTTTTGTTGGGAATCTCGGTACATATGCAGCAGATAACAACATCAAATTCCTCCCATGGATCCGTCAATGTTGCTTAAATCCAGATGTAGAGAAGAATTTTTACTTTTGATGTGTAGCTTTTTAGGTTTTTCTTCTACTATCGGACCTTAGGAATTGATGCTTCTGATTAGCTCCCTTTACCGATATCCACACAAATGATAAATCCAACTCGAACAGCGTGGTAGCACCACTGTTTGCAAATGTTCGTACGCTTGAGGTCTCTATGCGTCCATACACTTCCTCTCTCTAAGTGTGCGGCTGCTCACTCTCTTTAGGGTAGTCGAGATGTTTCTCTTAATTCTGTATCTAATAACCTTAGTCTCTATAATTATACAGATAGGGTTTTAATATTTAATTAATTGAAATCAATTATTTAAATTGAATCAAATATTAATTAAATAGATTAATTTAAATTTAAATCTATCTAATAGATTAAATATAAACTAACTATCTAATATAAATTCAGAATCAAATCTAAATTTAATTTATCATATAAATCAAATTCAAATTATAATATTAGTTTAAATTTAAATCTAACACATATAATTAAATTTAAAACTAATTCATTTAAATTAATTAAATAATACATATTTCGAAATATATTTAATATATCAAACATATATATATTTCGAATTTTATAAGATATATCAAATATATATTTATAAAATTCCTCCACTATAAATTAAACGTTAAATTCATCGAATTTAGACACATTTTAGGTTTAATGAATTTAGACATTCTAGCTCAAGTTGTCCTGTTCTTGCGTGCGACCCTGCAGGCCCATATGATGTTGGCCGTGGGCTAGTGATATTATTGTACTCACAAGTTACAAATGCCTTCTAACAAGACATTATAACTACTCAAATCATATGAGATCGGTGATCCGATGCAACCTATTATATAACCCTATCACATCCCTTTTATCTCATAATATATAGGTCAAGTATGAGGTATGTAAACGTCATCCTCATCTTACTTGACCATCACTTTCTTGATCTCTGAGTAGATTAACAGAACAAATGGAAACCCTTCCATTCAAATACGGCCATACATTTCTCAGTTTTATTCATTGAGGGGTCCAGATATATCTCTTCATTAATTAAAGGGATAAATTTCATCTTAATCATTCATTTTCCTCCACTTCAATTCTACTATACCCAATCATAACCTTTATGATCTCTCAATTAACGGTAACTTTTGACTAGGCTAAAGCACAGTGTTCCCCATCTAGGAAGCCATGATGATCTCAGATCTGAGGGCTCAGTGACATAGTTATATATATATATATGTGAGATATGCTTATGATTTGATCCATGCAGCTATCTCATAATGGGTCCATCCAGCTCATATTCTCTAACAGATGCTTATAATTTTGATTTGTATCTTTATACATAATTAACACATAATTATCAATCAAAATCATACTAGTCTTAGTTCATCATTATTCCCACAAAGATGATTGACTAGGGATGTTTAGGATAAAATGATTTATCCAAGAATATTATTATAAAGAAAAACATGCAAATAATATAATCATGTAATAAAAGAAAAACACATTCTTTTTTTCATAATAAAGTACAATGTTCATAATACAATGATTGGCTTAGGATACAATCTCCAATAATTTTATCTCAGCATTGCCTAAGTCCGAGGGGTTTGGTTCCATCATGATAGTGGTGGATCGATTCTCCAAATATGGCACTTTCATTTCAACCTCGATAGACTGTACAACGAAGGAAACAACTCGTTTATTCTTCAAAAACATGGTGAAGTTTTGGGGATTGCCCAAAACTATTATTAGTGACCGAGATCCCCATTTCACAGGTAAGCTGTGGACTGAGCTTTTCAAGGTACTTAGGACAGACTTGCATTTCTCCACTAACTTTCATCCTTAGATTGATGGGCAGACGGAATTGGTGAATGCCTTGTTGGAGTGTTATCTCCGGCATTTTGTAGTGCCAACCAAAAGGATTGGGCTAAGTTGCTTGATGTGGCCCAATTTTTGTACAACTTGCAGAGGAGTGAGTCCATAGGAAAGAGTCCATTTGAAGTGGTGACGGGACAACAACCTTTGACTCCCCATGCCTTTGCAATAACATATAAGGACAAGAGTCCAGGGGCCTTTCATATGGTTAAGTCTTGGCATGAGCAAGTCGATGAAACTAGATCCTTCCTTGTTAAGGTAGCCAAGAGAACGAAGAAGTTCACTGACAGGAAGAGGCGAGCGATAGACTTCCAAGTGGGAGACATGGTGATGGTGAAACTTCTTCCACAACAGTTCAAGGCCTTTAGGAAGGTTCATAAGGGTCTCATCCGAAAATATGAGGGTTCATACAAGGTATTGAAGAAGGTTGGGAAAGTCTCCTACAAGGTGGATTTACCACCTAATTTGAATATTCATCCTGTCTTCCACGTGAGTATGCTGAAGCCATTCCATGAAGACAAGGATGATCTTGATCGAGGAATTTCCACCAGAGTACCACCTGTGACAATCAAGTCTTATGATAGACAGGTCGAGGAAATACTTGCTCATAGGGTTGTGCGACGAAGGGGAGTGCCACCAAGTACCTAATACATGATGAAGTGGAAGGGACTACCAAAGAGTGAGGTCACCTGGGAATCACAAGAAGACCTTTGGTAGTTTGAAGACCACCTACGCCGATACAGAGACAAAGCAGTGATGAGGACGTCATCGGAATAGGTGGGGGAGAGTGTCACGAATTTTTCCCGAGGTTTGACCAGAAGCCTCCAAAGCATTTCAGAGACATCTTAAAGAGGCTTGATATCTCTTGAACAATGTAGAGGCTTGATTTCTCTTGAACAATGTAAATAATTCTAGAACCTTGTAGATTTGTATTTCTCTTGTATATTTTAGAGAATTCTATGTAAATATCTAGCTGAAGAATTTAGAGAATCGACATAGGCCGTTAGATTGAATTGATTTCCACTGTCCATTGAAGAGGTGGGAAAGTTCTAGAACTTAGGGGAGGTCTATAAATACCACCTCCCTCCTCATTTGTAAGCATCTAAGATTTGAGTTCACTTGAGAATTCTCCCAAACTCTCTCTTTGTATGTGTGCTCTTGAGTATTTCTCTTTGTTCTCTTGTCTTGCCTACTTGAGAGTTCAACTGACTTGGCACATGATTAAGAGAGTTGATTAAGTTAAGACTGGCACGGTTCAAGGAGAGGAAGTTCCAAGACCATGACAATTAGCTCGTATAGTAAGATGATAACAGTAACGGACTCATGTGGAACCTCTGTAATCATGAGATTGACAGAGTTACTACTACGGATTTTGTTTGGTTGGTGGCATATGTATGGGTGGGAGTGAGATGATCAGTGGTGTGTTAATTATAGTCACTAGTTCTAATCATGATGATTTGATGAAACACGTGACAAAAATGAATGAGAGAGGGTGCATGAATTTCCCTACTCCTCTTGCCATCTGCTATACAGTAATAGCACGACAATATATATAGTATATATGCATTGCATCCTTCCTTCTTTATAACCGCTAGCTGAAATCAAATGTTACGAGCAGTCAATTTTTGACTCATCAAATTAATTCCGTCTCTTCTACGTCACCCCCCAACAACATTTGCTTCACTCAATCATAACCATCCATTGCTTTCTTTGCACCTCTCCTCCAATATTTCACCTTCCTCTCTCTTATTTCTTTTTTTTTTTTTAATTTTCAACAAGTACAAAAAGGAAAAAAAAAAATTTTGTTCCAATTTTTTATTTTAGAAAATTAAATTAAATTTAATCTTATGACAAAATATTAATAGTAGGTGCTTAATTTGGGACCAATTTATATATATATCTGACCTCTGCTTAACTGCACAATAATTATAAGTTTGACCTATCTAAATTCATGTGAGATCTTCTCCTTGTTTCATCTCATCATCTTGTACGTACCCTGATCACCATTTTCATTTTGTGCTCATCCATGTACGTACTCTCTCATTCTTTCTTTCTTTTCTTTTTTTAAAAAATAAAATTACCCAATATCTAGCTAAGAGCCCCTTTTAACTGAGTTGTGACCTCATTATTAGTATGTATCTCTAATGAGAACAATCTCTTGTCACTGGTCCGTCTCATCACTTACCACGTCCGGCATGGAATCCAGCTTTATTCAAAGTCAAATTCTCACACGTTTCTATGACTCTTCTTTCCAAATACATATCTTGTCTCCTTCCTCATTAACATATATACAAGATATATATATATATATACGGCACAAGACGTACTGCAAACTTAATGCAACTTTATAACATATTCAAGTGGCTTTGGGACCCTGAAACTCCTTCCATACATATGCATGCTTCAACAACATGCATGGAATAATTATTTTATTTATAAAAACAATAAACTATATATGTGTGTGTGTGATATTTATTTATAAGGTCTCAAGTTAAAGTATTATGAATGAAAAAAATTAGAAAAAAATAAATTTTTAGTCCTTATATTTTAGAACAATTTTGGAATCAGTCCCTATGATTTAAAATTTTTGGAATCCACCCCTATACTTTGCAAAGGTTACACCGTTAGTCCCCAAGTTTCAAAACGTTTGAGAAAGCATCCCTATGCTGCTTATGTGGACAGAAGGCACGATAAAGTGGAAGATGTGGTAGAAACTTATGTGGCTTGGTTTTCTTTGTTTACTCAACCTTGAAGCATCGAAGAGGAGAAAACCTGGAACTTTTGGGAGAGGATATATGGCTGCAATGCGTAAAGATTAAATGGAGGTTTGCACTGTAGAAGACGACTGCTGGTGAGGAAGGTTAACGACTGCTGGAGATTTGCATCGCATCCGTTCCAGTAAAGAGTTATAATAGGCATTGTCGTATAAATTTTGATGCATTGCTTATTTATACTGAATACTTTAATTTAATACATTAATGCTTGAGTAGGAAAACCTGATTATTGAATATGTAATACTTAAAATCTGAGGGAACTAATTTTAGATGCATTATTTAAAAAAAATGACATTGAAATTTGACACTTAAAATGGCCCCACGGCTTTCAAGTTGCAAGGTGCCAAATTCATGCTATTATGTGTGTGAGTAGTTTCTTAATCATGGATGCCTCGAAACTCATGACTTACACGTACACTCAACGCTCGAGAGGAAGCCATGGACATGATGCTCTGGACCCCACAACAATCGCTAGCAATTTCATATTTGTAATATCATTTTCCATCTTCTATATCATTAAGAACCCACAAACTAGCATACAGACTCACAGCCGTAGAGGAAGCCATGGAAAAATCCTCTCCTCGCAGAACTTAAAAAAAACCAAGTGTGCATTATAGGTACAGGAGCAAGGTGGTCATTTAAAAAAAAAAAACTTGTGACTAACTGAAATTGAAATGAATCTAATCAATTAGGATGAATACAATTATTTACTTACAAAACTGGATGACTAACTGAATCCTTAACAAGCTTGATAGCTTCGTCTTCTCCCCGGTATCGCTCGACTGGTGGATCACCACAATGAAGTGCGAAGCCACTGAATTAGTTTGCGGCTTAGGGTTTTTAAGTGAGAGCAATGAAATCTCTGAATTTGTTCTGGCCATTCTAGCACTAACTATGACCTCCTCCAGCTTCTTTGATCTCCCTGTTTCATGTTCTTCCGCTTCTCGACTTGTCTGGCTTGCATCTCAACATTTTGAGATTTGAACCTTCAAGAGGTGTGCTGATGTGATTATTTGTATTATTGTTTCATTCATCACACTTTCCATCTCACGATTGAATGTATGCCACCTCATGAAACTTTTTGCCATGTCATCTAAAAAATAGACTCCGTTACACTTGGTCAGCCGTACGGGGATGCTTTTCCAAAAAATTTGAAACTTGGGGACTAATGATTTAACCTTTGCAAACTATAGGGATGTGTTTAAAACATTTAAAACCATAAGGACTAATTATAAAATTGCCCAAAACTATAGGGATTAAAACTTTATATATTTGTCCCAAAAAATTATATTGGTAGAAACTACCTCCATTTGAAACTAACCTGCATGGTTCGAGTATAACTTAGTAATATTGGATACTAGATAATTATATACAAAAAAATGTGATAATTATTATATCATCATTATTATTGTGTTGTTATTGGATAAATCAATATTAGATATTCTTTTCTTATATATAAAAATATTACATATTCTTATTTATTATATCTAGATGGTAAATATTTAAGCAGACTTAAACGACATTTCTTGACCTACCTGAATTCATGTGACATTATAAGATGTGTTCATTTTTGTTCAAACATTTTTTTCGGCAAGCACTTTTGTTCATACTGAGTTTTGGGTCTGTCAGTAGTGTTGTAAACTACCTGTTAAAAAATCAAAGTAAAAGTGATAAGAAAAATCAGGTGAGTAGAATGATAATATGTTTAACAAGCTATTGACATAGTTGATAGATGGTTAAATTCCTTAAATATATTATTCTAACTTCATTGTCTAATTGTATGTATAGAAAATATCTTGTTGAGAGAGGTAAAACTTACTTCGGTAATATTTACGTATAACTCGAAAAAAGTAGTTTTCAACTATTAGTTGGAGATATCCTTAGTGCCTAAAAAAAATCTATTAGAGGTAATCATACGAAATAAGAAAAATAAATAAATAACGATTAAAAACTATCTCCTTCGTCATTCCAACTAAGTGGAGCTCTAACATGGCGTATGCGCAACAAACAATTTTCTTTTAACAACCATCTTCCAGTATTTAGTAAGTTTCCCTAACTCATAATTTAGATTAATTTGTTGCCAAGTTCTAAGGAAGATAGTTTTTTTAATATGATTTTTTTATTCACAAGATTTATATTTATATTCAAAAATTTACTTAAGGATATCGAGTCAATTTCATTCTTCTTTCTTTTCTATTTCATTTTCTCTTTTTCTATTTTTGAGCCCTTAGTTTTAATTTACTTTGACACTTGGAGCTCTGGGCAGAAATAAACCCCAGTTTTCACACATACTTTCGTCACAGGGGAATCACGAGGGAACAAGGCAATGCCTCCTATAGCAACACCGTTAATTAAGCACGTGGACCATATCTAACCCACACACATTTGGCTCTTGTTAATTATAATTGATTTGATTTGATTTGTTCTGATTGTAATTATCTTAGATTTGATTTGTTTTGATTGTAATTATCTTAGATTTCCTTTTTCCTCTTTAGTTTCCTTTTCTTTAGGGATTCTGATTGATATTGTAATTATTCCCTCGACCTCTCTTTCCCGTGTATATATTGCACGCTGTATAGTGAAGATAATCAAGCAAGTTTCCTACAATTGCTTCTGAATTTCTCCTTCTCTTTATTTCTTCTTTTTTCTCACATGGTATCAGAGATTTTCTTCCAGTTACTCCGTGTCTGATTGTTCATTCTCCGAGGACAATCCAGATATGACGTTTTCCCTCCGTTGCACTCCGATTCAGCTACTGTTCATCTCCGTTTCGTGCCTCTACTGAAGTCCAACCACCACACGCGCCTGACCATTTTGTCCGCCGACGTCTCACGCCGCTCCTGTCCAATTTTCACGGTGATTGGACCTTCCACGCGCCTCCACGTGCCGCCAGACCGCCGGTGCTCCCAAAAAGTTCAGTTTTCTTCGTCTGTCCGAGTCGCTGCTTTCCAGACCGAGTTCTGAACGAGTTAGACCGATTCCTAAGGTTTTTGGGTGTTTTCTTTTCATTTCTGGCCTCTGTTTTTGCAAAATCCTGCTCCTTTTTGGACTTCTACTACTGTTATGGATAAAAATGATGTTTCACAGCCAATTTCTGTACTGCTCAATGGGTCTAACTATTGTCACTGGTTAGAGAGCATGTGAGGGTTTCTCAAAGGTCGCAAATTATGGCGATATGTCACAGGTGACATCCCATATCCTATTCGTTCTGAATCAGAAACGGCCGCTAAATTTGCTGAGCGTTTGGAAGAATGGGACAGTAAGAATCATCAAATTATCACATGGTTTCGGAATACTTCCATCACCAGCATCAATCAACAATTTGGGCGTTATGAGACTGCCAAAGAGGTATGGGATCACCTTGCCAGTCGTTATACGTCCTCTGATCTCTCTAACCAATTTCAGCTTCAGAAGGATTTAAGTGCTTTGAAACAAGAACCTGGCCAGCATGTTTATGAGTTTCTTGCAAAAATGGAGTTTATTTGGGATCAATTGGCATACTCTGAGCCAACATTCAAGTGCGACAGTGATACTAATGCCTTTATCTCTTATCGTGATCGTCTTAGACTTATTCACTTTCTGATGGCATTGACTGATGACTTTGAGCCTGTTCGAGCCTCTTTACTGCATCAGAGCCCACTTCCTACTCTTGAGGATGCACTTCCTCGGTTAAAATCTGAAGAAACTAGATTGGGACTTTTAAGACGTAGCACTGACATGGCATTTGCTGTGACTGAGAAGAACTCCAAACTTTGTCGTCGTTGTCCTCAATCAACTCATGCATTTTCTGAGTGTCCTCTGATTGAATGTCGCACTTGTAAGAAGAAAGGTCATATTGCTGCAAACTGCCCCTCTCTCCTATGCCGATACTGTAAGAAGAATGGTCATGTCATTGAGCATTGCCCTACTCGTCCTCCCAGATCTGATCAGAATAGAAATTTCTCACGATCCAGTCAACCACCCAAGCCTGCTTTTTCTACAGCTACTGCCAACGATGTATCCACTCCACCAATCTCCAGTGATCTTGAGGCTCTTCTCAAGCAATTACTTGCTGGTACCTCCTCTCCACCTACTGCTTTAGCCACTCCCTCAGGTAACCCCTCTTGGTATTTTGATTCTGCTTGTTATAATCACATGACTGGTCAGTCACAGATCTTTTCTTCTTGGTCTCCTAGTACCGCTACCCCTTCAATCAACACCGCTGATGGTTCATTGATGTCTGTTAGTCATACTGGTTCTGTTTCTTTGTCAAACCTATCTCTTGATGACCTTTATTATGTTCCTGCTATTTCTTTCAACCTTATATCTGTTGGCCAGTTAGTTGACCTTGGTTATGATGTAATCTTTTCTTCTAATGGTTGTCGTGTGCAGGATCCTCGGACGGGACAGATTGTTGGAACGGGGCGTAAAGTTGGACGTATGTTCGAGCTGAATTCCTTGCATATTCCTCCATCAAAATCAACTCGATTATGTGCTGCTTCCCCTGCCTCTTCTTTTGAGTTGTGGCATTCTCGTCTTGGTCACTGCTCCATCAATAAATTGTCATCTTTAATTTCAAATGGACTTTTAGGCAATGTTAGTGAAAAATCTTTATAATGTGTTTCTTGTCAGACTGCAAAACAACCAGCATTATCTTTTAATAAAAGTACTTCTGTTTCTGAGTCTCCTTTTGATTTAATCCACTCTGATATTTGGGGCCCTGCCCCTACTTCCTCCATGGGAGGATCGCGTTATTTTGTGATATTTATTGATGATTATTCACGTTTTACCTGGATATATGTGATGAAAGCTCGTTCTGCATTATCTGCGATTTATATTAAGTTTGCAAATATGATTCACACTCAGTTTTCTAGAAATATCAAGGTTTTTAGGCGTGATAATGCTATGGAATACCGTGACTCCCAACTCCTTAGTTTCCTTGATGCACAGGGTACACTCTCACAATACTCTTGTCCTTATACCTCCCAACAGAATGGTAGAGCTGAGCGAAAACACCGTCACATTCTTGACACTGTTCGTGCTCTTCTTATCTCATCATCTTGTCCTGAGCATTTTTGGGGAGAAGCAGCTCTTACAGCTGTTTATGTTATCAATCGTATTCCTTCCTCTATACTTGGTAATATCTCTCCTTTTGAACATCTCTATGGTACACCCCCTGATTATACAATGTTTAAAGTTTTTGGTTGCACTTGTTTTGTTCTTCTCTCTTCCCATGAGGTCACAAAACTTCAGGCCCGAGCACGAGTTTGTTGTTTCTTAGGTTATGATTCTGAGCATAAAGGGTATCGTTGTTGGGATCCCTTATCTCATCGCATTCGCATTTCTCGTCATGTTGTGTTTTGGGAACATGTCATGTTTTCTAGTCTATCCCAATTTTCTTCCATTCCATCGACCTCATCTCCTCTTTTTGTCAACCCTTCTGCTGATCTTTTTCCAAGTGACACAGGTACTGAAATTTCAGATCCGGTTCCCATTACGTCTGATGATTCGCCCCTCACCAATGATCCTGCCCCTCTTGAAGATCCTGCACCTGACATGCCCTCATCTTCCACCACTCGTTCTACAAGAGTAAGACATCTTCCTCCTTATCTTCGTGATTATCATTGCTTTTCTTCCATACTCTCTTTGCATGAACCTCAGTCTTTTAAAGAAGCCTCTAGTGACCCTCGTTGGCAGCAAGCAATGCAAGATGAATTACAGGCTTTAGAGAAAATGCACACTTGGGATTTGGTTGAGCTCCCACCAGATAAATCTCTTGTGGGGAGCAAATGGATCTACAAAATAAAAACTCATTCTGATGGGTCTGTAGAGCGATACAAGGCTCGCTTAGTGGCACAAGGCTTTACTCAAGAGTATGGCATAGATTATGAGGAGACATTTGCTCCGGTTGCTCGTATTACATCAGTCAGAAGTCTACTTGCCATTGCTGCTGCAAAGCAATGGACTCTTCATCAAATGGATGTCAAAAATGCTTTTTTAAATGGTGACTTAGAGGAAGAGGTATACATGAAACCTCCACCTGGCTATCTTTACTCAGGAAACAAAGTCTGTCGTCTTCGTCGAGCTCTCTATGGTCTTAAACAGGCTCCACGTGCTTGGTTTGCCAAATTTAGTTCTACAATCAATCAACTTGGATTCTCATGTAGTCCCCACGACACTGCACTCTTTATTCGTAAAACTGATCGAGGGATTGTTCTATTACTTTTATATGTTGATGATATGATCATTACTGGTGATGATTTCACAGGTATTCAGGAACTCCAAAATTTTCTCGGGCAACACTTCGAAATGAAGAACCTTGGGCACTTAAGTTACTTTCTTGGGTTAGAAGTATTCACACTAACTGATGGTATTTCTCTTTCTCAAGTTAAGTACGCCTCTGAGTTGATTTCCAAAGCTCAAATTTCTGATAATCAAACTGAGAAAACTCCTATCGAGCCCAATGCTAGATTTACACCTACTGATGGCACTCCACTTGATAATCCTACTCTATACCGTGAGTTGGTTGGAAGTCTCATATATCTCACCGTGACTCGACCTGATATTGCTTATGCTGTTCATATTGTTAGTCAATTTATGTCAGCACCACGTACTACCCATTATGCAGCAGTTCTTCGTATTCTTCGATATATTAATGGCACTCTATCTCATGGTCTACATTTCTCCGCCACCTCTCATCTTACCTTAGAGGCTTATTCTGATGCTGATTGGGGCGGTGATCATACTGATCGTCGCTCTACTACAGGATTTTGCATATTTCTTGGTACCTCTCTTATTTCATGGCGGAGTAAGAAGCAGACTTTGGCTTCTCGATCTAGCACTGAATCTGAATATCGAGCACTAGCAGACACTACCTCTGAAATACTTTGGCTTAGATGGTTACTTGAAGACATGGGCATTTGCCAAACCTCTCCCACTGCTCTTTATTGTGATAATCAAAGTGCTATGCAGATTGCTCACAATGATGTCTTTCATGAGAGGACTAAGCATATTGAAATTGATTGTCACTTCACTAGGCAGCATGTTACCCGAGGCATTCTAAAACTTCTTCCCATCCGGACTGCTGATCAACCAGCCAACCTGTTCACCAAGTCCCATAATCCATGGCGTTTTCAGCTTTTAGTGGACAAACTCAAAATGGCTGTCATTTCCCCATCTTGAGTTTGAGGGGGGATGTTAATTATAATTGATTTGATTTGATTTGTTCTGATTGTAATTATCTTAGATTTGATTTGTTTTGATTGTAATTATCTTAGATTTCCTTTTTCCTCTTTAGTTTCCTTTTCTTTAGGGATTCTGATTGATATTGTAATTATTCCCTCGACCTCTCTTTCCCGTGTATATATTGCACGCTGTATAGTGAAGATAATCAAGCAAGTTTCTTACAATTGCTTCTGAATTTCTCCTTCTCTTTATTTCTTCTTTTTTCTCACAGCTCTTATGGCATAAACATCGTTTTGTCGTCTTTCATCAATCAAAATATTCATTTCTTTCCTTTCTTTTTCAGATGTAATTAATAATATCTCTTGTTTGCAGTAAGGACCAATCTCTTCCAATATATATAGAGGTGGGTCTACTCCTCCAAAATAATTAAATTAAATTTAAGAGTTTATATATATATATATATGTATATTTCATTTTTAGTTTAATTATTCAATATGTAATATTAATTTCTTTATTCTTACTCTTAACTCATTTAATCCCAGCAAAAAATCACCTATAGAGACCGTGTTTTAGCCTGAACGATATATATTTTCAATCTTCTTTTTGTTATCATAATTAAGAATAATTCAATCTGTAATAATAATAATAATAATAATAATAATAATAATAATAATAATAATAATAATCGATGGTGTCTTAATTAAGTCAAGAATAATTTAATCAGCGATTGAATTAATGGGGGTCGGGGTCTCTCTCTTGCGAAAACACCTTCTGTCATGATACTGCCGTTGCAGTTTTTCCTTTTTCTAATAAAAATTACAGATAGAACTAAATTTTTTAGAGGCTATGTAGATACATATTTTATGTAGTTTTAAATTTTTTTAATATTTTTTTAATTACTAAAAAACTGTAAATTGTAAATATCTAATTTTTATTATATAATATTATTTTAATAAATAAAAAATTTAAAATTCTAATTTTTATTTATAATTATTAATTAAAAAAATAAACAAAATCCTGCTACGGCAGGACTGTGACAGGACACGGGGTTTGCGAGACCCCTGTCCGAATTAATGCAAGCTGATTTGATTGATACCATTAGACTAGGGGACCATATGTGTCGATGCTATTAATTATTGTTATATGGGATAAGTGTGATCATAAAAAAAATTTAAAATTGCAAACAAAAGAGCATGTTTTTTAAGAAAAAGGAAAAGTTCACTTACAGATATTTCGCTAAAATATCCATATTTGTTATGTTTAAGTAACAATAGTCTGATGTGTTATGATTCATTATTGAAGGGGTAAAATAATCAAAAACATAATAGATACTTTACCGAAATTCTAAAGTGATAATTGCTTGGAAACGAATTCAAAACTCCATGGTGCAATTATTTAAAAATGAAGGGAATATCAAATATTTATTATTTAAAGATATAATTTTTGTTATATGGGTTCGAAGAATTTAACTATATCTTTCCCTTTGGTTTAAATGATTTATGTAAGTAACGTTTTCTTTTTTCGCCACTGAGATTTTTATATGTAACTTGACTAGTGTTTATAGCATGCATTTATTTATTTTTAGGCATCAAATAAATTAACAACCCTATGAAATAAGAGCCACCCCCTCCCCGCCCGCGCACACACTAATGACACTGTTGGAGAATGTTAAATATTTTTTTTTTGGTGAAGAAGAATGTTGATTTAAAAAAATTAAGGGCCTTGTTCCCGTAAAAATCTAAATATAAGGGTGAAAATTTCTATTAAATTTTATAAAACTTACAACTATATTTTAAAGAATATTATCAAATTTAAAGAAAATCATTTCACAGTTATTTTTAAAGTCACGTTTTTATATGAAAACTGACATTTAGTTCTTCTATATATTTTGAGGTCATATTGTAAAATTGTTTTTAGAGCTCTGAAATCCAAATTTTCGCATTAAAAATTGTACGGATCGAAGTTTTCCTCGTTATTTTGTGAATATCATCTTGAACATCCCACGTGATCCACCAGAGAATTATAATTATATGAATCATGAACTTACTTTTTGTTTACCGTAAACTCATCATGATGTAAATGTGAGGCACGTAAAAGGGAAATCTAATAATGCAAAATCTAATAACGTCTGTCGTTAAACTCAATAAAATATTTAAAAACCATGTGATGTGCAATTTTCAAATATCTTATAATATGCGTTGACATGAGAGAAGATTATTATTATTTTTTTTTTCATGAAACCAAGGGTAGAGGGGGCAAAATGGCCCGACTCAAAAGCTCGAATTGCCAAACGGACTAGGGATAGGAAACTCAATCCCATATGGCATAGGCCCGCGAGCCTATGTTTTTTTTAACATATATTTTTTATTTTTTTAAATTTTTTTAATATTATTATTTAAATTAATATAACTAATTATTATCATTATTTAATAAAAATTAATATAATATTTAAATGTTATAATTTATATATTACTAATTAATAAAATAATTTTTTTTAAATATTTTAAATTAAAAAAAAAAAGAAACGGGCCAATCAGGGTGGCATGTGACTCACTTGGGTTGGCCCGCCATAGACTGAGCTTGAAAATCCAGATTATATATTTGCTCCCAAAGTTGAGACCAAGCTTAGTGCCAATAAATAATAATTAAATAGATTTTTGCTTAAAAAACAGCGTAGTGGATAAAAAAATTACAACATTTTGGATGAGTTATCTATCATTGGGTCTGACCAAGGAAGAATCTAGGTGTACAATTTCGGGGGGCAAGTACATTTTGGTTGCTTAAGTTATATATGTGTGTGTGTAATGTATATATGCTAATTGCGCCATTAATTGATAATATTATTTTTAATGCCACTTATTTTTTTTACCCAACATTTCTACATGTTTAATATATACATCTCATATTTTTATTGTGCATATGATCTGTATTTTACACATCATATATTTATATTTTGAGTTTTTAAATTAAAGAAATTCATTAATTTTCTGCATTTGATAAGAATATTTGATTTGTTTGGCTTAATTGTATCAATCAGAATTTTTTAGTACTTTTAGTATTAAATAGTTAGCTTGAAAATTATTTCATAGATTTATTCTCTGACGGTGCATTTTTAAAATTGAAGGGGAATTAGTGATCTTTTTATAGATCTTGTAGAGATAAGGAAAAATGTTGTATAACTATTGGTGTACATTTGCTTTGAGGATTAGTTTTGATACTACTAGTGGCATTTACAATTATTAAAAGAACTTTATCTGTTATAAATATCACTAAGAATTGAATGCAAAATCATATAAGAGATAAATGCATAGATGAATAATTATTTAGTTATTTATATAAAAAGTGAAAATTATTCAGTGTTTTTCAAATATAAAAACTCATAGAGAATTTATGATGTATATTTATACTTTTTGATGAGCTGTATATTTATACCTTTAATAATATGTTATATATATATATATATACACATATGTGTGTGTATGTTGCCCCCACAGTCAACTCTTTTTGGATCTATCACTAAGCCTAACAAATATGATATAATAGTATTGGATATATACTAGTAAAAAATAATGAATAAAAGAGAGAGACCATGTACATAGATAAATTAATAATAATAATAATATAGTAGATGAAAAAAATCTATATATACTATTTTTATATATTATTATATATTGATAATATATTATTTTTCACATTGTTACCAATTTTTAAAGGCTAACTCTTTTAGTAAAACATTTCTTTGAAAATATTTATCAAACACAATAATATCAATACATATATTTGTTAAATCTTTGAATAAACCTAGTTTTTTTGGGGATGAAACGTACTTTTGTTTAGTAAAACTTC
Organism: Adenanthera pavonina; assembly: GCA_026686845.1. Classification (NCBI taxonomy): domain Eukaryota; kingdom Viridiplantae; phylum Streptophyta; class Magnoliopsida; order Fabales; family Fabaceae; genus Adenanthera; species Adenanthera pavonina. The sequence goes on from JAIVEN010000006.1 coordinate 37,866,888, forward strand.
GTCTGAAAAATGTTTTAAAATAATAAAAAAAATTCCACTAGTTGTAAAATTACGTGTTACCTCGGGTATTATTCAAATGTTTGTTGCCATTAACAAAGTTTATGTGGGGGTTTGTGAATATATATATATATTGTGGTCAGTGACAGAAATTAAAATAATATCAACCATGAACTCATCCATTTCACTGCACACTCATCATGATGTTAGGAAGGAATAAAAAAAAATGATGTTAATAGGAAGGAAAAAAAATGAAATCTATCTTGATTATGGGTAAAATGTAATAGAAAATCAAATACAAAAGCTAATAATGTCCGTATTAAACTGAATAAAATAAAATGTTAAAAAACCATATAATTTGCAATTTTCAATATATCCAATATACTCACTCTTTTAATCAAATTACGTAAATTAAGAATAAAAGTTAAAGTTAGTTAACTATTTAAATTTTTTTAAAAATTATAATATTTTTTTAAAAATTATTATTATTTAATTTCTTTCTCTTTTTGGGATACATTAAATAAAAATATTTTTTAGAAATATATAATAAATACTACATCATAAACTATAAAAAGTTATATATTTAAGATCAAAGTAAAAGATCATATATTTAGGATTAGAGAAAGTATTGATTTATGAGAAGATTATTTTGTTTTATTTTATAAGGCCAAAGCATCAGAGTATTGGCAAATGATAAAATTAGATATATTTTGCTTAATTTTTTAATTATTTGATCATGTTGAGATATGTGGTAGCAAAATTAATACAAAGTATGCTACTCTAGGTTTATTACCTTTATTCTCTTTAGTATGCTACTCTAGATTTAAGTTTTGGCTATACATGTGAAAAATATTTTATTAGGAGAGAAAAAACTTATTTCAATAACACTTTAAAGTAATTACACTCCAAACTATTGGTTAAAAATGTCTTACTTTTTAAAAGAAGAAAAAAAAAACACTTAAAAGGTGTTAAAATGTCTTATTGACTGGACAAACCTAGTTTCAATGAAGACAATTATTTTAGCAGAAAGAATCCACGTGCTTTTAAAAGGTGTACCTGGGATTCTCAATATATTGAGGTGCGTGGCACCAATTAAAATAAATGATATGGGTTCACTTGGAGGGATTTGGTTATCTTCAACTACATTTTTTCCCCTTAATCTGGCCAAAAAATTCATTTTTACACTCCAGATTTTATGGTCTACACTCATTGATATTAGACGTAGATATATTAATTATTTTTTCTTAACACTTATTTTATATGTGGCAAAAAAATAGCGGGTATTTTAATTAAAATGCGTTAAATCAATTATATAATTATTTGCAAAAATTCTATTATATATATATATATATATATCTTATTACTCCGTTGATGTTTTTTTAGATAAGCCGAAAGATTACTCCGTTGATCGTCTGAAGGGAGATTTGGGAATTTATATTATTTTAAAACATAAGGAACAAATAAAGATTCTCTAGTACATTTAATATTTTTTTAAAAAAAATAATATTTCTAATTACACTTTATTCTCAACAGTTTTTGAGTAAGTTACTAGCATTAAATGAATGTATTTTGAAAACTATTTTATATTTATGATAAATTTAATGATTTCTATTATTTTTCTTGGTTATTGTAATTTAATTATTTATCTCTTATATTAAAAAATGAAAGGAGTATTATTTAATGTTTTATACTTGTTATATTTTGATCATAATTAAATATATTTTTTATTCATGTCACCCACATATATAAGATAGAGAAATGAGTTGTCTGATATATTTTTTTTTCAATTTTAACAATCAATAAATGAGTAGATAAAATTAATTTTTATTAATTATAATATAAAAATGTCAAATACTAAAGATGGGTATGTTAAAAAACTATTTTGAATTCCTGACACATTCCTAATTACTTTTAATTGTATTTCTTGATTTATGTAAATTAGTTATTTGTATTTTATACTCTATCCTATCCAAAATATAAATTCAATTTAACTAATTACATAATAACTAATGAATGTAATTTTACTCATTAAATTTGTTAAGAAAAATTATTTTTTAATATTACTTCTATTTAATACATTGTATTTAAAGTTTACACAATTTTTATATTAGTTACTATCCTTCTCACATTTAATTGCTTATAAGAGTAAAATTAAAAAAAAAATAATGTCTTAGAAATTATCAAATGAGATTTATGTTTTTAATAAAAAAAATTTTAAATTAGAATTTATACTTTGGACATAACCAAGCATATGTGGACATTGGGAGTGATTAATTTATTAATATAAAATATAAAATTTACATGAAAACACAAAGAAAGTATTGGCTGTTTGGAAGAGGTTTTTAAAACAATTTTTCTGTTTTTAAAAATAGAAAAATAAAAAGATTTATTTGGTAAACTTGTTTTTTTAAACTGTTCTGAAAAATAGAAAAATAAAAGAACAAAAAACTTAGAATATTTTTAAGATGTTTTATAATTTTTGTTCTGAAAAAATCAAGAAAAAGTAAAAAATATACATCTCATTAATGGTAAAGTTATAACCTTTGAATAACTCATTTACCACTCACTAGTTATGATTTTGAGAACAATTATTCAAACAGATATTTTTATTTTATTATTTTCAAAACTTATTCTCGAAAATAGTTTTACAAAACTATTTTGAGAATAATAAAATAAAAAACACTATCAAACAGACCCTATTTCACCGCGAATTAGATTTTTTCTATGACTTATAATTTATATAAATATGGATATAGATTGGGAAAATTCTAGATAGATACTAAGGAATCAAAATATTTTAAAAAAGGCAACCCCAATTCATCTAATTTTTTAAAACTACCAATGTAATTAAAATTAAAATTGGAAGGCAAAATATGAAAATACTCTTTTTGTATAAGTGATTCATTTGCAAGTCATACAAACTTATTTATTAGTGATAATAATATATTTGTAAATGATAGAAGCTCATTTGCAAGCGATACTATTATCACTTCCTAATGATCCTATATCACCTATAAATAAATGCCTGTCAGTTGCAAATTAACAAAAATAAATTGTAAATAACTAAAAGTCAATTGCAAATAAAAATAAAAACATATTTATCATTTTCTATCAAATTCTAATTTCAATTAGCAAAATTGGTTGTTTTTTGGGAATTAAAAAGAATTGAGATTTATTTTTAAAAATATTTTAATTCATTAGTATTTATCTGAATTTTTCCCATTGGGATTTTTTCTTTGAGGATAAAAATGAAAAAAATTTCCTATTTTTTTTTATTTATGATTTGGTTCTCTAACCCCCCGTTTGATAGGGGGTTTGAAATGGGAGGGGAGAAGAGTTCCATAAAACCTGCAAATTCCAAGCATAGGGTGGCCCTCCCCTTCTTTGGGTAGGTATTTTTAAAGGACTCCCCTCCCCTCCCCTTCAAACTGTCTCCTCTGAAAATTTGGGGGGGGGGGGGGTGAGGGGGGATAATAAATTTTTCTTTAAAATAAAAAATACTTTTAAAAATAGTGTAAAAATATTTTTAATTAGAAAATAAGGTTTTTATATTTTTATAAAAAGGAGATAATGACTAAAATAAAAATGATAGAAAATTTATTTAATTTTAAAAGTAAAATGATCAAATTATTATTAATTTTCCTTTCATTCTCTCATGAATTAAATAATAAATCATTAAAATTTCCCCCCTTTCCTCACCTCAATACCCTTCTTCCCTTCCTTCCCCTCTCATTCCCTCTATAACTCATCTCTTCTCCTCTCTCCTTCCCTCCATTAAAATCCCTCCCATTCTTTCCCCTTCCAACCATCCTACCAAATACACCCTCACAACCTGTTTGGTTCGTTCACAGTAGGGGTCAGGTGAGGTGATCCTGATTACATTACCTGACTTGGCCTATTTGGTTGTACCTTAGTTAGGTGATGCACTTCATATTAGGTGACTTAAACTACCTAAATTAAGGTGAAGCTAATTACATCTAAAAATCTATGTGAAGTCTTTCACAGTGAGGTGAATAGAGGATAAATGGCTAATATACCCTTCACAGTTCAAAAAATTCCCTCACAGATATCATTTTCGGTCTTCATCCTTCAATCTTCTTCCTCACCACCAACATTGTTGACCGTCCTCAACATCCGTCCCCCGTCGTTCATCCATTGTTGGCTATCCTCCTTCTCCATCCACCGTCATCTGTCCTCGACAGAGTTCATGGCTTTGGCATCATCGAGTTCGACGTTTGAAGCTTCCACCAGATCTGAACTCATAAAGTCATCCTCCACTCAATTCTCTGCCGGAGATCATGATTTCTATGAAGCTCCCTCTGTTCGCATCATAGATTCAACCCCCTATTCAATTCTCCGTTAGCGACTTGAGTCCGCCAACCAAATTGCATTCTTCCCAGATCATGAACATTTTGATTTGATCTCCCTATATTGTAAACCTTTCTCCTCTTGTCTAGATCCAAATTATCTGCTTTGGATTGTGTTGATGATGTTGCTCTGTGTTGCTGCCAAGGAAGGGGGAAGGAGAATGGAAGGGGTGTCAGTGAAGGGGAAGAAGAATGGCAAGGGAGTTTTTTTTTCCTGTTTAGGGATAAAATAGACATTTCATATTTATTTATATTTTTATTTTATAAAAATAAATATCATCCTCTTATTCTTTTTTGTTATACCAAATAAATTCATATATAATCATTAACCCATCATATCTCTTCACACATTTCTCATCACATTACCTAATCCCATTATATTTGAACCAAATGTGCTGTAAGAGATTCCTAGGGGTGAATATGGTTTCAGAAATGACAATTGAACCTGCAGTACAGAGTGTCTCCCACCCTCCTTTTTTAAATTTTTTTTCCGTCTGAACCTGGCACCCTCGGACACTCTCTGGTGCTGGGACAGGATAATGCATGAAAAAAAAATGGAATGGATAATAAATTATTGATGTTACGCCAGAACTCATTTGAATAAAAAAGGTGACCTTTAACCACCTCAATTAGTAAAATGGTTATACGCTTATACCAACTTAATATCAGCTGCATATGGAAAAAAGGAAAAAAAAAACCCAAAAATCTATAATATCCGTAATATTCTTTAATTTTGGATTGATGTTACTTTTATCTTGGATTGATATTGATAATCAACACATAAAAGATGTAAGAAAATATTAAATTTCTTACCATCTTCTATATATCTATAAAATTTGACACGAGCAATTAATAACTGTTGTGTTAAGTGAGATTGTCTCATCTTTCTCAAGTAGGATTGTAAGTTTAATTGTATGGATAAAAAATATGGGGAAAGAATTACTCTTATTTAGGCTCCACAACAGTAATTACTTCCATCTCGTTTTCTAGGAGATCCAGGGAGATAAAAGAAAGTATTTAAACATAATATATATATATATATTCATTTTTTATATTATTCTTTTTCTAAATATATATGATTTTACGAATGTAAATAATTCAATTAAAAAAATAACAGGGAGATTTTTGCATCCGTGGTCCGTCCTTTTCATCCAACAACCAAAGGATTACTAACAGTTAGATCTCAAATATATATTTCTAATATCTTTCTCAAATTTTCCCTTCTTTTTTCTTTAATGTATATCAAACAAATGAAAAACAACAACCACATCTATCATTTTTCCCCCTTCCTTTGGTAGTAGTATTTTCTGCCAAACAAAGCATTTAAAAATATTGACAGCATTATTGGGGACAACATTTAACAAGGACGCCTTTCAACAGCGATGCATGACGCTCTTATAATAATATAAATAATTCAGTTAGATAGAGAAAACACTATCTATTTTAATATTCACTACAGTTGCTCTTAATGATGAGCATGATGACAACCAAATTTATGAAGGATAACAAAAACATTATTTAATTAAACGATTAATTAATGGATCAAATCTTTATTCTTTTAGGACATGAAACGTCGCCGTCCTTTCCCTCCAATGTCCTACTGCTAAAAAAAAAAACTCACATTTGTCCATTAAAATTGATTACCTTGCTAAGGTGAAATACGGAAGTTCAACTTTGATGTGAAAATTTTGTTGTAGATAGCTAGCTATAGTTGATCTAATTGGTGATGATATAACTCATGTAATTTATAAAAGGCATAGATTTAAATCCCAACTATGATGTAAGAATTTGGTCGGTAAGTTAATATATATATATATATATATATATTAAATACACATATGAATGCTATTTGAGCTATAAAGCATTTTCTAGAAATTTGTTCTATCCAAGTAATGAGATCCAAAATTTGGGCTCATCTTCTTTCTTTTTTTTGGTATCAAATCACTCAATATTTAATAATTATATTAAACTCTAACTAATATAAGTTTACCTAATATGTAATGCCACAAATCCAGAATTCCATCCCAGACCACTGATTTGGTACATCCCTTAAGTTTTCTTTCTTTCTTTTCTTGGTTGGTAATAAAAAAGAAGACTGACACATTTTGCACGTGGACTACTCTAGAAAAATTGGTGAAGCAGCCCATGGATGAATGCATCGTAGTCGTGATCACCATCATCATCGCCGCCGCCACCGCCACCGTAGTCTCTATAAATAGGCGCCATTCCTTGATCTGCATCCTCACCACAACTCAAAGAAGCTTCTTACTTACTTAATCTGGAGTTTAAGTTGGAGGGTTAGTGAGAGTGGGAAGTAACGAAAGATGTTCAACGCAGGGCTGAACTTGGTGCCAGATATTCTGGGACAGCACAGGGGGAAGATCAAAGGGACGGTGGTGCTGATGACCAAGAAGGTTCTCGACTTCAATAATTTGAATCTCACTGCAGGTATCAACTTGTCTCTCGATGTTGCTGGCTCCGTCTTGGATGGTCTTCGTCAGTTCTTGGATGGTGCTGTTTCTCTTCAGCTCATTAGTGCCACCAAGGCTGATCCTGGTTAGTTCTTCCTTCTCTCTTTCCATTTTTTTTGTTTTAACAATTATCCAGTATTTGATACTTCTCACTATAGTTCTTTAAACTCTTTTAATCAAATTATACGGATTAAGAATAAAAGTTAAAATTAATTAAGTACCTCAATTTATCTGAAAATCACAATATTTTTCTAAAACTATCCTTATTTAATTTCTCTCTTTCTCTCTTTTTAATACATTAGGGATATTTTTTTGAAATGTATAATAAATACTACCTCATATATTGTAAAGAGTCCTATATTTAAGATCAAGATAAAAAGTCCTATAATTAATACAGAAGAAAGTAGGAAAAAGTACTATCATCGACTTTAAATTTGAGTTTTCTCATGTATACTCAAGTTTTAAATTATAGGTAGCACTCTCACCGTAATTTTTTAATTGACAGGACTTAAAAATGAAGTTTTATTTAGGAAATATGGGGTACTTTCCACACTTATCTAACTGGAATCTTGATCTTGTAAATTTATTGATAAATGTTGATATCTAATATTTGCAAAATGTGTAGTTAAAGAAGAACAGACTTAAAATCAAGAGAGATGAAGACAACTTTTTTTTTGTCTCTTCACTTGTATTCTAAGTTTACTCTGGAGGATTATTTATCTGGGGCCCAGATGGAGACACTTTCATGTTAAAAATTTGAGAAGAAAGCTTTCAGTTGTAGAAGCATCTAACTTTTTTTTTTTTCCTTTTTTTCTTTTATCTCTGAATCTTTGCTCTGTGCAATATTACAAAAGACCTATTCATTTGAATGTTTGACTATCTCAAAATCTTGACGGTCTGAGTAATCTCCCATCACCGATATTGTTGTTCTTGTTTTAGTTAGATAGATACTATGTAGCATTCTTAGTAAATTTAGATGGTTCATTTTCTACTATCCACTATTTATTTTTTAATTGAAAATAAAATATAATATTAAATATATTTGATAAAAGTTGAAAAATGTTTTCATTTTTGTTTTCTTTTTCATTAAGAATAAAAAAATAACTTCGATTTTAAATAAAATAATGAATAGTCCAGAACTCTTGATCTATTTTGTGACCGAATTGAAGACATCATATTATTTAAACGGTTAGAATTTATTTAAAATAATTATTACTGTTCTGTATAAATTAAAATAATTCAAACTTTTGGGGTCCCGGGTCCATATAATTGAAATGTGCTTCCACCTTTTTAACGAAAACTTGAATTTTTGCCTGCACTATAGTGCAAGAAAATGAAAGTGCATTTCAAAAGAAAAAGTTTACATGGTATTGTGTATGTATATGATTAATCTGTACCTGACAACCGGATGTTTTTCTTTTTTTGAAATAACTAGTGGCTTTGTGTACTGTATTTGTGTATCGAATGGATTTTGAAAATTGAATTACAATATTTCTTATTCATCAATAATATGATTGGTTAAGGTTTTTATATGATATATAGATTTTTTTTTTTATAGAATATGATATATAGAGTTAATTGTGTGGTATTCATGCTTCAGGCTAAGGAGCACACTGTTCATCACATTTTTCTTAGCATGAAATATTATACCCAGCTTATTTTTATTGAACTCACTTCTATTCCTTCTTTTTTTTTTAATTTGTTGTTTAAAGTTTTAGCATGTAAATTAAGAAATGCAATCAATATGTTAGAGTATTTAAATTTTCTAATATGCTCTTCAAAAAATGGATAAATAATAATATTTGATTTTTTTTTTCAAAATATACACAAATGTTGGTTGTTTCATGCATTTATTTATTTTCAATTTTTCTCTTCATTAAATAAGTGAATACAATTTTTTTATTAATTACATTATACAAGTTTTAAACATTAAGTGAGGGAATTTTTTTAAATTAATTTAAATTTTAGACAAATTTAATGATTTCAACTTTTTTTGTTAAATTTCTTGATCCGTATGAATTATTTATTTGTATTTTATATTTAGGACATGAGGAAGTAACACCTAATATTATTTTTTACTTTTAAAATGATATATAAAAGTGCAATTATAAAATAGTGATTAATATTATTTTAGAATTTAAAAATGACAGGTAAATAAACAAATAATATAAAAATTCTCTTAAAAATGACTTAAAAAGAAATTAAAGGAGTATAATTTTACAATAAATACTTATAAATCTCTCCTCTCTACTAAAGTTAAATAAAATGAATAAATAAACAATTAATGGAGAGGGCCACCCAATTTTATTTTCTTTTATCCTAGTCGTAGCCGTAGCTTCTTCGTGGGTCAGAATATTGATGGCCACAAATACAATGCGGTGCTCAGAATTAATTGTTTACTGGAAAACAAATAATTGAACATCAATGGAGCCCATAACACTTTAGTATATTGTATACACACATACGTGTGGCCCAAAAAAAAAAACTTGTATACACACATATGCCACATAATACTTTATTTGTGTTCATTGTCCTATAATATAAGATTTTTTGTAAAATTTAGAAGAATATTTATAAGCTTTTTCAAGAATATTCTTTATAAATTCATTTTACAAATATTTCTGCTCTCATTTTTCGTGTTTTAATTGATATGAATGAATCACAATATATAACTTTTTCTATTTTTAATAAAAATCAAGATTCCAAACAAAATATGTATTTCCTCCCGTCCACATTATAAGATATTTTATATTAATTACACGCATATTAAGAAAATCACTTTTTCAACTGAAATCAATGTAAAAAGTACTCACATTTCCTATTTTACCCTTATTAAATGTCTCATTCTATTATCATTGGAAAGTTATAAATAAAGAGAGATAAGACATTAAATGCATGGGTAAAATGGGAAAAAAATATTTAATACCTTATATTTTGGACCAAAAACTTATTATACAATATACCTTATAATATGGACCGGAGGGAGTATAACTTTTGTAAAACTCCTTAGAATGGAGGGACTACAACTGGTTTATGTCATTGTATAAGTATACATATGACTAAGTTAATCATGATCTAACTTTCTGATCAAATAATTCACGAGATCTATTATGGCCAAGTGACATAAGAGCATCACTTATTAAACAAGAACTAATTAATCAAATAATATAAAAAATTTTAGGAAACTATGCAATTCATAATTAATGAAAAAAGTGCGACTCATATGTCTCTCACACACATGGACTATGTTTTGAATTCTGTCTAAATTTTACGTGCCATTTAGCTGAGCATTATTTTGCTGTTTTTTTTTTGGGTAATATTAAATTTGGACATATATGCAGGAAATGGGTTGGGCAAGCTTGGAAAGGCTGCATCATTGGAAGGGTTCGTTACTACATTGCCAACGTTGCTGGAAGGCCAGAAAGCTTTCGGTGTTCATTTTGAATATAAAGAAGACTTGGGAGTTCCCGGAGCATTCGTGATCAGGAACAATCTCCTCACTGAATTCTATCTGGTCAGCTTGACGCTTGATGATATCCCAAACCATGGATCCCTCCACTTTGTTTGCAACTCCTGGATTTACCCTGCCTCTAACTACAAGAGCGATCGCATCTTCTTCGCCAACAAGGTACCTTAATCTTGGTTCAAATTAATGCTTTCAATTTTAACCTAGAGACATTTTTCCTTGAAAATTTAGGTTAAATGAACTTAAAATTATGTATATGGCAGGCATATCTTCCGAAACAAACACCTACAGGTTTGCTCAAATACAGAGAACAAGAGCTCATAACTTTAAGAGGAGATGGAATCTCAGAGCTTCAAGAACATGATAGAGTCTATGATTATGCTATCTATAATGATTTGGGCTGGCCAGATTTGAGTAAGGTCTTCGCTCGTCCTAATCTTGGAGGCTCTTCCGAATATCCTTACCCTCGCAGAGGAAGAACTAGCAGGCCACCCTCCAGAACAGGTTACATTTAGGATTCAAAGATATTTTCTCAATTAATCAATTAACATAATTGTTTATTTACATTATGTGGAGTTTTTTTAACAGATCCTAGCACTGAGAGCAGAATTCTTCCTGGACAAGACTTGGACATATATGTTCCAAGGGATGAACGATTCGGTCACGTGAAGTTGTCGGACTTTCTGGCATATGTTCTGAAATCTGTTTCTCATGATTTGAGTCCATTGTTGGAATCGGCATTCAATTTCATGTCGAATGAGTTTGAAAGCTTTGAAGATGTTCGTCAACTCTATGAACGTGGATTTCAGTTGCCTCAAGATGTACTCAAGAATATGAGTGACAAAATGCCTCTTCCAATTCTCAAGGAAATCTTCCGAACTGATGGTGAACAATTTCTCAGATTTCCAACTCCAAAAGTCATCATAGGTACACACATATCTATATTTTTTCTTCTCTTTTTAATATATATTTTTTGGGAACTTGAATTTAGTTCAAATGGTAACCTGGATATATTGGTGTAAACAACATATGATCTTACTTTTAATAAATGTGGAAAAATTATAAGCATTTATAAATCATTAATGTATTTCTAATCTGGAGCAGAAAACAAATCTGGATGGATGACTGATGAAGAATTTGCCAGAGAAATGTTGGCTGGTGTGAACCCAAATGTAATTCGATTACTCCAAGTAAGTGAAAAAGTGGCCAATATTAACATATGAATCTACCTTTAGTGTTCAGATTTTGTTTTCCTATTGTTGACAGAATTTTCTTAATTAAATAAATGAATTGCAGGAGTTTCCCCCGAAGAGCAAGCTGGATGTTAAGGTCTTTGGTGATCAAACCAGCAAGATAACCAAACAGCATGTGGAGCAAAATATGAATGGAATCACGGTGGAAGAGGTAATGATGTGCGTTTGAGATTCACAATAATGAAGTATGCGGACCCATACATAGTCCCTGGAAACGGATCCACCGAATTTAATTATTTTATGTTTCGTGACCAGGCACTGGAATCCAAGAGATTGTTCATATTAGATCACCATGATGCATACATGCCATATGTGAGGAAGATAAATGCAACTTCGAAAAAAATTTATGCCAGTAGGACAATTCTTTTCTTGAAAGATGATGGGACTTTGAAGCCATTGGCCATTGAATTAAGCTTACCCCATCCTGATGGAGATGAACACGGCTGTGTTAGTAAGGCCATCTTGCCTGCTGACCAAGGTGTTGAGGGTACCATTTGGCTATTGGCTAAAGCTTATGTAACTGTGAATGATTCAGGCTATCATCAACTTGTGAGCCATTGGTAGAAACTCTGTTCATGAGATCATTACAGATACTTTTGTTATGCTCTTATGTATTGAATTTTGTTATTAATACATTCTTATGTTTTGCAGGCTAAATACTCATGCAGTGATTGAGCCATTTATCATAGCAACTAATAGGCAGCTCAGTGTTCTTCATCCTGTTTATAAACTTCTTTATCCTCATTATCGTGATACAATGAATATAAATGCACTTGCACGACAGTCCTTGATCAATGCAAATGGCATTATAGAGTTAACGTTCCCAACTGGACAATACTCTATAGAGGTGTCTTCTAAGGTTTACAAGAACTGGGTTTTCACTGATCAAGCCTTGCCTGCAGATCTTCTCAAAAGGTAATATTATTCAAGTACATATATAAACCACAAAATGGGTTTCACACCTTCAAACAATTATTATTTTATATTGATAAGTTTGGGGGGAGGGGGGTTGAAGCCTGAAGGGTTTAAAAATTTGTCATGACCGAAAAATGAACACTTAAACAAAAGTAGTAATTATTTTAGTATATAATTAATATGTTAACCTTTTTTCCCTTAATTCAGAGGAATGGCAGTCAAGGATCCACATTCTCCTCATGGGCTTCGCCTATTGATAGAGGACTACCCTTTTGCTGCGGATGGACTTGAAATATGGGATGCTATTAGGACTTGGGTTCATGACTATGTTTCCTGCTACTATGAGTATGATTATGAAGTCCAACATGACTCTGAACTACAAGCTTGGTGGAAGGAACTTGTAGAAGTGGGTCATGGAGATTTAAAAGAGAAGCCCTGGTGGCCTAAGATGCATAATCGTGAAGAGCTGATTGAAAGTTGCACTATTGTCATATGGACTTCCTCAGCCCTCCATGCAGCTGTTAATTTCGGACAGTATCCTTATGCAGGTTATATCGTTAACCGCCCAACACTTAGCAGAAGGTTGCTTGCAGAAGAAGGAACTCCAGAATATGAAGAGCTGAAGACAAACCCCGAGAAAGCTTTCTTGAAAACAATAACACCAAAGTTGCAAACCCTTCTTGGCCTTTCAATCATTGAAATATTGTCGAGGCATGCTTCTGATGAGGTCTATCTTGGGACAAGAGACAATCCTAACTGGACATCCGATGAGAAGCCATTAGAGGCCTTCAAGAAATTTGGAAGGAAGTTGGCAGGGATTGAGGAAAAACTGACACAGAGGAACAACACTGAGGCACTAAGAAATAGGGTCGGGCCAGTTAATATGCCCTACACTCTCTTATATCCTACGAGTGAGGATGGACTCACCTGTAGAGGAATTCCAAACAGTATCTCTATATGAAGAATATGTGTGTGGATCCTTAATTACTATGTGGGAAAAAGAAGAACCTTCTGTTCTGTTGTCGTTTGTGTTTTCAACTACTGTTCTGTTTATCAATAATAAGAGCAACAACGAATATGTCTGTGTTTGTGTCTTGTAATGTTTATTAAAATAAGGGAAGTAACAATTTCCTTTGTTTGAGGCGAACTACTTGTAAATTCAAATATCAGTGGCTTCGGCTTGTGGTTTTATGTATATGCTTCGATCATATATGATGAATGGTGCAGTCTCGAAGTGCTTAAATTCCGAGCATATCAAAATTAACTCATACAGTATGCCCCTCTTTTCTCATTCTGAATACCAAGTATTGCTGATGCATGACTACATTTTACTTTCTTTCTAGTGAGAGTACACAAACTAAAAGAACAAAATTGTCACCTAAGGAAAACAAATAAATGTTTTTATATTTTTTCCCGTTACAATTTATTGGCGCAACTTGCTCAGTCTTCTCTGAGCATCTTACATCATCCGCGGTGCATTACCGTACCCATAGGAGAACCTGGAAATGAAGAAGTAAATTGGAGAGAGAAGGCAAGTTATAGATATTTTTTTGGCCATTAATAAGTTATCGAAAATGATACTTTAGATTTGGGAAAATGACATTTAAATACACATAATAATAACAGCTGATGATCTAAATTATAATCAAGGATTATAGCAAAATATTGCTATTGATACCGTACAATTAATCTTTTCATGTCACATGGGTGTTTTTATATATCCAACGGGAGAAACAAATTCCAAATACTCTTTTAACATTGAAAAATTAAATTAAATTCCAAATACTTCACAATTAGTAATGACCCCATGCATAATAATATAAGGCACTTACTAAAAGGTGGAGGCTTTTAAACCCCACATCTATGAGGAGTGAGTGCGTGCGTGTGTATATATTGTTAGCGATAGGGATTTTGGACTATTACACCCGTTAGGTAATTTCGTCTAGTCTTATAAAATTAATTAGCCAACAAAGAAAATGAAACGTGTGTGCGATTGGAAAAAAAATACAAGTAGGAATGGGCCTCATGTGCTCTAAGCCCTTATCAAAAGATAGGTCTTTTAAACTCTACATTGATAAGGAGTGTATACGTATGAGCATGCCTATATAGGTATCATCTATATTAAGTGATATTGTTTAATTCAGTAAGCTCAATTGGTGAAAAAATAATAATAATAAAATAAAAAGAGCATCATAATGTATATAAATCTAGCTTAAATCTAGTTTTGGTCTTAAAATGTAATTTGCCCTATTTATATTCTGCGCTTTTATGTTCGATCATGAACATGTTGAATATTGGGATAAAAGGCTTAAGGCCCATACTTTCTAAGCCCATTGTGCGGTCTGTTTAAGACTCACATGACAGGGTCTAGTCATGTATGCATATTGAACTATTGAGAAAGAAATACCTTTTTTTTTTCTCGAGTTGTTTTTTGTTTTTCTAATTTGGTAGCTCCTCGTACTTTGTACAGAGCTCTCTCATCACTTTTGATTAACTTTTTATGCTTTAAATTTGATATTTCACATTGATAGTGATTGATAATGATACATTGCAAAATTAGTTTCAAAGTTCGTTTTAAGTGAAGTTGGATATTTTTATCTTTTGGTCAATTCTATTAATTTTGGAAAAAAGATAGATATAAATATATAAATTTTATACTGAATATAAAAATCCATTTGAGTTGTAATATATGTGAATATATATTTTCATATTTGAAAGTGATGAAAAACAATAAAAAAAAAGGAAAGAGAAAAGATCCAAATCTCATATTTCAACACGTATACGATACACTGGAAACACAAAGCCGGAAGGGTACACATCTGGAGGTGTGAAACTAGCTTCTGGCCAAAGAAAAAAGGAGTGGTGAAACTAGTTTAAGGACAACCAACAACCACAATTCAATTATCAGTGGCGAGAGATTTAATAATTCTTGAATAAGTTAATTAAGTTTGAGTCTTGTAAATAAATAAAATTATGTAAAGAGAATTTTTTTTCAACTACATTTTTTACTTTTTTGTGATGTAAGGGAATATATATTCATAAGACCCACTTATTTCATTCAATATTTAGATTTCAAAATATCAAATAATATATAATTTGATAAAATTAAAAAAAAAAAAGAAACCAAAAAAAGCATAAATGGATAAAGCATGAAGCCTAAAATAACTAATATTAATAACATCACAATACCATTCATAAGCAATTTCTCAAAATCAGCTTCCCATAAAATTTATATTATGGTAGATTCTCTTTGCCAACTTATATTATAAAAGAATATTGGGGGAATTAGAGTTTATGATCAATTTCTAAAATTAAGTAATAATAAATAAAGACTTTTAGCTCATAAAAAGTGCATAATAAAAAAAATCTAAATAATAAATTTGAAAATTGAGTAATAATAAAATATTAAAATTCTATTTATTGTTAATATTTCTGGAAACTAATCCTACGGTATAATTGGCCGAAGAATATTAAAGCTTGATCCCTCTTGAATGGAAATGAGTTCATAATAATAATATCGAAGATTTGTAAAAGAAAAAAAAATCCAGAGGCAGTACTATCTGAGCGTGTGGTCCACTCCACATGGTCTGATAATGGTGGGGCCACGTTTGTCGTCTGTATATTCCCCATTCACATCACCCTCAGTTCCGTACGCCTGCATGCACCGCTACGCTACACTGTGAGATCTCCTCCTTCTTCCGTCTCATCATCTTGTACGTACCCTGATCACCATTTTCATTTGGTGCTCATCCATGTACTCTCCCATTCTTTTTTTTTAATTATTAAAATCAAATTACACGTTATCTAGCTAATAGCTATATTTGATTCCAATTAATCTGAATTAAACTCAACAATTACCAATAGAATTTAAACTCAAATTCAAGACTACCAATTAAATTAATACAACCTCTTTTAACTGAGTTATGAGCTCATTAAGTATCAGTATGTATATATCTATAATGAGAACAATCTCTTTGTTTTGGTGATGGGCATGCATGGTAGCCACACTGGTCAGTCTCATCACTTACCACGTCCGGCATGGAATCCAGCGGTGTTCAAATTTCAAAGTCGAACTCTCACACGTATCTATGACTGATCTTCTTTCCAAATACATACCTTGTCTCCTTCCTCATCAACATACAAGATACTATATGCGGCACAAGACTACAAACTTACTGCAACTTTATAACATATTCAAGTGGCTTTTGGACCCTCAAACTCCTTCCATACATATGCATGCTTCAACAACATGCATGGAATCATTATTTTATTTATAAAACAATAATATATATATATGTGATATTTACTTGTAATGTCTCAAGTTCAAGCATTATGAATGAAAAAAATTACATTGATAGAGCTACTTCCATTTGAACCTAACATGCATGGTTCACTACGCCAGATTCAGGATTTATTGGCGCTGAATAGTTGGCGTTTATTTAGAAAAACGCCAATAAAAATCAAACCAAGCGTATTAGTTCGCGTTTACAAAATAAACGCCAACTAAAGTCCAGTTTTAGATGGCGTTTAAAAAATAAACGCCATCTATTTTTGGAACTTTAGATGGCGTTTAAAAATAAACGTCATCTACAGTCATAATGTAAAACTAAAGTTGGCGTTTTATGATAAACGCTAACTAATTTCAGACTTTATATGGCGTTTATAAGAAAAATGCCATCTAAATTAATAAAATAATATAAATTATTAGATGGCGTTTATTTCATAAACGCCAACCAAGGTCCACCGAAATTTTTTTTTAATTTATTTTTAAACTTTTAGTTGGCGTTTAATATTGAAACGCCATCTAAATATAAATTTCAAATGGTGTTTATGTGATAAACGCCATCTAAGTTATGAATATTAGATGGCGTTTACATAATAAACGCCATGTATATTAATTTAGTTAGCGTTTAATTGTTAAACGCTAACTAAGTTGTTTTAAATCTCTTCTCAGAACCCTATATCGCATTTTCTCAGAATTGTGCCGTCTTCATTCCCACCATGCTCTGAAGCTGTTCCTCTGCCATAGCTCTGTTCTGGCACAGCTCTTCGGCCACCACGCGTCGAAAGTTTACAGTCTTTCCTCTTCCACCACGGCATTGTTCCTCTGAAATCCCCTTCAACCTGAAATCGCTTGATCTCGTAGCGTCTCTCCCTGTCAACGGTCACGGTGAATGGAGTGAAAGAGGCCCAGTTCTATTCTCTCAGAGGAACTCGAAATCCCTCCCAGACCCAACAGCGGACGGCGGCCAGCTTTGAGGTAACCCCATATTGTCCCACTGACGCTCTCATATTCGTGGCTGTTTCTGTCAAATTCATATGAGTCATTGCCCATATTGTAATTTGTTTTCCTTTTCAATGCTTGATGGCAAAGACTTCATTAGTTCATTGAAGAAATGTCGAAACCTGGATCCCCAAATATACTATACAATCAACCACCATATTATCTTGCGTTTTTTTTTATACAATCCATATATCTTGATTTTGTTTGTTGACCATTATGTCTATTCTGTATCAAACTGTTCCTAATTGGGCTAAAAGAAATTGAACCACCGAGAGCATCTCCATGAGTGGTAATTTGATTATGTATGAGTACCCAATACTCATCATTCTGGGTGAATTTGGACCGTTTAATTTTAATTTACATGTTTTAGATTTATAGTTTTTATTTTAATTTTTTTCTATAATAATAGTGTTATTTTACTATATATATATATCTTTCCTTACTCATACATGCATATGTGGACGCACCACCAAACTACTTTGTGGTTGACCTTCATTTAACTTGTTGCTTCACTTGTATGAAGGTGTCATTGGTGCGCTTGTTTCATATTGACAGAATTTGTAGTGCTAGCCCATCAGATATATATCTACTTTGTCTGAGGTATGCTTCCTGATTATGTTTATGTAAAAGTTTTGTATTAGTTAGCTACGTCAGGTGATTTTTGCTAAGTGGTTAATGCTATGGTTCTTTAGTTGTTATGCTGCTGGTTTGTCTTTCAAAGTTATAATTTAGTAAATGAAAAGCTATGGATAGTTGATTTGGATGGTTGGCAACATATAATTGGAACTCTTTTTTTGTCTATGTTGTTGAATATTTTTGCTAGTTAAGGACTTGAAAAGTAACATATGCTTTAATAAATCAGAAAGTAAAGTTAGGAAAAACAAATAATTGTAGTACAATTAATGAATCTAGTTTTTTTTATGTAGCAAGAATATTAATGTATTAATCATGGGGTTATGGTATTTAATCCATATGAAATAACGTGGCCTGTAAGTTGGTGTTGTATTGTAGAATTATTGGGAGGCTCAACTTGGGAAGATCACTGCCAAAATTTATACAGAAGTTATAAAAGGTTACACAACTTAATAAAAGTATGGATCGGAAATGGATGTCTGCGAATCGTTTGACTCAGGAATATTGGGATGGAGTGAAAGAGTTTGTTAGGTTTGCAGTTGAGCATGCTGATAACCCCAAAAAAATTATATGCCCTTGCTTGAAGTGTTGCTATGGGAGGCTTGTTAGTGCAACTGACTTGGAATCACATTTAATTTGTAATGGAATTGATCGAAGTTACACACGATGGACAAGGCATGGTGAGACGAATAATGATTATAGCAGTAATACGTATAGTGGGAGCTGTAGATCGAATGATTTCGACACAAGCACACTTGAGGCCGATCGTCTTGAAGAGATGACCAATGTGATTGAGGATGAACTTAAGGATTGTCCGGGGATGTTTGGTAGGTTGAAGAGGGATGCAGAAAATCCATTGTACTCTGGATGCATTAAGTTCACGATATTGTCAGCTGTGTTGAAGCTATACAACTTGAAAGCAGGCAATGGATGGAGTGATAAGAGCTTCACAGAATTGCTTGCACTTTTGAAGGATATGCTGCCAGAGGATAATGAGCTTCCTAGCCGAACATATGAGGCTAAATGAATGTTAAGCTCTATAGGGATGAGCTATGAGAGGATACATGCTTGTCCTAACGATTGCATCTTATTTCGGAAGGAATTTGCATCATTAGACAAGTGTCCTAAATGCAATGCCCAACGTTATAAGAAGAAAGAATCGAGTCCAGTGAAGGTAGTTTGGTATTTTCCCATCATACCTAGATTTAGACGCATGTACAACAGTGTGGAGAATGCGAAGCTCTTGACATGGCATGCAGATGATAGAATTAAAGATGGGAAGCTTAGACATCCTGCAGATTCTCCACAATGGAAATTAATTGATCGTGACTATGAAGATTTCGGGGCAGAAGCTAGAAATCTACGTCTTGCATTATCTACTGATGGAATGAACCCGCATGGTATGCAAAGTAGTACACACAGTACATGGCCCGTGATTTTGGTGATTTATAACTTGCCTCCGTGGCTATGCATGAAGCGAAAATTCATGATGTTGTCTTTGTTAATTTCTGGACCTAAACAACCCGGAAATGATATAGATGTATACTTGGCTCCACTAATTGATGACTTGAAGCTATTATGGGAGAGTGGTGTAGAGGTGTATGATGGGTATAGGAAGCAAGCATTCAATTTGAGAGCTATGCTGTTTGGTACAATTAATGATTTTCCAGCGTATGGGAATTTGTCTGGATATAGTATCAAAGGAGAATTTGGTTGCCCTATATGTGAAGAAGGCACACAATCGATTCGGTTGGAGCATGGTGGGAAATTTGTCTTTCTCGGGCATCGGAGATTTTTGCAT
The DNA here is from genome assembly GCA_026686845.1 of Adenanthera pavonina. NCBI lineage: Eukaryota > Viridiplantae > Streptophyta > Magnoliopsida > Fabales > Fabaceae > Adenanthera > Adenanthera pavonina. Next base: position 37,887,075 of record JAIVEN010000006.1, read on the forward strand.
CAGGGACATCGTTATAGAGGGTGGAGAAAAGCATTTGATGGGAATGTAGAAGACGGAAGAGAACCTGTTCCGTTAAGCGGTGAGGACCTGTTTCGAAAGGTACAACATTTGACTAACAACTTTGGGAAACCTTTTGCCAAACACCTTAGGACAAGTGGGTGGAAGAAAAGGTCAATTTTCTTTGATTTGCCATATTGGAAGTCCTTGTATGTGAGGCACTTCCTTGATGTGATGCACATAGAAAAAAATGTATGTGATAGCATTATTGGTACGTTACTCAATGTGAAGGGAAAGACCAAAGATGGTAAGAAGGCGAGACTGGATTTGGTTGCTATGGGAATTAGAGGAGAATTGGCACCGATCAAGGACAAACGGCGTACTTATCTTCCACCAGCTGCTTATACTTTATCTAGAAAAGAAAAAGTATCTCTTTGTGAATTCCTTGATGGAGTTAAAGTTCCGGAGGGGTACTCATCAAATATCAAGAACCTTGTATCTATGAAAGACTTGAAGTTGAAGAGTCTAAAGTCTCATGATTGTCATGTTTTGATGGAGCATATGATGCCGGTGGGTATACGATCCATATTGCCGAGAAAGGTGCGAGGGACAATCACGAAACTATGTTTCTTTTTCAAGGCTATTGGCAGCAAAGTCATTGACCCTAGGAAGTTGCCCACATTGCAAAGACAAATTGTTGTCACTTTGTGTGAGCTTGAGATGTATTTCCCGCCTTCATTCTTTGACATGATGGTTCACCTAACAGTACACCTAGTTAGGGAAACACAAATGTGTGGTCCAGCGTATATGAGATGGATGTACCCGATTGAGCGTTACATGAAGATATTGAAAGGGTATGTGAAAAATCGAAGTAGACCAGAGGGATGTATTGTTGAAAGGTACATAGCCGAAGAAGCTGTTGAATTTTGTACTGAATACTTATTGAGTGTTGATAACATTGGGCTTCCAAGGTCTCGTCACTTGGGTAGAACAAGTGGTGAAGGGATTCGGGGAAGTGAAATAGTTAGTATCTCTAGGATACAGTGGGAGCAAGCTCACCTGTATGTCTTGCACAACTCGGATGAGGTTGATGAATATGTGGAAATGCACAAGGAGAGAATTAGAACCTTGAACCCTAATAAGAATGAGAGTTGGATATCAAAAGAACATAATCGACTTTTTATACATTGGTTGCGTGATCACATCCTCACAGAGTTGGAGAGGACTTCTAGTTCAGTTTCGGTCAGGTTGAAACAGTTAGCTATGGGTCCAAGCATGTATGTACGATCTTACACTGGTTATCTTATCAATGGGTACACGTTCTATACAAAAGAGCAAGATGATAAGAGTATTATGCAAAATAGTGGGATAACCCTTATAGCTCAATCAATGCATATATCTAGTGTTAAAGACAAAAACCCCATTTTTGCACCCATGTCATACTTTGGGGTAATTGAGCACATATGGGAATTGGACTACATCTCATTCCAGGTACCTGTCTTCAGTTGTAAATGGGTTGACAACAACAACGGCCTCCGAGTTGATGATTCAGGGTTCATTCAAGTGGATCTTAATAGGGTGGGGTATAAAGATGAACCTTTTATTTTAGCATCCCAAGCCCAACAAGTGTTTTTTGTCACTGATCCTGCTAATAAGAAGTGGTCAATTGTTATGCTAACGAACAAAATAATTGACACCTTAGATGATGGTCAAGACTATCAAGGTGCGTGCATTGAGGATGATCCTTTCCATGGGACATCACTTGATACTGATCCTGGTGGAGATGATACCCTTTATGTGAGAGATGACCATCAAGAAGGTACTTGGATTTGGAAGAGGGGACGGATTAGTGAACATCTGAAAAGAAAGAGGAAAAGGTTTGAATTATCGAATATTTTTTATTGTTTGCCTTAGTTTGAATTTTATTTCCTTCGACATGTATAATTTGCTTTACGGTTTTATTGTTTGCCTTACGGTTTTATTAGTTTTTTTTATGTGTTGTATTTGCTTTAATTTTTTTTTCCTTCTTTGATATCTTACATGTTTGTTGGAATTTTATTGTAGGTAAATGGCAACCCCTTCTGCTCAGGATCATGATCGTGGTGCTGATGATGGTCAAGAAGAGCTACAGAAATATATCAAACAGCACCGGCGTGGCTTGACTGTGTTGAAAGAGGTGATACACGCCCGACACACTGGCCAAAAGATTCATGTCGAATGGAATCGCAAAGGCAATCCAATACAAAAGGGTGGACAAAAATTGAGCAGTTATATTGGGGTCGCTGCGAAGTTGAAGGTTCCAATCTCCCATCCTCACAGGGATTGGAGGAAAGTCCCTGATCCTGTGAAGAATAGTATTTTTGAAGATATAGAGGTAATAATATAGTATGTCATTTGATTTTAATGTGTGTACATATATACAGATAATAATTCTTTTCAGTAATGCATGTTGCAGTCTGCTTTTGACATCAATAATAGTCATAGGAGACACATATATATGAAGGCTGGTGTCGCACTCCGAAATTTTCGATCCATTCTCACTAGATTCTTCTTGAGAGATGCAGCTGGCAACTCTGCTGTTCATCCGCCTTGGTTGTTTGAGTTGTACATTACACAGGAACACTGGAATGCTTTTGTTGCTAGGCATCGTGAAGAATCTTTTCAGGTAAACCATTTCTGTCATTGTTGGTCTTAAATTAATTATAGTACATATATTTAGTCATTGAATAAAAGTCTGCTTTGTTGTGTGCATTATTAACATAGTATGTCATTTCATTGAATATTCTTATTGCGACTTTTTTGGTGGACATAAACCTAATCATATGTACTTTATCTTAGTTTTTGTTACACTAAAACTAATATTCTGCATAACTTTTCAGAAATTAAGCCAAGCCAATAGTGACAGAGCCAAGAAGCAGCAATACCCATATAGAGGGGGTCGTCAAGGATACCATGGTATAGAGGTTAAGATGGTACGTGGTTTGATAGTTGATTGTTCTATGAATGACACTTATGTTCAAATACTGACACATTTGCTTATTTGTGATCAAACATAGCAATCAAAGGAGGGGTCAGAAGGGAGGGAAATCGAACGCCATGAGCTATGGATAGAATCTCGCAAGAACAAGGATGGGATAATTGACAATGACAACGTTCGGAAAGTTGCCGAGTCAATAGTTAGTATTATTGTATTATATATTTTATTTACATATATATTTTCAAATACTTAATATTTAGTTGCAAAATTTATATTTTGTTTCTCTTTCTTCCACAGAATGAACTCTCTAATTCGATGCCTCAAGCTAGTGAGCAGGAGAGCGTTGGGCAGGACATACTTGGTAAGGCACTGGGGGTCCCTGAGTATCCTGGTCGTGTTAGGGGTACAGGGTTTGGTGTGACACACAAAGCCTTTTTTGGGCCTCGATCATCATCAGATGCTGCAAAGGTTGCCCGATTGGAGGCTATTGTTCAGGAACAACATCAGACTCAATCTCAGATGCAGCTCCGATTAGCTGAATTGACGAACATGGTGCTTCAACTACAGGGAACGCAAGGGACACCACCAGTGTCGGCTAGTGCCAAAGATAGTTGCACTGTTACCCCTCACGATCTCCCTCAGGTAATTGCTATCATGAACAAGTTAAAAGATAACTTTTTTTTTACCCCTAATAAATGGTTGATTTCTAATGCATTGATTGGAACAGGGTCAATCATATTGCCAGCTATGGTTAGAAACACCTAATCGACGTGTGGTTGCGGAGGGGCATGTGCATAATAGCCCTGAAGAGATGCTTCACAATGCACTCATACCTACAAATCATCTAAAAGTGTCGATTGAGGTAGTTAGGGAGGAGGGTACCAAGTTGCCTGTTCCTGCGGGGGATATGGAAACAATAGGAATGGCATTGGGCAGCTTCGTAGCATGGCCCGCACACCTCATCACTGCTGCTCCATTAGTAAAGGTATGTTACTTGACAGTATACTAACTTGATACTAGATGTCTTGAATGAGCCACTACATTCAAAGGTTCATATTAGATGACCTATAGACATATACTATTGTTATGTGTATATTAAGGTGGTTAATCTCAAAATTTCCCACTTTGTTGCTTAGTTGAAGGGGAAGAGTAAGGTCGGAGAGTCAGGACATTCGAAGGAATCAGTAGCTCCACCACTCATGCAGCCGCCCAGGCATCCAGTTCCAGACACCTTTCGAAGGATGATTGTAAAGTTTCTACCACATTCACTTAAGGGCAAAGTCGAAAAACGTGTGAAATTTGCCAAGAACATTTATAATAAGGTGGTATTTGAAAGTATCAACACTGAAATTGTTGATTACATCATCCATCGGAAGTGGATTGGGGTTGCGAATGTTAACTTGTACATAAGGTACTTGATATTAATCTATTTGTTGTAATTTTTTTCAATTTAGGCCTTCATATTAACCTATGTTGCTTTTTATTTTGTTTCTAAACTTTAGATACCTCTACGAGACATTTTTGGAGCCTTGCAATCTTACAAACAAATTTATATTCATCCATCCTGAAGAGGTTGCTGCTTATGCTTCAAAATTGCCGGACAGTAAGATTACTGAACAGCAGCAGTTAATTGCGGATGCATTCACTGCAAGGGCTGACAAAGATGTCTTATTCTTGGTTCCGTATCATAATATGTAAGTAAATTCTCAGGATTTAATGTATTTGACTTCATCTGCTGAATTATAATTTCCTAATGACACTGGTTATTTTTTCATAGTGGACACTGGATGTTAATTGCAATCAATCCATTGGAGCCAACTATCTATTTTTTGGATCCTTTGAATTATGATCCGGAACTTCGCGAACAAATGATGGGGATAATTAATAAGTAAGGAACCTAGATTTATTTTTCATGTTTTTAATGATTCATACTTATATGTAATAATTCCAATTAGCTAGGTTTTGCTCAGTCTAACATTTTTTATATTTTATGGTTAAACAGTGCTGTGTCAATATTTCGAGCGGGCCGGGGTTGTAGAGATAATCATAAGGGCAAAATGGTAAAACCCTTAGCTTCCTCGTTATATAAGTGGCAGAAGATACGGGTATGTATAAATTTATATTTAATCAACAATTGTTGAGATTAATATTTCTGTATTGTATAATTAATATAAGTTTCCTCTTTAGTGTCCAAAACAACCAAATGATAATGACTGTGGATACTATGTGATGTTATTCATGAAGGATATCATCACACATGGTCATAGCATAATCCCAGACACGGTATGTAATTTTATATTTACATTAAGGCTTATAAAATTTTGCCATTTTCGCTTATTTATAATTTTTTAATTTACAGTACTTCCCTGACACCTCTTATTCCGAGTACTCTGATACGCAAATAGAGGAACTCATCGAAGAGTGGTGTAACTTCGTCCTTGATAAGTGCCTATGAATAGAGAGGTAAATTTAACCATGCTGCAATTTAAAATTCTATAGTTGCTTTCTTAATTTGATTATTTCTACTGTGTGGCATCTGTGAGAATTATATCAATATTAGTCATGGAATTTGTCAACAGGGTTACTGATGACATAGGATTGGTAAATAGTTTATCGTTGGCTATTTTGCTGAAATGTGTGATTTTGCCATGGCTACCACAGGATTCTGGCAAGTTTATACTCGGGAACTGTCTATATTTGGAACTCCCAATCTCAGGTACCTGAAAATTTTTTAATTGAGATCCTGTGTATTGTTATAACTTGTTAGTACGTTTTAGCCAATTGAGGGTTGTAATAATTATGGTGGATATATTGCAGTGGAATAAATTTTCTTGTGTGCCTTTTGCATTCTTCTATTCAAACTGACAGATTAGAATTGTGAAATTCATAACTATGGCTCTGGATACCCCATGTTTGTTTTCACCATTTCCTTGGCCAAGTCTTTTGAGGTTACTGAGTTACCAGGTACATGATCCTTGTTTTTTCTGTAGCAAACAAATTTTTACCTGTACTGCCAAAATTGTTTGAAAGTGTATCTTTTCTCACTATTATTATAACTCAAAATACCACAATGGAGCTCAAGTACAGCATGCATGATTTTGCAGTTAGGTCGGCCAAAATTGTTGCACGCAAACAGTGGGTGGTTGCTGGAGCAGATGATATGTTCATTCATGTATATAATTACAACACAATGGATAAAGTTAAAGTTTTCGAGGCACATACAGATTACATTAGGTGTGTGGCAGTTCATCCTACCCTTCCTTACGTGCTGTCACCATCTGCTGATATATGCTCAAAAAGCTTTGGGATTGGGAGAAAGGCTGGGTTTGTACTCAGATATTTGAGGGGCACTCTCATTATGTGATGCAAGTGACATTTAATTAATCCTAAAGATACTAACACCTTTGCTTGTATTCTTGGCTTCTTCCTGCACATTCTGTTGTCAATAACTGAAATTTATTCATGGTTTTCTTTTTTTAATTATTTTGCTTCTTAATTGATCACTGGAATTTCCACTGGCCGGTACTATAAATATAATAATATATGTTACTCCATCTTGTTATGTTTTACTCCAATTTCTGGGTTCACTGGATCTGGTTGATAATGAATAACTGGAGGTTGTGTAGCGTAACTGTAAAATATAAAAAAAAATAATGATAAAAAACGTTGGCGTTTAATGGTAAACGCTATGTAAGATCATAAAAAATATTGGCGTTTATTGATAAACGCCAACTAAAGTGAGACTTTAGTTGGCGTTTTTGTTCCAAATGCCAAATAAAACCTTAAGAAAAATTGGCGTTTATCGATAAACGCCAACTAAAGTAAGACTTTAGTTAGCGTTTATTTAAAAAGGCCAACGTTTCTTCAGTATTTAGTTGGCGTTTTTAACAAAAACGCCAACTAAAGTCTCACTTTAGTTGGCGTTTATCAATAAACGCCAACTAAATTCTGAAGAAACGTTGGCGTTTTTCAAACGCCATTGTATTTTAAAGACTTTCATCAGCGCATTATTAGATGGCGTTTTTAAAACGCCAATAAATTTGAAAAAAAACGCCAACTATTCCCAAATTTGTAGTAGTGGTTTGAATATAACTCAATAGTATTGGATACTAGATAATTACACAAAAAAAAAAGAAATGTGATATTTATTATATCATCATTATTATTGTGTTGTTATTTGATTTTGGAGAAATCAATATTAGATATTCTTTTTTTTATATATAAAAATATTACATATTCTTATTTATTTTATGTAGATGGTAAATATTTAAGCAGACTTAACGACATTTCTTGACCTATCCAAATTCATGTGACATTATAAGCATGTGTTCATCTTTGTTCAAGCATTTTTTCGGCAAGCACTTTTATTCATACCTAGTTTTGGGTCTGTCAGTATTGTTGTAAACTACCTGTTAAAAAATCAAAGTAAAAGTGATAAGAAAAATCATGTGGGTAGAATGATAATATGTTTCACAAGCTCTTGACACAGTTGATAGATAGTTAGATCTTTTAAACATATTGTTCTAACTTCATTATCTAGTCATGTGTATAGAAAATGTCTTAGTGGGAGAGGTAAAACTCACTTCGATGATCTCTACGTATAACTCGAAGAAAGTAATCTTCAACAATCGGTTGAGGATACCTTAGTCATACTTAAAAAAAAGTCTATTAGAGGCAATCATATGAAATAAGAAAAATAAATAAATAACAATTAAAAACTATCACCTCTATCATTTCAACTAAGTGGAGCTCTAACATGGTGTATGTGCAACAAACAATTTTCTTTTAACAACTTCTAGTATTTAGTTGGTTCCACTGACTTATAATTTATATTAATTTGTTGTCAAGTTCTAAGAAAAATAGTTTTTTTAATATGATTTTTTTATTCATAAGTTTATATTTGAAAATTTACTTAAGAGATATCGAGTCAATTTCACTCTTCTTTCTTTTATTTTTCATTTTCTCTTTTTCTATTTTTGAGCCCTTAGTTTTAATTTACTTTGACATTTTGGAGCTCTGGGCAGAAATAAACCCCCAGTTTTCACACTTGACTTTCGTCACAGGGGAAGTTTTAATTTACTTTGATGACATTTGGAGCTATGGGCAGAAATAAACCCTCAGTTTTCACACTTGACTTTCGTCACAGGGAATCACGAGGGAACAAGGCAATGCCTCTTATAGCATCACCGTTAATAAAGCATGTGGACCATATCTAACCCACACACATCTGGCTCTTATGTCATAAACATCGTTTTGTCGTCTTTAATTCATCAATCAAAATATTCATTGCTTTCCTTTCTTTTTCAATGTAATTAATAATATTTCTTGTTTGCAATAAGGATTAATCTCTTCCAATATATATATAGAGAGAGAGAGAGGTGGGTCTACTCCTCCAAAATAATTGAATTTAAGAGTTTATATATATATATATATCTTTTTTAGTCTAATTATTCAATATGTAATTAATTTCTTAATTCTTACTCTTAACTTATTTAATCCCAGAAAAAAAAATCACCTATAAGAGACCCTGTTTTAGCCTGAACGATATATATTTTCAATCTTCTTTTTGTTATCATAATTGAGAATAATTCAATCTGTAATAATAATAATAGTAATAGTAATCAATGGAGTCATAAGAGTCGGGGTCTTTTATGCGGAGATTCCAGCTACCACGGTACTGCTGTGATAGTTTTTCCCTTTTTTTAAATAAAAATTATATTTTTCAAGGATAATGTAAATATGTATTTTGTATAATTTTAAATTTTTTAATATTTTTCTTAATTACTAAAAAACTGCATAAAATTATAAGTTACAAAGATTCAATTTTTACTATATAATATTATTTTAATAAATAAAAATTTAAAATTATATAAAATATATATATGCATGATCTTAAAAATTTTAATTTTTATCTATAACTATTTATTAAAAAAAAATCATGCCCCGGCGCCGTGGTAGGAGGAAGTCTCGCAGGAGAGATCCCTGGCCGAATTAATGCAAGCTGTTTTGATTGATACCATTAGACTAGGGGACCATATATGTCCATGCTATTAATTATGGGTCTATTTAACACATGGGATAAATATGAACATAAAATAATTTAAAATGTCAAACGAAGAGCATGCTTTTAAAGAAAAGGAACAGTTCACTTACACTTTCAAACTCCTACCTTATCTTTGCATGATTGTAGGGTGGCATCAAACTATTCTTCATTGTTTTAATTTATACTACTTCAGTTTTAAAATAATTGTCAGTTTGTGTTAAATATGTAAATTAAGTAGGCTAATAAATAGTTTAAAAAATAACAAAATGTAATGATATTTTGCTAAAATACCCTTATACTTAAATAACAAATAGTCTGATGATGAGTTATGTTTCATTATTGAAGGGTAAAATGGTTAAAAGAATAATTGATACTTTATTAAAATTTTAAAGTGATAATTACTTGAAAACAAATTTAAAACTCCATAGTACAATTATTTGAAATGAACGGAATATCAAATATGTATTATTTAAAGATAGAATTTTCGTTATATGGGTTCGAAGAATTTAACTATATATATATATATATATATCTTTCTCTTTGGTTTAAATGATTTATGTATGTAACGTTTTCTTTTTTTCCCACTGAGATTTTTGTATGTAACTTGACTAGTGTTTATAGCATGCATTTATTTATTTTTAGGCATCAAATAAATTAACAACCCTATGAAATAAGAGCCACCCCCTCCCCGCGCGCGCGCACACACTAATGACACTGTTGGAGAATGTTAAATATTTTTTTTTGGCCAAGAAGAATGTTAATTTAAAAAAATTAAGGGCCTCGTTCACATAAAAATCTAAATATAAGGGTGAAAATTTCTATTAAATTTAATAAAACTTACAACTATATTTTAAAGAATATTATGAAATTTAAAGAAAATCATTTCACAGTTATTTTCACTACGCCAGATTTGAGAATAATAGACGCATAATAGTAGGCGGTTATATAGAAAAACGGTAACAAAAATAAGAAGGATAAGATTTATAGGCGGTTATATAAATAAGCGCATACAAAAGTCAAAATTTGTAGGCGGTTTATTAAAGAACCGCATACTAATGTATTATTTAATAAAAAATAAAAAACTAAATTAAATTAGTAGGCGGTTATTTTAATAACCGCATACTAATGTATTATTTAATAAAAAATAAATTAAATCAAATAGTAGGCGGTTATTTAATAACCGCCTACTAATATATTATTTAATAAAAAAATTAAATAATAACATAAATAGTAGGCGGTTATTAAAATAACCGCCTACTTTGTTTTAATTTCATAATAAAAATTAAATAAATAAAACTAAAAGTATGCGGTTATTTTAGTAACCGCCTACTTTGATTTTAATTTTAACCTAATACATCGCTTTTGAGCAATTCCCATCGCCTTCGCGTTCTGCGGCTCCTCACAGACTCCTTCCAAGCTCTCTCCCTTTGGCATTCTGCGGCTTGTTCATGTTCGTGTTCATGTTCGAGTTCTCTGATTTTGTCTCCATATTCGTTCTCTCCTTCAACCTCCATCTTCAGGCTCTGTGGTTTGCTTGCTCGCTGCGTTGGCGGCTCGTCCAAGTTTGTGTTCATGCTTAGAGTCTTTAGCCTCCATCTTCGTGTTTGTGTTCGTGTTCGTGTCTGTGCCTGATTATTTATTTCCAGTGAAGTGCCTGATTAAATAGTAAGGCTTCATCTTTCTCCATTTTAATTTTTTTAATCTCATGTTATGGTAAGGCTTCAGATAAATTAATAATACTTGATTAAATAGTAACTCAAGCTTTGCAACGGTACAAGTCATCTTTAACTTTTGACCAACTCAAAGAATTACTAAGGAAAAGTAGTCCTGATGCTAAGATCGCTCTGTATCACTCTTCTTATTATATTGAAACAAAACCTTTGTTAAAAGATTGTATAGTGTTTAATTTTAACACCACCAACTTATTTGAGTAGAGGTTGAAGTATTGAAAGAAAAACTGATTGGATTGAAAAATGTTATATATATATATATAGCGTTTAATATTAACATGGTTTCTTGCTCTGATTCTATACTTTTCCTGGCAATAGTTATTCTCATTAAATTTCGTACTGGAATTTAAATGTAAGAGATTGGTCTTGGTTATTGTCATTAACTTTTTTTTATTTTAAATTCTCCATTTGATTTTGTTTATTTTAAAGATGTTTTTTTTTCTTTTTGAAGATATATGAAAAATAGCTCAAGTCATGGAATAATTGGCCAAGTGAGTAGGAATGTAGAACTGTAGCTTCTTGAGTTATAGCTATATTCACATCTGCTATTGATTACAAAATCCCATATATTGAGTCAAATAAAAAAGCTTGAAAGAAAGGTAATTAAGCATTTAGACTGAATGGAGATGTAACGTTATAATGTTGGATTACCCTCCCAATTACTACTAATAAAACAGCACGAGGAAGCACGTGAAAGAAATAAACTTGCGGTCTTGCTAAGGAAAGAAAGGTCCCAGGAAGCAGAATTAATGATGTTTGTCAAGCTTAACGGTCATTACTAATGCTGGGTGTTTGAGTTTCTTAGAGGGGAATAGTACATATAAAAATGGAGGGCATCATATTTTGTGATAATGATGGGTTTTTGCTAATGGAGCCTTTTGATCTGATTCAAATTAAATTTGAAGACTGGCAGAGCGAGAGAGAGAGTAAGAGAAACACACTCTTCAGAAAACCAGCATTTCTTGCTTCCAAGAGAAGTTAACTTTTGGGACGTTACTGTGAGAGGGAAAAGAATAAAATTAATTATCATTTACTGAGTGTGTGTATTTACTGATATTTTATAGTTATAGATCCCACCAGCTGCAGGTTGCCTGCCTTCTTTAAATGTTGCTTCCATGGAGAATCGAGTTGCGTTTGTTTGATCTAATAACACACAACACCCAGATGTTAAGACCGACATGACATGGTAATAAAGTTTCAAAGTTCTGTGCCAAATGGTCCTTCTTTTTATAACAGATCTTGTTTCATTAGTTTTATGGTTTTATAATACCAAAAGATTAACTATGTACAATAGGTAGTCATAATTAAGTAGGGAGATCATAATATATAGGTGGTTAATCCAAAAACTTTGAACTGGCTAAACATGATTAGCCTAACGTTTATGTAGTTGATCTACCCAAAATACATATCTTCTGAGTTTTTGGATTATTTTCTTAACAATAGATTCATCAAGATGGCTGTCATCTTGCTGTTCAGTGCAGGAGTAGTCAAATATCCCACATTGAGTCCTAATAGATTTAATTATTTCAGATTAGTAACATGTTTCTTAAATTAAAATAATACCTTCCAGCTGTGATGAGATTCTTCACTTCCTTTTTTGTGTCATACACATACAACCACGTATTATATGTTGGGTCACCTAGGTCAATTGATGTAACTTGTTAATTGTATATTTGGTCAAAGTGATTACCAATTAATTTATACATATTATTATCAACTGTTATAAATTACCAAGATTCACATATGTAGTATTATTTTCATTCAGATTCATAAATATAGTATAGAAATCAGTTGACTTTTTACTTGTTGTTATTATTATTATTATTATTATTATTATTATTTTCTCTGTTAGAGTCTAAGGGGAGATTAGTGCTTGGGTTGGCACTATAAATTCAAAAACAAACATCATCTTTCCCTGACAATTAAGCGTTAGAGTAAGACAAGAAGCCTTCTTTATAGCCAAAGTCTCACTTGTGTGATCTGTCTCTTTCTTCTTAATAAGAGGCCCAGGATTATATTGAGAGAAAGAGAAAGAGAATAGAGGGAAGAAAGGAGTATCTGAAAGAAATGAAGATATATCACTGTTGTTGGAGAGGCATACCTTTAAACCCTCAGAAGCATGGTGGAATGAGAGTTGCAGTTTTTGTTCTTGGTATCTCTCTTTCTCTCTCTCTCTTCTTTGATCAATACATAGAACTTTAGTATCAAACTCATCTCAATCAGAGTGTTGTTGCCAATAAATTTTGGTGAGTCATTCTTGTGTCACAGTGGGTGTATTACTGAAGAAGTTTGTTTGTTAACTTTTGAGTGAGTCTTATTGGCACTAGTGTGAGATATTGTTGTGATTATATTTGATGTAACCTCTTGTCTAAGGAGTCTATTTTCTGTTCCCACATTAGTGCAGTGTTATTAGTATTATGCTAGCAACATATAGCAAGGTTCCTTTGAGAAAATAAGTGCAATGTACTAATTGATATTTTCATTGAAATGAAAATTCTGAATTGAGAAAATAATTGGTAATTTGCATATCTTGGTTCAACATCTTATTCTTTCTTAACTATATATATTTATTCCCATGCCATTACATTGGTTAAAACATAAATGTGAATCGTTTTTGTGTTGCAGGTATTTGGTTAGTTAGAGGGAAGGTCCATTGCCAATATTAAGAGCTTAAATTTCTTCATGGGAGTTGATTGGAGCTCGTCTAAGAGTAAATTTGGAAGGATGACTTTGGTGGAGGCTCTAGGATAGCAGATTTGGGATTGTATAAGCTCGACAGCCTAACCTTCTATCTAGATAATTTTCATGTATTGCAATATGACATTTTATTTATGGTGTTTGAAGCATTATTTAGATGTTGTTTTTTCTTATTTTATCATTTTGTAGTGTCAATGTATTGTTTATGTATGATATGTAAATTGATATTAATTTGTAAATACTTTTTAATGTAATACATTTTATTTTTTGTTAATGGATTTAACAGGTTGCATATATTTTGATACGAGACTGAACTACTTTCAAAATTTTTTTTTAAAAAATATATAAATTTAGTAGGCGGTTATTTAAATAACCGCCTACAAAAATGGACTTTTGTATGCGGTTATTTGTATAACCGCATACAAATATCGACTTTTGTAGGCGGTTATCTAGATAACCGCCTACGAAAGTGGACCTTTGTTCGCGGTTTTAACCGCCTACAAAAGTATCCACTTACGTTGGCACTCGCATAGTAAGCGGTTCATAACCGCCAATAATAACTAAAAATAACCGCCTACAAAACCCTTTTCTGGCGTAGTGTTTTAAAGTCACGTTTTTATATGAAAACTGACATTTAGTTCTTCTATATATTTTGAGGTCATATTGTAAAAAAAAATGTTTTAAAGGTCTCAAATCCAAATTTTTCCATTCAAAATTGCACGGATCTAAGTTTTCCTCGTTAATTATTTTGTGAATATCATCTTGAACATCCCACGTGATCCACCAGAGAATTATAATTATATGAATCATGAACTTACTATTTGTTTACCGTAAACTCATCATGATGTAAATGTGAGGCACGTAAAAGTGAATCTAATAATGTATTGTTCTATGCAAAATGTAATCATGTCTGTCGTTAAACTCAATAAAAACCATGTGATCTGCAATTTTCAAATTAAATATCCTCTAATATATGTTGATATGAGAGAAGATTACTACTATTTTACTTTTCCATGAGGCCAAGGGCTGGAATCTGTCGAACACTTGTACCTAGAATAGTGCCGATAAATGATAATTAAATAGATTTTTGCTAAATTTTTAATTATTTGATTGATTACTGTGAAACAGCCACAGGCCGACAGCGCAAACAAAAAAGTTATAGGAGTACTAAACAAAGTGGGAGGTAACAGTTAAAAAACAGCGTAGTGGATAAAAAAATTACAACATTTTGGATGAATTATCTATAATTAGGTCTGGCCAAGGAAGAATCTAGGTGTACAATTTCAGGGGACAAGTACATTTTGGTTGCTTAAGTTATATGTATATATATCTGTGTGTGTATATAATGTATATATGCTAATTGCTCCATTAGTTGATAATATTATTTTTAATGCCACTTATTTTTTTTACCCAACATTTCTACATGTTTAATATATACATCTCATATTTTTATTGTGCATATGATCTGCATTTTACACATCATATATATAGATTTTGAGTTTTTAAATTAAAGAAATTCATTAATTTTCTGCATTTGATAAGAATAATTTGATTTGTTTGGCTTAATTGCATCAATCAGAATTCTTTTAGTACTTTTAATATTAATAATTAACTTAAAAATTATTTCATAGATTTATACTCTGATGGTGCATTTTTAAAATTGAAGGGAAATTAGTGATCTTTTTATAAAACTTGTAGAGGTGAAAAAAAATGTTGTATAACTATTGGTGTACATTTGCTTTGAGAATTAGTTTTGATACTACTAGTGGCATTCACAATTATTAAAAGAACTTTATCTGCTATGAATATCACTAAAAATTGAATGCAAAATCATATAAGAGATGAATGCATGGATGAATAATTATTTGGTTATTTATATAAAAAAATTGTTTATAGTATTGAAAATGAGAAAATTATTCAATCTTTTTGAAATATAAAAACTCAGAGAATTTATGATGTATATTATACTTTTTTATGAGCTGTATATTTATACCTTTAGTAATATGTTATAACGTATAGTATGTGTATGTTGCCCCCGAGTCAAAACTTTTTGGATCTATCACTAAGCACGACAAATATGATATAAAAGTATTGGATAACGGATAGTTACATGGTAGGTGAAAAACATCTATGTATCCTACTTTTATATATTATTATATCACTACAACAAAGCAAAAAAATTTTCATTAATAAAATTTATGGGAAAAGGCAAAAAAATTCGTGAGAAAAGTCTTTCTCAAGGATTTTTTCAAGAAAAAACTAACAAAAGAATAATGCTCAAGAGAAAATCAAATTTCTCATGGAATCATATGACTCTTGACCTAAGAAGATTCAAACACGTAACCTGTCAGATCTCTATAATTTGTGCACCGCATCAATTAAGCTAATACCTCAAGTTTACTAAGTGATGCAAATAAATAAATAAATATATATACTTTTATCTTACATTAATAATATACATATTATATATATACATTTAATTTAATATTATTGCAATATATATCTCAATAACATTATACATAATTCTTTTTCATATATGAATAATATATATTTTGCTAATATAAATTATATCGCAAACATTATACTATAATTTTTTTTATCACTTACTAAACTCAGCATCATCTATATAAGTTATATTACCCTCCCTTGTAATAGTTGAACTTTCATACTTGTATTTGATGATTTCATTAAAAACTATTTCAGTTTCCTTCAAAATAATTAAGCTAATGTATCATAAGTCTTATAAATAAAGTATCCAAATTACTTAATTATATCTAAGTGATAAGAGATAATCTTTAATAAAATTATAAAAATAAAATACTAATTTTATTGAGTAACTTATATAAATAAAATACTAATTTTAAAACAATACATATTTTTAAACACATCACATGTTAAGTAGATTTAAAATTTTAATTTTAATTTTATAAATATATGTAATATTTCTCAGGGATACAATTTGTGAGAAACTGAATTTATTCTCATAGAAGAATCCTTGAGAAAATTTTCTCACCCATATTTCCCTGAGAAATTGACTATATTTCTCATGAAGAATGCTATGAGAAATTTTTTTTATTATTTTTCCTAACATTTTTCATGGAACTTTTCCTGAGAAATTGTTCTCACAGATTTATTCCTGAGAAATTATAAACTTTCTCACGGGATGATCCATGAGAAATATTGGAGCCTCCTTCCCACTCTTCATGGCCACAAAAGCTGTCATTTCTCATCGAGAGTTTCATGAGAAACAATAAAATTTCTCATGAAAAAATTTGTGAGAAATTTTGACACCATTTCCCGCCATGAAACGGGTATTTTTCTCACGGATTTTCTCATGAAATTTCTCTCAATTCATCTTTCCATGGGAAAAATATTGTTTTCTTGTAGTGTATATTTATAATATATTATTTTTCACATTGTCACCAATTTTTAAAGGCAAACTCTTTTAGTAAAACATTTCTTTAAAAATATTTATCAAACACAATAATATCAATACATATATTTATTAAATCTTTGAATAAAACCAGTTTGTTTTTTGGGATGAAACGTACTTTTTTTAGTAAAACTTTGTCTGAAAAATGTTTTAAAATAATAAAAAAAAATTCCATTAGTTGTAAAATTACGTATTACCTTGGGTATTATTCAAATGTTTGTTGTTATTAACAAAGTTTATATGGGGGGTTTCACCACACAAAAAATGGGGGATTTGGAACGAATTTTGTGATGGAAACACACAATATTTTTGTGACAAATTTTATGACGGAAATTTGATAAATTCATCACAAATTCTTTACAAAATTTATTATAAAAAATCTTCACAAAATAAATTTATTATAAAAAATTTGTAACGAACTAAAATATGACAGACACGATTTCTTACAAAGTTAAAATCTATTATAAATTTTACTTAATCCATCACAAATTTTTAGTTATTTTTAGTGTTTGTGAATATATATATATATATTGTGGTCAGTGACAGCAATTAAAATAATATCAACCACTCATTCATTTCACTGCACACTCATCATGATGTTAGGAAGGTGAAAAAATGATGTTAATAGGAAGGAAAAAATAAAATAAAACAAGCACAAAAGCTTATAATGTCCGTCTTTAAACTCAATAAAATAAAATAAAATAAACCCATGTGATCTGCAATTTTCAAGATATCCAATATATTGATTTGTGACGAGATGATTTTGTTTTATTTTCTAAGGCCAAAGTATAACGGTTTGTTTAGATTGGGAGAAAAATATATAAAAAAGAATAATAAAAAAAATTTAAATAAGTAAATATCTAGTTTTTCTCTTATTTTTTTTCTTAAATTTCCTCTCCCCTTCTTTTCGTTCATCTAAACGGAGAGATAATATTTGAGATATGTAATAGCAGAATTCACATATTTGACATATTTAATTTTTTAAGTATATTATTCTAAATTTAATTTTTAATTGTGTATATAAAAAATATTTTATTAATAAAAATAAAAATTATTTTAATAATTTTTATATTTTGAAGAGATTAGTTTTTAAATGTAAGTTAAAATTATTTTATTACTAAAAAAACACTTAAAAAGGTGTTGAAAGGTCTTATTGACACGACAAACCTAATTTCATTCAAGACAATTATTTCAGCAGAAAGAGTCCACGTGCTTTTTAAAAAGTGTATGTGGGATTCTGAATATATTGATGAAGCGGGTGGCCGCAATTAAAATAAACGATATGAGTACACTTGGAGGGATTTGGTTATCTTCAACTGCGTTTTTTTTTAAATCTGGCCAAAAAATACATTTTTTTTACTCCATATTTTATGGTCTACACTCTACATTCATTGATGTTAGACGTAGATATATTAATATTTTTTCTTAATATTTATTTTAAATCAATTATATAATCATTCCTTTATATCAGGGAGATTTGAGAATTTATGTTATTTCAAAATATAAGTAACAGATAAACGTTGTGTAATATATTTAATATTTTTTTAAATATTTCTAATTATAATTTATTTTTATTAGTTACATGATAAAATTTATTAATATTAAATGATAGTATTTTAAAAATTATTTTAAATTTATGAAAAACTAGAAATTAACCCATGCGATGCATGGATTAATATTAAGATAATAAAAAATATCACAATTTTTATTCAAAGATATGATATAAGTATTAAAAATTAAATATTTATGACTATATATATATTTCAGTAAATCAAAATATCAAGTTGTTGAATACTTTCATATATATTATATTTGAATTCATATCCTTTACTCTTTCTTCCAAATCAAGTAAACATTTTAAACTTATATGTACTTCGAACTTGGAATACTTTAAACTTTTCTTGATCTTTATAATTTAGTTATTGATCTCTTATATTAAAAAACAAAAAAAGTATTATTTAATGTTTTATACTTGTTATTTTTTAATCATAATTAAATACATTTTTGGTTTATGTCACACTGCGAAATGAGTTGTCTAATACATTTTCCCCCAATTTTAACTTTTAATAAATAAGTTGATACAATTAATTTTTTTAAATTACAAGATAGAAATGTCAATAATAAAGATGGACATTTTAAAAAACTATTTTAAATTTCTGACAAATTTAATACTTTCAATTACTTTTAACAGTATTTTTTAATGTATGTAAATTAATTATTTGTATTTTATATTTTCTCCAATTCAAAATATAAGTCCAATTTGATAAATTATATAAGAACTAAAAAATGTAGTTTTGCTTATTAAATTTGTTAAAAAAATGTTATTTTCCAATACTATCTCTATTTACTATACCTTTCACATTTAATTGCTGATAAAGATAAAATTTAAAAAAATTTAATATCCTAAAAATTATTAAATGAGATTTATATTTTAAATAAAAAAATTTAAAATAGGACCTATGCTTATGAGAAAGTAGGGAGTAATTAATATATTAATATAAAATATAAAATCTCCATGAAAACACAATGAAAGTATTTCACTGCGAATGATACTACTTTTTCTACGATTTATAGTTTATATAAATATGGATATAAATTGGAAAAATTCTAGATAAATACTAAGAAATCAAAATATTTTTAAAAAGGAACCCAAATTTATCTAATTCCCTAAATTACTATGGTTTGTAATTAGAATTAAAATTAAAAAGTAAAATATGAAAATATTTTTTTGTGTAAGCGACTCATTTACAAGTGATATAAATTTATTTACAAGTGATAATATTATATTTATAAGTGATATATATTCATTTAGAAGCGATACTATTATTACTTGCTAGTGAGCATATGTCACTAGCAAATAAATGTTTATCAGTTGTAAATCAGTAAAAGTCAATTACAAATAAATAAAAATTAGTTATAAATAAAGATAGAGATATATTCGTTATTTTCCATCAAATTTTAATTCCAATTTATAACCTTGGTTGTTTTGTGAATTAGGAAGAATTAGGGCTTCTTTTAAAAAATATATTAATTTTTAGTATTTATCTCAAATTTTTCCATGTAGATTTTTTTCTTTGAGGATTAAAAAGAAAAAATGTTCTATTTTTTTTTATTTATGATTTGGTTCTCTAAAAGAATCTTACCCCTTACTTGGCAAGGGAGAATAGAGGGAAGAAGAGAAAAGTAGGGAGAAAAATTGGAGAAAAAATTATTTTCCCTTGTTTAGTTATATAGAGAGAAAAGTGAGGGGATGGGTTACACATGTTTTTTCCACAACTTTTCTTTCATAAAATGGATAGATTTTGACGAAAAATTTTTCCTTTCAAAATTACTCTACAAAATTTTTTTTTCACTTTCTCTTTTTTTTTTTAATTTTAGCATTATTTTAAAATTTTTTAAATTAATGTATAAAAAATAATTTTAAAATTTAAAAAAATTAAGATTTGATAAAATAATTTTTATTTAAGAATAAAATTAAATAATTTTAATTTTATTTATTAATATAATATAAAAATTATATAAATAATATGATAGAATAATAAATTTTATTATATGTAAATATTTTTTAAAAATAATAAAAATATTATTATTAATTTAAAATTAGTCACTTCCTTTTTAGTATTGAAAAAATTATTTTTCTATATTTGTGCAATCTTTTTATTCAGTTCCTTTTTCTTTATTTTCCCACCGTATGAGGCGTGAATAACGTTTTACCAGGCGTGGATAACGTTTCAGAAACGACAGCTGAACCTGTAGTACAGACTGTCTCCCACCCATCTTTTTAACTTTTTTTCGTCTGAACCTGACACTCGGACACGCTCTGGTGCAGGAACAAGATAATGCAATAAAAAAAAAAAGGAATGGATAATAGATTATTGATATTACGCTAGAAAAAAGGTAACCTATGACCACCTCGATTACCAAAAAAAAAATGTACCAGCTTCATGCACATGGGAAAAGAAAAAAAAAAGATAACCTAAAAATCTGTAATATACATAATATTCTTTAATTTTGGATTGATATAATTTTTATCTTGAATTGATATTGATAATTAACACATAAAAGATGTAAGAAAATATTAAAATTTCTCACCTTCTTCTCTCTATATATAAAATTTAACAAGAGCAATAAATGATGATTGTGTTGAGTTATGCGTGAAAAATCAGACTAAAGTGGGTGATTTGACCAGAAGTTAGTCCAATTGGAAAAAAAAAGCAAAATTGACTTATCACAAAATAGGCAAGAATCGGAAGAACCGGCAACCGGTCTTTTTCTTTTTCAAAATTTTTTATTTTAAAAATAAAATAATATTATTTTGAATAGTAAATAACCTTATTTTTTTATAAATTTTTTTAATATTATAATATTGTATAAATATTATTATGATATATAATTATTAAAAATAATAAATTTACTTAATAAATAATATAAAAATAGAATACTATTTTATATTTAAGATGTAATTATAGATAAATATTAACTTATTTTTAATTTAATATTAGATTATTAAATTTATTAATAATAATTTTTAATAATATTTAACATATAAAATTAAAAAAATTATTAATTTTATTATTATTAATTTAATTATAATATAATTATGGTTAAACTATTAAACATTGAACCGTTATTTTTAATGAGTTCAATTACTGGTACAATTTTTAATCCTTAGTATTGGGTGAGATTGACTCATTTCTCAAGCAGGATTGTGAGTTTAAGTACATGGATAAAAAAATATGTGGAAAGAATTACTCTCATTTATGCTCCGCAACAGTAATTACTTCCATCTCGTTTTCTAGGAAATCTGGGGAGATAAAAAGTATTTAAACATATTATATATATATATCTTCATTTTTTATAATATTCTTTTTCTAAATATATATGATTTTACGAATGTAAATAATTCAATTAAAAAATAACGAGGAGATTTTTGCATCCGTGGTCCATGCTTTTCATCCAACAACCAAAGGATTACTAAAAGTTAGATCTTAAATATACATTTCTAATATCTTTCTCAAATTTTCCCTTCTATTTTCTTTAATGTATATCAAACAAATGAAAAACAACATCCACATCTATCATTTCCCCCCCTTCCTTTCGTAGTAGTATTTTCTGCCAAACAAAGCATTTAAAAATATTGATAGCATTATTGGGGACAACATTTAACAAGGACGCCTTTCAACAGCGATGCATAACGCTCTTATAATAATATAAATAATTCAGTTAGATAGAGAAAACACTATCTATTTTAATATTTCACTACAGTTGCTCTTAATAATGAGCATGATGACAACCAAAATTATGAAGGATAACGAAAGCATTATTTAATTAAACGATTAATTAATGGATCAAATCTTTATTCTTTTAGGACATGAAACGTCACCGTCCTTTCCCTCCAATATCCTACTGCTATAAAAAACTCACATTTATCCATTAAACTTGATTACCTTGCTAAGGTGAAAAACGGAAGTTCAGCTTTGATGTGAAAAATTTATTGTAGATAGCTAACTAAAGGTAGTCTGGTAATGATGTTATTGATGTGACTTATGTAATTTATAAAAGGCATAGATTTGAATCCCATGTGAGAATTTGGTTCGTAAGTTAATATATGTATTGAATACGCCTATGAATACTCTAAGCTAGGAAACATTTTCTCCATATCTGTCCCATCATAATATTGAGATCCAAAATTTCGGCTCATCCTCTTACTTGTTTCAGGCATCAAAACTTTAATTAATATGGTTGGGTTAATATTTAATGCTACAACATATTAATAACTCTATGCCAGACCACTGACTTAGTACAGCCCTTTAAGTTTTCTTTTTTTTTTTCTCTGGTTGGAAATAAAAAAGAAGACTGACACATTTTACACGTGGAGTACTCTAGAAAAACCAGTGAAGCAGCCCATGGATGAATGCATCGTAGTCGTGATTACCATCATCATCACCACCACCATCACCACCTCCTCAAGTCTCTATAAATAGGCACCATTCCTTAATCTGCATCCTCACCACAACTCAAAGAGGCTTCTTTCTTACTTAATCTGTAGTTTAAGTTGGAGGGTTAGTGAGAGTGGGAAGTAAGGAAAGATGTTCAACGCAGGGCTGAACTTGGTGCCAGATATTCTGGGGCAGCACAGGGGGCAGATCAAAGGGACGGTGGTGCTGATGACCAAGAAGGTTCTCGACTTCAACAATTTGAATCTTAATGTAGGCGTCAACTTGGGTCTCGGCGTTGCTGGCTCCGTCTTGGATGGTCTTCGTCAGTTCCTGGGTGGTGCTGTTTCTCTTCAGCTCATCAGTGCCACTAAAGCTGATCCTGGTTAGTTCTTCCTTCTCTCTTTCCATTTTTTTTAACAATTATACAGTATTTGATACTCTCATCGCCTTCAAATTTGAGTTTTCTCGGACTCAAGTTTTAAATTAAAGAAGATAGCTATTTCAGTATAATTTTTTAATTGACAGGACTTAAAAATAAAGTTTTATTTAGGAAATATGGGGTACTTTCCACACTCAACTAACCAGAATCTTGATTTTGTAAATTTATTGATAAATGTTGATATCTGATAATTGCAAAATGTGTAGTTAAAGAAGGATATAATTAAAATCAAGATAGATGAAGACAACTTTTTTTTTCCCCTTCAAGTGCGCAGTTGATATCTAAGTTTATTTTATTTTAATTGGAGAATTTATCGGCTTAGTTTTAATTGGAGAATTTATCTGGCTTAGATAAAATCAGTTTCATGTAAAAAATTAGAAAAGAAAGCTTTCAGTTGCACAAACATCTAACTTTTTTTTTTTAATCTCTCTGTGCAATATTACAAAAGACTCATTCATTTGAATGCTTGACTATCTCAAAATCTTGACGGTCTGAGTAATCTCCCATCACCCATATACTTGTTTTAGTTAAATATATATCATGTAGCATTCTTAGTAAATTCAGATGGTTCATTTTCTACTATCCACTACTTATTTTTTAATTGAAAAGAAAATATAATATTAAATAGATTTGATACAAGTTGAAAAATGTTTTCATTTTTGTTTTCTTTTTCATTAAGAATAAAAAAATAACTTCGATTTTAAATAAAATAATGAATAGTCCATAACTCTTGATCTATTTTGTGACAGAATTGAAGACATCATATTATTTAAACGGTTCAAATTTATTTAAAATAATTATTACTGTTCTGTATAAATTAAAATAATTCAAACTTTTGGGGTCCCGGGTCCATATAATTGAAAAGTATATCCACGTTTTCAACGAAAACTATTACTTTTGCCTGCACTATAGTGCAAGAAAATGAAAGTGCACCTTTCAAAAGAAAAAGTTTACATGCGTATTGTGTATGTATATGATTAATCTGTACCTGACAACTGGACCTTTTTTTTTTTTAAACAACTAGTGGCTTTGTGTACTGTATTTGTATATTGTGTGGATTTTGAAAATTGAATTACAATATTTATGATTTATCAATAATATGATTGGTTAAGGTTTTTATAGGATATTTAGGGTTAGTATTCATACTTCAAGCTAAGGGGCACACTGCTCATAACATTTTTCTTAGCATGAAATATTATACCAGCTTATTCTTATTGAACTCACTTCTATTCCTTCCATTTTTTTTAGTTTATTGTTTAAAGTTTTAGTATATAAATTAAAAAATGCAATCAATATATTAGAGTATTTAAATTTCCTAATACGTTCTTAAAAAAATAGATAAATAATGATACTTGAGATTTTTTTTCAAAATATATACAAAGGTTGCTTGTTTCATACATTTATTTATTTATTCAATTTTTACTTTTATTAAATAAGTGAATACAATTAAGTGAATATAATTAATTTTTATTAATTACATTATATAAGTTTTAATGTCTTAAACATTATGCGAGGAAATTTTTTGAAAGTAATTTAAATTTTAGACAAATTTAATGATTCTGATTTTTTTTATTGTATTCCTTGATTCATATGAAGTTAGATTTAATATTATTTTTAATTTTTAAAATAATATATAAAAGTACAATTATAAAAATAGTAATTAATATTATCTTAGAATTTAAAAGTGAGAGGTAAATAAATATAAAAATTTTCTTAAAAAAGACTTAAAACGAAATTAAAGGAGTAGAATTTTACAATAAATACTTCTAAATCTCTCTTCTCTACTAAAATAAAATAAAATAAATAAATAAATAAATAATTAAGAGGGCCACCCAATTTTATTTTCTTTCATCCGAGTCCTAGCCATAACTTCCTCCTGGGTTGATCCAATTTCTCTGCAATGGTCTATTTTGAGAGTAGATTTACACCGTCTATATAAAATATGTATAATTCAGATTTTACTTTGTATTTTTTAATTTTTATTATTAAATACTATTTTTTAAATTTTATTATTAGGAAATTATTTATATTTTATATTTTAATTTTTTTAAAATTAAAAATATTAAAATTTAAAAAAATTTTATAAAAAATCGGGACTGTCCAGAATTTTTCTCGAACGCAATGGATCCATTTTCCTCGTGGGTCAGAATATTGGTGCCGACACCGACAATGCGGTGCTCAGAAATAATTGTTTACTGAAAAACAAATAGTTGAACATTAATGGAACCCATAACACTTGACTATAACTGTATACACGTGTGTGGCCCAAAAAATCTGTATACACACATGCAACATAATAAGATTTTTTACAAATTTTTCTTTGTTCTTGCCCTTTATAGGATTATTTATAAGTTTTTTAAAAAATACTCATTATAAATTTATTCTATAAATATCTCTGCTCTCATTTTTTATATTTTAATTAATGTGAATTAATGTTATTTTTGGAATTATAATATATATTTTTTTTATAAAAATCAAGATTCCCAACAAATTTTGATTACCTTTCTTAATATGTCTAATTTTTTTGTAAAACTCCTTAGGAGGGAGGGAGTACTACAACTGGTTTAAGAAATTCGATAAGAGACATACAGTAATTATAGCCATAGGATCATTAAACTTTAAATTATTTAATATATTCCTTGTGGGAGTATGCGTGTGGCCCAATTAATCATGATCTGGCTTTCTGACCAAATAATTCACACTAAGTGACACAAGAGTATCACTCATTAAATAAGGATTAATTAATCAAATAATATAAAAAATTTTAAGGAAACTTTACAGTTCATAATTCATGAAAAAAGTGTGACTCGAATGTCTCTCTCACACACGTGGCCTTTGTTTTGAATTCTGTCTAATTTACATGTGACATGGTAGAGCATTGTTTTGCTATTTTTTTTTTTGTAATATGAAAATTGGACATACATATATATATATATGCAGGAAATGGGTTGGGCAAACTTGGAAAGGCTGCATCATTGGAGGGGTTCGTTACTACATTGCCAACCTTGCTGGAAGGCCAGAATGCTTTCAGTGTTCATTTTGAATACAAAGAAGACTTGGGAGTTCCCGGAGCATTTGTGATCAGGAACAATCTCCTCACTGAATTCTATCTGGTCAGCTTGACGCTTGATGATATCCCAAACCATGGATCCGTCCACTTTGTTTGCGACTCCTGGATTTACCCTGCCTCTAAATACAAGAGCGATCGCATCTTCTTTGCCAACAAGGTACCTAAGTCTAGGTTCGGATTAATGCTTTCAATTTTTTTCATAGTTTTGTTCTTTCAACACCAAAATTAATTTATTTAATGAATGGTAGGCATATCTTCCGAGCAAAACACCACCGGCTTTGGTTAAATACAGAGAACAAGAGCTCATAACTTTAAGAGGAGATGGATTCTCACAGCTCCAGGAACACGATAGAGTCTATGATTATGCTACCTACAATGACTTGGGCTGGCCAGATTTCAATAAGAGCTATGCTCGTCCTACACTTGGAGGCTCTTCCGAACATCCTTACCCTCGAAGAGGAAGAACTAGCAGGCCACCCTCCAAATCAGGTTAGGTTTACGGATTCAAATATATTTTATTAATTAATCAATTAACGCAGATTGTTTATTTACGTCATGTGGATTTTTTCCTTAAACAGATCCGAACACTGAGAGCAGGCTTCTTCCTGGAGTTCAAAACTTTGATATCTATGTTCCCAGGGATGACCGATTCGGTCACACGAAATTGTCGGACTTCCTGACTTATTTGTTGAAATCTATATCTCAAGATTTGAGACCATTGTTGGAATCAGCATTCAATTTCATGTCCAATGAGTTCGACAGCTTTGATGAAGTTCGTGAACTGTATGAAGGTGGATTTCAGCTGCCTCAAGATGTGCTTAAGAATATCAGTGAGAAAATGCCTCTACCTATGCTCAAGGAAATCTTCCGAACGGATGGTGAACAATTTCTCAGATATCCTACTCCAAGAGTTATCAAAGGTACACAGACAACATATGGTTGTACTAAAAAAATGTGGAAAAATTGTAAGCAATTATTAAACCATTAATGCTTTACTAATTTGGAGCAGAAAATAAGTCTGGATGGATGACTGATGAAGAATTTGCAAGAGAAATGTTGGCTGGTGTGAATCCAGGTGTTATTCGTGCTCTCCAAGTAAGTGAAAAAAGTGGTCAATCTTAACAAATGAATCTTCCTTGTGTGTTCAAATTTTGTTTTGCTCATGTTAAACAGAATTTTCTTAAATGAATTGCAGGAGTTCCCCCAAAAGAGCAAGCTGGATGTTAAAGTCTATGGTGATCAGACGAGCAAGATCACCAAAGAGCAATTGGAGCAAAATATGAATGGAATCACAGTGGATGAGGTAATGATATACATTTGAGATTCACACTAACAATGTCAAATGAAGAATTATGGGAGGGACCGTAGTCCCTTGAAACACATTTATTGAATTATATTATGTTTGGTGAAACAGGCACTGGAATGCAAGAGATTGTTCATATTAGATCACCATGATGCATTCATGCTGTATTTGAGGAAGATAAACGAAACTTCCAAGAAAGTTTATGCCACTAGGACAATTCTTTTCTTGAAAGATGATGGGACTTTGAAGCCATTGGCCATTGAATTAAGTAAACCCCATCCTGATGGAGATGAATGTGGCTTTGAAAGCAAGGTCGTCTTGCCTGCAGATCAAGGTGTTGAGGGTACCATTTGGCTATTGGCTAAGGCTTATGTAACTGTAAATGACTCTGGCTATCATCAACTTGTTAGCCATTGGTATAAATTCTATTCATGAGATCAGTACAAATAATTATTTTTATGATCTTATATATATGGACTATTATTAATATGATTTTGTGTTTTGCAGGCTATTTACTCATGCAGTTATTGAGCCGTTTGTCATAGCAACTAACAGGCAGCTCAGTGCACTTCATCCTATTAATAAACTTCTCTATCCTCATTATCGTGACACAATGAATATAAATGCACTTGCTCGACAAGCCTTGATCAATGCAAATGGTATTATAGAGTTATCGTTCTCGCCTGGACAATACTCCATAGAAATGTCTTCTAAAGTTTACAAGAATTGGGTTTTCCCTGATCAAGCCTTACCTGCAGATCTTATCAAAAGGTAACACTTGCACTTTTACACAAGTATTACTAGATATTGAGAGGGACGTGATGGGTTTAAGAATTTGTCATGACTTAAAAATAGCACTTCGCAAAATTAGTAATCCTTTTAGTATTATATCATGCTAATCTTTAATTTACTTAATTCAGAGGAATGGCAGTCAGAGATCCAGAATGTCCTCATGGGCTTCGCCTATTGATAGAGGACTACCCTTTTGCTGTGGATGGACTTGAGATATGGGCTGCTATTAAGACTTGGGTTCATGACTATGTTTGCTGCTACTATGAAAATGATCACGACGTCAAACAAGACTCCGAACTGCAAGCTTGGTGGAAAGAACTTGTAGAAGTGGGTCATGGAGATTTAAAAGATAAGCCTTGGTGGTTTAAGATGCATACTCGTGAAGAACTAATTGAAGCTTGCACTATTGTCATATGGACTTCTTCAGCTCTCCATGCAGCTGTCAATTTTGGACAATATCCTTATGGAGGTTATATTGTAAATCGCCCAACTCTTAGTAGAAGATTGCTTCCTGAAGAAGGAACCCCAGAATATGATGAGTTAAAGAAAAACCCAGAGAAAGCTTTCCTGAAAACAATAACACCCAAGTTGCAGACCCTTGTTGACCTATCGGTTATAGAAATATTGTCAAGGCACGCTTCAGATGAGGTCTATCTTGGAACAAGAGACAATCCTAACTGGATATCTGATGTGAAGCCTTTAGAAGCGTTCAAGAAGTTCGGAAAGAAGTTGGCAGAGATTGAGGCAAAACTGATACAGAGGAACAACACAGAGACACTAAGAAACAGAGTTGGGCCAGTTAATATGCATTACACGCTTCTTTATCCTTCAAGTGAGGCAGGACTCACGTGTAGAGGAATTCCAAACAGTATCTCTATCTGAAGAAGTTGGGCGTGTTTCCTTTACTGTGTGGGAAAAATAATTACCTTCTGTTTGGTTGTCCTTTGTGTTTTCAACTACTGTTATGTTTGTCCATAATAAGATCAGTAACCGTGATTATGTGTTCGAGTCTTGTAATGTTTGATAAAATAAATGAGAGCAGTGCCGTTTTCCTTTATTTGATTCGAACCAAATACCATGAAAACTTCAACTATTAGTTGCCTCAACTTGTGCTTACATGTATATGCTTGGATCATATACCTGGTTGCGTTATCCAAGCCTGAAATCTGTGGTATGAAATGCTTAATGAAGCTTTCAAAAACGGGTACTGAAAGGAGTGGCCTCGAAGTGTTTAAACCGCAAGTATATCATCAAATATAATGCATACTGTATACCTTTCTTGTCTTCTGAATATACCAAGTATTACTGATGCTTAATTAGATGTTACTTTGTCTCTAGCTAAGAATTCACATAAATTAACAGAACAACCTCTAACCCATGGGGAAAGAGAATAAATGTTCTTTTCTATTTCAATCCCCCTTGTCATGTGAAATGAGGCATATCTATTGTTACCCAAAAAAAAAAAAAAAAGAAAAAAAAAAAGAAATGAGGCATATCTATGAACATATGTATGTGGTCCAAGTTATTATTCTCTGGAAGTAATACACACATGTTATTCATTTTTCAATGTTTTACAATCTTCATCGATCGCTTGCTCTGTCTTCTTTCTTAATGGTAGTAAATCTGCTTGAATCTCATCTTCACATGATATCTGGGGACATCTGATCATCATGTGTTCGATAAGTTTGACTGTGTGAAAGAGATTATGAATAACCAAGAGAGGATTGATGATTCCGAGAGCCACTTTTCTGAAGATATATGCGACATGCCTAAAGAGAAAGAGATCTTGGTGTGAAGAATTGGAAAGAGAAGGAATTAACTCAGAAATAGAATGTTAGTAAAAAACTAAAAATAACAGCCCCTTTGGTTCAATTCTTGAGCACCTAGGGAATAGGAATTAATCAACATTTTATTCCTAGTTTGGATTGAAACGTGACGTGTGTTTGGTTGGCTTTTGTGCCCCCTCCATAAAAAAAACAATGAATACTCATTACCACAAGCTAGAATTACAGTTTGGATTGAAATACCCTTATCACCAACCAATCTTCATCATCTTCGATGGCTCCACAGGTTTTTGTCTTCCTCGTCGCCATTCATCTCCCTGTCACACTCCATCACGCCCTAATAAATTTTTTATAAGAGAATTGTGAGACTCATCCAAATGTGATTTTTTATTTTTCTACTGTTTAGAATATAAATGAGATGAAGCTCTAATAATTTTTCAGAAAGTAAAGACTCATTAGTTTGCAAAGTTCAGCATCACCAATGAGCAATTAACTACATCCGCAAACGGTATGTTTTGGTATCCAAATGATTTGGAGATTATGTTGTTTTGATGGCTTGATTGCCTATCTATCTACTTTTATTAGTTGCACATAAAAAATGAATCCCTTGCATTGTGGCAATAAAAATACATGCATTTAGTTTAGGTAGGGCTTTAGCAACTATTGTGTAAGATGTTATATCATGGCAAACTAAGAAAGTATATATACGAGTTGCAATAAGAAATACATAGTGAATAGAGTATCATTTTTATAAAGATTTTGTTTTGAAACCTAGTTAAGTATTAATTATTACACGTTTACTTAATTTAAGCAACATAAATAATAAGAGTAAAAGTACATATGAAAATAAACTCAACTGCAATTGGATCTTAGTAGTGATTCTAGGACAAAGGTGAGAAACCTAGCTATGATTATTATTACTAGACTTGTTTCATAGCATATGAGTTACCCACTTTTTATTGTAATTATTAATGATACTTAGAGCTAATATAGGATTCAATTTTAGCAATAAAATCTCTCTTAAATCTCAAATAAGTGTCTAATTAAATTAATTACATAATCTCTCATACAATTAGCAAAAATCCCCAATTTCATGTTCAAGCCTTAAATTGACCATGTGAGGTTAAGAAATGTGTCTCTACCTCATTAGTAAAACCACCTACTCAATATTGCTAGTTTCAAGTTTTAACACAATCCAATGTAAAATCTATTCCAATTTCTTTATCTTTAGGCTTTATTAGAAAAGTCTAATTAATACAAATTGATATAGTCAATTAATAAGGAAGCATGAAGAGTTTAAATGGGTAAACAAAAATACCATTAAATAGTAATAAGGAAGGGAAAACATATACTAATTCATCAATAAAACGACAAAAAGCACAAGAACAAGAGTTTAGCCATTCAGTGAGGTTTATCAAAGCAAATCAACAAAAGCAACTGATTAAACAAAAGCCTAAGTACAAAGGAAGTAAAGGAAGATCTTCCAATTAATTCTCCATCTAAAGTCAAGCAACTCTTTTGAGTACTCGAGTATCCAAAATGTCAACACAGAAATTAGTTTGGAGGTGTTAAATAGCGAAGCCCTTATCAAAATTCATGAACAGAGTTGTTGTGCATTTCACTAAAATACCCACACTTAGCTAGGCTTAAATTTGGGTCGTAGGAACACATGCTTTTGTGTAAAATTTTGATTTGCATTCCTCTAGCTTTGCTGAGATTTAGAAAATCTTGGCTTGGGCATGGACTCTTCTGTGTATCCAGTCTTAGCATCTCCCATGTTCAATTGTGAATGAATATCAATGGAGTGCCTTTAATCTTTAAATGTGTTCTGAGCTTTCCAACTAGCTTTCAAGATTTGTATTTTCCCCCTTAATTAAATTTTATCCTACAAAAGAAAGCAAATAACTATAAGCTAACAATAACAAAAACAAGGCAAAAATATGCACAATTAAGTAATAAAGTGCAACCAAAAAGCCTTCAAATCTAAAATGCATGTTTTCCACTTTTAGGTATTTATTATATACAAACGCACACCAAAAAGTATAAAAAGCTCAAGATAAAAGTGCTGAAAGGTATGGATTTCTATAGATTATCAATTAGCGAACACTTTATATAGTCACTTAAATTAAATAAAAATTTTTTAGCAACATTTTGTAGATAGTCTTTTATTAAAAAAACATAATTTTATTGATGATAGTGAAAAATTTATTGGCAGATGGAAGTGAGGTTGATCTAGTTGATAAATATATAACTTATACTTTATAAGTATGTAAATTCGAATTTCGATTGCTAATATGAAAAATCTCATTAGAAGATATAAACTATAAATATCTTTATAAGCAATTTTGGTGCTATAAACCTTGTCTTGATCCTAACGAGCTTTCTTAACCCCCACTCACCGAAATTTTTAGTAAGCCAAAAAAGATATTATTTGGAAGATAACTTTTATATATTTCTGTAAATATTATTTGAATTATGAAATCTGTTCAGTCGTAATAATAAGATCGGAAATTTCAGCTCATCTAATCTCTCTCTCTCTCTCTGGGGTTGGAAATGAAAAACAGGACTGACATTTTACACGTGGAGTATTCTAGAAAAACCACTGAAACAACCCATGGTTAAATGCATTATAGTTGTGGTAAGCATCATCATCGTCGTCGTCTTCGTCCCTATAAAGAGTCACCATTCATGGATCTGCATGCTCACCACATACAGCTCAAAGAAGCTTCCTACTTAACTCGTTGTTTAAGTTGGGGTGTAGTGAATGAGACTGGGAAGTGAGAGTAAGGAAAGATGATCAGCGCGGGGCTGAGCTTGGTGCCAGATATTCTGGGCCAGCAAAAGGGGAAGATCAAAGGGACGGTGGTGCTGATGAGCAATAAGGTTCTCGACTTCAATAATTTGAATCTCACTGAGGTATCAACTTGGGTCTCGGCGTTGCTGGCTCTGTCTTGGACGGTCTTCGTCAGTTCTTGGGTGGTGCTGTTTCTCTTCAACTCATTAGTGCGACTAAAGCTGATCCTGGTTAGTATATGGTAGTATCTTAGATCTTGTAAATTGATTGATAAAATGTTTGATAAATGATAATTGCAAAATCTGTACTTAAAGAAGGAAAGACATAAAATGAAGACAGACTATGACAACTTTCATGTTAAAAATGAGAGAAGAAACCTTTCAGTTTCAAAACCATCTACTTTTTTACTTCTACTTTGTGTAGTATTTACACTAGACTCATTGAATGAGATCGTCAGCAACACCCCAAAGCTCAGTACCAATCACCGTAATGGCCAATATTTCTACAGAAGCTACCAACCAGCAACAGTTATGATCACTGATGAGCCCACTAGCTGAAGCAATCCCATGTTTTGCCTTAACCGCTCCATCAGTGTAAAGCTTGTACCATCCATGTTCAGGTTTTTCCCATCTAAGTTCAACCCATCTGTCATTTAATGTGATTGCATTCCTTGCAACGAAATGGACTTTTTTCTTTTTTCTTTTTAAAAATTAATTCTTCCACGTACACAAGAACTATCATCAGTAAATAAGTTTGTTTCTCATATCCCATATTTTCCAACAACTAAGGCCAAACGTAATGACCCAATCAGAATTCATCATTCCCTTTTGACAGGATATATTTGAGTTATGCTTAAGCCATTCAGACATGAAACTAAAGTTCTGATCTGGGATTATTTTCTGCAGAATCTTCTTGCAAAAACACAGTCCCTCAAAGCATGAACAGTATGCTTTCAACACTACCACACACATTGTCTTCAGACATGTTCCACTTTAATCTTTCTTGGTTGGTAAGGAGTTTTCATTTAAGAGCGAGCCATAAAAAAAACTTTAACTCTTTGTGCACCAGGCCAATTCCAAGCTAAATTCCATTTTCTGTCTTCAAGAACACAAAAGTTGCTGCAAATAAAATCATGAGCAGATTTAATACTAACGCTATCATCACTTGACCAATTCCAAAACCAATGGGCATTTGTATAATCGCAATTGGGTGGCTGAATAGCAGCAATTTGACGGTGAGTTAAGCTAAAGATTTTCAAGTAACTCCAACTTCTAATTGCCGTGCGTGGTTGTCAAATAGCGCCATTTTTGCATAATCCATCTCATCAATGGTTTTAAGGGCAAGAAATTTTAAAAGTCCAAGATTGCCCACCCAACTATCTTCCCAAAATTTAATTTGATATCCATCACCAACCTCCAACTTAATGCCCAAATAAACATTACCCAATCACCATGGCTCTTCCATAAATGAGACTCAGTTCCTTTTTCAAAGATACCCCATTCTCCAACATTCCATTCATATTTTCTTCTCAAAACCTTACACCAAACTTTGTCAGGATGGGCTAGCGGATTATAGCCAATTTTCATTAGAAAGGCCTCATTCTGGTTGGCAAGGCTTTTGATCCCGCATCCACCTTTTGCAATTTGGCAAAGGTTTCTCCAAATTACAAGGCTTGACTTCATCTTACATCAGGTCCAATCTTATGGCCATTTTAATTTTTTAATGTCGGCTGTTTGTTTGAACTTGCAAACCTGTATAAAAGGCAAAACAAGAAAAAAAAATTATTTTCTTTAAAAAAAGGAAAAAGACACTTTACACATAAATAATAATATTTTAGGACCCTCAATTTGTGTAATGATTCAGCATTACCTAGGTCACTTTTAGGGCCCGTTTGGTTCGTAGAATTATTGGGAATGGATTGGAATAGAATGGTTGGGAATAGAATCTTGTAAGCCAAAATTTTGTTTGGTTCACCATAGGAAAGACATAGGTAACAACTTAAATTTGTTTGATTGGACATAAGAAAATGATGGAATGAGATGTAAATAACGTGCAAAAAGTCAGAATTGCACCTAAGTAAAAATTTAGCCCAATATCAATTGCTCAAATATTGTGTTTATAGTGTAACTTTTTTTTTTATTTTTTAGTTACAAACGGGTGACATTTTTTTGTTGTTCAAACAATAACTTCATATTTTAAACTTTTACATATTTTTATTTTTATTAAATAAAAAATATCTAAGTATAAATTGCAATATAAAAAATAAAAGGAAAACTTACGTATATTTCAATTCTTATTATTTTTTATTTTAAATTTTTTAAATTAAATATTTTTAGAGAAAAAAATCATATAGAAAAATTACACTAAATAACTTGTATGAATTAATGAAAAAATTTCAAGAGAAAATGGGGTACATAATCTGTGAAGGGTATTTTAAGAATAATATTTCATAATTAAGGTCATTTCTGTCATTTGGTTTCCATTCCTAGTGGTAGGAATAAATAAAGTCAGGGTCGAAGGTAGGAAAGTTAACTCCCAAATCTTTGGTAATCTTCATTCTCATGGGAGTTCAGATTCCTATTCTCATGTCCAACCAAACAGTCCAAGTGTGGGAATAGAATCTGGATTTCCACTCCATGGGCACCTAGGAAATGAACCAAACGGGCTCTTATGGAATATGAAAATAATTAAGTGACAAATATAGTCTTGAGAAATTAGATATAAATATTTGAAAAATTAGTTACAACCACTTGAGAATTTAGTTATACTCAGTTGAGAATTTAGTTATAAGTATTTAGAAATTTAATTATTTTTTATTAATTAATTCAAGGATATTTTTGTTACTTAATTATTTTTATATTTCCTAAAAAGAATCTGAGTATTTCTGGGTCATTTCACAAATTGAATATCCTACTAAAGTGTCATTATTTATGTTTGGGGTCTTCAATTGTATTTTTCCCTTTAAAAAATGGTCTTTGGATATGCTCTTGGCTACGCTAAAACGATGCATACTCAAAAGGCTTTTGAAGGCAGTCTCATAGGCGACACCTTACAAGCATACCAAAGCCCGAAAAGAAATGT
This sequence comes from Adenanthera pavonina, assembly GCA_026686845.1. Taxonomy (NCBI): domain Eukaryota; kingdom Viridiplantae; phylum Streptophyta; class Magnoliopsida; order Fabales; family Fabaceae; genus Adenanthera; species Adenanthera pavonina. Next base: position 37,923,154 of record JAIVEN010000006.1, read on the forward strand.
ACCTGAAGCCTATTTTTGTTGTAGTTTATAGCTTAAGCTAATTAAGCTTATATACCACTTCTATTTTCTAACAGCAGCAGTCTCAGCCTATATATGGAGCAAATTGAGGTTAGTCTCTTTCCCATGGAAGATAGTCCTAGTCTAATACCAAAGTCAAAATAATGATTTGTTATAACTCGGTGATACATGAGCATCACGGATTAAACGACGACTAATTAATTGAATATTATTTCACTAATTTTATATTAAACCTGTACACTTATGCAGGAAATGGGATGGGAATACGTGGAAAGGCTGCATCATTGGAAGGGTTCGTTCTCATGTTGCCAACTTTGCTGGAAGGCCAAATGCATTCAGTGTTCATTTTGGTTACAGTGACGACTTTGGAGTGCCAGAAGCATTCGTGGTTAGGAACAATCTCCTCACTGAATTCTATCTTGTCAGCTTGACGATGATATCCCAAATCATGGATCCATCTACTTTGTTTGCAACTCTTGGATTTACCCTGCCACCAAATACAGGGGCGATCGCATCTTCTTCGCCAACAAGGTATGTAGGTTAGAATTAGGACCCATTTGGTTTTAATTGGTTAAAAATGAATTTTGATAGGATTGATTTTGTAACGTAATTATGATAAAAATTAGTTTTGGACTAACGTATTTATATTTAAATGATTTATTTGAAAATTGATTTTGATAAAATTTATAATTTTTTTTTAAATTGAGCTTAAACTCTATTTTATGATTAATTTAATTTATTTGGACTAAAATTTAATCTACATTCATTTAATTGAGCATATAATATATCTGATATAATATTTTTTTACAGATCATGATTTATAAAAATTAAAAATTTAATGGGACATCTTGATTAATAAATAAGAGATATTTTATAAAAATTTTATTTTTTTAATTTTTTATTTTTTTTATTTTTATTAATTTATTTTTATTTAACTTTAAAATAAATATTAATAAAAATAAGAAGTTAAAGGGAAAAACAATAGTTAACCTGCTTCTTCCCAAAAACATCATTTTCAAATAGAAAATAGAAAGTAAAATAAATACACTCATTACTTCGTCAAACTCATTCTTGACCCCTAATCACTTTTTCAAATGGTTCCAAACCCTTAATGCTTTCAATTTTGTCGTAGTTTTGTTTATCAACACCAAAATTAATCTATTAATTACATGGCAGGCATATCTTCCGAGCCAAGCGCCACCAGCTTTGATAAAATATAGAGAACAAGAGCTCATAAGTTTAAGAGGAGATGGATTCTCAGAGCTCCAGGAACATGATAAAGTCTACGATTACGCCACCTACAATGACCTGGGTTGGCCAGATTTCAGTGAGAGCTATGCTCGTCCTACACTTGGAGGCTCTTCGGACTGTCCTTACCCTCGTAGAGGAAGAACTGGCGGGCCACCCTCCAAATCAGGTTAGATTTACGGATTCAAATATAAATTTCTTAATTAGTCAAATAACGTAGATTTCTTATTTTCATATGTGCATTTTTTTTCAAAAAGATCCGTGCACCGAGAGCAGACTTCTTCCCGTGGCTCAAAACTTCGATATTTATGTTCCGAGGGATGAACGATTCGGTCATGTGAAGTTATCAGACTTCCTGACTTATTTGCTGAAATCTATTGCTCAAGATTTGAGACAATTGTTGGAATCTGCATTCGATTTTATGTCTAATGAGTTCGATAGCTTTGAAGAAGTTCGTGGACTCTACGAAGGTGGATTTCAACTACCTCAGGATGTACTCAAGAATATCAGCGAGAAATTGCCTCTACCTTTGCTCAAGGAAGTTTTCCGAACTGATGGTGAACGATTTCTTAGATTTCCTACCCCTAGTGTCATCATTCGTTTTGGATACACAGAAATAGTATATGGTTTTATTTTTTAAAAATGTGGAAAAATGATAAGCAACTATTAAACCATCATTGCTTTACATGTTTTGGATCAGAAATAAGTCTGCGTGGATGACTGATGAAGAATTTGCAAGAGAAATGTTGGCTGGTGTGAACCCAAATGTTATTCAAGTTCTCCAAGTAAGTGAAAAATGTGGTCAATCATAACGAATGAATATACCTTGTGTGTTCAAATTAAATTTTGTGTTGATGATGTTGACAGAATTTTCTTAAATGAATTGCAGGAGTTTCCCCAAAAGAGCAAGCTGGATGTTAAGGTCTATGGTGACCAAACTAGCAAGATAACCAAAAAGCATTTGGAGCAAAATATGAATGGAATCACAAGGTAACGATATACTTTTGAAATTCACAATGATCACAGTCCCTTGAATCACATTCATGGAATTACGTTATTTTTGGTAAGCAGGCACTTAAATGCAAGAGACTGTTCATATTAGATCACCATGACACGTTCATGCCGTATTTGAGAAAGATAAATGAAACTTCCAAGAAAGCTTATGCAACTAGGACAATTCTTTTCTTGAAAGATGATGGGACTTTGAAGCCATTGGCCATTGAATTAAGTTGACCCCCTCCTGATGGAGATAAATGTGGCTTCGTTAGCAGGGTTGTCTTGCCTGCAGATCAAGGTGTTGAGGTTACCATTTGGTTATTGGCTAAGGCTTATGTAATAGTAAATGACACTGGCTATCATCAACTTATTGGCCATTGGTATAAACCCTGTCCATAAGATCAACACAAATACTTCAATTATTTATATGATCTTATATATGGACTTTGTTCTTAACATGTTCGTATGTTTTGCAGGCTATGTACTCATGCATCTATTGAGCCTTTTGTCATAGCAACTAATAGGCAGCTCAGTGCTCTTCATCCTATTAATAAACTTCTCTATCCTCATTATCGTGATACAATGAATATAAACGTGCTTGCTCGACAAGCCTTGATCAATGCTGGGGGCATTATAGAGTTCTCATTCTTGCCTGGACAATACTGTATGGAGATGTCTTCTAAGGTTTACAAGAATTGGGTTTTTCCTGATCAAGCCTTACCCGCTGATCTTATCAAAAGGTAATATTCACACTTCTGCACAAGTATCACCAAATATTGTGTGGGAGGTGAAGGATTTAGGAATTTGTCATGACCTAAAAATGATCACTTAGCAAAAATAGTAACCCTTTTTGTATTATATAATTCAAACCTTTAATTTACTCAATCCAGAGGAATGGCAGTCAAGGATCCAGAATGTCCTCATGGGCTTCGCTTATTGATAAATGACTACCCTTTTGCTGTGGATGGACTTGAGATATGGGCTGCTATTAAGACTTGGGTTCATGACTATGTTTCCTGCTATTATGAGAATGATGACGTTGTCAAACAAGGCAGTGAACTACAAGCCTGGTGGAAAGAACTTGTAGAAGTGGGTCATGGAGATTTAAAAGATAAGCCTTGGTGGCCTAAGATGCATACGTGGGAAGACCTTGTTGAAACTTGCACTATTGTCATATGGACTTCTTCAGCCCTGCACGCAGCTGTCAATTTTGGACAGTATCCTTATGGAGGCTATATCCTAAACCGCCCAACTCTTAGCAGGAGATTGCTTCCTGAAGAAGGAACTCAAGAATATGAAGAGCTGAAGGAGAACCCAAATAAAGCTTTCTTGAAAACAATAACACCAAAGTTGCAGACCTTGTTGGACATATCGATTATAGAAATATTGCCAAGGCACACTTCCGATGAGGTCTATCTTGGAACAAGAGACAATCCAAACTCGACATCTGATGTGAAGCCATTAGAAGCCTTCAAGAAGTTTGGAAAGAAGTTGGCAGGGATTGAGGAAAAATTAATGCAGAGGAACAATATAGAGACACTACGAAACAGAGTTGGGCAAGTTAATATACCTTACACTCTTCTTTTTCCTACACGTGAGGAAGGACTCACCTGGAGACGAATTCCAATTAGTATCTTTATCTGAATAAGTTTTGCGTGGTTTCTTTACTTTGTGGGAAAGATAATTATCTTCGGTTTAGTTGTCCTTTGTGTTTTGAACTACTGTTCTGTTTGTCTATATATTCAGTGCAACCGCGATTATATGTTCAAGTCCTGTAATTTACTTGGGGCGAACCAAATATCATGAAACTTCCAATGTTAGTTGCTTCAACCTTTTCTTATATATGTGTACATGCTTGGATCATATATCTAATTGCGTTAGCCAGGCCTGGCATCTTTGTGGTATAAAATGCCTAATGAAGCTTTAAAAACATTAATGAAAGAAGTTGTCTCGAAGTGCTTAAACTGCAACCATATCAACTAACGCATACTGTATATCCTTCCTGTCTATTTCTGAATACCAAATATTGATGGTGCTTAATTACTTAATTAGATGTTACTTTGTCTCTAATATGTAAGAATACACATAAATTAACAGAACAATCTCTAACCACAGGGAAAGAAAATAAACGTTGTGTTTGGAAATAATAAAGACATGTGGTTCATTTTCATTGTTTTAATTTGTTTTTTCCCTTTTGCATATTCTGGTGCTCTTATGATAGAGAACAAGTGACTGGAAAAACAAGGTAGTGACCGGGAAAAATATGAAAAATAATATGGAGAGAGAGGATAGATTATTTTGATAAAAGTAAGAAGGTAGTACTAATCATAATTGTGCTATGTAGAGAAGAAACCCTAGTATTTTGACCTGTCCTATTTGTGGATAGTACTGTCAAATTAGGTTGATCCAGATTGAGTAAGGCCAAAAAACCCGATTTGACAAACGGGTTTGGAAAACCAAGCCTAAGCCCACGAGCTTTTTTTAATTTTTTAATATTTGTTATGCTTTTTTAATAAATTTTTTCATATAATTATTTAAATTAATACAACTAGTTATCATTATAATTCATAAAAAACTAACATAATATTTAAATTATATAATTTATATATCACTAATTAATAAAATAATATGTATTTTTTAATATTTTAAATAAAAAAAATCTTGAGCTTTCGGGCCGGGCCTAAACGGGCCGAGCTAAAAAAGCCTATATTATATATTTACTCCCAAAATTAAGGTCTGAGTCCATTCATTTTTTCAGGCTAGCACCTCATGCTTGACCAATTTTGACGGCTCTATTTGTGGATAGAGAACTTTTGTAGAAATGGAAGAAGCAAAACAAATTAATACTTCTTTATTTTGATTTATAAGATATTTTTAACTATTATATATAGATAAAGAGTGATAATTAATAACTAAAAAAAAATTCCATCCTTCCGTAGGCTACCCTCATTTACTAGAAGAAGAAGAAGATAAGAGGTAAAAAAAATAGAAGAATTCAAAGGAGAGAGAAATATCACTAAAAAATTCTCGATAAATCATTAATTAAAGTTTGAATATAACTAAGCAATTTGACTTTCATTTATAGAATTTAAATCTTAATTCTAGTAGTGTCCTAAGATAAGAGAATTATCTTAAATATAAACAAAATCTTAAACGAAAGATAAATTAAATCCTAATTTAAATAACTAAAACTTATAGATAAATAAAAAATAACATCTAAATCCTAATAAATTTAAAATAAATTAAATTAAATCTAAAAGATAATATAAATATCTTTATAAGATAACTATATTTGAAATTTATGATAAAAATAAATAATTTTAATTATCTAGAATTATCTATTCTCTATCATTCTTTCCTACCAGAAAGAATTCTCCTTCGAAAAGTTAAGCTGATGATATAACTCCATAATAATACCAAATGTAAGCAGGGAAATCCATGTAGTAGTTAGATATGATAAACCTTTCCAACAAGTTGGGTAACAAAAGATGGAATAAGCTAAATAAAGAAATTTCTCTTTAGAACTCCAAATATTATTCAAATTTGGAAATCCTTTCTGACAAAGGAGGTAAGGATCGAAATAATCATTAAGATAAAAATGAAAACCACAATCAACAACTTTTGATGGCACAACTCCACTAGTGAAGATTGTTTCGTAACTTGCCTATTCTTTAGACTTTTATGTCTGTGATAATGGAAGCATCACCAAAAGAGCATAGTTATCACCTTCAACAATACCGAGTTGAGAAGAAGGTAGCAATGGGGAAAGAACTCCATGCTAATTGGTTGATGAGGTAAGAACGAACTGAATTGGCAGGGTTGGAAGAGTTGGTTTGATAGTGAAAGTTGGACACCAGAAGACTTAGAATCCTCAAATGTTATAGTGGGTGGCTCACCCTCATGTTCACTAGCGATCTTCAAGGAGTCGAAGCCTTGATTCATGGTTGTGCCGAATTCTTTAATGGCTATACCAAATTTTTTGATACACCTTTTGAGCTCAAGAAGTTTGACCATATCCACTTTTGCCATCTAGATATATCTACTACTTTGATACCAATTGATATGAACAATGGAAAGAAGGGTAAAGAGAAGAAGAATATAAGAGGGAGAAAATAGAAGAACTTAAAGGGGAGAAAAAGATCATTGAAAATTTCTAATAAATCATTAATTAAAGTCAAAAAACAACTAATTAATTTCACTCTTATTGATAGAGCTTAAATCCTAATTCTATTAGAGTTCTAAGTATAAGAGAATTATCTTAAATTCAAACAAAATCTTAAACCAAAAAATAATTTAAACCAAATTTAAATTACTAAATCTAGAGATAAATAAAAGATAAAATCTAAATTCTAATAAATTCAAAATAAACTAAATTAAATCTAAAAAATAATCTAAATAACTTCATAGAATAATTTTATTTGAAATTTATGATAAAGACAAATAATTTTAATTATCTAGAATTATTCATTTTAAAAAGCAGTGAATGAGACCCGATTTAAAACTTTTGAGGAATTTTACCAAATTTCAGGAATAAAGAATGGTGAATGCAAGATTCACTGATTGCTAAGAATAAGGAAAGAAAGTCAAGAGGTTTGGATTAAGTAAGATGTATTAAGGATGAAGAAGGAAAAATTTTGGTTACTGATTATTAAAGAAAGATGAGAGAATTACTTTTATAAGTTTTTTAATGATGGATTGGGTATGACTAGTAACATAGAAGGTTTAACAACTTATGAAGATGAATTGAATTTAAGTTTTTATCGAAAGATCTGGGTTAGAGAGGTAAAAAAAGCTCTTAAGGGAATGAATAATGATAAAATTATTGGCTCCGATGACATTCCTATCGAAGTTTGAAAGTGTTTAGGAAAGAAAGGGGTTTTGTGGCTAACTAAATTTTTTAACAAGATTTTAAGGCCAAAGAAAATGTTAGAGAAATAGAGAAATAGCACTTTGGTGCCCATATACAAGAACAAAGGGGATATTCAGAATTGTACGAATTATTAGGGGATAAAACTTATGAGTCATATTATGAAATTTTGAGAAAGAGTGATTGAGTATAGACTAAGAAAATGGTCTCATATTTCAGAAAACTAATTTGGATTCATGTCAAAATGATCTACAATAGAGGCTTTTTATTTATTAAGGGGTTTGATAAAAAGATATTAGAGTAAAGAAAGAGATTTGCATATGGTTTTTATTGATTTGGAAAAAGCTTATGATAGAGTACCAAGAAATATATTATGAAAAGCAATGGAGAATAAATGTGTTCGTGTGGCTTATATTCGAGTCATAAAAAATATGTATAAGGGGTTAATAACAAGTGTGAGGATTTTTGGAGATGAAACAAAAGACTTTCCTATAAGGATATATTTACATCAAGGATCTTCCTTGAGTCTATACTTGTTTGATTTGGTTTCATATGTTTCAACAGAACATATACAAGAGAAAATTCCTATGTATATGCTTTTCACAAATGATTTAGTTTTAGTTAAAGACTTAGAAGAAGAGGTCAACTTTAAACTTGAGTTATGAAGACATATTTTGGAATTAAAAGGCTTTCACTTGAGTAGAAGTAAAACGGAATATATGCATTACAAATTTAACAAGAGACCAGTTAGAAATAATTTAGAGGTAAAAATTGGAGAGCAAACCATTCCATAAATGTCAAAATTCAAGTATTTGGGGTCGATTTTACAAAATAATGATGAAATTGATGGGGATGTTATGTATAGGATACAAGTTAGATGATTAAAATGGAGAAAAATTTCAGGACATATTTGTGCCCATTGGTACCAATGAAGTTTAAAGGGAAAATTTATCAAACTGTTGTAAGATTAGCGATATTATATGGTAATAAATGTTGGGCTCTAAAAGGGCAACAAGAGCATAAGTTGGGAGTAGTAGAGATATGAATGTTGAGATGAATGTGTGCTCGTATAAGAATGGATAAGATACGAAATGATTGTATATGAGAAAAAATAGGAATAACACCTAGTGAGGAGAAAATGGTGGAAAATAATTTAACATGATTTAAACATGTACAAAGAAGAGGACAAGAGAAGTCAGTAAAGAGAGTTGATCAAATGGTTTAGAGCCCTATTAAAAGCCGTAGAGGAAGACCAAGAAGGACACTAAGAGAAGTTATAAGATGTGACCTTTTGATAAATGATTTATTTGAAGAGATAATGTTTGATAGAGCTTTATTAGTATCGTATGATCCATGTAACCGATCTCACTTAGTGGGATAAAGCTGATATTGTTATTATTGTATCTAGAATTATTCATTCTCCATGAACAAATCATTTGATACTTTGTCAAGAACATTTTGAATAAAAAAATAAATATATTACGTAATCTGTAAAATAGTTTATATTGTAAAACATTGATTTATGAAAAAATGTTTCTTATAAGCTGAAAGGGAGGAGTATTCAATATATTCAATAGGAAGCTGCACTTGATAAGTAGATTTTATATAAATATATTTTCTTTCCATATTTATTTGTGGAGAAAAATAGGAATTTTGACATAGCTTGACCTAGAGGCAACCTCAGCAAATTAGGAAACAAGTTTTCCTTAGAGCTTCTGTAAACTTAAGAAGGTGTGCGATAGGCAGAGATCACCCAATCTTAATCCTTTTTGGGAGTCCATGGAGCGTTCTTGTTACGACAAGTGTAGCAAGATTTTATCTTCTTTACTAAGAGCTCCTCTTTAACCTTTCTTTTCATGTTTCGGGATTTTAGTGTTGTGATTATGTGTTTCTTTATTTCTGTGGATGTCTAAATTCCCATTTAGAGGTTAGGATATAGTCAATTGGGATTGACTATTTTAGATTCTTTGGTTTTTTTAATTTGATTTTGAACTTCATACAATGAGTTTATACTTTAAAAATTATATTTTTCTTTCTTACTTTTCATGTGGATTTTTATTATTGATTACCATATAATTTAATTAATGAGCAAATTTAATGAAATTAGAGATGAAGAGTGAATTTAGATATAAAGAGATAAATACAAAAAAAAACTATTCTAGAGATAGAATTAGAAATTTATTATGACATATATTGTAACTTTCAAAATTTGATTATGAATTTTAGTTATGTGAGAGCAAAATAAATCCTAATTGAATACTTTTTCCAGTTCATATTACAAGGTATCTTGAGAGGTTGTTTTTTAGTTTATAATATAAGGTATCATGTATTGATTTGTTTTTTTTACCCGTCATTCATTTAATGACTAGTCTTTTAACTTGTGTTGCAATATTGAAAATGAGTGAAATAAATATGGGTAAAAATGAAAATTTTACCTTTTTTTTTTTTAAGTTTAAAGATGTAATAAAATTTCTTTTAAGATACCTGAAATTGTTAGAAATATATTATATTATGGACAAAAGGGAGTAAAGACTAACTGGTTGGGGGATAATTAATTATGATACACTACAAAAAATGTGACTTTCGGCAGAGACAAAAGTCATCGTTAAAAGATGAAATGGCGGCCAAAAGTTTTTAGTGGTGACATTTTTGTCTCCACCATGTCGCTGTCACAAACCTCATTGCCGAAAGTTTAGCAAAGATAAAAATGTCGCTGCTAAAAGTAGACATTTAGTGGCGAAAAGAGTTGTTGTTAAAAATATAAATTGTTACCGCCAAAGATTTTTTATTTGGCGACAACACTTAATCGCTGCTAAAAATTTGTCATTTGGCGACAATATTTAGTCACTGTTGAAAGTTGTTTCATCACACCATCATCACGTCAACCACTGGACCCCACCATGTCACCACTGCCATCGGACCACCACTATATCACCACCCACATCACCACCACCACGTCATATATTTGTTTCAAATGTGCCTTCACTAGGTTCGAACCCATGACCTCTCGCTTGTAATATCTTTGTGTTTACTCTCTTGCCAGTTGAGCTAAAATGCTTCTATAGTCTTTATATGAGATATTAAATATATATTGTTTATCTACACACTAATACACACACACATATATATATATATTTATAAATCAATATTATTATTAAAAAATACACATATATTTTATTTTCAATTATTAATATCATTAAATATTTTATATATATATATATGAATATTTATATTATATATTTTTTTATTTTTAAATCTGAAACAATTTTCTTATAAATATATTTGTTTTCATTTAGCGAGAAAAAAATTTGTTTTCCCCAGCCAAATTTTAGATTTATTTTTATTTTTAAACAATAATAATTATGTATACAAGGTTTATTATCCGTATGTATTAATATTATATTATTTTATGTGATGTCATATCATATAATATATCATATATATATATATATATCATATATTATATTATTTAATAAGTTATATTATATATATGCTTAATATATATATAATATAATATAATAGATAATTGTTAAAAAATCATTAAAATAAATATTATAATTTTGATTGTCATATGATTTAAAAGAAAATGCAATAAATTCAATATGTTATAATTCAGATAATAAAAAATGATTAAAAAGAGTGAGAGGATGAGAAAGAGAATTAGCCAATATTTATTTTCTAAATATCGTTATTACTTATTTTTCAGGAAAATATATTAATAATCCATAATCCTTTTTTCTCTACGTGACGTTACTTTATTAAACTTTTACATTATGTAAAAATATCCACATTATCAACACCCATAGGAGTTTGGACTGAGAGTCTCAATCATAGCAGGAAAGATTATTTTCTTGGACTAACTATTGATAATTGTCTTAGTACATTATTACTTCATTAAAGTTATTATTGGTAATAAATAAGGTTAATATTAATTTATATGTTAAATATATTAGAAATTAAATTAACCTAATAAGAATTCCTCTAAATGTAGGGTTGATCACATTAGATAATTAAGGATTAGTTTGTCTTCCTGATTTTCTTTTATTGGAGTTATCAATCCCTTTATGAATTAAAAAAAGGTTTATCTTAATAAGAATAACATATTTCATTAATTAGGATAAGAAAAAGTAAAGATAAATGTGGATTAAATTCAATCTTCAACATTTCAAATCTTTAATCTCAAGTAGAGATAAAGTACTTTCAAAATGTTTAAAATATTTTACATGAAAAAATAGTACAATACTTTATCTTTAAATAAAAATACTAGATAATATTTACAATACAAAATATATATTAAATATCTAATTGCTTATGATAAAAGTGTATAAATAAAACATAATTATTATTTTAATATGTTATTTATAAATTTTTAAAATGAAAAAAGTAAAAATTCAATAAATTAACTTTGTTGGCGACATTAAAAAATTCGCCACCAAAAGTCTTACTTTCAGTGGCGACATTAGGAAAGTCACCACCGAAAGAAAGGTTTTTGGTGACGACTGAAAACAATCGTTGTTGAAAGTATGACTTTTGGCAGTGCTAAGGAAAAACCGTCATTGAAAGTCCGTCTTTTGGTAGCGACAATGAAAGTAACCCCTAAAGCTTATTTTCAGTGATGATTTTTTTTTGCCATCGCCGAAAGACAGACTTTCAGCGACTAGTTTTTAAGTTGCTACCAAAAAGTATACTTTTAGCAATGTTTTTTTTCAGTCGTCGCCGAAAGATAAACTTTCAGCGATGACTTTTTTAATTGCCGCCAAAAGTATACATTCAGTAATAACCTTTTTTAGTCACCACTGAAAGACTGACTTTCAGTGACAACTTTTTTAGTCACCGCCAAAAGTGTATTTTCAGCGGTTACTTTTTTTTTGTCATCGCCGAAAGTTGTCACTGAAAGTCTATTTTTTTATAGTGATAGTTTAGAAACAATGTTAACTATAACCATTATGAGTAAAACCAAGGAGTTGAAATTAGTCATCCAATGAAGTTAACTCCAATGCTTTAGCATTCTAATTGATTGGACCAACCTCACACTATTAGATTTTGTGTAATGCACAAGCCCACTCTAGTAACCCTAATATTACGTGCTTAGTCTTCTCCCTTAACAGCAGTGTATGTGCTTGAACCTCATCTTCTTCACATGAGATATAGGAGCATCTTATCATCAACTCACATAAGTTACTTATAAGCTTGGACTTATCACTGGACTTGAGATGTGTCAAAGTGTGAGATCACGAAGGATTAATTATTGTTGAAACGGACTCTTTATGTATTGTACAAGCTCTTTATTCTCCCTCTTCTAGTTTCCCAAGTGATGAAAGAATGCCACATCATATTAATGAGTCTTTAACACGAGCTTCGATTAATTTTGCTTTATTACTACACCTCCATCTGAGTTGATTGAACTTATGATGAAGGTTTGGCAGACCAAGGAGTATTGTCACGTACTGTAGCCATTGTTGGTAGCCAGGATGGTAGGAAAGCCACTTCGGTGCGTGGCACACACAGTACATGGTGAACTCTCTGTCTACCTTTCTCTCCCTTTTTTTTAATTAAAAAAAGAACCCATGTTCTCCATGTGTGGATTTGCGCTAATAGAATGGGGACTCGGATGGTAGCCTGTTTGTTTATTAGGGTAATCGTTGTCTTGTTCCGTGGGCTTCGACTTCTTGTGCCTATATGAAATTTATAATATATTATTTAAATTAATTAAAATATAATATAACACACATATATTAACTAAAATATATTATATGCTACCTCTAATATATAAATAAATTAATATAAAATATTTGTTAATTGAAAATATAAAAAAAATATATTTTTTAAAATATCACTCAGACAATTTTTGTGAGTATCAAGAATATCAATAACCGATAGTTAAAAACTAATTCTTGTGAGACATAAAGATTTCTAAAGTTGATTTTGTTTTTTCTAACAAAATCTTTTTTGATATTGAAGACTTAATGGAATTTTTGCTTAAGAGACACTTGAAAATTTTCAAGGGCTGGGTCTTGCCGTTCCTAACTAAATTATATTTTAATTCCATTAAATAATACAATAACAATATTAATCTTATTCTACTAAATGAGATTGGTTATATAAATCATATGACACCAATGGACTCTATCAAAATTCTATTGAATAATATATTATGAAAATTATATTAATAACATGGTGGAATAATAAGTTTTATTATATGTAAATGTTTTTCTGAAAAAATAGTAATTGTATTATTGTGATTGAGAAATTAATCATTTTTGTCTTTGCTTTGTTTTTTTTTTCCATTTATTCAAGTATAAGAAAAGAAAATCTAATTTCTTATTTTTCTCATCTCTTCATTTTTTCTCTGCTATATAATATATATATATATTATATAATTATAAATATATATTAACTGGGATTAAAAAAACTCCATATTGGTTCAACTAATAAAAGATTATACTAGGTTAATTAAAGATTTTGAGTTTGAGTCCATGAACGAAAGCATGTTAAATATTTGGTGCTAAAGCTTGTCACTGGAAAGGGTTTTATTTGGCTTGATCTATATTTGTTTGGATCTCGATAAATCTTTCAGTTAAAATAGGGTATACTTATGATATGGGGGCACATGGAAAAAATAAAATCTCCATATATATATATACACACTTATTTTGAACTATATATTTAATTATATATTAATTAATACTATAAATGTAAATATATTTTCCCATATTTATTTATTCATATATATAATGTCCACAAATAATAAGTATAAATAAATATATATGTATATATATAATAAATATATTATATATGTATAATATATAATAAATATATTATGGCGAGGTTAGGGGTGATGGTGGTGTGTAGAGCCGGGAAAATGGGCTTCAACCCGTGGGTTGGCCCGTTTTGGCCCGTTTTATGGTGGTTCTAGGCTGAAAAAACAGAATCCATAATCAGACAGTTTTTTTCCAACCCTAACTGCTTAACCAGCTGGTTAAACGGGCTAACCCGCAAAACCCGCGAGTTAGCCCGTTTAGCCCACTTTTTTTTTTATAATTTTTTTTCAAATTATCTTTTTTTTCTTTATATATATTTTGTTTAATATTGAAACTTGAAATTAGAATTATCTTATACTTAGAGTTGAAATTTTCCATATTTCATATTTAATATTTTTGAATTATAATACTTACATAAATAATGATTAGTATGTGTTAATATATTTTGATAAATTGATGGTTTATATGATTTCTATTTCTAATTTAATTTGGACTAAACTTATATACTTTTCATGCTATTCATCACTTAAAATTTAATATGTAGACCTTTCAAATTTTTTTAAGTTTAAGAAGTTAAAAATGTTAATATATAATAAATGACTAAATCTACAATATATTAAAAAATAATCCACATATTAATCTTTAATTGGAAAACAACATGTAAAGCACATAAGAAAAAACATATAAGTATGAATCAATCATGTTATTTTTTTATTATTCATATTGGTGATTTAGGTTATTATTCAAAAATAAAAAAATTAGAAAAAATATATATATATATATATATATAATATTTGGCGAGTTAACCCACCAACCCCCATTGACGGTCATGGGCTAAGCAAATCCCAACCCGTTGGAAAACGGGCTGGCCCTCCCCCAGCCCATTTTTTGGTAGCCTACTAGGGGCCAACTCGTTTTAGGGAGGGCTAATCCGTTTCCCAGCTCTAGTGGTGTGCTGCTAGCCACCTAAATTTAAAAAATTATAATAAGAAAAAAAACATATTGAGTCAGAAGTTAACAAAAAAATCAGCTTTTTAACCAAAACACTTTGAGAAAAAAATAATTCCCAATATCCTATAAGTTTTAAAATATTTACTCTAACAGTACAAGTTTTGAAAATTCATTAGTTTTATTTTTTATTCTTTTAAAAATCTCAGTTTGGCATAAACTGAGATTTTGCCAAAAAGAGGGAGAAGTCCGAGGAAACTGAAAAGACTGCAGCAGAACCTTTTAGCAAGACCTACAGTAAGAAGAAGTTCAAGTCCAAGAAGAAATGATTAGAACTTAGGATTGTTTGGCCCTTCTTATTGTATTGTTTTATTGTTTTGAACTCTATTATGAATTTTATGATTGCCATGATCTGTAAAAACATAAATGAATGAATGGTTTTCTTTGGGTGATTTGCTGTGGATGATATCTTATCTTCTGAATTATAATGTATATGTTGAGGGGGAGTTTGTTAAAGCAAACCTAAGTACTAATATAGTTTGCAAGTTATTTTGTCATCATAAAAAAGGGGGAGAATGTTGAATTAAGTATTTTGATGATTCCAAATTAACATTCTAGAGCTTGAAAAGAAGATATCAAAGGTGCATGGAAGATCCCAAATGAAGAAATCCAATTAAAATCAGCACAAGTTTAGATATAGGATCTCCTATTATGTTTTATCTGAGTAAAAGATTTTGAATTGGCAAAAGAATATTTTTAGAAATCTGATTCCATGTTAATTCATGGAATACTTGAAAAATACCCACTAATAGACAAACTTTAAAGTGATATAGCTGAAATATTGCTTTGAAAATTCGAACTTTGGCTTTTGAAATTCGAATTTCGAATTGAAAATAAGTTAGTAAAAAAAAAGATCCCTCTGACAGACGAACTTTGAATGCATAAATTTGAACTTTGACATGAGTCTGATGAGAGCCTTCTCTGACAGATAAACTTTGAGTTTCGAAAATTCAAATTTATGATAAACTATAATTCATAAAAATTGAAAGTTCATCTGAAGATATTTCAAAACTTACTTGAAAGTGAAGATTAAAAAAAAATCTAAAATTAGCTCACTGACAGACAAACTTTGATTTTGAAAATTTGAACTTTAGAAATAAAGCTTGCAAGTCTGTTATGATAATCTGTTGACATACGAATATTAGTATTTAGAAATTTGAACATTGAACCAAGTCTGATAGGAGGTTTCTCTGACAGACAAACTTTGAACCTTGAAAGTTCGAATTTCAAAAAAATGAACTATTGTGCCTTACTGAGTTGCCCACTGACAGATGAATTTTGGCTACAAAAATTCAAACTTTGAAGGCACTGTAGCAATATGAGACAACTGTTCACACTTATAAGAGGAACTTCAATTTGAAAATTCGTATGTTCCAATATAGAAATATTCTTCAAAGATGAAAATTTGCACTTTGCTTCATAACAGACGAACTTTGAAGTTCAACGTTAAAGTCTTTACCTTTTAGTATCTTCAAAATTCGTCTGTTGATCAACCAAAATTTTGAACTTTGAGTGTCAGAAGCATAAAATGCGGTTGATGAACGGATAGTTTTTCAGAGTAACCATTGGGTAACTTCTCTAACGGATAGATTTTGTCTCTAACGTACAATTAAGACCTAAATCTATAAATAAAATCTCATTTGAAGTTGTGGGTAACGAATTAAACTTTGTATAAACTGAAACTCTGTCAAAATCTCAACTCAAAGTCTTTTCATCTCTTACTTCATACTTCTACACTTCAATTTTCATATAAACTCTAAATTAGAGAGTTCATTTTTTGTAATCAATCTTATCTTCATCTGGAAGAAAGATTTTCTTATGATGGATTATTATAAGGGATTTGAGAAACACTTAGCTAGAGTGTAAAGAGAAAAGTTGTAAGCTCTAAGAATAGAGTATCAAAGCTGTACTGAGACAATTGCAAGAAGCCCACTAAATTCTTACAAGATAGTGGATAATCTCAAGTAGTAGCTTGGGGACTGGACATAGGTCAAGAAAAAGAGACCGAACCAGGATAAACATCTGTTTCTTTCCTTCTCTTTACTGCTTTTACCTTACTGTACATTTATACTCTGTTTTACTGTCATTTTTGCCTTTATCACTCTTCTGACTTTTGCAAAAAATTTTAATCTTCCCAATTAACCCCCTCTTGGGAAGCCAGTATATCTAACAATATATAAATAAATTAATACAAAATATTTGTTAGCAAAAATATGACATATATTTATATATATTTTTAAATGTAACTTGAAAATTTTCGTTATTCTAGTTCAATTTTTTTTTTCAAATTCACTTTTTTTTATAAAGATGTTTTAAATTATAGAACTAGAATTTTGGTTGCCCCACTTGAAAGTTTTTTACTTCAAAAAATGAAAAATTTTTCATCTCAATTAATTATCATAATTATTTTCATATTTTATTGTATAAAAAATTAACTTAAAAAAAAATTCAAACTAGAATAACAAAAACTTTCAAATGACATGTAAACATATATAAATATGCTATATTTTTTATTAACAAATATTCTTATTAATTTATTTATATATTATATGTTGCATATGTTTCAGTTAATATATGTATTTTATTTTTTAATTAATTTAAATGATATAAATCTGATATAATATAAAATATATACGCACACATGCATATTATTTGGGAAGGAGTTTTGATTTAGGAAAGGGAAATGGGTTTTAATTTTTTTTAAAAAGAAATAAAAACAGTATGTTGCGTCCCATCGGCCATAGAGAAACAACATATTTGCTTCAGATTTTGACATCTTAATTTGTGGCAAATGGAGATCTTTATTTATAAGAAAATGTGATGTATAATCTACATCTCACAGATATGGGATTCAAACATTCTTAAATCTCAGTTTGACACTGATCGAGATCTTTATTAGAAGGAAAACATACTGATGAATCACGGTTTGACAGAAACTCATTTCTCAAAACTTATATAGTATCTGGATAAATATTTTGAAACTTATAGTATATTAACCAAATTATTATAATTTATTATAATATGTAAAACAAGTTTTGATATGGGGAATGAGTGTTAGGAAGCCTGCGTCATATATCATTGTTTCAATTTCATTTTGTAAAAAAGTTGACACGTTAAAGTTTCGTTAGGAAGACAGCTTCACCCACACCGTGTTCAGTGTGTCAGAGAAAAAAATTGCAAATTAGTGAGATGACACCAATTTATAAAATATGTAGCATTTTAGGTAAATAATTTTAAACAACATTTTCTCATGTAGTATTCCAGTTGATGCATATAAAAAATATGAAACCCATTTCCTTGTGGCATATAATAAAAATTATATTTGGTTTAGGTAGAACTTTAGCGACCACTTTAATCGTCACTAAAATCAAATAAAATATTTTTAATCACCATTGGTTCTGGTAGAAGTCTCTTTCAATGATGACATTACACTCGTCACTAAAAAAAAACATTTAGTATCAATTCAATAATATCATTATTAAAGGAATTCTTCTAGCTAGTGATAATCTTTTATAGTTATCACTTATCACCACTAAAAGAACCCTTAAACATTTTTTTAGTACTCTAAGTCATTGTTTGATCGTTGGATAATCAAATATCTCATTCTTTTTTAAATAAAACTTTTCCTTCTCAAAATGTCTTAGAAATTGCCTATCCACATACTCCCCAAATTCTTATTTCATTCAAAAAATCTGGTCTAATCGTTACATATATAATGTTTCTAACTTCCAGCCCCATCCTTAAATTCTCATTTCAAGAGTGTTTCAGCAAAGTGGATTGAGAAACAAAAGGCGTAAAATTCTGAAAGTTCTTGTTAAAATATTACTAAATTAAATTATATATGTTAGTGTGTCATAATTAAGAGAATCCTCAATGTATAAGAAAAGGAAAGTATTAAATTATCATAATGTTCATTTGAACCCAATAACAATTAACAGTAAAAAAATAACTTAAATCACATGGTAGAAAATTTTATTTTGTATATTTTTTATTGATAATATTGTATTCTGGTTTAATTGTGTATCATCTTAGTGACGTTTTACAATATGTTTACAATTAATTCATGTGAAAAGTAACAAACTCATGGTCTAATAACCAAATTAATTAAGATTCAAATGTTCGTACCACAATACACGTAATACATCATTTCTTACACACCACTTGTCCACTGCTTTATATGCTTTTTGTAAAACCAAAAAAAAAAAATTACAAAATTATCTTTCAAGGAAAAGACAAAGGAATATAATTTTCCCTGTTCTTATCCTTTACCGTCCTCAGGTCAGCCGTTCTCAATACATCCAAGGGATTTGTTCTTATTTTATTCTTATACGATTTTTTTTTCTTTTTGGTCAACGTTGATCTGCTTGATCATGGTAAACATGTTATCCAGAGTTCAGGTTTATTTTATTCAATAGATAGATTAGTGTACTTTTTATTGAGAAAAAATGAATATAAAGACAAGCATTTGAAATTTTCGATACCTTTTTCTCACGTTAAAGTTTTGTTTCATGCCATGTTTGTGTAAATATTTAAATTTTCTGTCATTGTGAAACCATTGATTAGTAGCCGCCTGAACAGCGATAGAACCAGTAAAAGTTATTAGGAGAAAAGGATGAGGAGCGAAATAACATTAATAACTATTAAAAGTATATTATTAAATATTTATTAAATTAATCAAATGATAATTTTTATTAGTATTAAAAATATTTAATTGAAGTTATAACTATAATACAAAATGGATATTATAGTATATTTTTATTAATTAATTTGAAAAATACTAATATCTTTAAAAATATATATTTAAGATTTTAAAATACTGAAAGATGCAGATAAAAATTTTTTGGGTTTCACATGTTGATTTTTTTATGGTTTAATTAGATTAACTTTTTTGAAATCAAATTTTTTCATTTATATGAAATTTTAATCATTTTATTTAAAAATTAAATATCTTTTCTTTACTGTGAGTAAAAGATAATATCATAGAAAATTCTCAAAAAAAGTACTTACATCTATAACATTTAAACCTTATTGGAATATAATATGTGGAGACGTATTGAAGAAATAAAAATAAAGTTGTGTGCAACCCTATAAAATAAGTATGTGAAGAAATATTGAAAGAATGAAAAGGGCTGTATGGCGGCTCAAAAAGTGGACTGTTTATAGACTCCATAGTTTTTAACATTTTATATTTTGTTGTTTCATCTACCCCCTTATTATAAGAGCGTTCTAACTAAAATATGAGGATAAATATAGGTAATTATATAAAAGATTTTTGTGGTTCTCCCACAATATTTTAAAAAAAAAAAATCTTATATTAAGGATTAGAAGTATATTGGTATAACACAAAATAAAAATAATTTTTAACTGTCAATTAAAAAAATATTCTTTTGCTAATTGCACAGGATAAAAATAATAACAATTTAAATTGTTTTAATCTGCAGAACATCTGAACATGGATGGTATCCAGATGCAAAAGTCAAAAGTTTTCTCTTTTTTTAAACAAAGTTGGTAAAAGTTTTTTGCGTGGGACAAATACAATTAGAGTTCAGTGAATTAATTACAAAGAATAACTTTAACTAATAAAAAATATTAAAATTTAAAATATTAAAAAATAAAATTAAGAAAATAAGTAGTAATAAGTCTTATTTTATAATAAATTTTTTATTTTGGTCTCAAACTGGAATTCTCTCTTTTTGGGGACAATTACAATTAGAGACTAATAGAGTGAATTAATTACAAAAAATAACTTAAACTAATAAAAAATGTTAAAATCTGAAATATTGAATAGTAAAATTAAAAAAATGAGTAGTAATAGGTCTCATTTTATAATAAATTTATTATTTTAGTCTCATACTATAAATTTCCTTTTTTTGGGATGATTACAATTACGTACCGCTCGAATGAATTAATTATAAAGAAGAACTTTAACTAATAAAAAATATTAAAAGTTTTAATTATAAAAAAAATTTTAACTTATAAAAAGTGTTAAAAGTTTTTCTAATTTTTGCAACTCAGTAAATAGTACAACTTACATGGTTATTGGACAATAAAATACCCCATTTATTTTATATTATAAGATAACATAAAAATTTTTTCTTATTACATAATATAGGATAATACACTACACCAAAACAACTGTTTTCTCACAGCCAACATCTGTGAGAAAATTGGCAATAATCCGTGAGAAATCACTTTCTCACGGATTTTCTCATGAAAAAACTTGCGTGGGAAAAATGCCCGTGGGAAAACACACTTTTCTCACAGATTGAAGCTGTGAGAATATTTTCTCACAGATTTCTCATGCAAAACAGCCGTGAGAAAATGTTCACACGGACATCTTCCTATGAGAATTTCCCTCGGCCTTTTCTTCTGTGAGAATGTCTCACAGAAATATGCGCCATGAGAATTTCTCACGGAAACATATTCCATGAGAAGTTCTCATGGATTATGTCCGTGAGAAGCTATCTCAGGTGCTAGTTTCTCATAGACTTTCTCATGGAATATTCCGTGAGAACCTTTTAAATTTTTGCAATGCCAAAATTGTTTCTTTTTCATACCAACCTGTGATCAAATTTTACAACATAATGGATAGTAGATATTTCAGTATCCAATAGCAATTTTCGATTATCATCACAATCAATGTAAACAACCAAAATTATCATATTATATTAGTTTAGGAACTAATAATATGTAAGACAATTCATTACAAGTACCATGATTGTTTAACAGCTACTCTATTTTTTGTCAAAAAAAAAACAGTTCCTCTACTCTTCATATCATTGTCATCACCACCACCATCATTCACTTCCCTCATCATCATCATCTCCCTCATCATCATCATCAGAAGCATCATCATCCACATCATGTGAAGGTTGAGAAAGACCTCCTAACTCTATCCGTGCCATTATTTTCCTCATGAATTCCTCATTCATTTTGAATTTTTCTTCCCACATTTGTTCCCGCGCTTTGTGCTCCTCATTGAGTTTGGCCACTACAACGGCCAAACTTTCCTCATAAACTCTCGCTTGCTCAGTGAGTTTGTCCTGTAATTTCTTTTCAAAAGACTCTTTAATCTGTGCAAGCTCACCGGAGCTGTGGCTAAGTGTCCCATGAAAACCAAAAAGACCAGCTTGTGTTCCAAATCCATACACACGCCCTTTCTTATTTTTCCCTCCAACAACATCAAGCCACACATGATTGTCGGAGACATTTGAGCCTAGATCTTGACTTTGTTTTAGCTGCTCAAATTTGTTCTGCATTAACAAAAAAACCAAATTGTGAATCATATATTTATAATATATAAAAAACAATTTGTCAATTAGAAATAATAAAATCGTTACTTACATAAATATCAGCGGCTTGTGGTCGAACCCAACCTCCTTTTTGCTCATTATATTGGACCTTTTTATAAACTTCAGGCATGGAGACTTCCCGTCCCAAATCAACTTCCTACATCATTTGGACAAATTTCATGTAACTTAAAATATTAAAACTATAGTAATATAACAATTTCAAACAAGGCTTACCATGTTTCTCTTATATGATGAATATGACTTTCTTCCACCCCTATGTACACATGCATCAGCATTAGCTGCTCGGTTGGCTTTATTACGTTCCGATTTCTTCTTAAAAGCAGGAGTCTCCCAATGTTTTTCTAAGTTATCTCGAACTGTTGGAGGCATCCAGGTAGCTTTTGTTTTTTTACGGCGAATATCCCTCAAGGTGGAACGTATTTTATCACTGCATTTTTTATGCCAAAGCTTTCGTATCTGCTCTTCCAAAATAGGATCCCATGCACAATGTGCCTAAACCAAAAACACCAAACACTAGGTAAATGAAAAAATAACTATGTTCTTTATACTTTAAAAAATGATTACAATATTAGCTCACCTTAAATTCCTTAAACCATAAATCTTGAACTCCTTCAGGCATACTACTAAAATCGGGCCATACCTCATTGTAGAGGCCATGCATGATATTTGTTAATATTGATCCAGTCTCTTCAGAAGGAAAAAACCTGTGAAATGTAAAGTATTTAGAAAAATAAAAAGTAACATTATGATTTGGAATTAATACTTGAAATGAACATAGAATATACTTACTCTTCAGTACCATTAGGTCGAATCACTAATCGACCGTCACTCAACCTAGATCCAGCATCATATAGAATTAGACTTGAAGAGGAAGATGCATTCATACCCATCCCATTTAGGGAAGATCTCTCTGAGCCAGCAGTAGCAGAGATTCCTGGGCTCGACTGAATGGGTGGGGAAGGAAGGGAAGGTGATGCAGATTCCAACTCTTGTGTTACCGGTGATGGAAGGGAAGGTGATGCAGAGATTCCCCTTGTATGTCCTTTTCTCATTGACTTCAACAATTCCATATCTAGGACAAACTCTAGTCCCCCGATTAGTATGATCATACCATTTGCAATTGAAGACCGTTAAACGCTTAAATGGACTACCAGTGAATTTTAATTGTATTATGTCCTTCAACACACCATAATAAGATAATTCAACTTGACCATGGCCAATGCCCTTGACACTTACTCCACTATTGTTGGTCTTTCTCCCTTTTGCCCAGGCATCTGTATGAAACTTATAGCCATTCACAGTCCATTGATCAAACCTTTGCACATCTCTCATAGGACCCCAAGCCAAAGAAATTATTAACATATCTCTTGCCGCATTGCAAACTCAACAAATTCATCTACCCCAGCAAAGAACTCATTAGTGATCCTTCTATCCACTATTCTATTGTCCATCCAACGACGATGCTCGGGAGGAACCATATTAAACTAAAATATATTTAAATCAGAAATTTTCCACATTATAATCAAAGCAAGAGTTAGTGTAAAAGCAAATAAAGTAGAGCATCAAGCCACAAATTAAGCATCAAATAATATCTAGCAACAACCTTAAACATCCAGCATAAGTCCACAAATACCATATTAGAGTTCACATCCAAAATCAGTCCACAAATTAAGCATCAAATAACAACCTTAAACATCAAGCCTAAGATAGCCTAGAAAGTAGAACTATTTAAGCAAAAAATAACAACCTAAAAGAGCACCGCACAATCCATATAAAGTTCAAGCAAGTAATAGGATATTTACCCTTGATAATAGTAGGAAAAAAGGTGACTTTTATTTCAGCTAAAACATGTTTGTGTGCAGTGATAATCCAAAAAAGAAGGCGGCTGCAATAGAAGACAAGAAAGTTATATTAAAATTGGGGGGTT
The DNA here is from genome assembly GCA_026686845.1 of Adenanthera pavonina. Lineage (NCBI taxonomy): Eukaryota > Viridiplantae > Streptophyta > Magnoliopsida > Fabales > Fabaceae > Adenanthera > Adenanthera pavonina. The sequence continues at coordinate 37,947,292 of JAIVEN010000006.1, forward strand.
AATAAGTAATAACTTATATCCATAAACAAACCTAAGCTACTTTTTTTTTTTTGTAACTCAAATCAATCCAACTAGCAACATTATTTTCACTCCAAAATTTAGTTTAGATTCTAGCACCTGAAACTATTCCAACTAGTCCAAACTTGACAAAAAAAGAAGATAATTACCTTGCAACCATTTCAAACTTGACAAAAAAAGAAGACAATTACCTTGCAACGATTTCAAACTTACTTTCCAGTGCCTGAAAAATTTTAAACACTTATAAACTGTGAAATTATAATATTACTTTATGACATTGGGGAACTGATCATTAAAAGACAAAGATTATTAATAATGGGTTACCAAATGACTATTATTATTATTATTATTATTAAATAAAATAGTACACTAAGATTTAAGAATAAAGAACAATATAATGGAAAATAGACACAGATGAATGGGCTAATTAACAAATAAGTGCACCATACAAGTTAAAAACACTACATTTAAAAGATAATACATTTAATTTTAATTTTAACAAAAATGAAATTGACTCTCCATATATAAACCACGGCTACAAAACCTCAACTAGATAATCTGCTACCATTTAAGTCAACTCGATGAGTCACATCTACACATCAATATATACTTAACAAAAACTTTTAAAAAGTAACTCTGTTTTAAAAATATAAGAGTTTTATGAATTTTTAATTTAACTAAGTTATATTTTAAAAGATCAATTTAATTATAAATTATATAGGATAGTTTAAACTTTAAAAGAATAATAGAGACATTGGAAAACTAGTCATTAAATGACAAATAAAATAGTACATTAAGATTTAAGAATAAAGAATGATATAATAGAAAATTGGTCGTAGAAGACAAAGATGGATGGGCTAATTACCATGTGAATTATGTGGGGGGAGAAGTTGGGTGTGAGCAATCCCATTGAAGTCTAGTGTTTTACAAATGTACTAGATTTGACTTTATGAATTGGGATGAATCACCGAGAAAAATGTGAGAGGACTGCTCCCCTGTTTCTATTTTATATTATTTCTCTTTTTAAGTTAGCAAAATATGTCTTTCTAGGAATTAAAACTTAACTAAAAAGATATTCTTATCCAAATCTAATTAGTCACAGTTTCTGTAACATATATGAGAATTTTGGGAAGAATACTATGCAAGAAAATTGGGCTTCTATAAGGTCATATATACAATTATTAATCTAAGGTTGTAAGAGGAAGGAATAAGGTTGTAAGAGAAATTAACTTCCGTATAAGGTTGTAAGAGGAAGGAATAAGAAAGCCAAATGATATAAAGGGTTACCCTTTTAATTCCATGATAAAATTTGTTCTTTTACGTATGCCATTAAATTATTAGTAGTTCAATCTAGTAGGGTAATATATGAGTTAGTTTATACTTTACAACTATGCGTACTACAACTATTACTTCCTATCTAACAAAAGACAAGTCATATATATACCAAACTGTAGGGGACAAAGCCTGCAAAAAGTTTAGTAATTAATAAATGTACCAAAGTATGTGTTCTTGTCGGCAAATGAGATGTATGGAACTATATACAAATAACACTGATCAATTAAATAATATTACTTGCTCTTATTCCAACCACTTATAGCTGCTACCTTCTATTTAACACCTCATGAACAGCTTGTATCATAACTCTATTTACGTGCAAGTCCTCATAATTACAAGCATAAAGTGAAGTTGTATTTCTTTATTCCAACAGTGGCTTTCAAGTTCAAATGCTAGAGGAGACCATAAATAAAAAAAGTAGGAGAGAACTACAAGTCCAAATAGAAAAACACACAATACAATCACATATTTGAAACACCGATATAACAAACCCAAACTTCAAAATAAAATAATTAGGTGATAGCAAAAAATAAAAAATCAGTTGACAATAATAAATATTATTTTATAAGCCACAAACTCAAATAGGAACTATTAATCTAGGTGAAACTAGAGGAATTCTTTTTTCCCCAAGATTTGGTTTTCTTTCATATAAAAATAAATGAGAATCAAATTATCCCCACTTGTGAGTGGGGACAAATTGATCATTATTACTTTATTTAGAAACATAGACATAATTTTATATTTATTTTTTTGATTCAATTTATGCGTATCAAATGAAAGGAAAACCAATGATTTATAAGGTTTCTCTTATTTCTATATTCCTAACACACTACTAACTTTGCTATTTTGGAATTGCACGCTTGTCTGTCGGCAGGAATTGGGAGGAATCACAAATAATTTAATTTTAATATATAATGATAGATAATTTCAATTTTGTATGATATATTAATATATAGTACTGTGGGTATCACATGATTGAATCTTCGATCTATTATACCTCAGCAATTGTTGGTCTCTGTTATGAGTAGTTGTAAAAGAGTTCAGAAGATTGTTATTCCATTGACAGCTGTAACAATCTAGAGGGATCCACTTATATACGTGGCCCATAACAAACACATTTTATACAACAACAATCAATTGACTATTTACTATTCCCTTAACCAACTAACCCTTAGTTAACTAACCCCTAGCCAGTTGTAATATACTATTAACATGTATCAGTCTTCCCCTTGAAAACTCACGTTGCATCACATGATATAATATATCATATAGGTGAAGACGAGGTTTTCTTTTTATTATCCTGATCATTTTATTGTCCCCACTCATAAGTTAATGACAAAGTGTGTGTTTTTCATACTTAATTTCCAGCTTAAACTCCAATTTCACTACTACTACAAGTCATTTCAAAACAAAAACAATTCCTAGTAATACTAAATATCATAAACCAAACTTGTAATTTAAAGAATACCGGGACACTCATAAGTTAATGACAAAGTGTGTGTTTTTCATACTTAATTTCCAGCTTAAACTCCAATTTTACTACTACTGCAACTCATTTCAAATCAAAAACAATTCCTAGTAATACTAAATATCCTAAACCAAAACTTGTAATTTAAAGAATACCTCTGATGAAATCCTTCTCACAGTTGCAGAACATCCAGGAAGACAATCACGTAGATAGTAGAGCTGCGATATTTCTGTAGAGGCCAACACCTAACACAGTTGGAAGTCTACCCCATGCTAGAGTCTATGCAATTTTACTGGAGGAGCAGAGCAAATTTCTTAATTATTTTAAGTTTTTCAATTTTAAATTTTTAGATTAAAAATTGTTTAGATCTCACTCGGTACATAGAAATATATATAGATAACACTAATCAATTAATTAATAGTGTATGCTTTCACTTCACTCAATAAAATAGTAGGGACCATGTGAGTTGCAAACGACAAATCTCTACTACAAAAAAGGACCCACCACAAATGAACTAAGAGTCCACCCCAACTATAAATTGTTTAAAGCATGCATGCTATCTACGAAAATCAAACAAAGGGGGTAGAGGCACTGATTACCCTCAGAAAAAATCACAGAAGGGAAAGCATCATTTTAAGTTTCATCTGGGAGAAAAAATTATTGCAACCCATCGATACATAAACTATCAGGAAATAGCAAACAGGGGATGATTTTTACATTTTACCTTTGTGGTTTTGGAATACCCAAGATTTCTGGTGACGAAGTGAGCAACAAGGTCCGATGAATGGATTAGCTATAAACTTTGGTGAGAGAAGCAAGCCATGAATGAAACTCTGATGAGAGAACGGATGAAGCAAGGTTGATCGAAGATTCCAAGACACCCACAAGACAAGGCCGCGACGGGAGTGAGGGATGAGGGAGTTGAAGGTTTTCTTTTAGTGGGTAGAAAGAAGAAGCACCATGATTGTAGAGGGAGAAGGAGCGTGAGAGGCACTGCTACTGTATTGAGTAAGAAAAATTAGGGCGCGAAGTAGAGAACACGGAAGTAACGCAAGGAGAAGGAAAAGTGAAAATGGGGAGGGAAATCTAAAATTAAGGCAATTGTAAATTTGAATTCAATATAATATTATAAACAATTATAACACCCGAAACTAAATAGCTCAGTGGTTGAGAGCTCCATCCAACTTTTGTTAAGTCTGGGGTTCGAATCCAAGCTTCATATCAACTTAACTATTTTATGGTATGCCCTTCTCATGCCTTAAAACCATGAGACTTTCTCACCATAACACTGCCGTGAGAATTTCCCACCAGTATAATTCCGTGAGATTCTATTTTACTAATAACTATTTTATTATAAAGAGACATTCCCACGGCTCCGAACTGTGAGAATTTCTCACGGACGTTCTTTCCATGAGAAATTCTCACTGCTATCTTGTTGTGAGAAGCCTTTTTTATTTTTTTTATTTTTTCTTTTTTTCAAGATGCCACATTCTCACGAAATCATATGCGTGAGAACTTCTCATGGACTTAAATTCTGTGAGAAGTTCTCATGAATATCTGTCTGTGAGAAGGCTTTTTACAATTACTTATCATTTATTTTTTTATTTTTGAAACTTTCTCATAGGTCTTCTCACGAAATAATTCCATGAGAAAATTTCGCGCCACTTTCCCGCCAAATCGCGCAATAATTCTCATGATTTTTCTCACACTTTTCTCATGGATTCTTCTCACTATGTCTTTTCGGTGAGAAAGTGCGTGAGAAATATCCCCCAAACTGATTTTCCGTGAGAAATTCTGTGAGAAATTCTCACCAGTTTTTAAGGAGTGAGAATATTCCATGAGAAAATGAATGTTTTGGTGTAGTGATATATAGTCATTATTTACTTTTACTTTTTATTTATTATATTATTAGTATTATAATTTATGCTATATTTAATAAAAAAGAGTAGATTAATATGGATAAAATTGAAAATTTTAATTTTATTTTAAAAATTTAAAAATATAATAAATTTTTTTTAATAAGTATGAATCCTTCCCATTTCCATATGAAAATATATAATCATTTAAATTGTTAAACATTTATCGTATTTTCTGCATGAAAATTATTCCCTCGTACTTTTATCTGTTCTGTTGTTCCATGCAATCCAAGAGGCACATTTTCCACATGACAAGCATTTGAAATTACTTAACACCCATGAATCCACGGAAATCCACATCTCATTAGTCACCACCTTCCTCTCTATAAATACCCACCATGTCTACCTATCTGCTTCATCGCACAGATTCAGAAAAGCCTCTCTGATCATCGCTCAATTGATTCTTGTTCAAGTTACTATAAGGAGGAAAGATGTTCAATTCAGGACTGAACTTTGTGCCAGATATCTTCGGCAAGAACAAGGGAAAGATAGAAGGGAAGGTGGTGTTGATGAGCAAGAAGGTTCTGGACTTCAATAATTTGGAGCTGAAAGCTGGAATCAACTTGGGTCTTGATATTGCTGACTCTGTCTTGGATGGCCTTCACCAATTGGTGGGCGGAGCTGTCACTCTTCAATTGATTAGTTCTACTGAAGCTGATCCTGGTTCGTTCTTAACTTTTCATCACCTTTGTCTTTCTCCTTCTTCCATTGTTCATAAGACAAGCCACAATTCAGAGGCAGCTGTATCTATCAAACTGGTATCAAAAAGTCTGAGAAAGGCTGGAAATTGTGTTTGTAGGTTTTATATTATATACAGATGTAAATTGCGTTTGTAAATGTGCAGGAAATGGCTTGGGGAAACTGGGGAAGGCTGCACCATTGCAAGGTTTTATTCGGACATTGCCAACATTGTTGGAAGGCCAAACTGCTTTCAGTGTTCATTTTGATTATAGTGATGACTTTGGAGTGCCAGGAGCATTTGTGATAAGGAACAATCTTCTCACTGAGTTCTATCTTGTGAGTTTGACCCTTGATGACATCCCAAACCATGGCTCCATTCATTTTGTTTGCAACTCTTGGATTTACCCTGACAGTAAATACAAAAGCGATCGCATCTTCTTCGCCAACATGGTACGTACAAAAATCTAGGTTAAATGCTATTTTTATTTATAATAATATTTCAAAATTAGTGCGTGTAGCATCTTTATTGTCAGACTCAGATCATGAATATATTAAATATTGTGCTAAAAGACTTATAGGCTCATACTTGCTAAAAGTCCATTTCTAATATGTTTATTGGTTATTGTAGGCGTATCTGCGGAAGCAAACACCAGCCCCATTGCGCAAATACAGAGAACAAGAGCTCATTACTTTAAGAGGAGATGGATTCTCAGAAAGCCAAGAGTGGGATAGAGTCTATGATTATGCTACCTATAACGATTTAGGTGATCCTGATTTGAATGCAAAGCTAGCTCGTCCAACTCTGGGGGGTTCTGCTGATTATCCCTATCCTCGCAGAGGAAGAACAAGCAGGCCACCTAATAAATCTGGTAGTTAGGATTAATCATATTGTTGTTATTGTTCTAATTTCATCTTTCTTCTCAAATTAATGTTATGAGCAGCTATTATTTACTGTTTGTTCTTTGTTTCTTTCAATACTTGAACAGACCCGAGCACTGAGAGCAGACTTCTGTTTGGAGTTCAAAATTTTGATATCTACGTACCACGAGATGAAAGGTTTGGGCACGTGAAGTTATCAGACTTTTTGGCATATTTGCTCAAATCTGTGGCTCAAGATCTGAGACCTTTATTGGAATCGGCACTTAAACTCTCAAATGAGTTTAGCAGCTTCGAAAATGTACGAGAACTCTATGATGGTGGGCTTAAGCTGCCACAAGAATTGCTTAAGAATTTCAGTGAACGATTGCCTTTACCACTGCTCAAAGAAATTTTCAGAACTGATGGTGAACAGTTTCTAAGATATCCATCTCCATCAGTCATCCAAGGTATGCCTTGCGTTTCTTAATTTTTTCCTAATATGAGTTATAATGTTTCCTAATTGTCATTTGGTGCAGAAAATGTTTCTGGATGGATGACTGATGGCGAATTTGCAAGAGAGACGCTTGCTGGTGTGAATCCTGGCTTGATCTGCTGTCTCCAAGTAAGAAAAGAAAATTTATATATCATATTAATTCTTAAATAAAACTGTAGGAAATGATTCATTTTCTTACCGTCCATAATATTTGATTAGGTCTTTAAAAACATTTGATGACATCGAATTTTCATTAAAGAATATGATACCAAAAAACTAAAAAAGCTTAACTGAAATCTAACCATTGACTTAATTGTCCGATAGGGAGTCATTGTTTGTTATTCTCATTTTTTTATTAAATAAATTAATTGCAGGAGTTCCCCCCAAAAAGCAAGCTAGATGCTAATCTCTATGGTAATCAAACCAGTCAGATAACCAGAGAACAGTTGCAGAAAAACCTGAATGGACTCACAGTGGAGAAGGTAATTATTTCGTGACTCAGTAAAAAGATGAAGATGCCGTCGAAATTGAAGTTATTTTTTCTGTCTTATGCCATGAAACACATCGATTGAATTGCATTATATGCTGAACAGGCACTTTCCAGCAAGAGACTGTTCATATTAGATCACCATGACTCATTCATGCCATATTTGAGACGCATAAATAGTGAAACTGGAAATAAAGCCTATGCCACCAGAACAATCTTTTTCTTGAAAGAAGATGGAACTTTGAAGCCATTGGCCATTGAATTAAGCTTACCTCATAAAGATGGAGATGTACATGGTGCTGTTAGTAAGGTCATCCTACCTGCAGACCAAGGTGTTGAGGGTACAGTTTGGCTCTTGGCTAAAGCTTACGTAACCGTTAATGACTCAGGCTACCATCAACTTGTTAGCCATTGGTATAAATTCTGTTTGTTAGATAAATTCTTCCAGTATTTTCTCTTTTGGAACCATGATAAGTTATTAATACGATTTTATGTTTCACAGGTTGAGAACTCATGCAGTTATTGAGCCATTCATCATAGCAACAAATAGGCAGTTGAGTGTTCTCCATCCTATTCACAAACTTCTGCATCCTCATTTTCGTGATACCATGAATATAAATGCACTTGCTCGGCAAGCATTGATCAATGCAAGCGGGATTATAGAGTTATCGTTCTTGCCTGGAAAATACTCTATGGAGATGTCTTCTAAAGTTTACAAGAATTGGGTTTTTCCTGAGCAAGCACTGCCAGCTGATCTTATCAAAAGGTAATATAACAACTTTAAATCTTGCGGGGCTATTGGAAGCCACACTGTTCACAGAGCCCTGAATAGTGCGGCTTTCAGCCTAAAGGTCCATGCAATACATGGGGTCCGAGATCTAGTTTTATATTTGATGTTGTTGATTAATTGATGTGTCTAAACACTTTATTTTCTTAATTTAGAGGGATGGCAGTAGAGGATCCAACGCGTCCTCATGGGCTTCGCCTCGTGGTAGAGGACTACCCTTTTGCTGTTGATGGACTAGAGATATGGGATGCCATTAAGACATGGGTTCAAGATTATGTTTCTTCCTACTACGAGTCAGACAACACCATTAAAGAAGACACTGAACTGCAAGCTTGGTGGAAAGAACTTGTGGAAGTGGGTCATGGAGATTTGAAAGATAAGCCTTGGTGGCCTAAGATGCAAACACGTGAAGAACTTATTGAATCTTGCAGCATTGTCATATGGACTGCTTCGGCTCTCCATGCAGCTGTCAATTTTGGACAATATCCTTATGGAGGATATATTCTAAACCGTCCAACAGTTAGTAGAAGATTGATTCCTGAAGAAGGAACTCCAGAACATGAAGAGCTCAAGAAGAACCCAGAAAAAGCTTTCTTGAAGACAATAACACCAAAGATTCAGACCCTTATTGATCTTTCAGTCATTGAAATATTGTCAAGGCACACTTCTGATGAGGTTTATCTTGGGACACGTGACAATCCTAACTGGACATCCGATGATAAGCCTTTGGAGGCTTTCAAGAAGTTTGGGAGGAAGTTGTCTGAGATTGAAGAAAAGTTAATAAAGAAGAATAAAAATGAGACACTGAGAAACAGGCTTGGGCCAGTTAATATGCCCTACACTTTACTTTATCCCACAAGTGAGGAAGGGCTAACAGGTAGAGGTATTCCCAACAGTATCTCTATTTGAAGACCTTTCACGTGATTTCATAACTGTGTTTCATAATTATATTTTCGTGTCATGTTTCAGTTTCAATTAATGTTCCCACTTGTTTGGCAAAAAGCAATTGTTTGTGTTAATGGGTCATGTATTTACTACTACAAATAAATAACTTGAGAATTTGTAACAGACACTGGAATTGACATGCGATCCTTTAGCCAATCAATATGAGAAGCCTTATATAATGGCGACTGAACAGGATATGCATAAAGTTCAATTGATAACTCGCCTTTGTTTTTTGAAAATTGAGAATAGATATAGTTATTTAATGCATAGCATAAACATAGAGAGAAATTGACGTGCATCCCTCTTTGTATTAGTTTCGTTGGCGGCTTGAGAAAATCCGTTGTGATTTTTGTTTCATCAAGTTTGAGGAGAAATATATAAAAATGAACCGTTTGTAACAACAAAACCTAAGAATCATTACTTAAAGGACCAGCGGCGCCACCAGTCTAAGGTTTTTGGGCAACAAATGGGAGGCTCCGAACTTCATTTTATTATGAGGAAAGCATGGTATTATTATCATTATTATTATGAATTGAGCGAGCTGTTTTGATTGTGATGACAATTCAGATGCTATTATAGTATTATGGGTCTATTTAACACATTGGATAAGTATGAAGACAAAATAATTTAAAATGACAAGAAAACAAACAAAAAGAGCATGGTTTTTTTATTAAGAAAAAAAAAAGTCTACGTCACTTTAACTCATACCTAATCTCTGCATGATTGTAGGCTGGTATATTAAACTATTCTTGATTGCTTCATATATATTTTCTATAGATATAATCTTGGTTAGCATGGGCATGGGTTCAAAGAATTTAACTATACAGTGGCGCAGCTACGTTTCGATTTCTTGAAAAGCACATACAAATATATGTGTTAGGCTTCATATTACTCACCCACTAATCCTTAAGTTTTAAAGATCATGAAGCCGTTGGTCAAGAAAAAAATAGAAGAGCATGAAGCCATTTTTTCCCAATAAAAGATGAAGCCAGGGTTGTGAGAGGAATAAAGTGAAAAGACTATGCCCAATGTGTGAGAGGAAGCTGAGATACCACGTCTTCGGTTACTTGCCACAACGAAAAGCTTGCCTTCGTCTATTTCCATATAATTATTAGTGACACATGTCCACCTGACCCATATATTTAAGTGAAAAACTTTATGTATTATACTTCATGTTGCCATCAAGAGAGAGCATGTTGATGAGCACATATCATCATTAAAATTTACTAATTTGTATTCTTATGATATACTGATTATGTTTACTGTATTCTTAAAATACGCAGATTTAGCATTTCACATAATCCCACTGTTTTCAAATCTCTTCTCGTATTTACCCGCAATCCTTCTTGTTTTAAAAGTGGCTACCTCCTCTTGCTGTGGCAGAAAATCGTATACAACTGCAAATATATACATGAATTATTAAACTCAAATACAATGTCTGTAAAAGCACCCTGAATGGCGGCCCTTTATAGTGTAAACACCAAGAGAATAAACTTCCTAGAAAAAAGATATCTTCCAACCCTCTCACAAACTTTTCCATACGCATCTGAGAGTTCATCCTTCCATCTTCATATTCTTCATGGTCTCAACTTCTCCATGCACTCACTAGCATAAAAGTCGCCACTCCAAATGTCTATATACAGTTCATCCTAATCCCATATTTCCCCAACGCACAAGCTATGTTCTTGGTTAGGCCAATTATGGCATGCTTCGAAGTTGCACAAGCACGATGTTTGAGTCCTCTAAAGACTTAAGATGGGATGGCACTCGACATTGATATTATCGTATTCTCCCTAGCTAGTATTCTCCATGTAAGTTAAGCATGAGGTACTGTATAAGCATTGTCCAGAAGGGCGGTTAGTGTTTATTCCCATCTAGTGTTAGCTAGTTGAGCTACGTTCACACACTACTATTATATATATTGCAGCTGATCAGTCTTTACTGACTAAGTGGAAATACACATATCATTTGTTTATTCATATTCTCTCTCCTTGGTCTTCTTCTTTCTCTTTGAATACATATGCATTATATCCAGCAATCATGAAATTTGAGTCTTCCATAATCAGGTTCAAGTAATCCCCATGATATATACTCGACTTCAAGGCTATATTAAGCGTGAGTTTCAATTGCTTTGTGATGTGAGTTTCAGTTCATCCACTTGCTCTGTTTGGGTATACTTGAACAGGGGAAACAGAGGAGTATGAAGTTTGTGAGCAATGCAAAAAATCTGTTTTATTTTTCTCTCATATTTGAAGTAGCTCTCTATCTCTCTCAATGAGTCGCACAACCGAGAATATACCTAACCTCCACGTTGTCTTCTGCCTTCTAGTATGAATCAAAGGGAAGTTTTGGTGCTACCGTTTGTGATCAAGCTGTAAAATTAATCCAACATGGTTCTTATTTGATGTCCAGCAAATCTTCCACATATTTTACCGCCATCCATGCCATGTGGAAGTCTTTGCCTCAATATATGAAAAATGAGGGATTAACAGCTTTAACGTTCTAAATTTCAAGGGGTCGTTTAAAAAAAAAAAAGTGCAAGGACCTACGTTAAAATGGAGATAAAGTATGAGGACTAAAAATTTAATTTTCCTAATAAAGTAATAACTATGATGAAAACTAAGTATTGAACCAACAATGATTACTAGAAAAATTAAAATTAGTAATAAATAAATTTGTTACTAAATAGTAAAATTTATCAATAATTTTAAATTTAATAGAAAATTAGTGTACTAGTTTTAGTGATTAATATACATTCATCACTAATTTAGTAATGGAAATAATCATTTCTAAAATTATACATGTTTGTCACAAAATTTCTTTTTTCTGTGAGCTTCAGGTTTCAAAGTCTTTAACACCTAAATTTTGTTAGTTGAACTAAAAATATCTTATATTTTTTATACTCAAATTTTAATATATAAACATTATTCAATTGAAAAAGTGAAATTTTTTATATTATTAATTTTTAAAAGAAAAGAAAAATATAATATATATTATTCTTTAAAATGTTGTTTGAGCATATTTTTATGAATTTTTATAATAAAAAAATCTATCATTAATTAGTGATGGATTTTCCATTGTTACTAATTCATCACCGATTTAAATTTTTATTGACAAAAATTAGTAACAAAATTTCATTTGCAACTAAATTTGTAAATGATGAATTAAAAATTATGATTTTTTATATTAATCACTAATGTCATGTTTAGTGACAAATTTCCGCTTATCACAAAATTTTTGTCACTAATTCTAATTTTTCTAGTAGTGAATTACAACCCTAATGGTTGTATGGAACAAAAATTATAAGTAAGAATTCAAATTTTTAACAATTTTATTTTAAAATTATTAAAATAAAATTATTATGTGTCATTCAAAATTTTGGTATAGGGATTAAGAGAGACAATGAATAACTTAATAACTCGCGTAATTTTACTTAATTACTACTCACATATTAATAATGGGAAATTAATATGGAGTATTAAATTAAACAAATAACCACTACATAATATATATTAATTACTTAAAATTACAATTCCAAAAAAAAAAAATTAATGGTTCATTGGTTTTTAGAGGGATGAAGTATAATAATAAATTTCCTATTATATATATATAAGTTAGATCACGAGTCATTATTTTTTTTCTTTTTGAATTAGTGGTGAGAAAGCAACAATTATGTAGACCTCATACTAGGAAAGAACATTCCTTTCCAAGGAATAAAAAATTGGACCAGATTGGCCGATTCAACTAGGAATTGGTGTAAGGTCCAGTCCGATTATAAATCTCAACTTTCTCTACTTAAAATCGGTGAAAAATCATTTAAACTTATCACGAACCGATATTGAATTGATGTAAAATTGGTTGAACCAGTCAACTTTTTTTTTAATTATTTTTAGTTTTAAAGATAAAATAATATTATTTTTAGTACTAAGTATCATTATTTTTATATAAATTTTTTCTTTCTATATTATAATATTGTATAAGTATTATTATGATGCATAATTATTAATAATGATAAATTTACTTAATAAATAATATGAAAATATAACATTAATTCACTATTTTAAATTCAAAATATGATTATAAATAAATATTAATTTTTTTAGATTTTAATATTATGTTGTGAAGCTTATTAATAATATTTTTTATTTTCTATATAATATATAAAATTAAAAAATATTAAATTTATTACCATCGATTTAATTTCAATTGAACCACGAATAAATCATTAAACTTTAAACTAATGTTTTAATCGGTTTAATGTCTGATCTAATTTTTCAAACCTTGCTTCTACCATATCTTCAAAAAGATCAGGAGTCATTATTTTATATTTCATATATAATCAAAAATTTTATTTATTTAATCATATATAATATATAAGAAATTTTTTTATTACGATTCTAAATGTTCCATCAGTCTACAATTGTTAAATAATTTTTTTTCTTATTTTATATATGTGTAATATTTTTATCCGTTTTTCATCATATAATTTTTCATATTCTTCAGAATTTCTTTATCATAAGAAATCATATATATATATATATCATAAAAAAGATCTATTCTTATTATTCTAAATATTCCATCAATTTTATATTTCTTTCTCTTAATAATATTTTTTATTTATCATAGAAGTCTATTTAATCATGTTAGATTTGAAATTAAAATTCCTTTTATATAATATTTTTTATTTTTGAAAAATTCTCTTCCACAAAATGAAATTCAAATTCAAAATTAAAATTATTTTAATTATTTTTAAAAAAAATTAATTTATAATTTTTAATTGGAAAAATAAATTCGTTCACTCATTCATACGTAGCCACGAATGAAACAACTCTTGTTTATAAATTCACGTTTTGATATGAAAATGACATTTGGGCTAATCAAAGGTGAAACATGCACGACATTTATTTATGGGGAAGTAAATTTTGACAAATTGTATGGAAACCTCTTTGTTTTTTGCGAAAATTATAGTTAAATACCATAGGAGAAAAAAATTAAAAACTTATGTATCTTAAACTTACAAAAGTACAATAAGGTACTTGTACATTACTAATTGTAAATATTATTCTTACATAAAATAACCATTTTACCCCTCCCTCCCTTTGTACAAAAATTTTTAATTAATTAAATATATTTATTTACAACTAATGTTTGATGATTTACAATAAATATTAGTAAATTTGTAATAAATAATAGCTGATTTACCAATTGCAATGAAGGTGATGGTCAACCATCAGAAGGGGTTCCTCTTATGGTTGATCAGATCAGACACACTAACTGAGTTACTGATTTAGTTGACCATCCCCTATTTGCAATTGATAATTGATAATTTTCATTTGAAGCTTGAGGATTTGCATACATTTTTAATTGAAAAAAAAAATCTTATACATATTTGTAATTGATGCACATAAATTTATAACTATTTTTCCTAGATTTGTAATTGATATATATATTTCTATTTTGTGAAAAGTTACAAACTTCCAGATCCACAATATATCAAATCCAGTAAATCAAAATTAAAAAAAAAAACCAGCAACAACCCCAAAAAAAGAAGGAACTCGTTAGAGAAAATGAAGATGGGGTGTAGAGAGCAAAAGTGAAAGAAGAAGAGGGAGAGAGAAGCAACAAAGGGAAAACCACTGACAAGAAGCATCGTGAACTCAACCAAAAATGAGCAAAATGTTTTACTTGAAGCCTGGATCTCATTGAGATTGTGTTTACCTTTAGTGAGAACAGACCACCAAACCAGTGCGAACTTGAACTTGAGATCAACAAGGTGAAAGCACGAACTAGCTTCTGTCATACTTTATACTTAGACACATTTTCCATGCATTAGATTATATTTAAGTCCATTAATATTTGATTAGAAACTTGATTATATAAAATAATTTAAACCAATTTTTTTTTTATTTTCGGATACTATTCTTTTGGTAAATCTCATTTTACCTGATAAACTTTGAAAATTCATAACTAAATATAGAAAAATTGTATTAATGTGGTTCAAGACTCTAAAAATAATTTAAAAGATTCTCTACATGCAAAAAATATACAATTGAGTATCTACTTTGCCAATTTATACATTTTAATTTTCTAAAAAATACTGTAGTACTAGTCAATTTCTAAAAATTTATGATTCTAACACAACTTTAAAAATTCATCATAATTTACACACAACTCCAATTTGAGTGATCTTGGTGTCTATGGAAATATATTCATATTTAGTTTACAGCCATATAAAGTATTCATGTATTATGTTTCTTTCTACTATGAGACAAATGAAATTATTGAAGAAGACTTTGAACTGCAAGATTGGTGGAAAGAACTTATGGAAGTTGGTCATGGAGACCTAAAAGATAAGCCCTGGTGGCCTAAGATGCAAACACGTCAAGAACTTGTTGAATCTTGCACTATTGTTATATGGACTGCTTCAGCTCTCCATGCAGCTATCAATTTTGGTCAATATCCTTATGGAGGTTATATCCTAAATCGCCCAACTCTCAGTCGGAGATTGATACCTGAAGAAGAAACTCCAGAATATGAAGAGCTCATGGAGAGCCTAGAAAAAGCTTTCTTGAAGACAATAACACCAAAGTTGCAGACCCTCACTGACATTTCAGTCATCGAAATATTGTCAAGGCACACTTCTGATGAGGTCTATCTTGGGTCAAGAGACGAAAACTGGACATCTGATTCTAAGCCATTATACGATTTCGTGGAGTTTAGGAATAAGCTGTCCAAGATTGAAGAAAAGCTTATCGAGAAGAATAAAGATGTTACACTGAGAAACAGGGTTGGGAAGATTAATATGCCCTACACTTTACTTTATCCCGCAAGTGGAAAAGGGCTGACAGGTAGAGGTATTCCAAACAGTATCTCTATTTGAAGGTGTTCCACGTGATTTGTTATCTATGTGTTCATAATTATGTTTTAGTGTCACGTTTCGATTTCAATTGTCATGTTTCTGTTTCAAATGTTCTACTTGTTTGGCAATGAGCAATCGTTTGTATTGTGTCATGTATTTACTACTACAAGTTAATAATAATTAGCTTCGCTCATTTGAAGCAAGATTTGCAATTTATCTTCTGCATGGTGAAGCTGTAAATTAGCTTGGAGCATATCGAATATAGTCAGATAGTCCATTTTCAAATGATTCTTAGAAATACAGATTTACAATTGATTCTTAGATATTTACAACTAATTTTCATATATTTATTAGTGATATACGTTTAATAAGTTTAAAAGGGACAAAAAGGAGATTTTAAGCTAAAAAATAGGCTTGAACTTTAAAGAAGTTTACTGTGTGTTAGAATCTATTACTTAAAAAAAAAAAAGATGAAGAAGAAGAATCTATTCAATTCAAATATTAAAAGAATTACGTCATAGACAGTATTCCAAAAATAAATAAAATTAATTAAATCTCTTCTGGTTTCTCTCCTTTACGGGCAATATTCTCCACGCCTCCACGGCAAGAAAACAGTGTGAATGTGTAGGCAAAGTTACTAAAGACTTTGAGAAGAGATGTGACGTAGATGTGGGGACCATATAGTAGAGATTGTCATATTGCAGGTTTAATGGATTCATCTCTAAATAAATTAACGTGTTAATTTTAATCAAAATATGCCAGTATTTATTTTATTATGTTAGTATTTGTTATTATTTAACAATATTCATTTTTTAATATTTTTATTAATAATATATATTAATTTCATTCACATATTTATTTCCTTATATTTTGTTATATATATTGAACATAATTTTATCACAGCAAGTGAGAAAATTTTAAATAAGAAATTAAAAGGCTTATAATTTTTTTCTTGAAAAGTAGGATCAATTTGATCCCAACTTTCTGTTATATAAAATGTTAATGCATAATATTCTAATAAAAAGAAAGTATAATGGCAAGTGCCAACAATTATGGATTGTTTTCCTATTTTGATAAAAAATAACTCTTTAATTTTAATATATATGTATAATTCTGACAAAACAAAGTATACATCAATATATGTGTCTGTGTGTATAATATTGAAAACGGAGGATATATTGGTTTGGACCCCATCAAACCATTACCCTCTACTACGTGTGGTAACCACACCAACCTCACATTCCATTACTTTTCTCTCAACGTCTTCACCAGTTTGTTCTTTGTTTGCCCGTCCAACGTTTTTTGGATGAACGATGAACACAAAAGAAAGTTACATCAGATGTTGGGATTGCAGTTGGGATTGCAATCCCATTATCATTCTGTATCAGAGTTGTAGTGCAGTCTAGAACTGTGTCGAGAAATCTGAAAGGAGTTCTAGAGCTGAGAGGCCACCTTGCGTCTGAGCAAAGCAGCAATTTGAAGCATCACCGTACCATATGAAGAATTGAAACCATGACGCCAGGCAAAATCAATCTGGTCGATGATAAATTTAGCATCCGGTTCCAAAATGACGTTCCTAAATCTAGTGATGTCTAGATAAGATGTTTTTTTTTGCAGTGGTGGTGCAGAGGATATAATCCGCGGTGGAGACAAACTAAACTAATTTTCCCTAAATCATATATTTAAATTGCAAACTCTTAAATAACACACTAAAAGAATAAATTAAGAAAATTGAGATAATAATTTTAAAACTTTAGAACATCTACACAAGCATCCCCAAAATTTTACAAAATTTACTGACAATTTCTCTTTATTTTCAAAATCAACATGAATTTTGTTAAATTTATATAAACTTTTCTTATAATATTTTCAAAAGTCACACTGAACTCTCCGAGAATAAATTACACATACATTTGTTATATTTTGTTAAACTTTTTATTATTTTTTCTATTTTTGAAATGTACACAAATTCTTCTAAAAATTAAAGAAAGATCGCTATTAGCTTTCAAGGGATCTTTGCATAAATTTTAAAAGTAAAGTAGGAAATTTCAATACAATTCAAAGGAGATTAGTATAATTTATTTTTCATTTTTTTAAAATAAATATGTTAGTTTTTATAGTTAAAAATGTTCATGTAATTTAATTTCAATTAAAATTACGAAAAGTTCATGTAATTTATTTTAAAATTAGGCACATTTTTCCATGTTTTTATAATTCCTCCAAGCGTGGTTTTTGGTTTTTCTGTGTTCTGAAGCCTCCGCCTCCTTACGCATTTGGAGGGTTTCTGCACCACTTTTGAAGAGCCTTCAAATAATTTAACGTCTTTTGGTCATTGGAGGAGAAGAGCAAAATCGAATTGGGTCCTACTGCTGGGATTTGGATTTTTTTTTCATCTATCATAAACATGTCACTGGGTGCCACTAAAATTCATTTAGTTCATGTAAGCCATGTAAATCTTTTTTGGATTTTCTTAATAGTTCTATAAGCCATACATATATATATATATATATCTTTCTAATGTTAAACAGAGGCCTTCTTTCTGTTTGTTTTGATTTTTCCGTTGTTGTTTCTGTCTTTTTTTTTTCTTGTTGGATAAACTGGAAAGCACAACTCTTTTTATTATGTATGAAACATTACAAGAGCCAAATACACAGATGGCTCCTTTTATTTTTGGCAAACAAGAACACTAGTTCAACAAACAACCAACAATCTCAACACTTAACAACATAACATTCCCACTTCCACACATAGATAAGCAACCACAAAGCAAGCGCTTCAAATAGAGATACTGTTTGGAATTCCTCTGCCTGTCAGTCCTGGTTCACTGCTAGGATACAGCAGGGTGTAAGGCATTATCACTGGTCCAATCCTATTTTTCAGTCTCTCGTCTTTGTTCCTCTTTATCAGTATTTCCTCAATCTCCGACAATCTGTTTCCAAACTTCTTAAAAGCCTCTAACGGCTCAGCATCAGATGTCCAATGAGGATCATTCCTTGTTCCCAGATAGATCTCATCACTAGTATGCCCCGACAATATCTCTATAATGGAAAGATCAAGAAGAGTCTCGAACTTTGGAGTAATTGTTTTCAAGAAAGCTAGTTCTGGGTTCATCGCTAGCTCTTCATATTCTGGAGTTCCCCTCTCAGGCATCAACCTTCTACTGAGACTTGGACGGTTTAGGATATAACCTCCATAAGGATACTGTCCAAAATTGATAGCAGCATGGAGAGCCGAAGCTATCCATATGATAATAGTGCAAGATTTGATTAGCTCTTCACGAGTTTGCATCTTAGGCCACCATTCCTTGTCTTTTAAGTCAGCATGACCCACTTCTACTAGTTCTTTCCACCATGATTGCAGCTCAGTGTCCTGTTTAATGATGTCATCAGTCTCATAGTAAGAAGACACATAGTCATGAACCCATGTGTCAATAGCATCCCATATTAGAAGTCCATCTGCAGCATAAGGGTAGTCCTCTATCAAGAGGCGAAGCCCGTGAGGGGAAGCTGGATCCTCGACTGCCATTCCTCTGAATTCATAAAGTAAGAAGTGTTAAGTGTTTATTTCTATAATGACACAATTTGTTCATTTTTGCATGTACGTACGTTATACTTAGTGCGGAATAATTTTTATTTAAAGAAAGAATAACTTTTTAAAGTGCTGGATTCTATTTCGTTTGTCAATGTTGTTAAAATTCACCTCTTGATGAGATCAGTAGGCAGCGCTTGCTCAAGGAAATTCCAATTCTGGTAAACCACAGATGACATCTCCATGGAATATTTCCCAGGCAAGAATGAGGTTTCTATAATGCCATCTGCACATATTAAATTCTGACGAGCAAGAGCATTTATAAATAAGGTATCACGAAAATGAGGATGAAGAAGTTTATGAATTGGATGAAGTGCGCTGAGTTGTCTATTTGTTGCAATGACAAATGGCTCCATGACAGCATGAGTATTTAGCCTGTGAAACCAAAAAAAAAAATAATAATAAAGATGTATATTAATCAGTATTGTGGAATTGAATGTAATGGTGCTATATAAATATATATATATATACATATATTTGGTAGAAAAACATTTTACCAGTGGCTAACAAGTTGATGATAGCCGGTGTCATTTACGACCACATAAGCCTTAGCCAATTGCCAAATGGTACCCTCAACACCTCCACTAGCAGAATAGTAGACTCTACTAACAGCGCCAAATTGATCTCCATCAGGATGAGGTAAACTTAACTCAATGGCGAGTGGCGCCAAAATGCCATCGCTTCGCAGGAAAAGGATTGTCCTACTGGCATAAGCCTTTCTGGAAGTTTCATTTATCTTCCTCAGATATGGCATGAATGCATCGTAGTGATCTAATATAAATAATTTCCTGGAGAAGAGTGCCTGTGCAGCATAAGATATATAAATCCATCAATCAATCTGGGAATATGGGCCACGGTCCAAACGAGTTGCCAATTTCATGCCATAGGTTTATAAAGAAAAAAAAATTTAAGTGCAATATATGATAGACTTTTTGATGAGAAATATATATATATACATATATATTTATCCTATGCAGAAGGTAAAATTGCACTTTTCACCTGATGTACTGTGACTCCATTCATGTTTTTCTCCAAATGTTCTCTTGTTATCTTAGTGGAATGATCACCATACACTCTAACATCTAGCGTGCTTTTTATGGGGAACTCCTGCAATCAATTTATGAGAAGTATGAGGTAATTAAGATGACAAATTAATGCAAGTATTTATGTGGTAATGAAGTTATAATCAGTGCTATCAAAAGAAATGTTAACAAGAGAATTAGATAATTTGAATTTTTTATGGGATTTTCGTACTTGAAGAACACGGATTAAAACAGGATTTACACCAGCAAGCATCTCCCGTGCAAATTCTTGATCAGTCATCCATCCATCTAAATTATCTGCTCCAAATAATAATGAAGGGTTAAAGAAGTTGGGATGTTGATACTACAAATTTTAGACAAGTTCCAAAGAAGCTTTGTGCTTATAGCTGATTATGGAAAAATCCGACGTCTTTAGATATCTTTTAATTAATTATTCTAAAAATGGTTTGAGTAGGAAATTTTTTATCAAAAAAAAAATTAATAGCAGATAGATAAACAGATAGATAGGGATTTAGATAGATAGAAATTAGTACTTTGAATGACACTAGGAATTGGAAAGAGTAACTGGAGATTGCCATCAGCAGGGGGCGTTGGTATAGGTAGTGTTTCAGCAATGAGATCAAGGATCTGTTTAGGCACATGAAATGTAAAGCCATCTTTATAGAGCACTTGAAACACATGTTCAAAGCTCTCAAACTCAGTTCCTGTGGGCCTCAATCCCTCCATCACATATGGCTTCATAAGGTTGATTGACGATTTGGGAAAGTGTTGCAGAAACTCAAACAACTTCTGGTCACCAAATCGATCATCTCTGGGAACATAGATTGAAAAGGCTTGATCTTCAGGAAGTCTACTCTCCGTGTTAGGATCTATATATTCAATTAAAAAATTAAAACAACTAATTAATGTTATTCAAGAGATGAAATGAAATTAATTAAACAATAGTATATAAGTAGAGTCTCACTAACCTAACACAGATGGTGGCCTTCCAGTTCTTACCCTTCGAGGGTAAGGATAATCGGTGGATCCTCCAAGAATTGGACGAGCAAGATCTGGACTTCTATCAATATCCCCCAAATCATTGTAAGTATCATAATCATAGATTCTATCCCATTCCATGCGTTCTCCCCTTCCATTTCCTTGCAATCTTTGTAGCTCTTGTTCTCGGAACCGAACCAATCGTGCTGGAGTTTGACTAGGCAGATATGACTGAAATATATCATCATTATTTATATATGATATGAATTACTTACAAGAGTGAACAAATAGCTAGCTAGCTAGCTAATTAAAAAGCAAGAAGGAATTGAAGGTAGGTACGTACAGTACCTTGTTGATGAAGAAAACACGAGGGTTCACACCAGGGGCGGCTTTTTCTGAGTAAACCCAGGAGTTGCAGACAAAATGAAGAGGACTAGAAGTGAGGCAAGGAATGGTATCAACGATCAAACTCACAACGAATATCTCGTGAGCACTATAAACAAACATGTTAAATGCTCCTGGAAGTCCCCACTCATTCCACCATCGATGTGTAAATTGGTATGATCGTTGGGTTCCCAAGGGGGTGGACAATGTGGTGATACAATCTTTGGAAGCTGTGCGTTCAAACGTTTCCCATCTTTCTTCCGCAACATCTTCCCCTAGGGATTCAGAATTCATTAGATATATATATATATATATATGATGGTGATTAATTGTTTTTATTGGCAATGAGAATAAGAAAAGGGAAAAAAATTATAATTAATGAACTGAACCAACCACTTGCTTCAGCGATATCAGTTCGGGTAAACCTCCCAGACATGACTACGTCATCAGCACCAGGACCCATGACGACCATGGTACTGTAGATAAACCCCATCGTTTCTGGAAGTAGAACAGAAAGAGAAAGTTGGGGAGTTATATGAAGCAATATGCTCAGAGAAGCTGTTGCGACTTGAAGTAAAGAACAAGGGGAAGCCAAGGTGGGTATTTATAGAGAGGAACACCATCATATGTATATTTTTTTAGAAATATATATTCTTTCTTTCTTCCTTTTGTAATATAATTTAGTTAAAAAAACTTTTATACTAAGAATAGGAGAGAGTATGATTTATTTTAGCATTAATTTTTTTAATAACAAATGGGAAAATGCCTTCCCAACTTGAGACTTAATTGAAAAGTTGAATCTCTCTCAACTAATAAAGAAGACGTATTTGTTGTAGAGAACAAAACTTAAAAAAAATTAATAATAATAAAAATAAAAATTGGCAAAACGATCACCACGAAGAACCCGTGTACTGATAAATGCGTTTGTCCACCATCTTACCACGGGACCACGGGACCACAATATGGATGAAGTCCCACAACAAACAATGGGCCCATATCAAATACTCATGTGTAACATTTTTTTCTCACTTTAATTTTATTGTTTTTGATCTCTCTTTATTAAATTATACGTTCCTTGCCCCTTCAATATATTAGTTTTTATTTCCTCTTATATATATATATATATATTTATCATGAAAATAATAAAAATATAATACATATAAAATATTTATTGTGACGGGACAATATATAGTTGCTTGGGTTGTTATATATATATATATACACATACTCCATTTGTCCGATATTATAATGTAATATGAAGAATTTCATATATATTAAAAAATTGTAACATTCTTGAATTTCTTAAAGAAGCTCAAAAAATCTTATTTTATCTCTGTTAAATATTATTAATTAATATAATTTATAATATTAGATATTATATTGATAAGTGACAAAAATAACAAATAAAACTATGTTAGCTTATAATATAGAAAAAAAAAATCTTGCTTATTACTTTATAATATAATAATATGGGACTGAGAGGGAGAATATATACATACATACATATATATATATATAATGTTAATCAATTCCGTTTAGCTGATATGGATCACATGAAATTGGATCTTATTTTTCTCAATATTTTTCTCTAGACATGATTCCGAACATTGGTTTTATCTGAGGAAAAAAGTTTGTCTTATGCAAAAACCTCTTGAGCTTTCTTTAGCATGAATTTCATATCAGGTTGATCATATATACTAAGCTTCCAAGTTCTAGCTACTGCCCCTGAAGTAACACACAAGAGAAATTTGTTGAATGGATGTAAAACTAGCAGGGTCTCAAGAACAAAACATGGATTATATATGCTGATATAGTAAGTAATAATAAAAAGAAGAGAAAGGAATGAGAAGACATACTCTAGAATAAGTCTAGTCAAAAGGAAAGTCATTAATCAAAGGATATGTCCTCCAAATGTGTCTAATTAAATGAAGGGTTACAAGCCATGAGATATGTATATCCTTTGAATTAATGAAGGGTCATGAAGCAAGGGATAAGTATGCTATGAACAATATAACTTGCTATAAAATTTATATTATATATTAATATATTGATAGGAAAAGTGTATTCTACTCCCTCTCATCCTTATTATAAGGGTACTTTTAATTAAATTATAAAAATCAAGGATAAAAAATAGAATTAGTTACAGTTAATGAATTTGTCAAAAAATTTAAAAAGCTTCTTTCAATTTTCCCTTAATAAAGACTTAATATTCTCATGAGATAGAATATCCAATACATTAAATATGAGAATATTAAAGGCATTTAGGAAAAAATTTATTGTGCTTTGTGAGGTGTGTAGGATCTTGTGATAAGAACCATGTAAAATTTTTAGAATGATTATTATATTAAGAAGGGATGGAGCATATATTGTTTTGTTTATTGATCGGTATCATGTATACTGAAATCCTTGTCGTATATATTTCTGTCAAATAAAAAACTAATTCTTTTTTAATAAAAAAATTAATGCCAAAATTAGTAATCTCACGTTTTTTATTTGAGTTGGAAAGCCCATTTCATTGGGGACCCATTTAAAATTTATCCTTTTATTGAAATTTGGAAATAAATGAAGCAAACAAAACCCATTCATTTTGGTAACTTCTTCCTCTTACACCATGCATCCATGTGAGCTGGATTTCTGTCACATAGGATACATATCAGTTTATGTATCACCATCGATCGGCAGACCTTTTTCCGTAGTGTCCCTTTGAACCAAAAAACTATTTTATTACTTTTTTTTGTTTAAAAAAAAATGAGTTTGGACACATGTAGATAAACCGAGACAAATGTTGAGTAAGGCTTTAGCAGAAAAAATAAACTTCAAGCTAAAATTAAGTTTAATTTAGCAATCATCAATATACATAAAAAAAGCTTATGGAGGGTCAACTACTATTCATTATAAGATGAATAGTATGACTACCAACTAACTCAAATTCTATGCAATGCAATGTATTACCCAAAATCTAACTTTAATCAAAACCATTAAATTATGTCTAAATTTTTATATAATATTTGTAAAAATTATGAGAAATTCTGCCTCATTCATGCCAGCTTGTGTACTATATATTAGTGAAGGAAAATGTGTTTATTGCATTATTCTATTCCACGACTATCTTATCTTATGGTTCCATATACGATCTTATCTTATAGTCCCGTTCTCTTCACTGTCTATTCACCTCATTTTCAACTATGTTTCAAGTTTTAAAATTTAAAATATAAATCAATATTTCTTGTCAATAAATAGTAAAATAAAAGAGTTTGTCATCCCATATTTTTGTTGTTAATGTAAAGCTCCTATTGAACATATATAAAATATAAAAGTAAACTTTATTTGTTTATAACTATATATTTGGAATCCGATATTATTGAGTTAAATTTGAGTATTATCCCCTAAATTTGTTTATTTAATAACTTATTATAGTTACATTATTAAATAATAACAAAAGAGTTGAGTATACATGCAAGACATTATTCCCTTACTAGTAACGGCTATATATATATATATTAATTCTATTGCACTGCTATCTTATCTTATGGTCCCATATGGGCTTGCAGTCTTTTCACTATCCATTTACACTCATTCTCAAGCATTTTTCAACTTTTAATCCCATGTAATTACATGAATATTTAAAACTTTTCAAAAATTATATAAAATTTTCTTAAGGACAGTGAGTATACGTCAAAGCCTACCATCTACTCTTTATGTGGCTTCTACAAATATACATGACATCCAATAAGGTATGCATCAATATTACATAGCTAGTTCCAATTATAACGTCAATCCTATAGCAAATTCTTCTTGTTAATTGGTTTTTTTTATGTAGGGGATAATATCTCTTCTATTTAGATTGAATCGATACACTAAATCACATATATAGGGAGAGATATTAAGACAGTGAATGGAAGAATCTGATTCCATGGATTATGATTGTGCGCTCCGAATTATACCATTTTTCTAGGCTTAGTTAATTACTATTAATTAATATACTATATGATGGAAAGAGAATTTTCTCTGCATCGTAGTGTATTAAAAACTCAAATCATTTAAAAGATCTAAATCAAAATAGGACAAAGACCATAAGTTAAGTATAATCCTTTTCTTTTTTGTTTTTTGTTTTTGGCCAAAGGTCATAATCCTTTTATTTTCCTAAATAGATTAGACTGTTTAATTTAATGAGGACTTTAATCCAAGCATATTGCAGCCTCTGTATTGTTTGAATGGATTAGATAGTGTAATGCATCAGAAACACCGATCCATTAATTTGCGTCAATTAGAACAACCCGTCATATATTTTAACATTCAATTATCCTTAACCATATATATCTATATATATGTATGCAAGCTAGTCACCATTTTATAAATGCTGAAAACTTGGGATCCAGTGTGTTCGGAATCAATCTTAAGTCTTGATTGGAGTAATAAAATACTCCCTTCGATCCTATATATAGGATCTTTTATCCTGATCTTAAATATAAGACCCTTTACAATATACGAGGTAGTATTTATTATATATTTCTAGAAAAATGCTCATATTTAATGTATCCAAAGAGAAAGAGAGAGAAATTAAATAAGGATAGTTTTAAAAAAATGTTGGGATTTTTGGAAAAATCGAGATAGTTAATTAGTTTTAATTTCAATTCTTAATTCATGTGATTCAGTTAAAAAGGTTTTATATTAAGGACAAGAGGGAGTATAACAATGGTAAAAATGAAACCAAGTTAATGAAGGCGGTTGGGTAAAAATGAAAGAGTCAGCCGATTCTCTTAATGAGCAAGATTAATTGAGGATCAATTCCAACACTATGAATGGAAAAATCATGTTAAGGGGGCTATCCAACAAATGATTAAATCAACAATACTTGAATCACATATCATAATATTATATATCAAATAGTTGTATAAAAAAAAGAAATTGAGTTAGAGACTGTTATTTAAACTAGAATATAAATAAATAACAAATAAATGAGTAGACGATTCTCATGGGTAATGAGATTGGCATTAGGATAGGAATTTTTTTTTATATAATTATCTAGTATTTAATACTACTAGATTATAATCTAACATTGTCAGTCTAATTAGTAGCTCTCCTAACCTTATTTTTTTATTTGTAAAATTTAAATATTTAATCTTACGCAGAGAGAATTGAGTCTCTTCTAATCAACATAATTATAATTAAAATAGGAATTGTTAACTATGTAAAATTATATGATATTATATATATTATACAAACTCTTGAATCACAAGCTAATAAAATAAAATAAAAACATATCAAATCATAGGTTGAAAACCAACCATATTTTATCCTTTTAATTTCAAACTAACTGAAGAAAACAAAACTTTTTCATTTTGGCGCTTTCCTCCCCACGCCAAGCTTGTGAGCTGGATTTTTTGTTCTATGGTGCGCGTACTGTAGCATGATCACTATCATCAGTCACACTCTTCCCCCCCCCCCCCCTGCAGTGGCTTTTGAAACGGAAAGCTATAATATTTCCTTTTGATTTTTTTAATAATTATTTGAAAAATCAGAATATTATTAAATCTAAATGGGATAATTATTCTGACATGATTTTTTTATTCACAATACTCATATATATTGGAGATTTTAATTAAAAGGTATTGGGTCTTTCACCACTAAATTCAAATATCGTTGGTTATTTTCTTTTGGTTTTAATTTTAAATTAGTATTACATGACTAATTTGGTACAGGGATATTTCAAAATTTATCCTTTTCTCAAAATTTTGAAATAACTGTAGAAAGCAAAAGCCATATTCATTTTGGCACCTTCATCTTCGTACGCCATATGCATGCATGTGAGCTGGAGTTCTGTCACATAGGATACATATCAGTTTATGTATCACCATGGATCGATCACCTTTTTCCGCAGTGTCCCTTTGAACCAGAAAACTATCTTATTACCTTTTTTCGTTTAAAAAAAAAGAGTTTTTTGGACTCATGTAGATAAACCGAAACAAATACTGAGTAAGGTTTTAGCAGAAAAAATAAAGTTCCAGCAAAAATTAAGTTTAATTTAGCAATCATCAATACACATATAAAATGCTTGTGGAATGTCACGTGCTATTCATTAGAAGAAAAATAGCGTGAATACCAACTAACTCAAACTCCATGTAATGCATTGCAAAAAATCTAACTTTAATCAAAATCATGAAATTTTGTCTAAATTTTTATATAATATTTGTAAAAATTATGAGAAATTCTGTCTCATTCATGCCAGCTTGTGTACTTTATATAGGTGAAGGAAAATGTGTTTATTGCATTCTATTCCACGACTATCTTATCTTATGGTCCCGTTCTCTCCACTATGTATTCACACTCATTTTCAACTATGTTTCTAGTTTTAAGATTTAAAATATAAATCAATATTTCATTTCAATAAATAGTAAAATAAAAGAGTTGATCATCTCATATTTTTTTGTTGTTAATGTGAAGCTCCTATTGAATATATATAAAATATATAATTAAACTTTATTTTTTTATAATTATTTGGTATGCAATATTTTTTTAAGAAAGATGAAAAATAATATTAAGCTCAAAAATCAATATACATCAGTCAGGAAAAACAACCTATATAAAAGTTGCTATACCAAAACATAACAGCAGCAAAAGTATAAGCCTCCAATTAGAAGATATTAAATCTTCTACATGATATCTTTGTATACCTATTCCTTTCATTAAACAAATATTTTCACTTAACTTTCAGGTCATTTAACATTCTATGATAGATATGAGGACTTTCTAGAGATTTCTGCTCAAATATCAGAGCATTTCTTGCCTGCCAAACTGCATAAATTGTAGCATAGAATATAGCTGTCCTAAGCTTATAGACTAGCCTTTGTTTCTTTTTAGCTTGCACAAAAATAAGTTGCTACACTGAGAGTCTAGAGGAATTAATGTCAAAGTCCACAAAATCCATCAATTTTTTCAGAATTTCAGTTTACATAGAACATTCAAAAAATAAATGATCCAGTGTTTCAGGGTAAGCATGACAAAAAAAAACAAAGATCATTGTGAGTTAAATTGAAGCATTTCAACCTGTCTTTTGTTGGAAGTCTACCATGAAAATGCTAGCCAAGCAATCATTGAATGTTTTGGCAAAGCATATACCCATTCCGAACAATAGGGTACTAGGGAACTTGAGGGACAGGTGGGTGAAATATTTTATAACACTCTTTAAGAATGCACTTTTTGGGCTACCGCGATACTTTCTCAAAATTAGCAAGAGTACATCGTTCTACTAGCTCATCTTGAACTTCCAGTAAATTAATCCACCACCAAGAGTCTGATCATTTATGATTAACCAACCATGTAGAGGAGCCTTTTAATATGTATTCCTTCATCCATTTACACCAAATAGAATCAAAGGCCAAGAAAGTGACTCCTTGATTCCCAATCCTCCATTCTCTTTGGATTGACATATAGTAGCCCAAGAAATAAGGTTCTCCTTTCCTTGAGTCCCACCATACCATAAATATTGCCTACATATAGTCTGAATTTTCTGGAGTACATTTAATGGTGTTTGGAAAATTTGACTCTGAAACCTTTGTATGCTAAGCAACATTGAAGTAAAAAGTTGGACTTGCCCTGCATAACTTAAAGATCTTGCTGTCCAATGTCTCACATGCTATAAGATCTTAGAGATAAGAGGCTGAAACTCATTTGTGGTTAATTTTCTAGAACATAACGGCACCCCCCAAATATTTGACAGGTAAATGACCTTTAGAAATTCCAACACAATTTAAAAATTTTTGTCTTTCCGCATCAGACATTCTTGCTAAAAAGATAGTGCTTTTGCTTACATTAATGTTAAGTCCAGAAACATCAGAGAAGCTACTGAGAGTAGTCTTGACAACCCAACAGATACTTGGTCACCCTTGCAAAACACCATAAGATGATATCTGCAAAGCACATGTGAGTAACCTGGATTCTTTTACATTTTGGATGAAATTTGAACTCTCTTTCCTTAGAAGCAAGATATAATAATCTATAATTCAAGTATTCCATACCAATCACAGAAAGATAGGAAGACATAGGATCTCCTTGCCTGATACCTTTTGCCTCCTAGGAAATAGCCTTCAAGGCTTCCATTGATATTAATTAAGTATTTAACAGTTTGAACACATGTCATGACCCAATGAACAAAGGTGGAGTGATAACCTATGCCAATCATGACTTCCCTAAAAAAATTCCACTCAACAGAGTCATAAACCTTATGGATGTCAACTTTAAATGTGCGCCTTGGAGAAATATTTTTCTTAGAGTAACCCTTCATCAGCTCTAAACTTAGAAGGATATTGTGAATCATAGAACGCTTCTCTACAAAAGGTCCCTAAGATTCCTCTATAATATAAGGCAAGGTTACTTTGAGTCGACCAGCTATAATCTTGGTAATGATTTTGTAAATCACATTGCAACAAGCAATCGGGCAAAAATCCTTGATTCTCACAGGGTTCTCCACATTTGGGATGGGTGACAATATTGTGGCATTAATTTGTTTTAATAGTTTACCAGTTTGAAAAAAACTCCTAAATTGCTTCAACAACTGAAGGTCCAACAACTGTCCAACTTCTTTTAAAAAACAAAGCATTGAACCTATCAGGGCCTGGGGCTTTCAAATCAGCAATAGAGAACACAACAACTTTTATCTCCTTTGAGATAATAGGGGATATCAACTTAGTGTTTAAATCATCGGAGATAAGTTGGCCAGCTTCAATCGCTTTTTTATCTACAAAAGCAATGAGTTTGGAAG
Organism: Adenanthera pavonina; assembly: GCA_026686845.1. Lineage (NCBI taxonomy): Eukaryota > Viridiplantae > Streptophyta > Magnoliopsida > Fabales > Fabaceae > Adenanthera > Adenanthera pavonina. Next base: position 37,977,893 of record JAIVEN010000006.1, read on the forward strand.
ACCCTGGAAGCAATTTATAATAGTCTAGAATGAGATTGATGACGTTAGGCTTTTCAGTAATTCTCCTATTATTATCGTCAAGAAGCATATATATATATATGCATCTTCTTCTATTCTTCAAGGGAGCATGAAAGTAACTGGAGTTTTCATCACCAGCTTGTATCCACTTGTCCCTAGCATGTTGCTTCAACCGACTATGATGTAGCTTGCTAACTTCAGTGAAGCTCTAGATGCATTCTTTCTCATGCTTAAGAAGCAATTTATTGAACTTGTCACTTTCAAGAGAATTTTGAAAACTCCTTAATCTTTTTATAGCAGTCTCCATTTTTTCCTATAAACGTGCATACTTTTCAGTATTCAGCCTTTTCAAACCCATTTTCAACATTTTCAATTTAGTCACTAATTTAAACATAGCATATCCCACTACCTCCTTTTGCCAAATCTCAGAAATCATATTATTAAAACAAGGATCCTCCACCCATATATTCTTAAATTTGAAAGCAATCCACAATTTTTGGGCTTCCTTAAGCAATCTAAGAATAATAGGGCTATGGTCTGAAATATTAGGCTTAACAAAATCAACCACTGCATCTTGAAAAGTATTCAACCATTGATCATTAACCAAAAATTTAGTATTCAATATTATTGAGTCAAATTCGAGTATTGTTCCCTAAATTTATTTATTAATAACTTAAGATGGTTAGATTATTAAATATTAACAAAATGAGTTCAGTATACATGCAAGACACTATTTTCTTACTAGTAACAATGTTTTAAAAACCAGACTAGACGTCGAACTGGAAATGTCACCGGGTCACGGTTTTTATGATTCAACCGATTAGACCGGTGATCGAATTGGTGATATAATAATTAAGTAAAAATAATATTATATATAATAATATTTATATAAAAATAAAATATTAAATTGTTAAGAGAATAAATTTAAGTAGTTTAAATTCATAATAAGTTAATAAACTCACATAGTAATAATATATGTTAAATCATTAAAAGCAATGTTAAAATATTTTAATATGATAACACTACATGATTATGATATTATAAAATGACTATACTCACTCCATCTCCAATTATAAAAAACAAATAATTACTTCATCTGCATCAAAGAAAAATAGTTTTGATAGTTTAACTTATTAATTGTACTACAATTTCAATTTTTTTTCAAAAATGTCCACATTAAAAGTCTAAAGTAAGATTAATTAATTATTAGTAATCATTAATACAACCTTAATTACTCAAGGGTATAGAAAAATTATATTAATTATTTCACAAATTTTATCCATGTCTCTTATATTTTGGAATAAATAAAAAGTCTCAAAATTATCTTATAATTTATGAAAGAGAGAGTATAATACAATGAAAATTTTCATTCTTATAATTAGTAATTTTAAAATAAAAAGAAAAATAGTGTTTTACTCTCTAATAATTTTTATAATTAATAATTTTGGTAAAAAAATTAAATTTAAGTTGAATTTTATCCAATTTAAAAGACCGTCCATTTCTCTAAAAACTGATCCGGTTCCCGGCTCAACTTCGATTTTCAGCTTAAAAGTCGATTCAAAACAGTCAAATCTGGTCTAACCTCTAAAATAATCTAAAACTGAAAATCAAGCTATTTTATTTTTTACTTCAGATGACAGTCCAATTGATTTAATCATCTAATCTAGCCTGGTCCTTCCTCAGAACATTGACTAGTAACGTCTATTTTCAACTTCCATCACCATGTCTCTTCACAGGTTAGAAAAATACCTACCAAATTAATTTCTTCTGATTATGGTTTATGCTATCATATCAGTTTTTCTGACTAAAATTAGTGGATCAAAACTTCAAATCATCTGACGTGGTGATATGTATTTTAGCCTTCTGCTACTTTGTCAGAAAATTTCGTGAATGATTTTGTACCGGGATAGGGATCTGAAAGAAAACATGCCTTTTTTCATATTAATTCTGTTACACTACTTTTTTTTTTTTTATGAGAATGCTATTACACTAATACTTATCTTTTGGTCCTATATGGGTTGGCCATTTTTTCATTATCCATTTACACTCATTTTCAACTAGCGATCAACTTTTAATCCAATGTAATTACATAAATATTTAAAATTTTTTAAAATTATGTAAAATTAAAAAATTAATATTCATGTCAATAAATAATAAATAAACACTATAATAATATTAATTCATTATAGTTTTACATAATATTTTAATATATTGATTTTATAATTATAATAAGCAAAATATAGTTCGTAGTTTTAGTTCAAATGAGTTTCACATAATATATATATATATATATTTTAAAATGATATTTATATTTTTTTTGTCAATAAAATTATGAAAAGTCCATATAAGTTCTTTTTTTTTTATATATTTTGCCAACAAAAAGTCCCTATAGTGTATTCAAAACTTTATTCTATCCTTTATGAAATTTTTAAAGTAACTGAGAAAAATTAAAGTTTTCTTGTTTGTCACCTTCGTCTCATAACAGCTTGCCCACACAGTAGTGTCTGTTCACTGGACCACAGCTAACAAAAGTAAGCACTTGCTGTGGATATTTGTGTCACATTAATATTATACATATCAGTCCGTATCACCATTAATCATGTCACACCTTTCTCACGTGGTTATGCCTTTTTTAGGAGGGCCGCTTTTGGAATAGAAAACCATTATAGACCTTTTTGGCTCTTTCTCACGTGGTGAGACCCCTTTTTTTTTTGGAGGGTCGCTTTTGAAATAGACAGCCGTTATATGACTTTTTGGACCTCCTCACGGAGTGAGACTTTTTTTCGGAGGGTCGCTTTTGAAATATGGCCTTTTTGGTTTTAATTTTAAAATAGTATATTACATTACTACATGGGCGTAGGGTATTGGCTATGAAAAAAAGGTGCTCAACAATTATTGTGTGCCAGTGCAGTGCCTGGTCCCGTACATTGGCACGTCTCTTTTCAGTTTTCACCGACTATTATCACTCATTTTTTAAGTACTTTAAATTATAAATTATCCTGAATAAACATGTGTTTTTACATCTCTGTCCTTGCTAATTACAAAACCAGCAACGGAACAAATTTACGGAATATATATATGATATTAACAAAAAAATTATAAAGAAAAAAGATCCAAGGGATCATCATCAATATCATCTCATCTTTTGTATTTTCAAAACAAAATCACTCATAAATAAATGAAAAACAAAATAAAAAACTTTGGTGATATGATATGCGACAAAAAAAATTATATTCCAGTGAACACGCGTGCATGGCTGCACCGTGGCACTGTGCAGGCTGCAGTACTGTGCACGTGATCCCCAAGTTAGCAATTAGGATACGTTTCGTACCAAAATTACTTTCAATTGATGGATATTTTATCATTTAATTGATTACGAATAACTATTCTCTGAATATACAAATAAGGATGGTTTAAATTACATATTTGGCCACTAGCATAAAATGATTCGGTCTAGTCTGGTAAGCGGTGGCGGACCTCAAATCTTGAGACAGTGTAAGAACCTAACATGGAGGTAATTTAATCAGATCATTTTTCAACTTTCTTCTTTACAAAAAAAAAATTAGGTTTCATAAAAGTAAAATAATATTTTTTACATAAAATAAAATATTATTTTTTTAATTATTTTTTAAATACATCTCTAACTTCTTAATCAGTTTTTAAATTAGAAATAATATTTTTGTTCTTAATAATATAATATAATATAATATATATATTTAAAAAATTAATTTAAATTTCCCATGAAATAAAAAGTAAAACAAGCAAATTATATGTAATATTCATACAAATATATTTTCTGGGAAGTGTATATTCAAAAAACTTACTTTCCGGAAAGTATACCAAAGTGAGTTCTTAGTCTTATGCTCCTTTGTTGAAAAATTTCATGAATGATTTTGTAGGGGAATAAGGGTATGAAAGAAAATGTGTGTGTGTGTGTTTTTTATTAATTCTATTGTACTACCATCTCATCTTATGGTCCTATATGGGCTCGATCGGCTAACTATCTCTTTACTATCCATTTGCACTCATTTTCAATTATCTTTCAACTTTTAATCCCAAGTAATTCTATTGCACTACTATCTTATCTTATGGTTCCATTTCGGTCGGTTGAGCAGGTCTAATATGGGTTGGATGTAAAAAAAACTTGATTGCAAAATGAACTTAATTTTTTGAAGTCCGGCCCTTGCTCACCGGGTTTGTGGGTCGGCCCAAAAGCTAGTATTTTTAAAAAAATATTTTTATATAATTATTTAAATTAGTACAACTAATCATCACCATCATTAACCAAAATTAATATAATATTTAAGTTTTATTATTTATACATCACTAACTAATATAATAATATAATATTTTTTAATATTTAGAACCATAAAAGAATAAAAAAAAGAAAATGGGTCACACGGGCCAACCCATAGTCTCTTGGGGCTAGCCTATACAAGTCACGAGCTTAATGGACTTGAGTCCAAAAGTATGTTTTCTGTTCGAGCTCTCATTTTTAAAACCCAGTCCACCATTTTTATTAGGTTAAACAAGCTTGTCCGATGAGTCTGACCCATATTGCCAACTCTATGGCTGACCCTATCTTCACTATCCATTTACACTCATTTTCAACTATCTTTCAACTTTTAATCACATATAATTACATGAATATTTAAAACTTTTCAAAATTATATAAAATTTTAAAAAATTAATATTCATGTCAGTAAATAGTAAATAAACACTATAATAATATTAATTCATTTTAGTTTTATATAATATTTTAATATATTGAATTTAAAAAATATATATATTAATTAAGACTTTGGAATATGATTCTTTATAATAAATTATAAGCCTTCTCGATACTAGTTACTAGCATCGAAACAAAAAAATGGAATATATTTAAGCAATTTCTCTTTCTTCTTCTTAAAAATGATTATTATATGAAAAAGTAATCAGGCTATAAAAAAAAGACAATGCTCATTAATTATATGGCAGTACAGTACTATTCCCTCTATTGCACTGTTCCATGTTATAAGTTATATTTACTTATATCATATATATCTAAAAAATTAATTGAGAGTATTGATATTTTTAAAAATTATCATAACTTTTTAAAATTATTTTTATTAAATTATAACTCATATTAATTATATCTCCCTTAATCTCCCTTTATCATAACTCTTTTGAGTATTTCCAATAAGAATAAAAATGAAAAACAAATATTAAATACTACATAAATTTTATAAAATGACTTATAATTTAAAATCTTAATTTTTAAAAAATATGTCTTATAATAAGAAATAGAGAAAATATATCTTATGGTTCCATTCATTCATTGCTCATCGCAATGATGATCATTGTGTCCAACATTGAAGAAATGTGAATCAACCAAATCTAATTAAGATGTTCCATATTTAAATGTTTTTAGTTTTTATTTTTTAGGCTGATATTTTTAAAGAAAGTAGCAGTTATAAAATTATTTTTATTTTATTGTATGCTAAATCTAAAATAAAAATATATTAAAAATATAATAATAAAATAAAATTAAATCTTGACCATTCAATTTTAATTTAGATAGTTTAAATTAGTAATGAGTATTTAGTGCCCATCAGCCTAATAAGCATTAAAAGCATTTTCATGGTAATCATGTCTCTTTTCTTTTCAGTTTTCACATTCTATTATCACTCATTTTTATCTTATTTATGGAGAAAGAGGAAGGATTCGAGCAACATAAGTACTTGGCCCAAAAAAAAAAAGCAACATAAATATAGCAGCAAGACAGTGACACTACAGACCAGAACCATGAACAATCACGTCTTTCTTACTTTTTTTTTTTTAAATTCTTTTGGATAGTAACAATGACATCTCTTGTGTGTTATGCTCTTTGGTTTGGCTTTAAAGCCTGTGTGACCCTCTACAATTGAATGCCGTAAAGTAACTTCAGTCACTCTTTTACCGACAGCTTTAGCAAAAGCCCAATATTACAACTTTGGTTCATGGGATTTGAATGAGGGAGAAGAGGGAGAAAATGGAAAATTTTAATGAGTTTTTCTCTTATCTTTAGTGTCGGACCTACTCATTACTAGTGGGAGCAAATGCTTATTTTTAAAAAATAAAATAATAATGACTATAATTATATAAAGCTAAATGCACATGTTAAAATTACATATTTTAATACACACACATTTTATATTGAATAAATGACCCATTGTTCCTCTTCTTTTTAAAAAATAATAATTTGGAACTGATGGGCAAAGCTTTTCAGGGATGACCCCAATAACTTGTACACGTACAAAAGAGCAATTCTAGAACAATATTAGAGGACGGTTGTATGAGGAATCATCCTTAAAAATGTGAACAATGGCATTTTTATAAATAAAATCATTTATTTTGAACTTTAGAGGATCATTATATAAGGAATCATCCTTCAAATAACTTTTCCAACACTAGTGTGTGAGTTCAAGCAAAAAAAAATTCGCTTAACCTCATCTCACTCACATCATGCTCTCATCCCCCCTCCCACCCCCTCCCCACCCCAAGAAAAAAATCAAACCCTTTTCTCCTTTACCCTCCTTCATATTCTCCTACCTTCGTTTGGCGACAGCAATGCTCCTTCCTATCATTGGTGCAGTGCCACCACCATCATTCTTGTGATCAACCTTATCATTCTTGTCATCGTTCCCTACTCCCTTAACCTCACCTTCAACCTTCTCCATGACGTTCTCTCTTTATGACCTTTGACCTTTGACCTTCGCCAAGCATTTCTCTTCCCTACACCATGCCTCCTCTTTGCCATCTGTTTTGGTTCTCCACCATGCTTAGTCATTCTCCCATCATTCACCAGTATATCGCTGAGCTCCATCCTCACATCCCCACTCAAAGCGCTCTTTGGCCATTTCTCCACGTATCTTCTCCAGTCATTTTGCATAAGATCAAACAACTATTCATTCTTCCAAACCTCAAACATATCATTCGACCACTCTATTCATGCATCATTCATTCATTTCATTTATATTAGTTCATTAGTTTACATTTAGGTAGTTTGTATATCGAACTAGTTGCATTTTAGCTTAACATTTCTTGACCTAACATAATCATAATTCATCGTTCCTCCTTTGTGAACACTATAACACCCTAACTTCAACCCCAAACCATAGACCAATGGACAGAGAAACAAGGAGAGAAGACAAAACACATACTACTGGTGCGGCCCCACCTTGTGGCGTCATGGCGTGGAAGCATTTTGGAGCAAAAATGAAAAAAGGACAGTGGTGAGGCTCTATGGCGTCAATGATAGCAAAGTGCATCACCAGTTTGTTAATGCAACCGGCTAACTTTCGAAAACTTCGAGCTTTAATCTTAGATTGACCTGATTCTAAAGTCTATAAGTTACTCTACTCCTGCTTTAACTATAGACACTAACCACACCTCTATGGAGATTTTGGACACTTGAAACCAAATTGGCCACTTTTGACCAAAACCAAGAATCAAACACCTCTAATGGCTACCAATGGGCAATTGGCAACCAAAGACCATTCTAATAGGTCACACAAGACACAAGGGACATGTCCAAGAAGGTTTTAACCCAAGGAAACCACTCCTTCGATTTTTGTCCCCCCTGAACCCCAAATCAAGCTAATAGGCTATATGTCCATTTCACACACCAAGGACCTAATGACATAACTGGTCTCATAACCTAGACATATATGCCCAAAGAGATTTAGAGTCACCAATCTCAAGTCCAACATAACCAAACATTAGGAAATGAAATATCACATAACACACATAGGACATATTTGACATTCATCATATCACTAGCATAACCATAGACCTATTAACATGCAAAGGGCCATACACCAAGCATATAGAGTATAAGAGAAGCCACACATCAGTTTGACCCATCTAATAGGGATAAGTTAGATACACATAACATTACACAACAGTACGAGTAGCACTTTACTAACAATATAACCAAAATAATAACAACAAGAACAGGGTAAACTCCAACACCCATAAGTAATCTTAATCCTCCTTTCCCAAGCCCTCCTTGGTCCTTTCCTGGCCAGTGCTAGATTCTTCACCTGGGAATTGTTAGCCATGGAGTGAGACATACGTTCCAGTAACTAGGGGTTTATATTCAAACATATAAGCATAGAAACATGGTTCCACAATAGTTTTCAGATGCAAACTCAACATAAATGTAGTATGCATGATATGCAGACACATATCCCATCAATACATAGCTAAAACCATGAGCTAGCTACTATGACAAGGTAACTTTAACCAATAGCCCCCTTCTAACGACTCATGATGGCCGATTTTGGAGTCACCACCCAGCTCTTCTTCCAATGGTCATGACCCGACCAAAAGCCATAGCACCAAAGGTTGGACTATAGATCTCTTTCCCTGAACCATTCAAATTGTTGGCTATTTAGAGAAAGTGCACCCCAGTTAATAGTCACCTAAGCCTCCCGACTATAGGATGACTATTTAATGGCTGGAATAACATAAGCCGCATTGCCTGAACATAAGGCCTCGTGTGCTATTTAGCATATTGACATACCACGTGGTATATAAAGCATTGTCACCCAAACCATATGTCCCAACAGTGAATATCATGTGACAATGCCCAATACATGCTAACATATTAACACATGTTATCCTCTACAGTGCTAGTATGACATAAGATCATATATGATAAGTCATGGGGTGTATAATCATTATTTCATGTCAATATCCATTATTATATACATACATCATGTTCACTATCATCAATATCCATTTCAACACAATATAAAGTTAGGATAGATGACTTACTAGTGGTGTTACCACACATATCATGATATGAAAAGAAATAACCTTTATCTGTACTAGATGCATATCATGATATGAAAGAGTACAATATAATTCATAAAACATGCATATCATGATATGGAAGAATTAGCCATATACACAAAAATCAATCAAGAACATAAGAAAGACACCTTGGTTACCTCAACTGTTTGAACCCACTCAACACCGTGGTAGGCCAAGTAGAACTATAACCACTACAACAGATCAAGGATGCAAGAATCATGTCACCACATTGTCCTAAACCAAAATACACAATCAAATTCATAATAGTCCAATCAATACACCAAGGAGCCCATACTTTTATCATTAACATAATCACTTACCAATCACTTCCAAGCTTTCTAAACATTACCCGGAGTCAAGAAATCCTAATTGACCAATGGTGTAACCTACACAACACCAAAATCCCAGTACCATCACAATTTTCAATCCTTATCATTGAAGATTATCAACCCCAAGCATAAATCAACTGTATCAAAGCATTGTAAGGCAACCCATGTAATGTCCCTCATGATATTTTCTTGGCATTGTGTTTAAAATCGAAGGAAACAGGACAGAGAAAGGCTCAGGTGGAGTCTAAAAGGACTTCACGCCGCGGCGAGAAGTAGGGTCGCCGCGACGAGAAGCTTTCCAGTGGCATTGTTCCGGATAATTTGGTGGAGCCGCGGCGAGGAGTGCTGAAGCCGCGGCGAGAGTCGAGATATTTGCTTAAATTCGGATCAGTCGGACGCGAAAGAAAGAAAGAAAACGAAGGGAGCGACGGAGGAGAGCGACGGAGGAGAGCGAGAGAGCAGTGCTAGGGTTCGACATTTTCGGCTTCTAGGAGCGATTTTCGAACCTCCAGAGCTTGGATTCAAGTTGGTAAGTGTTCTAAATTCCTCCCTCTCCATTTTCTTCAGTTAAGATTTTGGGGTTTTCGGTGGTAAGGTTGGATTTCCGAGTTGGGGCGAAATCCACCTATTGAAATAGATGATTTGGGGTTGAGGAAGAGTGTTTTGGTATTCTTGTTGCTTGGATGTGAGTTTTGAAGGGATTATGTGTGTTTAGAGCTTAACCCTAGGTCATTTTTGGTTAGGGCTCTTGGGAATCTGAAATGTATGAGGTTGTGTAGTGTTTGAGTGATCCCTAAGAGTTTTATGGATGCATGGAAAGGGTGTTGGAACCTTGGGTTATGTTAATATGGTTGAATTGTGATGTTTGGTTTATTGGTATATTATGTTAATGGAAGAATTGTGATATGGTAAAGGTTGTTGGCTAATTGAGAGGGGTTCACGCGTAGTGGATAGTTCAAGGAAGCTCGTGGAACTCGTGTGTGTGTGGTAACTACAATTGAGGTAACCGGGTGTTTGTTTACATTGTATTGGTTATGTTATACGATAGTGTGTATGTTTGCATATATATGCATGTCTCTTTCATACCACGATATCGATGTGTTTGTGTGTACTGTTTTTATATATATCGTGGTATGTATACAGTTAGACGATGGTTATGACTATGACGATGATATGTGTGCTGATGATGTGATATGATGCATACTTGACATTATGATGATGATATGATGATACATGAGCATCACCACATGACATTGTGAGACTGTGATGTATGGTGGATGGAGTAGTGATAATGTGATGGTGGCATGATGTATGATGATATATATATATATGTTAGGGAGGATAATGATGGATTATATATATATTTATATGTGTTAGGGAGGATAAGGGTGGATGATATATATATATATATGTTAGGGAGGATAAGGATGGATTATATATATGTTAGGGAGAATAAGGATGGATGATATATGTGTTAGGGAGGATAAGGATGGGGTCCATGTGAGGGCGACATGCATTTCATACATATCATATTGCATTCATAAATTGTGTGATATATGTATATATGTGTGTGTGTGTGTGGGTGGTTGTTCCCGGTTACTGAGACATTGTCTTACCCCCTCTCCCATAAACTAACCTTTCAGGTGATGGTTTTGGCGCTAGTCCGGAGAAGACGCGGGAGTAGCTGTGTACGTGGGAATAGTCTATGTAGTGTGTGTGTATTTTGGATAATGTATCTTGTGCTAAGTAGGATAGGATGGTTTGTAATGGATAATGATATTGTCGAGACTGGTTTGGAGGTATGTATGTGTATGTATGTATTGTATGTTTGGTTTAGTATTTTTGATGTTGAGAAGTTTGTGTGACAATATTGGTGAGTCCAGAGTGATGTTGGGCCTTGTTGGTTTGTCTAAGGGCCAGTAGCCCATTTGGTCAGTTGGGTTCCAATGGGTCAAATCTTAGAGGAGTGATTCCTTTGAGGTAAAACCTCTTTGGACAAGTTAGTTTGGGGGTTTTGGACCTGTATGATTGGTTTGGGAGTGTCCATTTGCCTTTGGTGGCAATTGGAGGTTGTTAGTGGTGAGTTTTGGTCAATAAGTGGCCAAAACGGTGTTAAGCGTCCAAAATCTCCATACGGAGTCGGATTAAGGTAAAAGTGGTGTCCTTGGATAGATGGGGACTAGATTGACTTGTAGGAGTTGGAATCAAGTCAATCGGAGGTCGGAGCTTAAAGTTATACGCGTCAGAAGTTCACCCCAAAATGTTGAATTTGCTTATATGGTATATCAGCAGGGGGCGCCGCGGCGTGGGAAGGCAAGCCGCGGCGCCATAAGAGATAGAAGCGATGGAGAAGCAGGGGAGGTCGAAGCCGCAGCAGTACTGTAGCGGCCGCAGCTTCAGCCCAGTTTTTGGTGATTTGTGGGTCATTTTTGCTGTGTTAAGGTATTTGGAAAGTTGTTTTGTGATGTCAGGGTTGTGTTTGGTTGTTTTGAAGTTTTTGGTTAATAGTGGAGGTGTCAGGAGGGAGGATGTTACAACCCATACATCAAAATACCCCTAATAACTCATAGAACAATAATCATACCCACATAACTTCGGATTCCTAATTATATCAAGACTTGAGGGCTAGGGTTTGGGAAATATACCACTTAAACACTCAAAATCCTTAACCCAGAGCTTGTACACACCTATCAACACATCAAGGAAACATTTAAACTCATTTTAGTTAGTAGAAATATAACTCAAGTTGGAACTCTAGCTTCTACCATGAAAATCACCAATTAAATTGAAGAAAATGGAAGAGAAGGAAGAAGTAGACCACTTAACAATAAGATTCAATCCTCCTTAAGGTTAGAAACATGTTTTCTAGCATCAGAAACTTGAAACCCTAGCAGAGCTCGTCATTTTTCCTCCATTTCTTTCTGTTCCAATGAGCCAGAAATGTTCTAATTTAAACCAGTTTCACGACTAGCGCTGCAGCACGAGACACTACTGTCTTGGCCCAGAGGCCCAATCCAAGCTCATTAACCTTCGCATCAGTGCTCTATTCCTTTGTTATCCATTTTTTGCAATTCTAATCCTTTACTTTGGTTCTGATCCCTTCAGTCCTGCACCAATTGACAAAGTCCTTCTTAAAGATAATGTTTACGGTCATTACAAACATGACCTAGATTAACTACTATACTATATTCTAGTTTACTTGTGCTCTGTTATTCACCTCTTGGTTCTCTATTTCATGCTGCTTCCCTCTTTCAATAAGTTCTTCTTTTCTTCCTTTGGCTGTTGCATTGTTTTGTGCTAGCATTCTAATTTGTTAACTTTGTCGCATCAATATATTATTTTTTATACAATTTCTCATGAAACACCTCATTTGTACCTTGTTTTAAACTACCCAAGAATTAGGATACTGATGTATAAATCTTGCTTTGATGCAAGTTTTGAAAAATCCAATAAAATGGAATGACTAAATTAGTGCTCAGTTTACTAAAATAATTTTTTTTGTTGATTTTATGCCTGATTTTGCATTTGGTTCTTCATGTAAAGAAAGGAAGGCCCCTCCACACACATAGAGGTTTGAGGTGGTATATGATATTTTTTTCAATGGTATATTTCCATTTGAACAAGTTGTTGTCAATGACCAAATATCTTTCATGTATTTATCATTTGCTATGTTCTTGTTTAGTGGTGAGAGTTTTGCTTGGTTTTAGATGAAAAAAAATTGTAATTGAGGTTGTAATTTAAAAGCTTTTTAGACTTCCTTTTAGGATGAATGATGAAGAGTGTAACATCCTAAATTTTTATGCATAGAATAATAAGGAATTATTCTGTAAAATGCATAGGGATGTAATAGGATAAGGAAGAGATTAGATCTTTAATTGAAATTAAGTTTCCTAAAGTCCTCAGAAGAAAATAAATGTGGTCCTTGAATGTAATTAATTTTAAAATTTTTATGAAAATTAAAAGGGTAATTTTAAAATTAATATGGGAAAATGTTGACATGCCAAAATGCAAGAAATTGCAGAATGTGAAATTGAAAGAAAGACATGTATATAGTTAATGTAAAGGAACTTTGGTTCAAAGGAAAATTATTCTATCAAATTCTCTCTAGACAAGTCTAAAGGATCATTTAAGAAGGAAAATCTCTCTAATCTCTCTCTTGGCTGGAATAAAAGGGGCAAAAATATAATTTTAGTATGCCAATTATGATATCATAATTAGCTAGAATGATGTCATAAATATAATGTCATGATGATGATGTCAGAAAACTTAGTTGATGTGCATAGTCTCTGTATTTGAGGTTATTCGCATAAGGTATGAAGATTTTCATGAAAATGAGACCTTTTGTGAATCTCTAGCTTCTAAGAAACTCGATATTCGGATAAGGTCTCTACCTTGCGCATATAAGCTACTTTGTTTCTTCTTTTGTATATGTTTTGTGTGCTTCGATTTCAGGATAACTTGCCTAACTTATCTGCATAACGTTACTTCCAGAGAAGAAGTTCACAAAGTGAGAACGTTATCAGCATAAGATAGCAAGGTTATCCGAATAACCTGCTATATGGAAAACTTTTTGTGTGCCTTTTGTGAAACCTTTTTTCATGATAACATTGTATGCTTATCCGGATAACTTCTCTCTTCTCCCCTCCATCTCAAGTTGGTTATGCAGACAACCTAAGGACCTTATCCGCATAACCTAGCAACCCGTGGCTTTTCTTACATTTCTTAAAGCTCGTTATCCGCATAACCTCTATAGGTTATGTGTGTAACCTCGAGACTATATATAGGATTCTCTGATTTTCAACAGAACCTTGTGCGTAAAACCTAACCCTATCCTAAAAACCTCCAATCGTACTCTTAAAGCTTTACAAAATCTCCAAAATCCCATTCATTTTCTTGCTCTCAAAACCCTTTCTGAGCAATTCTAAACAACTTTCATCTTCCCAAACCATTTGGAATCACTCATTTGGAAAAAAACTAAGGGTGGCAATCAAAGCAATAGACCATAGTGCAATGTAAAGTCCAAATATGCTTCAAAATCACCAAGTCAATGGAAGAGAAAAGCTAAATCTAAATCAAGCAACCCGACAAGGAAGCCCAAAACACCAAAGCCAAAGGGAATTCTAGAATTTGAACCTCAGGGTGACACTCATGTAAGTACTTCTGCTATTGAGTCTGAGGAAGCTTTAATTACAAAAGAACTTATTAGCATAAGGATCTTGAAGGAGTCATATGAGGCTGATTTTAAGAAACGTAAGGTAGTCAAGCCTCATTTTGTGAAAATAGAAGAATTTCTTATAAGAAACAAATTTGATTCTACTGGGCTAGTAGAGAACTATAGAGGACTGATAGAGCTGAAGGAAGGTTATGATGAAGAGGTTGTACGTGCTTGGTATAATTCTCTGAGAATTAACCATGACACAAAGGTGTTGGAAGTGAGATTAAGAAAATGATGGATTGCCCAGCACCCTGACTTGCTGTGTGAAATTCTAAATTTGCCTAATGGAGGAATAAGGGTGAACATTGAGAATTCAAAGTATCCCCCTAAAAATGAAGCTATAAATGAAGACAATGGGGATGAAGCCAATTACAAATGGAGCACAATAGTCTTAAGGCTGCTTAGGCAAAGACAAAATGTGCCTTCTGAAGGGAAAACTGCCCTAACTCTTCTGACTATGGAGAATAGGATTCTTCATGACATTGTCTCATACATGTTCTTCAACAAAAGTAGAGGCTTCAATTGCCTATCCAGAGGAGAATTCCAAGTCATGCTGCTATTGATAAAAGATAAACTAGTGAATGTGGTGGATATCATTCTACAGAGGATGTGGAAGGCAAGGACCTACAGGTAGGATTCACAGTTACCATTTGGACATATTATCACCAAAATCCTGAAGTTTCACAATATATTGCACATTGAAAGAGGGCCTGCACTACTTCTAGAATAATTAAGTGAGAAAGTCCTGCAGAAGATGGGAATGAGTCTGGAGGATAGGAGATGGGTTGACAAGAAAAGGGACACCGAAGAAGGTTTTGAGCCAATATCTGCTACAAAGAGTTCTTCAGTTGGTGATTCCAGCTCCTCTCCATCCACATCCACTGAACCACCTCAATCCATGCAACTTGAACCTCATACACCAACCCCTACTCTAAGCAAACAAGATGAAATCCCAACCACTGATTGCCTACACCTTTAGACATTCCTTCATTGTACCAAAATCTGTTCTAGATTGCCATGGCTAGCAGGAAAGAGCACAGAGAAGACATGATTAATCTTGGGTATCTCATTGCTGAGATGCAGGAGAAATTTGAAACTAAATTTGAAAGTCTCACCTAAGAAGTGAAACTCCTGCGTGAGCAACTTGCTTCTGGTATTCCTCAGCCTTCCTCTTCCCCAATCCAACCACCACCTCCCACTTACACTGAACCAACTACTTTTATACAATCACCTATTCAATCAGAGGACTTAGGTCCTAACCTGGACTATGGTCTTGAGGAAGAAGCTATTCATGATTCCAGCAAAGCCTTAGTTCTCTTGTCTGAAGGTGATTTCATTCACCAAATCTATCCTCATCACCAAAGACAAGAGATTAATGCTTTCTTTCCTCCTCTTCCTGATCTTATCTCTTTTGAAGGCATCAGTTATCTTGCTGAGGCTACTGTGTAGGAAATCATCATCATTACCTCTTGATTCTGATCCCTCTCTTGCACCTCTTCCCACTATCTCATCTCCACTTGTGATGCCTGATATTTAGTACATCCTTGTGTTTTCTTCTATTCCTCTTGCTACTACAAGTGTGCTACTTCGGCCAGTACCAATATCCACTGTTCCAACCCAACCCTCTGCCCTTCCTCTTTCTTTGGATGAAAGACTTCAAAGAATTAGGGAATGGAAGACCAAGCTTGATCAGGACATTGCCAAGATGGATGCTGGTATTGCTCAAATCCTTTCTGTTGCTGATGACAAAAAGGAGGAGAAAGAAGAGACAGACAAGAATAAGGAAAAAGAAGAGAAGGAAGAGAAAGAAGCAAAGAAAAAGAAAAAGAAATCTAAGAAAAAGAAAGAAACTTAACTAGATTTGTTGATCTATGCTTGCTTGTTCTATTTTGCTGCTTTTCAGGAGTTACGTTTCTGTACTTGTAATGGATATTTATAATACAAGGAATTTCCTTCTGTGAACGTATTCATTTATGTGTTTCTTGTTCTGAGATATATTCTTTACATTCTTTGACATTATTTAAATCACACACATATTGAGGGGGAGCTTCATGCAAACCTAAGTACTAACAATAAGTTTAAGTTCTTTTGTCATCATCAAAAAGGGGGAGAATATTAATTCAGATATTTTGATAATTTTAAAACAAATGAGTTTCGAAGATCCAATATCAAAGGACCATAAGTGAAATGAAGAACAAAGTTAGAGTTTCTTGTTGATTGAAGATTTGTTTCACATACTTAAGGAAATTATCTGTAAAAGAAAGTAGTTGAACTTTGAATCTCAATTGACCCAATATTAAATGAGATGACTAATTGAATGATTAATTATTAGCTCATGATTTCAAAATAATTTTCAAGAAAAGAGCTATCCAATGAGGATAAAGCTTCAATTTCAAACTGATTCTAAGTGATCAATTGGTTTTCATGAAAATGTTTTACCTTATAGGAATAAGATCTCAATTTCAAAGATGTTTCTAAGTGTTTATCTTGTTTTCAAGATAATATCTTACCTTATACATATAACCATTTAAGGTTATGGGGATAAAGACTCAATCTCAAAGCTTTTCCAAAGTCCATCCTTCAATTTCATGAAAAGGGATTGAGGTTATCCGCATAACACAGCTTGGGGATCAAGTTCTCAAGTCTGTCCAGGTGGTTATTCTGATAAGGCAGGCACCTTATTTGCATAACAAAGTGAACAGTGAAGAAAAGCGGTACTGTACAGCCCGTTATTCGCATAACCTAGGGAGGTTATCTGCATAACGTGTGTGACAGAGCACTTGGACTCCTCGGGTAAACAGGTTATCCGCATAGCCAAGGGAGGTTATCCGTATAACCTATATTTCAGAATACTTAAATTTTTCTCAGGTAAATAGGTTGTCCGCATAACCTTGGGAGGTTATCCCGATAACCTAAGTTTCACAAAAACTCAGTTTGAGAAAAACTTAACGTTATCCTAATAACTAAGTGGGTTTTTAAGAAAATGATTCTGAGCAAAAACTTAATCATTCTAGGTAGTACATTATCCGTATAACTTAGCTAAGTTATCCGCATAAAGAAAAGCTCTACATTAAAAATAAAGGTAAACAGTTACTCGTTATTCGCATAATCTGAGGAGGTTATCCGCATAACCTCTGTCAGATGTATTTAATGCGGTAGTTGAATGGCTATTTTATTGAGAGTAACGGTTAACATTTGTTTCCAATGGATAGTTCTGCCCCAAGACTATAAATAAGACCTCATTTAAGTTATTGAAAAAAGGGGAAGAAAACAATATACACGTCAAAACTCTACTGATTCAATTATTGATTCATTCAAAGCTTAGCTATCCTCTGTTTTGTTCATTCATTGTATCTCAACTTTCATATTTACTCTTTTGAGAGTTTTCATTCTGTAAAACATCTAAAAACTTGTAGAGAGTACTTAGTGTGAAATTACACTAAGGGAGATAGTCTTACTCTTGAGTGAAAAGAGTGAGAGAACTTGTTTCAGTCCAAAGTTTGGGCTGGTATTGTACTGCAGTCATTGTAAGAATCTATTCAAATCTTGCAAGAGATAGTGGAAAAATCCTAAGTGATGGCTTGGGGACTGGACATAGGTCAAGTGGAATAGACCGAACCAGGATAAACTACTGAGTTCTCTTCCTTTGGCTCTTTATTTTTTATGTACTCTATTTTTAGTGACCTTTTTAGTATCACTATTGTATTTCATCTTTGCAGAAAAATTTCAATATTCCCAATTCACCCCCCTTCTTGGGAGGCCAGCTCAGCTAACACCAATTCCGCCTTTGAGCTCACAAACACTATCATACTGACTATTCAACATCTAAAACCATATATGCATCACAAAACATCATACATATCACGTACAACACAAATCGACATCCATGACACCAACATAATCGTTATAAACATCAGGATCCTTATATCCATTATAATCATACTTTCCTACTTAACACAATATACATAGACATTCTACACATACACTACATAGACTTGGTATCCCCATGTCTGGCGTGCTACTCCCTTGCCTTATCTGGACTAGTACCAGAATCTTCACCTGAAATGTTAGTTCATGGGAAAGGGGTGCTAGATAAAGTCTCAGTAACTGGGAATAATCACACACAATATACATATACTGATCCACACAATCATGCACATGGTGTAATGTAATGCTAATGAATAGTATGCATGTTTTCCCTTACACATAGCTAGAATCAAGAGCTATCGTCATCACAAGATATTTCAATAGATGATTCCCTTCCAATAGTTGGTGAAGACTAATTCTGGGATATTGCCAAGCTCACATTACCCTAATGCAACTCAGACAATAATTACACTAGAGCTCGGACCATGGCTCTCCTTCCCCTGGACCACTGTGAATTGATGGTGATTTAAGGAAGGTGCATCCCCAAATCTACTACCACCTGCCTCTCCCAAGGAGAGGATTTAATGATAAGGATATTTCATCATATCATCTTGTCCACTATCACCTGGCTCTCCCGAGGAGAGGATTTAGTAACAAGGATCTTTATCATATCATCATCATCTATCATATTATCATTACCTTATCATCAATCTCTTACTATGCATTCATATGGTAATGATGCCAATGTCATGCTAACATGCCTCTACACACATATATATCATCATCACAAACATCATACGGACATGCTAGCATGCAATGGTATGAGAATGCTACAACATCATACATACATAACATATACAAGCATCATATATTAACTAGTTGTGTGCATGCCACGATATGTAGAAAACCATACACATACACAACCAATATCATGGTATGAAAAAGAACAAGCATATGTACACATATATACTATCATATCTCTATGCAATACAAACCATATAGACAATACAAACACCTGATTATCTCAATTGTCGCTACCATGCGCACACAAGTTCCACAAGCTTTCTTGAATGCCAATCCCACGATTTGACTTCTTCAATCAATCAAACAATCTTTACAATACCACAAAATCATCAATTAACATACAATCCAAATATCCAAATTTCACAATTCAACTGTTTAAGCCTAACCCAAGGTTCCAACACCATTAAGCTCCTAGAGACCATTTAAACACGATTCAATCCCATACATTTCAGATTTCCAATTGCCTCAACTGAAAATAAGCTAGGATTAAGCTTAAACCATACATACTCATTCTAAAACTCATACCTAAGTATTATAAACACCAAATCATACTCCATTAACCCTATTCCATCCATTTTAATCTGTGGGATTCGTCCAGAACTGAAAATCCCAACATATACCCGAAAAATCCCAACTCAAACCAAAAAATCCAAAGAAAATGGAGAGAAATGAGTAGGGATCACTTACCAACGATTTAGCAAGCTCCAAGGGGACAGAAATCACTCATAAGGGCCAAGAATAAAAAACCCTTACTCTGATTCTTCTTTCTCCTTCCGTTTCTCTCTCACTCTTCTATTCTCGGTGAAATGTTTTTGATTTAAATGAAGCTGAGACGTGGCGCCATGACAGTGGGTAAGTTCGCCATGGCGTGAGTGCCCTTGGCCAGAAAAATATTTCAGAATCTGTTGCTTGATCGCCTTGACAATGTTGCTTCTTATCGTGGTGTGGAGTTCATTTTTCCTCCACTTGATTCTTTCCTCCGTTTTGGCCCTCCGGTTCTACACACAATGCCAATGACACTTGGTTAGCTAGGGACCAAGTTAGGGACAATGTAATGAGGGTTGTTACAACAGGCTAGCTGCCCCCCCTTTTTTTAAAAAAATTAGGTTTAACTTGCAAATTATTTTTTATAAATTTTTTAGGTTTGATATTATTATATTTTCGGACTTTTCGCATAACCTCTTGAATTTAAATGATGAAGACTTGTTCTCATTGATGATAAAGATTAGAATTATTTGAATTTCAGTTATATAGTGAAAGTAGGAAACCTTGAATTTCAATTATATGGCGAAGGAAGTTTTAGTAGCAATTTTAAATTCTCACATAATGAAAGTTGGAAGGAAAAATAGTAAAATATAAATATAAAATTTGGAAAAACTAATTCTAAAAACTCCTTGTAACTTAAAAATTTGGATTAAAGAAAAATATGAATTTTTGGAAATAATAAAATAAAATTAGAAGGACTAACAATTGGCTTGTTAACCCATATAAAAAGTTACCCATTTACATAAAAGGGCCTAAAAGCCTAGGCCATGATGGGCCAATCTGTTTGGGCTATATTGGCCCATATTCCCTACTAAATAATCACAAAAAATGACTTGCTCATAAGATATCTCATTAACATTATTATACATTTATTACTCTTATAATTATTGACAAAAATATTATAATTATAATTATTATGATTTTAAAGTTTAAATCAATGGACTAGGAATCAAACTTTCAACTACTTACTTAAATGACAAAAAATTCTATCACTAGCTCTAATATGAGTTAATATTTTTCCTTCTATTTAAATGTCCATCTTTTGTCATAAACAAATTCAACTGCAAAATCCTTTTGAGATATATAGCGGCATTGAGAGCACAACTTTTTTTTTCTTTGGTTAACTTTGAAAGCACAACTTGAAAAGCAAATCTGCTTAATCAACAAGAAAATAAATGGTCTGCCTTATTTATTATATGTTAAACATTACAAGAGCCATAAACACAGATGGCTCCTTTTTATTTTTGGCAAACAAGAACACTAGTTCAACAAACAGCCAACAATCTCAACACATAACATTCCCACTTCCACACATAGATAAGCAACCACAAAGCAAGTGCTTCAAATAGAGATACTGTTTGGAATTCCTCGGCCTGTCAGTCCTGGTTCACTGCTAGGATACAGCAGAGTGTAAGGCATTATCACTGGCCCCATCCTATTTTTCAGTTTCTCATCTTCGTTCTTCTTCATCAACATTTCCTCAATCTCTGCCAATCTGTTTCCAAACTTCTTAAAAGCCTCTAACGGTTTAGCATCAAATGTCCAATGAGGATCATTCCTTGTTCCCAGATAGATTTCATCACTAGTATGCCCTGACAATATCTCTATAATGGAAAGATCTAGAAGAGTCTCGAACTTTGGAGTAATTGTTTTCAAGAAAGCTAGTTGAGGATTCTTTGCAAGCTCTTCATACTCCGGAGTACCCTCCTCCGGTATCAACCTTCTACTGAGAGTTGGACGGTTTAAGATATAGCCTCCATAAGGAAACTGTCCAAAATTGATAGCAGCATGGAGAGCCGAAGCTATCCATATGATAATAGTGCAAGATTTGATTAGCTCTTTACGAGTTTGCATCTTAGGCCACCATTCCTCATGTTGTAAGTCAGCATGACCCACTTCTACTAGTTCTTTCCACCATGATTGTAGCTCAGTGTCCTGTTTAATGATGTCATCTGTCTCATAGTAACAACACACATAGTCACGAACCCATGTGTTTATTGCATCCCATATTAGAAGTCCATCTGCAGCATAAGGGTAGTCCTCTATCAACAGGCGAAGCCCGTGAGGCGAAGCTGGATCCTCAACTGCCATTCCTCTGTATTCATGAAGTGTTAGTGTTCATTTCTATAATGGCACAACTTGTTCGTTTTGGCATGATACACTTACTGTAGAAAAAATTTTTTTACTCAAAGAAAAAGAATGATTTTTCAAAGTGCAAGATTAGATTCTATTTTGTTTGTCATTATAGTTAAAAATCACCTCTTAATGAGATCAGTAGGCAACGCTTGCTCTAGGAAATTCCAATTCATGTAAACTTCAGATGACATCTCCATAGAATATTTTCCAGGCAAGAAGGAGGTTTCTATAATGCCATCCGCACATATTAAATTTTGACGAGCAAGGGCATTTATAAATAAGGTATCATGAAAATGTGGATGAAGAAGCTTATGAATTGGATGAAGCGAACTGAGTTGTCTATGTGTTGCAATAACAAATGGCTCCATTACAGCATGAGTATTTAGCCTGTGAAACCCAAAAATAAATAAATAAAGGTATTAATCACTATTTGTAGAATTGAATGTAATGGTGCTGTATGGCAGGAAAACATCTTACCAGTGACTAACAAGTTGATGATAGGTGGTGTCATTTACAACTACATAAGCTTTAGCCAATTGCCAAAGGGTACCCTCAACACCTTCAGTTGCAGGAAGGTAGAATTTACTAATAGCACCAAATTGATCTCCATCAGGATGAGGTAAACTTAACTCAATGGCAGTTGGCGCCAAAGTCCCATCAGTTTGGAGGAAAAGGATTGTCCTACTAGCATAAGCCTTTCTAGAAGTTTCGTTTATCTTCCTCAAATATGGCATGAATGCATCGTAGTGATCTAATATGAATAATCTCTTGGAGAGAAGTGCCTGTGCACCATAATATATATAAATCCATCATTCAATAAAGCTAAGGATACTAGTTAGCCTGACCCAAAACGGACAGTCAATTTCATGCCATATGTTCATTAACCAAAATCTTTAAGTTTAATACATGATAAACTTATTATGTGATATATTTTTATAAGCAGAAGGCAAATTGCTTTCGTCACCTGATGCTCTGTGACACCTTTCATGTTTTCCTCCAAATGTTCTCTAGTTATCGTAGTGGAATGATCACCATAAATTCTACTATCTAGCTTGCTTTTTAAGGGGAACGCCTGCAATTAATTTAGGAAAAGTATGAGGTAATTAAGATTACAGATTAGTGCAAGTATTTATGTGGTGATGTGGTTATCATTTTAATTCTAATAACTATTTCTTACATCAAGAACTCGGATTAAACCGGGATTTACTCCCGCAAGCATCTCTCGTGCAAATTCTTCATCAGTCATCCATCCATCCAAATTATCTGTCTCAAATAACAGAGTTAAAAATTTTATACGAGTTAGGATGTGGGTACTACATATTTTTTACAAGTTCGTCCAATGAATTAAGTTTTAGGCTGATATATAGTTGACTGTAGCAAAATCAGATGCCCTTGAATATCTATCAATAAATTTTTTTGTGAAAAAAATTTCAACTTGATCAAAACTATATATATATATATGTGTTTGTGTGTAAATAAATAAATAGGAGGCAAACCTACAGAAAGAGATAGAGAAATAGATATAAATAAGTAGATAGATATATAGATGCTGGTACTTTGAATGACACTAGGAGTTGGATAAAGCAGCTGGAGATTGCCATCAGCAGGGGGCGTTGGTATAGGCAGTTTTTCAGCAATGACATCAAGGATCTGTTTAGGCACATGAAATGTAAAGCCATCTTTATACAGCACTTGAAGCACATGTTTAAAGCTCTCAAACTCTATTCTTGTGGGCCTCAATTCCTCTATCACATATGGCTTCATAAGGTTCATTGACGATTTCGGAAAATATTGCACAAACTCAGACAACTTCTGGTCACCAAATCGATCATCTCTCGGAACGTAGATTGAAAAGCCTTGCTCTTCGGGAAGTCTACTCTCTGTGCTGGGATCTATATATTCAATTCAAAAATTAAAACAATTAAGTCATCGAATAATGTTATTCAAGAGATGAAATAAATAAAATTAATTAAACAAAAGCATAGTCTCACTCACCTAGTGATGATGGTGGCCTTCCAGTTCTTATCCTACGCGGGTAAGGATATTGGGTGGATCCCCCAAGAGTTGGGCAAACAAGACCTGGACTTTGATCAGGATCACCCAAATCATTGTAGGTAGCATAATCATAGATTCTATCCCCTTCCTGCCGTTCTCCAGTTCCATCTCCTCTTAATCTTTCTAGCTCTTGTTGTCGTAACGGAATCAATGGTAGTGGAGTTTGACTGGGTAGATATGACTGAAATATTACACTTTTTATTCAATATGTGTGTGCTATATATATGAATTACAAGGAAAACCCATGAAGGAACGCACCTTGTTGATGAAGAAAACACGAGGGGCCGTGCCTCCTGGGTAAATCCAGGTGTTGCAGACAAGATGAATCCGAGGCGAAGGAATCGCGATAGTGGGATCAATGGTCAAACTCACAAGGTATACCTCCCGCTGGCTAGTGAGAGACATCTCAAATGCTAATGGAACTCCCCACCGTGAGATCCATAAAACTTGATAACTCATTGATACTTGGGGTCCCAAGGGGGTGGATAGTGTGGCGAGGCCATCTTTCTCGTCTTCAATTTTTTCAAATCTGTCTTCCGCAACATCTTCCCCAAGATTCAGAATTAGTTAATTGGATAAATGGTATATATATATATATATATCCTAATCGAGTTAACAAGCACAATTTATTTATTGGCCAAGGTGGGGAAAAATCTAGCTTTCTGTTTGAACCAAAACAACACCATAGAGCAAACGACTAGTAGTTGCTTGTACCATCGTTTCCAATACCATGCTTCGAAGTACTTACACATTACACTATACTAACAAACATGGTGTTTCTTAGCTAGGTAGAAACTATATACCCTTTCTCTCTCTCTCTCTCTCTCTCTTTTTTTTACCTCTTTCTTTTTTTCCTTGCAAAAAACCGTTTCAGAGTTACATTTTTAGATATTTCAAAATTCCTACTTGAAAAAAAATATATTTTGGTATAATTTTAATTTTATTCCATTTTTAATTTATTCTTTACAATGATTTAATTCCATTAAACTTTTGACATATTATATCATAAAAATAAAATCAAAATATGAAATATATATAATAACAAAAATGATAAAAAAGTATACACTACGCCAAAATACGTCATTGTTGGCGGTTATTTTAACTTTTATTGGCGGTTAAAATAGCCAAGTATGTTAGCGTCGAAAAAAACTGTAAGTTTCATTGGCGGTTACAAACCGCAAAAAAAAATTACATTTATTTGCGGTTATACATTATAACCGCCAACAAAATTAATATTCCTCTGCGGTTATATGTAATGACCGCAAAAAAAATTTGACTTTAGTTGGCGGTTATATATATAACCGCCAACTAAAGGTAGAAATATTATTTTTTAATTAATTTTAATATTAATTTTAGTTGGCGGTTTTAACTTATAACCGCCAACAAAAATATTTACTTTGGCGGTTGTATTAATAACTGCCAACGAAAGTTCCTTTTTTTTTTTTTCATACGTTTTGCTGTTTTTGCAATCCCTCGAACCTGCTTCAGTGTCAATATGCAGCAGAACCAAATACCCATAACTAAAAGATATTTATCTAAAGCAAAAGTTATATTATATTCAAAATGTCTCAATAAAAAGTTATAGACAATATTTATATCCAATTGACAAGAGCAAAAAAATGATATAACAGACCTAATTAACATTATCCAGTAACTAGATTTTCAAAAATATCATATATATCAGGCCAATCTATAGCTTCCACACTAACAACTAATATATACACATGACCAAAAGCTACATATCAAATTATCTGCCATATATGATGACCAAGAGAACAAAAAAAGCAGGCATCTTCTAGCCTTTAGAAGTCATCAGTCTATGCTTCTTCCCTTGTAGTGCCTACAACATGATCAATTTTAAATTCATAAGCTATCCAAAACAGATTAGAACCACCAATTGAATGTAACTATATGATATAACCAAAACCAAACATATACAAAGTACAACCAAACAACTACAAATAACACTAAGATGTGTTCACTTATACCCACCTCCTAAGTCCAACCACATATTGGCTCCACTCCTCTATGAGTTCTTTTATCTGAGCTTCGGAGTATCCTTCAGAGTATGTATCCGGAAAATACTGAAAATAAAAATATTACATATTACAGAAGCAGTTTATATTATTAAAATTTTATATAAATATCATAAAAATGAATTATGTACATACCTTGGAGGGGATCGAGATTTGTTGATGTAAAATGATATCTTTCATGTATTTCAGCACATAGTATCCACAATCATTATCATTAGATTGTTTCGGACACTGAATAAAATTATATGAATATTAGATTAATTACAATAATTAATATCAATAGTTGATTGAGTATTAGATTATAAATACTTGAATACGTGTCCATTTATACAATAAGGCCGGATCTGTTGGAGTCTTTTGGTTGTTGGGCTTACTATTGTTGCTTAGCCCACGTGCTGCTCGAAACATACTCACACCTCTGTTAAGCATTACAAAAGAAAATTAATATAGAAAAAAAGTGAGGTTAATAAATAGAAAAATACAAAAACACATAATATAATTGCATATTCTTACTAATTTATCATCTCTAGCATCTGTGGGCGGTAGTCTGGTGGATTTCCTTTGGGATCCAAAAAATATATTTTTGGTTTGATTGGTTCAATACAAATCAACATCCAATGATTCCTAGGAGAAAAATTTACTAGTTTTAGCAAAGAAACTTAAAATAAAGCAGTCCAACATGAAAAAAAGCCATTGGTTAAAAGTTTACTGATAAGTGACTTACCCCTGCATAAATGGTGCCAAAAATAACACCCCTTCACCCCCCTTTGCAGCTAATGCATCTGCCACATCCTGTGACTGTTCTGTGATCTTTCTCTGTGGCATCAAACCCGATGTATAAGCTGAAATATCTTGTGGGTGGATGAAGGCAAATCTGTCGATCAGCTGAGAAGGGACTAGAATTTTTTCATACAAAAATCTAAAATGGAAAAAGTAATAGATTAGTATCACATAGTCAAATGAAAGATCAATTCATTTATGTTAATTTCAATACCTGATGTATATGTTAATATTTTGTACCCCAAGCCATCCATGATCAATGATGTAGGAGATCATATCTTCAGTTATCACTTCAGATACTTCCTTACCATAAACCCCTACATCATAAGGAATGTGTATCAACTGCCACAACCCCATGGTTAATATACCATTAAGCAATTCACGATTTTGTGAGTTTGATGACTGAGGCTGTCCCTTCGCTGGTGCAATGATTGACTCCCCCGATTGTCCCGACACAACTTTCTTCCCTTGACTCTTTCCTGTGGACTGTGCAACACAAGAAGTTAATTGATATACATACAAATATCTTCAGTAATTAAGTGGTTTGTCAACTAACATATACCTTTTTTGGTGGAGCAATAGTAATGAGATGCATAGGCCATGCTACAAATCCACCCACGGCCTGTTCTACCGTTTCTGCTCCCTCGATAGGCACAGGCAACCTCGCTGTCTCTTCTTCGGGAAGTGCAATTGATACTCTGACATGTTCTGCAGGCAAGGGTGCATTGTGAAGCATGTCCCCTGGGATGTTATGCACATGCCCTTTTGCAACCACACGCCGGGGGTTATCCAGCCATAATAGACAATTTCCTATACCCTATACCAATCATAACATTAGAAAATATTGTTATATATCAATAACTAACTATAAATTTAGTTAATAAGAGAAGCAATTACCGGGGGGAGATGCTCAGATGGAGGAGTACAACTATCTTTCACACTAGGACTGACTGCAACCCCTTGGCTCCCTTGCAACGCAGCTTGTTTGACCAACAACTCAAGCTGGGCTAATCGTCTATTCATGTCAGATTGTGTTTCATGTTGTTGTTGGACGATTGCCTCCAATTCAAGGACCCTAGCTGTAGCGTCAGTGGCGGCGTTTGGTCCCGAAATAGGCCCTGTTGGTGACACCAAATCCAGCACCTCTAACACGTCCAGGGTGTTCAGGGAGCTCTAGTGCTTGGCTAAGTACATCCAACCTTGAGCTTTGCTCGCCTTCAGAGGTCTGATTAGAAATCTGGATCTGTGAAAATAAAACAAGAAATAATTTTTTGTCCTTCCAAAAAATGAGAGTTCAAATCATTGTTGTAAGGTATTACTTACTATTTTTTCAACAACTTTCTGAACATTCTCGTTCTCAATAATCCCTTCTTTGTTTTTCCTGGATTCTGACCACAGCTCATGACGGGGTACTTTTGTCCGCGTGGATCCCTCCTTCAGTACCTACGAATTCACGAAAATAATAATTGTACATTTGAATAAATTTAAGTATTGACAAACATAAGATATACATGCAATTACCAACTTCCTCTCTACTCCAGAGTATCCCAGACGGCCGGCTCGGTAAGGGTACTGTTGACTCTTTGCCCTTTGACTATTTGCTTCACTTAATTTCTAAAAAAAATTTCAATACTAAAATCAAATCATTATAAACAAAGAGGATTAGAATATTGAAATATAAATAGGAAAAATTGTTCACCTTAAACTTCTCCTGACGCCGCAGATCGATAAAGCCATCCCAGTGTTCCTGTTTTATGTAGATTCTAAATTCCTCAGGTGGATGCTCAATGATGTTGCCAGCTTCATCTTTCATAAAGTGCCTCGTCAAGATATATCGAAAATTACGCATCGAAATCCCTGCCTTTTGATATATATACACTCTATGGCTTTCATCAACGTCAAAAGCAGACTACAAAACAAAATACTCAAATTAATTATAACAGGTTTGTATGCATAAAAAAACGTAGCTAAGTTCTGAAATTAATTATAATTACCACTATGTCTTGGAAGACTAAATCCTTCACAGCAAATGGAACTTTCCTCCAATCATCCCATTCTGGATGGCTGATGGGCACCTTCAACTTTGCAGCCACTCCGATATAGCTACTTAACTTCTTTCCACCTTCATTGACTGGATGATTTTTGTAATTCCATTCCACATGGATCTTGTTTCCAGTATCTCTTGCGTGGCAAACCTCTTTCATTACCGTCAAACCACGTCGGTGCTTCGTCATCTCTCGTTCTAATGTGACACGCTTTGCCATATTTACCTGTAATAATATCAAAATGATTAATTAAATAATGAAAAGTAAATGACATAACAAAATAAGAAGATTATTATATTAAATAACGAAAATAAATTGAAGGCAATACATATATGTTTAAATAAAACCTTTTCCTCTTTCTTGTTCTACCATGAATGATTCCTCCCCTCCTTTTCATGATCCAAATCCCCTCTTCATGATCATCTCTTGTATAGAGGGCATCATCTCCAGTACAATCAACATCAAATGATGCCCCATAAAATGGATCATCCTTAATTTCTTCATCCTGTTGGTCTCCACCTTGATTGTGATGATCGATTATTTTGTTGGTTAACATGACAATCGACCACCTCTTATTAGCAGGATCAGGGACATAAAACATCTGTTGAGCTTGAGATAATAAAAGGCTCATCTTTGTACCCTATCTTATGAAGATCAACCAGAACGAACCCTGACTCATCAACTCGAAGGCCATTCTTGTTGTCAACCCACTTACAACTGAAAACCGGTGCTCGAAACAAGATGTAATCCAACTCCCATATGTGCTCAACTACCCCAAAGTATGACATATTTGCAAAAATAGGGTTTCTATCTTTGGCACTAGAAATATGCATTGATTGAGCTATAAGGGTTACCCCACTGTTTTGCATTGTGCTCTGATCATCCCGCTCTTTGGTATAGAATGTGTAGCCATTTATGAGGTAACCGGTGTAAGAGAAGACATGCATAGATGGACCATTAGCTAACCATCTCAACTTGTCTGAAACTGAACCAGGATTCCTTTCCCACTCTGAATTAATATGAACTCTCAACCAATCAATAAAAAATCGATTGTGTTCTTTCGATATCCAACTCTCATTCTTATTGGGATTTAAGCTTCTAAGTTTCTCCTTGTGCATTTCCACATATGGAAGAACCTCATCAGAATTGTGCAAAACATACAAGTGAGCTTGCTCCCACTGGGTCCTGGATATGCTAACAATTTCCTTTCCCATAATCCCTTCCCCAGATGTTCTCCCCATGTGACGATACTTAGGAAGGCCAATGTTATCAACATTGGATAAGTATTCACTGCAAAATTCAATAGCTTCTTCAGCTATATACCGTTCAACAATACAACCCTCTGGTCTACTTCGATTTTTCACATAACCTTTTAATATCTTCATGTAACGCTTAATTGGGTACATCCACCTCATATAAGCTGGACCACATAATTGTGTCTCCCTAACTAGGTGAACCGTTAGATGAACCATCATATCAAAGAACGAAGGCGGGAAATACATCTCAAGCTCGCACAAAGTGACAACAATGTCTCGTTGCAATGCCGGTAACTTCACAGGGTCAATCACTTTGCTACAAATATACTTGAAGAAGAAACATAGTTTAGTGATTGTCTCTCGAACTTTTTTGGGCAAAATGGATCGAATAGCTACCAGAACAAAATTCTCCATCAAAACATGGCAATCATGAGACTTCAGACCCTTTAACTTCAAGTCTTTCATAGAAATAAGGTTCCTAATGTTTGAGGAGTACCCCTCTGGAACTTTAACCCCATCAAGAGACTTACAAAAAGTAATTTTCTCTTTTCTAGATAGTGTATATGCCGCTGGAGGAAGATAAGTACGGCGTTTCTCCTTCACTGGTGCCAACTCTCCTCTTATTCCCATAGCAACTAAGTCCAGCCTTGCCTTCATGCCATCTTTAGTCTTTCCCGGCACATTAAGTAATGTACCGATAATGCTGTCACATACATTTTTTTTATATGCATGACATCAAGGAAATGCCTCACATACAAAGACTTCCAATATTCCAATTCAAAGAAAATTGACCTTTTCTTCCACCCACTAGTCCCAAGGTATCGCGCCAAAGGCTTCCCGAAGTTGTCATTCAAATCCTTTACCTTGTCAAACAATTACTCACCACTTAATGGCAAAGGTCTTTTTCCTTCTTCTGTATTCCCATTAAACGCTTGTCTCCACCACCTGTAATGATGTCCCTCAGGCAAAAATCTACGATGTCCAAGGAAGACAAATTTTGAACCATGCTCCAACCGTATCGAATGTGTGCCTTCTTCACATATAGGGCATCCGAACTCTCCTTTGATACTGTAGCCTGACAAATTACCATACGCAGGAAAATCATTAATTGTACCAAACAGCATAGCTCTCAATTTGAATGTCTCTTCCCTATATCCGTCATACACCTCCACACCCCTCTCCCACAGTAGCTTCAAATCATCAATTAATGGAGCCAAATATACGTCTATATCATTTCCAAGTTATTTGGGTCCAGAGATTAAGACAGATAACATCATAAACTTTCGCTTCATACATAGCCAAGGTGGTAGATTATAAATAACTAAAATCACGGGCCACGTACTGTGAGTACTACTCTGCATACCATGCGGATTCATTCCATCGGTAGATAATGCAAGGCGTAGGTTTCTATCTTCTACCCCGAACTCTTCATATTGACTATCAATTTTTTTCCATTGCGGAGAATCTGCAGGATGTCGATACTTTCCATCTTCAATTCTTTCATCTGCATGCCATGTCAAGTGCTTCGCAATTTCAGGACTTTTGTATAAGCGTCTAAATCTAGGTATGATAGGAAAATACCATACAACCTTCGTTGGACTCGATTCTTTCTTTTTATATCGTGGGGCGTTGCATTTAGGACATCTGTCTAATAATGCATGTTCTTTCCGAAATAACACACAATCATTAGGACAGGCATGTATCCTCTCATAGCTCATCCCAATAGAGCATAGCATCCGTTTAGCCTCATATGTTCGGCTAGGAAGGTCATTACCCTCTGGCAGCATATCCTTCAAAAGTGCAAGCAAATCTGTGAAGCTCTTATCACTCCATCCATTACCCGCTTTCAAGTTGTACAACTTTAACACAGCTGACAATATTGTGAATTTAGTACAACCATAGTATAATGGCTTTTCTGCATCACTTTTCAACCTGTCAAACATCTCAGGACAATCTTGAAGCTCATTCTCAATCACATTCGCCATCTCTTCAAGACGGTCAGCCTCAAATGTGGTTGTGTCAAAATTATTCAATCCACTATAACCCGAGCTACTATACCCATCATTTGTTTCACCATGTTTTGTCCAACTTCTGTAACCTCGATCAATTCCATGACACACTAAATGATCTTCCAAGTCCTCTGCACTTACTAGCTTCCCATAACAACACTTTAAGCAAGGGCATAAAATGTTATTAGGATCATCTGCATGCTCAACTGCGAAACTAATAAACTCCTTCACTCCATCCCTATACTCCTGAGTCAAACGATTCATAGACATCCATGACCGATCCATACTTCTGAGATGTGTATCAATTTTGGCAGAGCCTCCTCTACAAGTTGAGGGTGCAATAATTCT
This sequence comes from Adenanthera pavonina, assembly GCA_026686845.1. Taxonomy (NCBI): domain Eukaryota; kingdom Viridiplantae; phylum Streptophyta; class Magnoliopsida; order Fabales; family Fabaceae; genus Adenanthera; species Adenanthera pavonina. The sequence goes on from JAIVEN010000006.1 coordinate 38,010,394, forward strand.
ACAACAACATCTCACAAGAAAGTTAGACTTCCCAATTATAAGTACGACCATTTTTCAGCCAACAAAAAAAGCTACAGATAAAGAAAGTCATAAACACATTACAAGCAAAGAGCTAACATGTTTGATAAATAAACTAAGCTATAGGCTAGTTTCATGTAACTATGGTTAGGTGGAAGTAATTGGATTTGTTTACAGTATATCTATCATGTACACCACTAGTTATAAATTCAAACAGAGTTCACCATGGTCACATGTACAAAACCTATTGTGCACAATAAATTCAAGCAGACCCCACCATAACATGGTACTGATCTATATAATAACTCTTGAGTGAACATAATTGATATAAAGATCAAAAGTTAAAATCAATACCTGTGAATAATTTGAAGATATGACAGATCTATTCTCCTTGGCACAATAAACACCAGATTTCTTTGAAAGATATAGGCTTGGCCTAATAAACACTCAAAGAAATTAGTTGTAGGCATCACACCAATAATTTTACAATATGACCAAACGCAACTAAGTAATTTCTTTTGGATTTATGGATTGACATGTTTAAGGCATGTTTAAAGAAAAAAAAACTACGAAAGTTTTGAAATGAGAAACTGCATAATTCTCCCCATGATGAAAAAAAGCCCAAGATGATAGCTTACCTATTCACTGATCTCTGGATCTCATTCAGCACCACTTTCTAGATAGGAGAGACACTAAAGAATCAACAATTCTAGCGAAAAACCTAGTAAAATCAACATGAACAATGATTATGTAAACAAAATGAGAACATCATCAAACATCCCACTCCCCTCTGGCTTTAGAAAAAACTCCACTATTATCACCTTCCCTCCTCCTTCTTCTCCTATTGCTTTCCTGCAATTCTTCAATATCTTTATGCAATCTTCGTCGCTCCAATCATGTAGTATCCACTGCATATATATATATATATTCATTTCATACACACAAATTCTCGTTTAATTTTCATTATATATCAGAACTTGGAACATTTATATATATATATGTTACACATGATACTATGTTATTTTTGTTTTATGATATATTTAATTATTTCATATATAGAATTACAAAATTAAGCCTTAGCATGATTTGGTATCAAACTAGCCAGCATTCACAGATTACTTGTAAGTTTTTCCATTGCGTACTTGTGTCATTAATTTGGTGACCAATCCTTTTGTAGTTTTAAATGTTATCATGTTGAAGACTTCAAATGTCTGGAGGAAACTAAAAATAACAAGGAAAGAAAGGAATAAAAAAACTAGGTGCACAATTAGTTACATGACAATATTTCAAGTCCTACGTTTATTTTAAATATCCATAAGTAAATTATTTCAAGTCCTACATCATCAAGCTACTACGCATAATATACTAATATATATATATATGAAGTATATATGAAAATAAAGAAGAACATATATACCTATACACATTCATGGTTCCCTCCCGTTGAGTACCAAAGGCTCATTGTCCTTTTGCCAAAGCTTCTCGTGTCTTCTCACCCAGATAACTCAATAAATTGCGACTACAATTAATTTCATTATCACTGAACTTATCAAATCTAAATAACAATAAGACAACAAAGTAATTAACTATACCTGCCTCTAGTCTGGGTACAAGAGCAAAATGTAGTCCGAATCTAGGCGTCTTTGAATCTGATTAAAGAAGGAATGTTTGCTTCAGAAGTGAGACAGCACTGGATTGGGGAGGAACGAAGCTTACTGCTTTCACACCGGCGGAGATGTCGCAGAAGTGAATAGAGACTGGATGGATGAAGTGTGAGCTAGAGAGATGCCAAAGGTGGAGACCGCTGGGAAGAACAACCGGCTGGAGGTGGTGATTGGACAGGAGCAAGAGACTTGTCGAGTCACGGCAAATGACAAAATTCCTTCTTTCGCTTTGCTCATTCACGATGTTCAAGTTGCAGGAGCGAACTGAGTGAATAAATAAGATAAAAGGAGCGAAGACAAGATTGCTGGTTACAAAGTCTCTCGAGCAATAGCGAGAGGAAGGAAGGCGAAAGCGAGAAGAGGGAAAAGGCTTCAGCAAAATTTGTTTCTGAAGTTCGCGGCCGAAAGATATTGTTTCTGATCTAAGGACGTGGCTGTAATTAGGTTAAGACAAACGAAGGCGGTTATTTTAAATAACCGCCTTCGTTTGTCATTTAAAATAACCTAACCGCCTAGGTTTATATTCGTATTTTTTTAATATTAAACAAAACGAAGGCGGTTATTTAAATAACCGCCAACGTTTTATTTAAAATAAAAATTAAACAAAATTAAATTTAAAATAAACGTAGGCGGTTATTTAAAACAACCGCCTACGTATTTTAATATTTTTTAACAAGGAAACGTAGGCGGGTTTTTTAAATAACCGCCTTCGTTACTTACTCCAGATATTATTTATTTTTTTTATTTTTAAATTATTAACAAATTTGTAGACGGTTATTTAAACAACCGCCTACAAAAATCCCCCTTCTTACATTTCTTTGCGTTTTTGTAAATAACCGCCAATATAAATGCGTCAACAATTTCCAATTTTGTAGTAGTGATAGATTGTGAAGTAAAATTAAGTAACATGCATAATCAAATATTGGCAAAAAATATAATAATAAAAACTAAATAAAAACATTTTAATTATTATACCTTAATTTCAAATTTTTAAATTATAAATATAAAATTAGAAATGTCTCAAGAATCCCTGCTCCATGGTCTCAGAAGAGTGAGACTGTTAATAAAGGGGGAGGAGAATGGACCCCACTCCCCATCTTCCTTTTCCCGCAGAATTATACATGCAGCAATCGGTCTTACCACAAAAAAAAAAAGAAATCCAGCAATAGAGATAAGAGTACTTTTTCTATTCTACTTTATTTATATTTAGCAAGATACAGATACCAAACCATTCATGACTTGAACTATTTAATTTAAACTTTTTCTTGGTTTAGAAGTATTTGCATTTTCACGAGTAACTTGATTATAGAAGCCAAAATTTAAAAGGAAAATTATACATTTTTACGATATGAATAATATATAGTTATATGTAGATTGGATCCAAGATATATAAATATATAAACATATATATATAACACAATGATGATTGTGTCAAATGGCGTTGAAAGATGAGGCTGAAAAGGAAAACCAAAGGGAAAAAATTATAAGGAACCACCTGCTGGATAGATTTGATCACGTATAAATCGCGACTTGAACTTTATGTCATCTTTAATCCCAGGACCCATGAAGACCATGGTATAGTAGAGCATCGCCATCGTTTGGATCTGGAATCTAAAGCAGAAAGAGAAACTTGGGAGTAATATAAGAAGCAATGCTCAGAGAAGCTTTTGCGAGTTGAAGTGATGAAGAACAAGGGGAAGGGATAATGGGTATTTATAGAGAGGAACACCATCATCATATATATGTGATGATGGACTAAATGCATGGGTAAGATAATTCTGCTATGGCATTTCCTTCTTCTTTTCTTTCGGTTTTTTTTTTTTGTGTGTAATAGAATTTAGGTGGTTTGGACCAATACACTAAAAATCGGATAAGATCGGCTGGTTCAACTAGTTGGATAGGAAGTAGCTGCCAAGTCTGATTCAAAAAAGGAGTTGGACTAAAAGATTTCAAAATTGATAAGAATTAGTTAAAAATCGGTGAAATCGAGCTTGAACCAGTTGAAACTAGTTTGATCTCATAATATTTTTTAATTCTTTATGTAATTACATGGGATTAAAAGTTGAAAGATAAGTTGAAAATGAGTGTAAATGGAGAGTGAAGAGACGGCCAATCCAAATGGGACCAAAAGATAAGATTGCATTGCAATAGAATTAATATATAAAAAGAAGCATGTTTTCTTTCATATCCTTATCCTGGCCCGTTCAAAATCATTGATGAAATTTTTAGACAAAGTAGCATGAGGCTAAAATACATCCCTTTATGTTAGATGATTTGAAGTAGTAATCCACTAATTTTAGTAAGATACATCATGAACTAGTTTAATTCAGTCATAATTTTTTTAAGATAAAATAGTATTATTTTTAATACAAAATAACATTATTTTTTATATAAATTTATTTATACAGTATAATATTATATAAGTATTATTATGATATATAATTATTAAAAATGATAAACTTAATAAAAAATATGACAGTAGAATATTATTTGACTATTTTGAATTCAAAACACGATTATTGATGAATATTAACTTATTTAAATTTTAATTTTAGATTATGAAGCTTATTGATAATTTGTTTTTAATAATATATAACATTTAAAATTAAAAAAATTATTAATTTTATTACTACCGGTTTTATTATAGTTCAACCATGGTTGAATCATTGAATTTTGAACCAATATCTTGACTGATTTAATGACTAATCCAGTTTTTAATATCTTGATTTGAATATATACAAAAAAAATTTATCAGAAGAAGTAGTGAGGAGAATTTAATCAGATTGCCTTTAACTTCATAATAAGGCGCAGATGAAAAGCAAGAAAGACATTAAGAGAGATTGTAAAGAAGGATTTCTAAATTAATGATATATTTAAAGAGATAATTTTTTATACAATTCAATGATATCATATGATCTATGCATATACAATGAAATTTTCTTCTTTATTAATTAGTTCTTTTGTGGCTCTTCATGCACATCCACTCTAAATAATACACAATATATGTTTGTACAGTAAGAAAATTGAAGGAACTGGATTTCTTCATTATTTCTCGCAATACTTCTCTCTACATGTGATTCAGAACATTGGTTTGATCTAATCATTGAGAAAAAATATAAAAGTTATCTCATTTAAAAGACCTTTGAAACCATGAATTTCATATCCAATGTACTTGAATCCAAGCTTCCTTGCCGAACTACTTGATTATATTCTCTTGTACAGTTTTTACATTTTATAGGTTTAGTTAATTCATATATTATATGGAAAAAGAATTTTCTGTACTTTAATGTGTATTAAAAACTCAAATCATTAAAAGATCTAAATCAAAAGAGTGAAAAGACCATAAAATTTAGCTATTTACTTGACTATTTACTCATATATTTAAAAATTTTTTTGCCCATCAGATTTGAAATAATTTATGACAAATATGTTGGCATTCACGTCGCTATTCTCTTTCACAATGTTTAATTGAAATGTAAGGTGAGATTTAAAAAAAAAACAGTGGGAATCACCACTTTGCAAACAAAATCACAACTTTATTATAAATTATGCTCAATTGTTGAAAATATTATAAAAAAATTAAAATTTGGTAAAATTACTAAAATGCCCTCATATTTTCATTCATCTTCACTCCCGTGTCCCATCGTGGTTGCTAGAGCAACATTAATGGTATAAGAATTTCAAGAATTTGCAACATTGAATTTTGGATTTGTAACTTGTTTATCTAAAATTTACTATTCATCATTCCCATTTTTTAATATGAAATATTTGAAATTTGCAACTCACTCTCCTTTTTTTTTTTTGTAATATGGAAGAATGGAATTTAAATTGGTAAAAGTAAATTGGAAATGAGTGTGAATTCATAGACAATCCAACCTACATGGGACCATAGAAAAAGATAGACGATTCACCTCAGATGGGACCATAAGATAAGATAGTAGTAGCATGGAATGAATCAGCACTTTTCCTTTCACATCCTTAATTTAGTACACAATCTGGCATGCATGGGACTAAACTTCTCATAATTTTCTCAAGAACTTTGATTAAGAAGTTACGATCCCTTACCAGTTGAATAAAGTAATTAGTGGTTATCCACAAGCTTTTATTTGTATATTGATTATATGAATATGTGAAAATTTTAAAAAATTATATAAAATATAGAATATAAATTAATATTCCTATCAATAAATAGTAAATTAAAAGTAAAATAATAACATCAATTCATTTTAAGTTTATATAATATGTTAATATATTATTTTTTTTTCAAAAAAATTACAAATGAATACTTTGAATTATGATTGTTTATAATAGATTAAGGATCTAAAAAATTCAAATTGTTTAGAGGAATTGAAAAAATTATAATAAGCAGGAAAAATCATGCTGAAAGAAATATAATAACAATGTGTTTCAAATCTTCTCGTTGTTAGAAAACTAGCATCGAAACAAACAATTGGAATTATATATAAATATATATAGATTAACACTTCAACCTAGAATGATTTGAGACATGCTTTATTATAAAAAATTGTTAATTCGTTAAAGTATTTTAGGATAGAGTGATTTCAAACAGTTACCCAAGTACATATATATATATATATAGTTACTAACGTGCATATAGCTAATTGATAATCTGACTTCTTTATCGCTGCTTTCTGAACAATAATCGATGCTTCCAAGCACCTTACCACCAAAAGAAGGAAAGCTTTCATCCTTTTCTTCTCTATCCACAATTATACACAATAATCAGCAATAGACTGGCAATGGTGGATCTAATGCAGGTGATCGGTGCTTCAAAGGATGATGAGTTTGATGGGAGTGAGAAAATGAGCAGTAATACTATTACGTTCTGATGACTATTTCGGCAAGACACTGCGGTGAAACTGAGATGGTTTTGAAGATCTGGGTTTTGACTTTTGAGAGTTGAAGGGTAATTTGTGATATATAGACATATCCTTATGTGACTTGACGTGAATTTCATAGTTATCGTCTAAGACAATCTTGCTTGAAAATAATGAGAAAGAGTAAAATCTTATTTGTAAAGAAATAAATAATATTAATCCAATCCAGGGTTCAATCACAAAATTTGAATAAGATTGCCATTAGGATGGCAAATTGATTACTAAATTATATTATATTATAAAAAAAATCTTAAATTACACACCAATAAAACAAAAAAAATTAAATAATAGGTTAAAAATATTTAGAAACAATTACACAAGCATATCCAAAATTTTACATAATTTACACACAAAATCTCTCTAGTTTTAAAATTAATACAAACTTGTTACAAATTTTGTTAAAATTGTATAGACTTTGCTTATAATTTTAGAAGTTACACTGAACTATCTTAAAACGAATGTGTTCCATATGTTTTTAGAATGGATTATAAGTTACAAGTTCCATAACTATCTCACATGTTATACTTTTAGAATGAATTACACATATATTTTCTAAGTTTTTTTTATTAAATGTAAGCAAACATCTTCCAACCATAAACCACCGAGCACTTAAAAAAGAAAACAAAAAAACTTCTGTTAATGATTACGTTAAAATGCTAATAAATATACATGGCTTGTCATATTATATTCAACTGCATGCATGGCACTTACTGTGGATATATATATATATATAATATTATTATTTACACGGCATACTCAAATTATAACTAAAATATGCTTTATTTTGAATAAGACCCTGTTTGGTTGCACGTGAACTAATATAATGCAATGTAAAAGCTTTTATATTATATCAATTTGTGAGTTAGGTTGTCATAATTGGTAAACCTTATTATCACAAATCATGCAATCTCCATTACCTTTGAAAACCTAAGGAATTCCCATTGTATTGATGCTCTGAAAGCCAATGTCACAGATGTCCCCATCTCCTTTATCTTTCTTCCAACATAAAAACCAAGAGTTGGTTAACGGCACCATTTCGCTGGACCACGAACAAAAGCCGAGCACGTCACGTGAATTTGTGTCACATATTATACATGCCAGTCCGCATCCCCATTAATCACACATTCACACCTTTGGCCCATTGTCACGTTTAAAATAAAGCTATACGTTCATTAGCAGAAAGACAAAAAAATAAATGCAGACCTACCGACTTTGAAAAATAGTTCGCATTATTTATATTTCGTAAATAATGTAATTAATTAAAAATTTTTTATTTTATTTTTATTACACACATTTTTTTTACAATACATATTACTCGATAATTAATGAGTTGCATTATTTATAAACATATTAATAATATCTTCTGTTATAAAACCTAATTTTATATTTATAATTAGACGTGAATCTCATGCAGTGCATAAAATTCCAAATAAATTATTTGTGAATGGAGTGATACTATTTATGACTTATGAATCATGCGATATTATGAAGTTTTTAATACATATATTAATAAATATTGACTGATGGATGATCAATGATAGGTGCAATGATACAATTTGAATTTTTTTTTACTTGCCTAGTTTAATTTATATAATCATCTAATAGTTCCATTAAACTAATAATTGTGCTGGAAAATAATTTGCTAAAATATCAGGGGTAAGTAGTAATTATAATCTCATACAATGTCAGTTTCGCATAGGTTCTGTGCATTATGAAACCTATGAAACTAGAAATGGACTCATGTGTTGCATAGAGAATGAGGTGAGCAATATTATTTATTCGTGGCTAATAAATAGTGCGTCTTAATATAAATTTGATATTTCATTGGAATCGTACATTTTTTTTTACCAACTCAAAATGATCCAGGGAGACCAAGGTAATTGAGTTGCCTACCACTTGTATAGTCTTACTTCCAAGCAATGCAAATTAACCTTTTATATGGATAAAAGGAAAATAGGGGAAAGATAAAAGCTAGAAGAGAAAATAAAAATGAATCTAAATAAGAGGGTGTTTAGATACCACCTTATTTTCTCCTCTAGTTTTCTCTCTCTCTTTCATTTTCTCTTCATTCAAATAATCGAAGCATAAGAGCCTGAAACATGCACAATTATTATTAAAACTTATCAAAGACAATTATTGGGATAATATTAAGGAAAAATTGCATCTAAACATTTAAGTTTTTCATAAAATTTTACAATAAAAATTTTTCGGGCTCAAATCATTTAAAAGCTTATCTAAATGAAAATTTGTGACAGTGCTTATTCATCTTTGACTAATTAGAACTCAGAAATTAAAGACTGTAACGATAGTAATCCCTTTTTAACTAAATACAAGAAACTATATATATATATATATTACATTTACGTAATTATACATTCGGATAGAAAATTAACACAGAAAATATAATTGTAAGTAAGGTTTACATTTCATCTTTACACTCATGACCTCTTTTTTCTCCATCTCTATGCACCTTAGACATTGATATTTGTCATAGATCAATTAATGACTGTTTAACATAATTTGGAGATCATTTTTAACCATTTTCTGTCAAGTATCTAACATATATTTCAATGGTAAAAATGAAACAAAGTTAGAGATTTTTATTCTCATGAGTGATGGAATAATAATTATGAATTTGACCAGGGATATTAGATAGTAAAGTGCTATCTACATATATTAATTATACAATATTGTATTACAAACTCTTTAATCACAAACTAATTACAAAATATAAAAATCAAAATATAAAAAAATTAATCAAATAATACGTTAAAAATCTTTTTGCTGTCGTTTTTATAATTTCAAAATTATTGAAGAAAACGAAACTAATCCATTTTAAAGTTTACTCCAAACTCCAAGCGAGTGAGCTGGATTTTTGCATTAATATATGCGTCATGACTATATATCTTCGTTCTTCTTCTTTTGATAAAGATAGTATATGTTCACTGTCGATGAGAACCTTTTGAGTGTCACGTTTGAAGCAGATTACTATTATAAGCCCTCACTATCATATGGTCCCGAACGTGCTTGGCATGCCTCTCACTTTTCATTCACACTCATTTTCAACTCATCTTTCGAAAAAGTTGACTTTTTGAAGGATGAAGGTACCATTGGCTCTTGCCTAAAGATTAGGTGATTTATTAACTATTTTTTCATAATTATGCTTTAGTGTCATGTTTCTGCTTCAAATGTTCTACTTGTTCGGCAATAAGCAATTGTTTGTATTACTATTGGGTCATGTATTCACTACTACGAATTAATAATAATAAGCTTGGTTCATTCGAAGAAAGATAATTCCTTTTTTGTTTCTTTGGCTTCTGATTTGGATTCTTGGTAATGAGCAACATAAATTTCTTGATAACCAGGTGATATGTCCATTTTATACATATAAAATACTCACATTTATGTTCCAATTTGTATATAAACATGATTACATTAAATGGCCTATTTTAGCATTATTTTACATAAGATGGTGTTTTTGCATGTTATAAGGCTCTTTTGGAGACATTTAGAGTAAAAACATTACAAATCGTCTATGCTAAAAAATTCTAATACCTGTCAGTATTTTGACCATTACTTTCATATATGAACTCCAATTGAAATGGTTTAAGATACCTTAAAAAGGTAAGACATAAGCTACAATTTTTGTGTTTGATTTTTTCCAAATTCTAACATTGTCATGGTCAAAATCAAGCCGAACTTATCTACATAAGTTGATGACTTGTTGGAAGCTTACGGAAGCAATTTCATGCACTTGACATTTATATAGCATTGGGTCAAGCTTACGAATAAACTTGTATGTGGTGTTATTACACTTCTTGGAATCACCCAGCCACGTCTATTATAGTCCTTGGGTCACTTGGCACCAAGTCAAGCATCAGAAGGCACAAAAAAAAAGCATTTTTGATGGGTAAATTGACTTGGAGGGTAATTACACAACAACAAAAATGGCCTTTGGGTATGTTTATTTTTTGCCTTTTGGTATACTTTTGAAGCATACCCTATGTGACCACTCCAAAAGCTTTTAGGTATGCTTCTAGAAAGCATACCCATAATCTATTATTTGGGTATGTTTTTGGAGAAGCATACCCAAAGGCTTTTGTTTTTAAATATATATATATATATATTGCTCCCCTGCTACAAGTATTTTTTGTTGGAGATTGTGTCCTAGGTTAATCATTGTATTATGAACATTGTTCTTTATTATGAAAAAGAAAGTATTTTTTTCTTACATTATTATATTGTTTGCATGTTTTATTTATAATAATATCATTGGACAAATTATTTTATCCTAAATATCCCTAGCCAATCTTTGTGGGAATAATGATGAATTAAAACTAGTATGATTTTGATTGATAATTATGTGATAATTATGTATAAAGATACAAATTAAAATCATAAGCTCCTGTTAGAGAATAGGCGCTTGATCGACCCGTTATGAAATAGCTGCATGGATCAAATTATAAGCATATCTCATATATAATCGTGTCACTAAACCCTCAGACCTGAGATTATCATGGCTTCTTACATGGGGAACACTATACTTTAACATAATCAAAAGTCACATTTAATTGAGAGATCATAAAGACTATGATCAGGCATAGTGGAACTCATGTGGAGGAAGATGAATAGTAAAGATGGTATTTGTCCATTTAATTAATGGAGAGATATATCTGGACCCCTTGATGAGTGAGACTGAGAAATGCATGGCCGTGCTCGAATGGAAGAGTTTCCATTTGTTCTATCAGCCTGCTTGGAGATCGAGAAAGTGATAGTCAAGTAATATGAGGATGACATTTCCATACCTCATACTTGACTTATATATCATGACATACAAAAGGGATGTGAATTGGTTATATGATAGGTTACATCGGATCTCCGATATCATGATTTTGGTAGTCACAATGTCTTACTAGAGGCCACTTGTGACTTGTGGGTCCTATAGTGTTTTTAACTCACTGCTAATATCATATAGACCTACAGGGTCACACACAAGAATGACCAACTCAAGTTACAATATCCAAATTCATTGAATCTAAAATGTGTTTAGATTTAATGAATTTAATGTTCAATTTAGGATGATAGAATTTATATATATATTTGATGTATATATATATATATTAAAATTTGAATATATATATATATATCTTTGATATATTATATATTTTATATATATTATTTCGAAATATATATATATTGTTCAAATTAATTCAAATTAATTAATTTTAAATTTAATTCTATATGATATATTTTAATTTAAAATAATATCATTATCTAAATTTGATTTAGGTTTGATTCTAAATTTGAATTTAAACTAACAATCTAAATTTGATTTATATGATAAATTAAATCTAGATTTGATTCTGGATAAAGATTAGATAGTTAGTTTAAATTTAATCTATTAGATAAATTTAAATTCAAACTAATCTATTTAATTAATATTTGATTTAGTTTAAATTATTGATTTAAATTAAACAAATATAAAAATTCTATCTATATATTGATATATACTAGGGTACAGTATATACAATTTTGAATCACCCTAAGGAGAGAGTGGTTGTATACTCAGAGAGTGAGATTGAATGGATGAATGATCAACATTGGCTGTACGGACGTACAGACATCACAACCAGAGGTGCTAGCACGTTGTTTGAGTTGGACTCACCGTTCATATGGATACCGGTAGAGGGAGTTGACCAGTTGTGTTAGTTCTTAGGGTCTGACAAAACACAAAAAAAACACCAAGGGATGCACCGAAGGTAATTCTTTTTCTACATTTCAATTTAAACAATGTTGACGAATCCACGGGAGAGAATTTCTTATTAGTTTTTCGCTGCGTGTTGGCTGAAATTCCCAACATTTTCAACTGAAAAGAAATTTTTTTTAATATAGGAAAAGGTTACATACATCTAATTAGGAAAACAAAAAAAATCTATCATACAACCTAAAAAAAATTAAAATAAAATAAACAAATCACCTAGCATACAACCTACAACAAAAAACACAAAAACCAAAAAGCAACATAACCAATCAGCCAACACCACTTCTAGCACGATCCTCCTATTCTTATGTGAATGAGATCAATCCTGCATTTTACCCAAAATTCACTCAATCCAATTCAGAAAAATCATATATACATCTTAGAACTAGTAGGCAAGCCTTACCAAATATGGTACAATTATTGAAATGAGCAAAGCCATAATTAAGTGTAACATAGAACCATGCACCAATATCCATTCTGACATTCAGAACATAAAGTGTAACAATACTTAACAAAGTGCATTGCTTTTTGGAGTGACAACATTCACACTAGTAGAGACTCAGAGAGTTCTAATTTCTGTGGAGTTGTCCAAAGTCACATATAAAACAAGTTCAGCACTTTCTCCACAATTCACTAGGGTGATGGTCTGTAACTATTATTACCTCCTTAAACCATCAGAGACTCGGTTCCAAAAAAACAAGTTCACTAATAATGATAAACATATTCTGTATTATGTCTTTTAAAATAAAAAATAAGATCTAACTTGTCCAAGTCAAATTTTGACAATTCAATTGAGCTGTACATTAACCGTTCAGATTTATATTTGCATTTGAATTCATCATTTTTTAAAAATGTTAATTTCACGAATTTGTTTTTATTTTATATTTTGTTTCCTTCATATTAAAGAATATTAAAATGAGAAAAAAGCAAATATTAAATAAAATAAATATTAATTAATATGAGGGGAAAAAACATAAGATCTAAGCTGTTCAAACCAAATCTAAGCTATTCGGCCAAAAAAAAAATCTAAGCTATTTGGCCATTAAAAAAAAAAGCTATTAAAATGAGACATATGCCTCCTTCACATCTCTAAAGATCGTGAATCCAGATAGAATGTAAACTTGTGGAGAGAATTATCTTGTATGAACTGAAACTATATTCACTAAACAAGTTGAAAACCTAAGTGCTAGATTTTGTGATTGACACAAGGAGACTTAAAAGTGGTATTTGTCAATAGTGAATATAGTGGAAGCAGTTCTGTTCTGTTATGTTATTAATTAGCGGTATGGTTATGCACCTACCCAACATACTCTCATTACCAAACCGCCTAATCATAAAGCATAATACAACTATCTTGTGCAAGATTCAACCAAAATATATATACACTTACTAACAGTATGATTGTGGGTTCGATGACCATGGGCTTATTTAATAGACTCTGCATCTTGTAACACCCTACACTCAAATACTTTAAAACTTGATCAAAACCTTCAAAAACCAATCAAACATAACCCCAAACATCTCAAGGGACTTTCCAAAGCTTCAGAGCAGCAGAAAAACACTAGAAAAGCACATGAATCGCATGAGGCCGCGGCCTGCTATAGTGGCGTCGCGGCTGCATCCCTTCACAAACTCACTGACGCCTACTGTCTTGCTGGCGCCGCGGCTTGGATTCTGGCACCACGGCCGCAGCATCAGAACTTGTATTAGCAAATTTGTTGATTTGCCGAGCCAACTTCCGATGCGCATAACTTCATGCTCCGAACTCTGATTGACCTGATTCTAATTCCTACAGGTCTCTCTCATCGTTATCTAACCATGGATACCAATTTCAACCAAAACCAACTCCATTTGCAGATTCTAGACACCCAACACCATTTTGGTCACTTCTAGACCAAAACTCACAACCTACTACCTCCAATTGCTACCAAAGGCAACTGGACGCCCCAAGACCCTTCACACAGGTCATATTTGGCTAGACTAACATTTCCAAGAGGGTTTTACCCTAAAGAAACCTTTCCTTCGAGGATTGATCCCCTTAAACCCCAAAACCACATAATGGGCTACATGCCACAACTCACATACATAGCCCAAAACCACACTTGGGATCACATTCAACCATTCTAACATACAAATACCTGCTCATATATACATTAAAAATCCATACCAGGATCTACTATCAACATCACACATCATTACATCACATGCATCTCTATACTCATCTTACATAACATCCATCAACATTACTATCATCCCATAACATACAAATAGTACTCCCATGACTCACATCCAGGCAACCAACTACAACAACCTACTTGGCACGGAATTACATAAACTACATTATAACCACTGATATACTTGGAATTCCCGAGGATGGAAAGGCCGTTACTCCTTGATCCTTTCCGAATGAGCACCAGAGTCTTTACCTGAAAGGTTAGTTCATGGGAGAGGGGTGTGAGACAATGTCTCAGTAACCGGGGACATCCACACAATATATATATACATACAACTCATGCATCACATGAATGCAATATGAAATGAATGGTATGCTTGTCGCCCTCGTAGGGACTCCCATCCTTATCCTCCCTAACACATATATCATCCATCCTTATCCTCCCTAACATGTATATATAATCCAACCTTATCCTCCCTAACATATATATATATTCCAACCTTATCCTCCCTAACATGTGTATATATATATCATCCACCCTTATTCTCCCTAACATATATATATATCATCATGCATCATACCATCATCACATCATCACCACTCCATCCGCCATGTATCACAGTCTCACAATGTCATATGGTGATGCTAATGTATCATCATATCATCATCATCATAATCATAATCATCATGATGTCATGTATGCATCATATCATATCAACATCATCATCACATATCTCATCATCATAATCATAATCATCATCTAACTGTATACATACCACGATATATATAAAAACAGTACACACAAACACATCGATATCGTGGTATGAAAGAGACATGCATATATATACAAATATACATACCATCATATAACATAGCCAATACAATGTAAACGAATACCCGGTTACCTCAGGTTATCAACACCTTGCACGTAGGGTTTAAACAAGCCTCCAGAGCACCCCAATCACGAACTATGTGCCTCCAATAGCCAATCTACCATTATAACAACATAATACCTTTTATTAACATAAATCCCATAACATTACAATCTACATTCTAGTCATCCAAGCTTAACCTGGAGTTCTAACAATATACACACATACCAATAAACCTTAAACAACCATTCAAATACACACCAACACCCACCATTTCGGATTTCCACTTCTTTTCCCAAATTCCAACCTAGGGTTTAACTCAAACTCATCATAACCCAACCAAAACTCATACCTAAGCTTCAATAACACTAAATCACACTTCAATAATCCCTTTAGGCATCATTTAATCGGTGGGAAATCAACCAAACATGGACTCCCACACAAACCCCCGAAAATCAACTCCAAATCGAAGAGAAAAATGAAGAGGAAGAGAGTAGATCCACTTATCAACTGAGAAACAAGCTTCTATGGTCCAGAAAACATCCCCCTAGGTCGGATTTGGCGTGCCCTAGCAGAGCTTCTCGCTGCTTCTCCGTCGCTCTCTCTGTTTCTTTCTTTTCTTTTCGTCCGAAATGATTCTGATTTAAACCAGTTTCTCGACTCTCGTCGCGGCTCCAGATAAGTTCGCCGCGGCTCCACCAGTTTCAACCGGAAAATGCCACTGGAATTGCCTCTCGTCGTGGCGGCCCTGCTTCTCGCCGCGGCGTGGAGCTCATTTCTTCTCCACTTGAACTTTTCTCTGTCTTGTCTCCTTCGATCCTGCCTACAATGCCAAAGACAAGCATCATGAGGGGTGTTACACATCTCATTTTAGATCATTGGCAATCGGAAAGCAATAAAATAAAACACTAAAAATTAACCTCGTGTGGTCTATCAGGTTGCAAAGTAATGCCTGAAAAAATGATATTGTTCATTCTTATTTGGGTATCTACATAAAATAAATGTTCAATAACCAACTAGAAAATTGATTAAGCAAAAGAAGAGAGAAAAAAACACAATGAAAATAGGATAGATAGACATACAAGTTGTAGTCACAGTCAAAGCCCGCATTTCAGATGTAAAGTTTGTTTGGAAATTTGAAAGAATGGTAATTCAATAAAAGTTGAAGAAGAAAAACCCATATGAATAAATGAATAAGTTGGTTAGTTCATCATTCAATCTTCATATGTGAATGTTGCACTTCAGATGACAGATGTGAACATCAGAGGCATGTCAGTTTCCTTAGTTCTTAGTAGTATGCTATAAATGGAGATAAATAATGCAGAGAATGTGTTTACTGTATCAAGCACACGTAATAAGTTTTATTGCATGATTACTTTATAGTTCGATTCTATTGGTTCAACTCCATAAAACTGAAAATGGGCCCTTTTGTACTTATCTCGTCATCCTTACTGTGAAATATTTTATACTCAAACCATTTAGCAATCATTGAATTACATGATTAAAAAACCTATTTTTGGCAAGCAGACACGTATTATTGCATTTGAATTTAGTCCTTTCTATGAGACCTTTCTCTCTAAAAAATTTGTCCAAATTTCAGCTTTTCCACCGCAGTACCACTGCTTCTCACCACAGCGTAAAGTGCTTTTGCCTCCTCTTTACTCTTCATTTATCCTAGTTTCTTCAGTCTTGTACACATCATTAAGTATACTTTCCATTAGCTCGAAACTAAGTCTAGGATAGTATATTGAGGGTTGTTACATCAATGACCTTCATTTTTGTTTGATGTTGCTACACCGCCACTAAATCTTCCAGATTTGGCTGAAGATTTCTAAGTTGAAGATGCCGACTTTGATACCTCTCTAGCTGCTTTTATGTTTGAGTATGTTGATTTTAGTTTGATTTTGAGATGAAGATTTTGTTGATTCTTGTTGGATTCAATTTTTGATCTGGGTTGATTTCTCCAATGTGCTTGAATATGACTTTTGATTGGGAAAGAAGGAGGAAGATGATGAGGGATTTTTTTAAGGGACATTTTTGTCTTTTTAATTTTATTTTTATTTAATCATCAATAAAAAATTATTTTTTTCACACTCTTCTTAATTTCATACCAAACAAACTCGTGGCAATCATTACTCCATTCCAATTCATTGTTTTCTAATACAATCCTTTCCAGTAACTAAACGGTCCCAAGAGAGAGTAGAAGTTGATAATGGAACAGGAAGAAAGTAAAAAGCACAACACACTTTGAAAGCTTCATATTTTAATACTCACTACTGGGTTCATCCATCGAAGACATATGGCCGACAGTTTTTTTTTTCCTTGAGGAAGAGGAAGAATAGTAAGAGAGAGATTCTTGATTTTGAGAGAAGAATAAATCATGAGAAAGAGAAGGAAAAATAACAAGAGGAGGAAATTCTTTTTAATATTATTTGATATAAATTTTCTTTTTATTGAGTCTTTTGGACAATTGGAATTGTGTAATAATGGGACCATTTTTGTAATTTTATATCATGTATATATTTGTTATATTCTTTTTGTGGAATGATGTTTAATATTTATTTTTATTAAAATCATTTAATTTTTATATGTGTATTTGTTAAATTATATTTATGAATTTTTGATATTTTTAGCTATTTATAATTAATTAAATATATCTTTTTTATGTTACAACATGATATAAGACACTTGACCAAAAAAAAAAGATATAGGATAGTAGAATTTTTTTTTTTTGGATTTGGCAAGTTAAATAGTAGGATTATATAAATTTTCTAAATTTGAATTGAAAATAATTTTTTAAAAACAATTATAAGATCATGAATGATGCTGAAATGCCAAGGAATGATGACGTCAACGGGACCTGATCCCCGGTTTTTTTCCTTTGGTTTGGGTAGACATTTTTGTACCCATTATCATGTAATCCATGCCTTTTGTAACTCAAAAAAGAAAATTATAAGATGGGTCACTTATTTAGTAATTTATGTATATATTAAATTATAATATAATTTTAAAAATTGAATCCATGGATTCAATTTTTTTTTTTAAAAAAAGCTACTTGATGTCTCAATGTATCCAACATGCATGCCTTTAATTATCTTGATTTTGAGGACCAATTATAGATCAATTAATTTGCTGGAGGCTATCGGATGAGGCTATCTTCAATTAATGGTTCTTTGTTCTGTTTAATTTTATTCTTGCATCGTGAAGTCCATGCATCAGAATGATATGATACTTAGTGATTGGATGCACAAAAGTATAGACGACCTCGCGCGTCTTTGTATTACATATATTGGGATTTTAATAGATTCTATTTTTATTTAATTTTTAATTTTTAGTATATTACTTTTAAAGTTGTGTGAAATTTTGGAATCTGTAGCTAAAAAGTACAATTTAGAGATTGCCACAACCAATATTTAAAAAAACAAAAGAAAATCAGTTCAATTCCTTTTTGTATTACAAAAATTATTAGAAAATTACAGAAAAATAAATAATAAATCTTCATTTTTTTTAAAGTTTTTATGCTAGCCATACATTTGCC
This sequence comes from Adenanthera pavonina, assembly GCA_026686845.1. NCBI lineage: Eukaryota > Viridiplantae > Streptophyta > Magnoliopsida > Fabales > Fabaceae > Adenanthera > Adenanthera pavonina. Next base: position 38,029,318 of record JAIVEN010000006.1, read on the forward strand.
TCTTAATTATAAAAATTTTAAGTAAAGTCATGATAGAACGAATAAAATCATCTAACTAATTAAAAGATGTATTAAACTAATTAACAAGATATTTAGTGCAGAAATTTTTCATTAATAAATATACCACACTAAATATCTTCTCGTAATAAAAAAATAACATTCAATCGCAACGTTAAATGCCAATACAGTTTGAATGAAATTCAGCTTTACAAGTTAACCACAGCCTACACAATCCTTTCAGTAACAGTTATAATTAGCTGTGTCCTCTACAGTACACAGTCAGTAGATGGCTCCATTATTCATCTTGAAGACTCCAGATGCTGTCCTCCACAAAAGGAAGCGTGCTCTCTTGTATGTCATCAAGGCCATCCCAAAAGTCTTGATCCAAATCTGGCCATTGAACTTGGTTTTCTGGAGGATATGGAAGAGGAGGAGCTTCAGAGATTGTTGATAGATGGAGATTCATGTCAATTGGATCCATTATCAACTTGGAGGGCACCATATTGTGAAGTTGTGGCTCTATTTGCTCTGTGGACTCCACTTCGGGGGATGTATTTACTGATGTAGTTATGTCCTCCAGAGAAGGAAGCACGTTCGAGGTCATGCAACCATAGTTTTCCTTATTATCTTGTGACTGATCCGTTGATAAATTAGAGGGAATTTGTTGATAATAATGATGCATTGGCAGTGACTGATACATTATCTGGTTTTGACTCCGAGGTTCATGATTGAGGTTTGCAGAAGCGAGATCATGGATGCTCGCTCTTATCCTCTTTTTCTTGCTTTTATCGGTTTGGCGAATGTAGAATTTTTGAGCATGGCTAGCTATCTGAGTTGGTGTTTTTGTCACCACAACGTTTCTAGAAATATTCTTCCAATCTCCCTTGCCATATATCTCCAGACCTCTCAAGAATAACCTGTTAGAGAAAACATATACATATGGCTCCATAAGAAAAAGTTCTTTCCGATATATATCTATTATTTCATTTAAAGAGGTTCATAAGAAAATCCATAAAATAAAGAACGTTCAAAAAGAACAAATCAAAATCCGATTGAATTTATTATTATTATTTTTTTAAAGAAAGTACCTGTGTTCTTCCTCAGTCCAAGATGTGACCTTCTTTCTGCTGAGACCAGTAGTCGTCGGTGGCTCAGAGTTGAACGGAATTTGGTTTGTGGATTGCGAAATGAAGGGCCTTGGAACGTCTGACGTCGGAAACTCAGAGAACACCAGAGTCTGTTGTACTTGATGATCAGCATCAATCTTGGCGACCTTGGTCTCGTTATATCGTTGCAATATCGTTTCCACGGACACGTGGCCACCCATCACGTCGGCGATCTTCTGCCAACGGTTTGGGCAGTCACGAGGATACAACTCCTGAGCTAGCTTCAAGAGCGCGTCCTCCGCGGGAGTACACTGGTTGATCGTCATCCACTGGACCTAAAGGCCAAGACTCACGAAAGCTATAGCCGAGATGAAAGAAATATGGCTCGTCTTGGAAACTCAAAGAATTTGATGACAAAATTTAAAACTTTTCACACTATATATATATATATATAATATGGAGAGAGAGAGAGAGAGAGTCTGGTTGAAACAAGGAGAAGGGAAATAAATAATTAATTAATTTCAGATAAGATAAGCCAAACTTCAATTCGATCTGAATTGAATTCTAGAAAAAATCGGAACTCAGGTTTTTACTTTTTTTTTTCTTAATTTTTCATTTTAATTTTGTATATTAATTTTAAAGATAATAGTAATAATACTGGTTATTTTAAATATATATAATTGTTTGCTTTTGGCCAACTATGTTAAAGATAATTGTCATATATTTTAATTTGTATGCGATATTTATGCATGATATTATAAAGGAGAGATTTTTTTCCAATACATTTTACTTATCTCTTTAATTTATATTTTATATGTTTATTATTTTATTGTCTTATAACACGCACGCGGCACAATATAAGAAATTAAAAAAAAAAAGAGTATTCAGATGCGGCAAAATATGGTTGACAATGACATATAATCTATAAATGTGGAGCAACCCCCCTAAACTGTCCAAATTGTATATATGGCGGGATTTTATCATTTTGATTTACTTTTGATTAATTTCATTGCTACAATTTCATTCATTAGTAATTTATTTTTATAGTTTACTGCAAAAAAAAAAAATCTTTTATGAAACAATGTGCAATGCGTCAAAACTTTATAAACCACTCAAATAATTCACGCGACATAAGGGTGTTTTGATATCATTTTTTTACCCGATTTGATATCAAATTATATATATATATACACATATATGAAAAAATATGGTTCATATCATCATATGAATATGCAAAAACAGAAAAATAAAAAGAAACTTGGCTTGGAAGATAATACAAGAAATATATAGGTTTTTTTTAGCAAAATATAATAAAACGTATAATATTTACCAATTATTACCAATTAATCTTCTTTCTCATTTTATAATTAATCATTTTTTCAATTAATTATTAAATTTACATTTTCATAATTAGTAAATATTGTCGACTTTATTATAGTGTTAATTGTTTCTAATCATTATTATTTGCTTATTATTTGTTAATTATTTACTAATATTTTTAGACCTTAATTAAAATTTTTATCTTTTTAATACTCACTACTGGGTTCATCCATCGAAGACGTATGGCCAACAGTTTTTTTTATTTTTTTATGAGGAAGAGGAAGAATAGTAAGAGAGAGATTCTTGATTTTGAGAGAAGAATAAATCATGAGAAAGAGAAGGAAAAAGAACAAGAGGAGGAAATTCTTTTTAATATTATTTGATATAAATTTTCTTTTTATTGAGTCTTTTGGACAATTGGAATTGTGTAATAATGGGACCATTTTTGTAATTTTATATCATGTATTTGTTATATTCTTTTTGTGGAATCATGTTTAATATTTATTTTTATTAAAATCATTTAATTTTTTATATGTGTATTTGTTAAATTATATTTATGAATTTTTGATATTTTTAGCTATTTATAATTAATTAAATATATCTTTTTTATGTTACAACATGATATAAGACACTTGACTAAAAAAAAAAAGATATAGGATAGTAGAATTTTTTTTTTGATTTGGCAAGTTAAATAGTAGGATTATATAAATTTTCTAATTTTGAATTGAAAATAATTTTTTAAAAACAATTATAAGATCATGAATAATGCTGAAATGCCAAGGAATGATGACGTCAACGGGACCTGATCCCCGTTTTTTTTTCCTTTGGTTTGGGTAGACATTTTTGTACCCATTATCATGTAATCCATGCCTTCTGTAACTCCAAAAAAGAAAATTATAAGATGGGTCACTTATTTAGTAATTTATGGATATATTAAATTATAATATAATTTTACTTGTACTTAGCGTTATATAGTGATAATCATGATTTTCTTTTTAAAACAATGCACCACCCCTACTAGACTGAGGTTAGGTCTCCCGTTTCTCATACCATTAGTGTTGCTCCGGTGACTGCACCGACAATGCTGGCTTCGGCAATTGATGGCACCAGCAACGATGAGGAGTGAAGGTACCTTTGTGGGTATTTTTATAATGTCACTTTTTTTAAAATTACAAGCTTGATTTCTCATTATAATTTTTTGAAATGTTGGTCCTAATTCATAATAAATTTACTTTTTTGGTTTTAATGTGTGATTCCGCAAATTTATTGTTCCATTGTGTAGTTGATGTATCAGGATGGTATGATACTTATTTAGTTGAATGCACAAAATATAAACAATCACTTGCCTTCTTTGTATTATAGTATATATTGGGATTTCAATAGATTATAATATTTTTTGTTTTATTTTTTATTTTTATATTAATTTGAGAGTTGTGTAAAATTTTGGGATCTATAGCTCAATCTACGATTAGAATTTAGAGATTACCACAACCCATTTTTGTGGAAAAAAAAATCAGTTCAATTCCTTTCTGAATTAAAAAAATATTAGAAAATTACTAAAAAAATAATAAATCTTCAATTTTGTTTTTAAGTTTTTGTGCTAACAATACATTTACATCTTAATTATAAAAATCTTAAGTAGAGTCACGACAGAATAACTAAAAACATCTAACTTATAAGATGTCCTAAACTAAGAAGACATTTGGTCCTAAAAAACTACTAAGATATAATTTTTCATTAGCAAATATATTACACTAAATCTCCTCTTGTAATGAAAAATTAACATTGAATCAGAACGTTATGCTAATACAGTTGCATGAAATTCAGCTTTACAAGTTTACGACGACAGCCCTACAGCACAATCCTTTGGTACAAAATCCACTAAATTATTACATTGTGTGGAAGCTAAAATTTTTGTTTTCATGTATTTACTTACAGCAATAATTAGTATATATGCCCTCTACGGGAGATCAGTAGATGGCTCCATCATTAATGTTGAAGTCTCCACTTCTGGGGATGTTCTTAGTGATGGTGTAGTAATGTCCTCCAGAGAAGGAAGCATGTTTGGGGTCATATAACCATAGTTTTCCATATTATGTTGTGACTGATCCGTTGATGTATTAGAGGCAGCAATTTCTTGGTTAAAATAATGCATTACTGGCCGTGACTGATGCATGAAAATATCCGAAGAAATTTGCGGGTTAAGTTGATGCAATGGTAGCGACTGATATATTATCTGGCTTTGATTCAAAGGTTCAAGATTGAGGTTTGAAGTAGTAACATCATGGATGCTCGCTCTTATCCTCTTTTTCTTCCGTTTATCGTTTTCGTGAATGAAGTATTTCTGTGCATGGCTAGCTACTTGAGTTGGTGTTTGTCAGCACAACGTTTCTAGAAATATTCTTCCGATCTCCCTTGCCATGTATATCAGGACATACAGGATATGAGGAATTTAATTATACTCTCATTATCGAGAAATGTTTAATTTGGTCTAATTCCTTTGAAACTAAAAGTTGAATTTTCCTAATCAGTGGCCTCCATTAAAAAAGTTCTTTCCTATATCTATTATTTTCTTTAAAGAGGTTCATAAGAAAATCCGTAAAATCAAGAACGCTCAAAAGCAAAAAATTAAAAGAACAAATCGAAATCCTATTGAATCAAAAGAAGAAAAAAAAAAATATCTGTGTTCTTCCTCAGTCCAAGATGTGACCTTCTTTCTCTTGAGACCAATATTCGTCGGTGGTTCCGAGTTAAACGAAATTTGATTTGTGGAGTGCCAGATGAAGGGCCTTGGAACGTCTGACGTCGGAAACTCAGAGAACGCCGGAGTCTGTTGTACTTGATGACCAGAATCAATGTTGGCGACCTTGGTCTCGTTATATCGTTGCAATATTGTTTCCACGGACACGTGGCCACCCATCACGTCGGCGATCTTCTGCCAACGGTTTGGGCAGCCATGTGGATACAACTCCCGAGCTAGCTTCAAGAGTACGTCCTCCTCGCGAGTACACTGCTTGATCGTCATCCACTGGAGAGATGAAAGAAATATGGGTCGACTTAGAAGTTGGGAAAGAATTTGATAACAAAATTTAACTCTTTACACAAACATATAGATATCTATATAAAGAGAGAGAGTTAGGTTGAAATGGAAGGTGGGAAAGAAATAATTAATTAATTTCAGATTGGATAAGCCAAACTTAATTCAATTTGAATTGAATTCTAGAAAAAATTTGAACTCAGTTTATCTTGGTGAAAAAAAGTTCCTATCACACGCACGTGGCACAATATAAGAAATTCAAGAAAAAAAAAAGAGTACTCAGATGCCGCAAAATATGGTTGACAATGACATATATATATATAATACCTGATATATAAATGTGAATGAAAAATATGGTTGCTAATTTCATATGAAACTTGTCTTTGGTCTGGCCAAAAAAAAAAAAAAAAACAGATTGGAAAAAAGAAAAGGAAACGTGGCTTTGGATTGTCGCCCGGTGCAAACTCCACTTTATATGTATATATAAAAATATATATTATGGAAAAATATTTGACTAAAAAAAATATAATTCAATGGAAACTTTTTTACTGAAAAATATATTAATTTGAATAAATATGACTGACTTTAATCTAATTTTAATTACTCTTATCAATCATACGTGAAAGAAATTAAGTGAAAAGGAAAGAATTAAATGAACCCCAAAAGATGAAATACTAGTTCTTAAACACAGAAATTAAGTGAAGGATATATTAACTTGATCAAGTATGATTGGCCTTAATCAAATATCTCGTTCTCTCTCATCCTTTTTAAATGTAACTGATCCAACTTATGTGTTTTAATCACACCGCTCTCTACTCAGTCGAGCTTTTACCCCTGCGTTTTCGTGAAGAAGAACTTGGTCTTCTAGAAAGGAAAAATACAGTTTTGGTGCCTTTACTTCTTTACATAGGATTCATTTTGATCACTTAACTTTTTTTAATCCTTTAATTGTCAAAATACACTCAAAACTTCTCCTATTACTAACATTGTTATCTATATTAAAATAAAATACTAATAATGTATTCTCAAGTGATGACAAAGCATTTTGTAATGCTTACATATTTATTCAATCGCAACGTTAAATGCTAATAGAGTTTGAATGAAATTCAGCTTTACAAGTTTACCACAGCCTACACAATCCTTTCAGTTATTCAATCGCAACGTTAAATGCTAATACAGTTTGAATGAAATTCAGCTTTACAAGTTTACCACAGCCTACACAATCGTTTCAGTAACAGTGATAATTAGCCGTGTCCTCTACAGCCCGCGGGTTAAGCGGTCCGGGCTGGAAAAAGACCGCCTCAATATGGGCTCTGTTTTTTCTAGCCCAGGACCGCCATAAAGCGGGCCAAAACGGGCCAACCCGCGGGTTGAAGCCCGTTTTCCCGGCTCTAGTATATAATCTTCTAGCTTATTGAACTCAACAAATCCAAAGAAGCTCCACTTAAAACTTATGGCTGCTGCTGTATTAATCTAAGCATGAATGAAGCTTGTTTTGGAATACTATTTGGATTCTACTTAATTTGTGTGGGAGATATATATGTTGATAAAATACATGCCTAATTGCTGCCTCATATTATGCCCAACATGGTTGCTGTACCATTAAAAGTTTGGATTCAAATTTTTTTTTTAAAAAAAGCTACTTGATGTCTCAATGTATCCAACATGCATGCCTTTAATTATCTTGATTTTGAGGACCAATTATAGATCAATTAATTTGCTGGAGCCTATCGGATGAGGCTATCTTCAATTAATGGTTCTTTGTTCTGTTTAATTTTATTCTTGCATCGTGAAGTCCATGCATCAGAATGATATGATACTTAATGATTGGATGCACAAAAGTATAAACAACCACGTGCGCCTTCGTGTTACATATATTGGGATTTTAATAGATTCTATTTTTTTATTTAATTTTTCATTTTTAGTATATTACTTTTAGAGTTGTGTGAAATTTTGGAATCTACAGCTGAAAGTACAATTTAGAGATTGCCACAACCAATATTTTTTAAAAAAAATCAGTTCAATTCCTTTTTGAATTAAAAAAATTATTGGAAAATTACAGAAAAATAAATAATAAATCTTCATTTTTGTTTTTAAGTTTTTGTGCTAACCATACATTTACCTCTTAATTATAAAAATTATAAGAAAAGTCACGATAGAATGAATAAAATCGTCTAACTAATTAAAAGATGTATTAAACTAATTAACAAGATATTTAGTGCAGAAATTTTTCATTAACAAATATATTACACTAAATATCTTCTTGTAATAAAAAAAATAACATTCAATCGCAACGTTAAATGCTAATACAGTTTGAATGAAATTCAGCTTTACAAGTTTACCACAGCCTACACAATCGTTTCAGTAACAGTGATAATTAGTTGTGTCCTCTACGGTACACAGATCAGCAGATGTCTCCATTATTCATCTTGAAGACTCCAGATGCTGTCCTCCACAAAGAAAGCGTGCTCTCTTGTATGTCATCAAGGCCATCCCAAAAGTCTTGATCCAAATCTGGCCATTGAACTTGGTTTTCTGGAGGATATGGAAGAGGAGGAGCTTCAGAGATTGTTGATAGATGGAGATTCATGTCAATTGGATCCATTATCAACTTGGAGGGCACCATATTGTGAAGTTGTGGCTCTATTTGCTCTGTGGACTCCACTTCGGGGGATGTATTTACTGATGTAGTTATGTCCTCCAGAGAAGGAAGCACGTTCGAGGTCATGCAACCATAGTTTTCCTTATTCTCTTGTGACTGATCCGTTGATAAATTAGAGGGAATTTGTTGATTATAATGATGCATTGGCAGTGACTGATACATTATCTGGTTTTGACTCAGAGGTTCAAGATAGAGGTTTGCAGAAGCGATATCATGGATGCTCGCTCTTATCCTCTTTTTCTTGCTTTTATCGCTTTGGCGAATGTAGAATTTTTGAGCATGGCTAGCTATCTGAGTTGGTGTTTTTGTCACCACAACGTTTCTAGAAATATTCTTCCAATCTCCCTTGCCATATATCTCCAGACCTCTCAAGAATAACCTGTTAGAGAAAACATATACATATGGCTCCATAAGAAAAAGTTCTTTCCGATATATATCTATTATTTCATTTAAAGAGGTTCATAAGAAAATACATAAAATAAAGAACGCTCAAAAAGAACAAATCAAAATCCGATTGAATTTATTATTATCATTATATTTTTAAATAAAGTACCTGTGTTCTTCCTCAGTCCAAGGTGTGACCTTCTTTCTCTTGAGATCAATATTCGTCGGTGGCTCAGAGTTGAACGGAATTTGGTTTGTGGAGTGCCAAATGAAGGGCCTTGGAACGTCTGGCGTCGGAAACTCAGAGAACGCCGGAGTCTGTTGTACTTGATGATCAGCATCAATCTTGGCGACCTTGGTCTTGTTATATCGTTGCAATATCGTTTCCACGGACACGTGGCCACCCATCACGTCGGCGATCTTCTGCCAACGGTTTGGGCAGCCATGGGGATACAAATGTAGAGCTAGCTTCAAGAGCACGTCCTCCGCGGGAGTACACTGGTTGATCGTCATCCACTGGACCTAAAGTGCCAAGACTCACGAAAGCTATAGCCAAGATGAAAGAAATATGGATCGACTTGGAAACTCACAGAATTTGATAACAAAATTTAAAACTTTTCACGCTATATATATATATATATAATATGGAGAGAGAGAGAGTCTGGTTGAAACAAGGAGAAGGGAAATAAATAAATAATTAATTTCAGATAAGATAAGACAAACTTCAATTCAATTTGAATTGAATTCTAGAGAAAATTTGGACTCAGTTTATCTTGGTGAAAAGAAAGGAGAGATTTTATTCGTATCACACGCATGTGGCACAATATGAGAAATTAAAAAAAAAAAAAGAGTGCTTAATTAGATGCCGCAAAATATGTTGGCAATGACATATATATATATATAATACCTAATCTATAAATGTGAAGCAAAAATTTGGTTCATAATTTCCTTTGAAACTTGGCTTTGGTCTCGAGAAAAAAAGCAGAGAAAGAGTTAAAAAGGAAAAGAAGCTTCGCTATGATTCAATGGAAACTTTTTTATTGAAGAATATATTAATTTGAATAAATATGGTTGGCCTTAATATAATTTTAATTACTCTTATCAATCATACGTAAAAGAAATTAAGCGAACAAGAAAAAATTAAATGAACCAAAAAATGAAATATTAGTTCTTGAACACTGAAATTAAGTGAAGGATATATTAATTTGATCCAGTATGATTGGCCTTAATCAAATCTATCTCTCTCTCATCCTTTTTAAATGTAACTGATCGAACTTATGTGTTTTAATCACACCGCTCTATCCTCAGTCAAGGTTTTAACCCCTGCGTTTTCGTGATGAACAATTTGGTCTTCTAAAAAGGAAAAGTAAAGTTTTGGTCCATTTACTTTAATATTAGGTTTATTTTTGTCACTTAACTTTATTTTTATTAATCCATTAATCTTCAAAATACTCTCAAAACTTCCTCTATTACTAACATCATTACCTATATTAAAATAAAATACTAATAATGCATTCCCAACAAAGCATTTTCTAATGCTTTCATATTTTTCCAACTCTTCTCTATAAAAAAAAAATCATATGATTAAGGTTTAATTTAGAAATTAGTTATTTGTAATTATTTATTTTAAATTACCTAAAAGTATTTCAAATCTAAAATTAATAAATACATAATGATATTAATGATATAATAGTGAATATTGACATGTTAACATTGAATAATACTTTATTACTTTGTCATCATTTACTATTAATATAATTAATATAATTAATATAATTAACAGTATTAGTAATGGAAAAACTTTTGATTATATTTTAAAAATTAGAGGATTAAACAGATATAAAACAAAGTTATGACATTAAAATAAAATTTAGTGTAAAGTTGAGGAACTAAAAGTGTACTTTTACCTTTGTTAAAAAAAAAGTGTACTTTTACGCTTTCTAAAATTATAAACTTAACAAAATATAAGCTTTTATTGCTACCAAATTAAAACAAAGTATCTGTTCCGTACTATTCATCTTTCTTAAGTGATACAAATTGATAGAGGTTTTAATACATATATATTGATTGATAGATGATGAAATGGGTTTTATTAATATATATATATATATATGTATTTATTCATTTCTACCTGCGGTCTTGAATAGCATATAATCTTCTAGCTTATTGTGTTGAATCAAGTGTTTTAATAATTCCAAACCAACTAGAGCTTGGAAGGAAGATATAAAAATATATATAAAAGATCTCAAGCAAAGAAATCTAAGAAAAAAAAGTTTAAGATTAGATATAGGATTTCTTATTGTATTCACATAAGTAAAAAACTTTGATCTTACCTACAAATGTTTTAAAAATGTGTTTTTACAATAACTCATAAAGTATTTGAAAAATACTCACTATTAGATGAATTTTGGAGTGTTAATATGTTACTTTGAAAATTGGAATTTTGATATCTGAAATTTGAACTTCGAATTGAAAATATGTTAATCTGAAAAGAGGTCCCTCTGACAGAAGAATTTCATATTTAAAAATTTGAGTTTTGGATAACACATAAACTATGAAAAATGAAAAATTTGTCTGAAGATATATCAAAGTTCATCTGAAATAAAGTTTGAAAAGAATTCCAAGTCAATCCTCTGACAGACGAACTTTAATTTTGAAAAATTCAAATTTTGGAAAGATAGTTTATAAGTCTATTCAAATGCTCTTCTGACAGATGAACTTCAATTTTCAGAAATTCAAACTTTGAATTAAGTCTGATAAGAGATCTTTCTAACAGACAAACATTAGTATTTGAACATTCAAATTTTGAAAATAAGAACTTTTGTGCTATATTAAGTTGTTCACAGACGGATGAATTTTGAGCACTAAAATTCAAACTTTGAAGGCACTATAGTAATATGGAACAATTGTTCACACTTACTGAAGTACTTTAAACTTGGAAATTCATATGTTCCAATATAGAAACATTTGTCAAAAATGAAAATTTGAATTTTACTTTAGAATAGACGAACTTTGAAGTTCAATATTAAAGTCTTTAGCTTACGGTCTCTGTAAAATTTGCCTGTTCACTTCCCAAAATTCGAACTATGGATGTCAGCATAAAGCTGAATCTTCTTGTTGTATATCATGTATTGAACTAAAACAGACTAATGAATATCTTTTGAAGAGCATGGCTAAACTTACTAGGGGCAAAGATATGTTGTTTGCTTTAATGGGAAGTCAGAGAATTGCACAAGGAAAAACTGGACATGGCTATGATCTATGTGCAGCTAAAGAGAAGAAAAAACAGAAAAATCAAAATCTGTACATGAGGCATTTTCTAATGCTTACGTATTTATTCAATTCTTTTTTATAATATGATTAAGGTTTAATTTAGAAATTGGTTATTTATAATTATTTATTTATTTTTATTTAATTAAAAATATTTCAAATCTAAAATTAATGAATACATAATGATATTAATCATATGGTAGTGAATATTAACATATTAACATTGAATAGTGCTTTATCAATATGTGAGAATACTTTGTCATTATTTACTATTAATATAATTAATAGTATTAGTAATGGAGAAACTTTTGATTATGTTATAAAAATTAAAGAATTAAAAAGAAATAAAATAAAGTTATGAGATCAAAATAAAACTTAATGTTAGTTGAGAGACTAAAAGTGTAGTTTTGTCTTTACTAAAAATATAAACTTACCAAAATATTAGCTTTTATTGATACGAAATCTAAAACAAAGTATATGTTAGTAGACCATCATTTGTAAGTAATACAAATTTATTGAGGTTTTAAAACATATATATTGATTAATAGATGATGAAATGGGATTTATTAATATATATGTGTGTATATATATCATTTCTTCCTCCGGTCTTGAATACTATATAATCTTCTAGCTTATTGAACTGAACATATCCAAGGAAGCTCCATTTAAAATTTATGATTGCTGCTGTATTAATCTAAGGATGAATGAAGCTTCTTTTGGAATGCTATTTGGATTCTACTTAATTTGTGCTGAAGATATATATGTTGAGAAAATACATGCCTAATTGCTGCCTCATATTATTCCCAACATGGTTGCTGTACCATTAAAAATCTGGATTCAATTTTTTTTTTAAAAAAAGCTACTTCATGTCTCAATGTATCCAACATGCAGGCCTTTAATTGTCTTGAATTTGAGGACCAATTATAGATTAATTAATTTGGTGGAGGCTATCGGATGAGGCTATCTTCAATTAATGGTTCTTTGTTCAGTTTAATTTTATTCTTGCATCGTGAAGTCCAAGCATCAGAATGATATGATACTTAATGATTGGATGCACAAAAGTATAAACAACCACGCGCGTCTTTGTATTACATATATTGGGATTTTAATAGATTCTATTTTTATTTAATTTTTAACTTTTAGTATATTAATTTTAGAGTTGTGTGAAATTTCGGAATCTATAGCTAAAAGTACAATTTGGACATTGCCACAACCAATATTTAAGAAAAAAAAAAAGAAAATCAGTTCAATTCCTTTTTGAATTGCAAAAATTATTGGAAAATTACAGAAAAATAAATAATAAATCTTCATTTTTGTTTTTAAGTTTTTATGCTATCCATACATTTACCTCTTAATTATAAAAATTTTATGTAAAGTCACGATAGAATGAATAAAGTCATCCAACTGATTAAAAGATGTATTAAACTAATTAACAAGATATTTTGTGCAGAAATTTTTCATTAACAAATATATTATACTAAATATCTTCTTGTAATAAGAAAATAACATTCAATCGCAACGTTAAATGCCAATACAGTTTGAATGAAATTCAGCTTTACAAGTTAACCACAGCCTACACAATCCTTTCAGTAACAGTTATAATTAGCTGTGTCCTCTACAGTACACAGATCAGTAGATGGCTCCATTATTCATCTTGAAGACTCCAGATGCTGTCCTCCACAAAAGGAAGCGTGCTCTCTTGTATGTCATCAAGGCCATCCCAAAAGTCTTGATCCAAATCGGGCCATTGAACTTGGTTTTCTGGAGGATATGGAAGAGGAGGAGCTTCAGAGTTTGTTGATAGATGGGGATTCATGTCAATTGGATCCATTATCAACTTGGAGGGCACCATATTGTGAAGTTGTGGCTCTATTTGCTCTGTGGACTCCACTTCGGGGGATGTATTGACTGATGTAGTTATGTCCTCCAGAGAAGGAAGCATGTTCGAGGTCATGCAACCATAGTTTTCCTTATTATATTGTGACTGATCCGTTGATGAATTAGAGGGAATTTGTTGATTATAATGATGCATTGGCAGTGACTGATACATTATCTGGTTTTGACTCAGAGGTTCATGATTGTGGTTTGCAGAAGCGAGATCATGGATGCTCGCTCTTATCCTCTTTTTCTTGCTTTTATCGCTTTGGCGAATGTAGAATTTTTGAGCATGGCTAGCTATCTGAGTTGGTGTTTTTGTCACCACAACGTTTCTAGAAATATTCTTCCAATCTCCCTTGCCATATACCTCCAGACCTCTCAAGAATAACCTGTTAGAGAAAACATATACATATGGCTCCATAAGAAAAAGTTCTTTCCGATCTATATCTATTATTTCATTTAAAAAGGTTCATAAGAAAATCCATAAAATAAAGAACGCTCAAAAAGAACAATCAAATTTAAAGTAAGTACCTGTGTTCTTCCTCAGTCGTAGATGTGACCTTCTTTCTGCTGAGACCAGTATTCGTCGGTGGCTCAGAGTTGAACGGAATTTGGTTTGTGGAGTGCCAAATGAAGGGCCTTGGACCGTCTGACGTCGGAAACTCAGAGAACGCCGGAGTCTGTTGTACTTGATGATCAGCATCAATCTTGGCGACCTTGGTCTCGTTATATCGTTGCAATATCGTTTCCACGGACACGTGGCCACCCATCACGTCGGCGATCTTCTGCCAACGGTTTGGGCAGTCACGGGGATACAACTCCAGAGCTACCTTCAAGAGCGCGTCCTCCGCGGGAGTACACTGGTTGATCGTCATCCGCTGGATCTAAAGGCCAAGACTCACGAAAGCTATAGCCGAGATGAAAGAAATATGGATCGACTTGGAAACACAAAGAATTTGATAACAAAATTTAAAACTTTTCACACTATATTTATATATATATATAATATGGAGAGAGAGAGAGAGAGTCTGGTTGAAACAAGGAGAAGGGAAATAAATAAATAATTAATTTCAGATAAGATAAGCCAAACTTCAATTCAATTTGAATTGAATTCTAGAAAAAATTTGAACTCTGTTTATCTTGGTGAAAAGAAAGGAGAGATTTTATTCGTATCACACGCATGTGGCACAATATGATAAATTAAAAAAAAAAGAGTACTTAATTAGATGCCGCAAAATATGTTGGCAATGACATATATATATATATATATAATACCTAATCTATAAATGTGAAGCAAAAATTTGGTTCATAATTTCCTTTGAAACTTGGCTTTGGTCTCGAAAAAAAAAACAGAGAAAGAGTTAAAAAGAAAAAGAAGCTTCGCTATGATTCAATGGAAACTTTTTTATTGAAGAATATATTAATTTGAATAAATATGGTTGGCCTTAATCTAATTTTAATTACTCTTATCAATCATACGTAAAAGAAATTAAGCGAACAAGAAAAAATTAAATGAACCAAAAAATGAAATATTAGTTCTTGAACACTGAAATTAAGTGAAGGATATATTAATTTGATCCAGTATGATTGGCCTTAATCAAATCTATCTCTCTCTCATCCTTTTTAAATGTAACTGATCGAACTTATGTGTTTTAATCACACCGCTCTATCCTCAGTCAAGGTTTTAACCCCTGCGTTTTCGTGATGAACAATTTGGTCTTCTAAAAAGGAAAAGTAAAGTTTTGGTCCATTTACTTTAATATTAGGTTTATTTTTGTCACTTAACTTTATTTTTATTAATCCATTAATCTTCAAAATACTCTCAAAACTTCCTCTATTACTAACATCATTACCTATATTAAAATAAAATACTAATAATGCATTCCCAACAAAGCATTTTCTAATGCTTTCATATTTTTCCAACTCTTCTCTATAAAAAAAATCATATGATTAAGGTTTAATTTAGAAATTAGTTATTTGTAATTATTTATTTTAAATTACCTAAAAGTATTTCAAATCTAAAATTAATAAATACATAATGATATTAATGATATGATAGTGAATATTGACATGTTAACATTGAATAATACTTTATTACTTTGTCATCATTTACTATTAATATAATTAATATAATTAATATAATTAACAGTATTAGTAATGGAAAAACTTTTGATTATATTTTAAAAATTAGAGAATTAAACAGAAATAAAACAAAGTTATGACATTAAAATAAAATTTAGTGTAAAGTTGAGGAACTAAAAGTGTACTTTTACATTTGTTAGAAAAAAAAGTGTACTTTTACCCTTTCTAAAATTATAAACTTAACAAAATATAAGCTTTTATTGCTACCAAATTAAAACAAAGTATCTGTTCCGTACTATTCATCTTTCTTAAGTGATACAAATTGATAGAGGTTTTAATACATATATATTGATTGATAGATGATGAAATGGGTTTTATTAATATATATATATATGTATTTATTCATTTCTACCTGCGGTCTTGAATAGCATATAATCTTCTAGCTTATTGTGTTGAATCAAGTGTTTTGATAATTCCAAACCAACTAGAGCTTGGAAGGAAGATATAAAAAATATATAAAAGATCTCAAGCAAAGAAATCTAAGAAAAAAGAGTTTAAGATTAGATGTAGGATTTCTTATTGTATTCACATGAGTAAAAAGCTTTGATCTTACATACAAATGTTTTAAAAATGTGTTTTTACAATAACTCATAAAGCATTTGAAAAATACTCACTATTAGATAAATTTTGGAGTGTTAATATGTTACTTTGAAAATTGGAATTTTGATATCTGAAATTTGAACTTCGAATTGAAAATATGTTAATCTGAAAGAGGTCCCTCTGACAGAAGAATTTCATATTTAAAAAATTGAGTTTTGGATAACACATAAACTATGAAAAATGAAAAATTTGTCTGAAGATATATCAAAGTTCATCTGAAATAAAGTTTGAAAAGAATTCCAAGTCAATCCTCTGACAAACGAACTTTAATTTTGAAAAATTCAAATTTTGGAAAGATAGTTTATAAGTCTATTCAAATACTCTTCTGACAGATGAACTTCAATCTTCAGAAATTCAAACTTTGAATTAAGTCTGATAAGAGATCTCTCTAACAGACAAACATTAGTATTTGAACATTCAAATTTTGAAAATAAGAACTTTTGTGCTATATTAAGTTGTTCACAGACGGATGAATTTTGAGCACTAAAATTCAAACTTTGAAGGCACTATAGTTATATGGAACAATTGTTCACACTTACTGAAGTACTTTAAACTTGGAAATTCATATGTTCCAACATAGAAACATTTGTCAAAAGTAAAAAATTTGAATTTTGTTTTAGAACAGATAAACTTTGAAGTTAAACGTTAAAGTCTTTAGCTTACGGTCTCTGCAAAATTCGTCTGTTGACTCCCCAAAATTTGCACTGTGGATGTTAGATAAAACTGAATCTGCTTGTTATATATCATGTATTGAACTAAAGCAAACTAATGAATATCTTTTGAAGAGCATGTCTAGACTTACTAGGGGCAAAGATATATTGTTTACTTTAATGAGAAATCAGAGAATTGCACAAGGAAAAACTGGACATGGCTATAATCCATGTGCAGCTAAAGAGAAGAATAAAAAGAAAAATCAAAATCTGTACATGAATCATTTTCTAATACTTACATATTTATTCAATTCTTTTTTATAATATGATTAAGGTTTAATTTAGAAATTGGTTATTTATAATTATTTATTTTTTAATTTAATTAAAAATATTTCAAATCTAAAATTAGTGAATGCATAATGATATTGATCATATGGTAGTGATTATTAACATATTAACATTGAATAGTGCATTATCAACATGTGAGAATACTTTGTCATTATTTATTATTACTATAATTAATAGTATTACTAATGGAGAAACTTTTGATTATGTTTTAAAAATTAAAGGGTTAAAAAGAAATAAAATAAAGTTATGAGATCACAATAAAACTTAGTGTTAGTTGAGAGACTAAAAGTGTAGTTTTGTCTTTACTAAAAATATAAACTTACCAAAATATTAGCTTTTATTGATACAAAATCTAAAACAAAGTATATGTTAAGTAGACCCGTATTCATCATTTGTAAGTAATACAAGTTTCTTGAGGTTTAATTTAAAACATATATATTGATTAATAGATGATGAAATGGGATTTATTAATATATATGTGTGTATATATATCGTTTCTTCCTCCGGTCTTGAATACTATATAATCTTCTAGCTTATTGAACTGAACATATCCAAGGAAGCCCCATTTAAAATTTATGATTGCTGCTGTATTAATCTAAGCATGAATGAAGCTTCTTTTGGAATGCTCTTTGGATTCTACTTAATTTGTGCTGAAGATATATATGTTGAGAAAATACATGCCTAATTGCTGCCTCATATTATGCCCAACATGGTTGCTGTACCATTAAAAATCTGGATTCAATTTTTTTAAAAAAAAAAGCTACTTCATGTCTCAATGTATCCAACATGCAGGCCTTTAATTGTCTTGAATTTGAGGACCAATTATAGATTAATTAATTTGGTGGAGGCTATCGGATGAGGCTATCTTCAATTAATGGTTCTTTGTTCAGTTTAATTTTATTCTTGCATCGTGAAGTCCAAGCATCAGAATGATATGATACTTAATGATTGGATGCACAAAAGTATAAACAACCACGCGCGTCTTTGTATTACATATATTGGGATTTTAATAGATTCTATTTTTATTTAATTTTTAACTTTTAGTATATTAATTTTAGAGTTGTGTGAAATTTCGGAATCTATAGCTAAAAGTACAATTTGGACATTGCCACAACCAATATTTAAGAAAAAAAAAAAGAAAATCAGTTCAATTCCTTTTTGAATTGCAAAAATTATTGGAAAATTACAGAAAAATAAATAATAAATCTTCATTTTTGTTTTTAAGTTTTTGTGCTAACCATACATTTACCTCTTAATTATAAAAATTTTAAGAAAAGTCACGATAGAATGAATAAAGTCATCCAACTGATTAAAAGATGTATTAAACTAATTAACAAGATATTTTGTGCAGAAATTTTTCATTAACAAATATATTATACTAAATATCTTCTTGTAATAAGAAAATAACATTCAATCGCAACGTTAAATGCCAATACAGTTTGAATGAAATTCAGCTTTACAAGTTAACCACAGCCTACACAATCCTTTCAGTAACAGTTATAATTAGCTGTGTCCTCTACAGTACACAGATCAGTAGATGGCTCCATTATTCATCTTGAAGACTCCAGATGCTGTCCTCCACAAAAGGAAGCGTGCTCTCTTGTATGTCATCAAGGCCATCCCAAAAGTCTTGATCCAAATCGGGCCATTGAACTTGGTTTTCTGGAGGATATGGAAGAGGAGGAGCTTCAGAGATTGTTGATAGATGGGGATTCATGTCAATTGGATCCATTATCAACTTGGAGGGCACCATATTGTGAAGTTGTGGCTCTATTTGCTCTGTGGACTCCACTTCGAGGGATGTATTTAATGATGTAGTTATGTCCTCCAGAGAAGGACGCACGTTCGAGGTCATGCAACCATAGTTTTCCTTATTATCTTGTGACTGATCCGTTGATAAATTAGAGGGAATTTGTCGATTATAATGATGCATTGGCAGTGACTGATACATTATCTGGCTTTGACTCAGAGGTTCATGATTGAGGTTTGCAGAAGCGATATCATGGATGCTCGCTCTTATCCTCTTTTTCTTGCTTTTATCGCTTTGGCGAACGTAGAATTTTTGAGCATGGCTAGCTATCTGAGTTGGTGTTTTTGTCACCACAACGTTTCTAGAAATATTCTTCCAATCTCCCTTGCCATATATCTCCAGACCTCTCAAGAATAACCTGTTAGAGAAAACATATACATATGGCTCCATAAGAAAAAGTTCTTTCCGATCTTTATCTATTATTTCATTTAAAGAGGTTCATAAGAAAATCCATAAAATAAAGAACGCTCAAAAAGAACAAATCAAATTTAAAGAATGTACCTGTGTTCTTCCTCAGTCGTAGATGTGACCTTCTTTCTGCTGAGATCAGTATTCGTCGGTGGCTCAGAGTTGAACGGAATTTGATTTGTGGAGTGCCAAATGAAGGGACTTGGACCGTCTGACGTCGGAAACTCAGAGAACGCCGGAGTCTGTTGTACTTGATGTTCAGCATCAATCTTGGCGACCTTGGTCTCGTTATATCGTTGCAATATCGCCTCCACGGACACGTAGCCACCCATCACGTCGGCGATCTTCTGCCAACGGTTTGGGCAGTCACGGGGATACAACTCCAGAGCTACCTTCAAGGGCGCGTCCTCCGCGGGAGTGCACTGGTTGATCGTCATCCGCTGGATCTAAAGGCCAAGACTCACGAAAGCTATAGCCGAGATGAAAGAAATATGGATCGACTTGGAAACTCAAGAATTTGATAACAAAATTTAAAACTTTTCACACTATATATATATAATATGTGGAGAGAAAGAGAGAGAGAGTCTGGTTGAAACAAGGAGAAGGGAAATTAATAGTTAATTAATTTCAGATAAGATAAGCCAAACTTCAATTCAATCTGAATTGAATTTTAGAAAAAAAACGGAACTCAGGTTTTTACCTTTTTTCTTAATTTTTCATTTTAATTTTGTATATTAATTTTAAAGATCATAGTAATAATACTGGTTCTTTTAAACATATATAATTGTTTGCTTTTGGCCAACCATGTTAAAGATAATTGTCATATATAAATTTTTAATTTGTATGCGATATTTATGCATGATATTATAACGGAGAGATTTTTTTCCAATACATTTTACTTATCTCTTTAATTTATAGTTTATATATTTATTATTTTATTGTCTTATAACACGCACGCTGCACAATATAAGAAATTAAAAAAAAAAAGGAGTATTCAGATGGGGCAAAACATGGTTGACAATGACATATAATCTATAAATGTGGAGCAACCCCACTAAACTGTCCAAATTGTATATATGGTAGGATTTTATGATTTTGATTTACTTTTGATTAATTTCATTGCTACAATTTGATTCATTAGTAATTTATTTTTATAGTTTATTGCAAAAAAAATTATATTTTATGAAACAATGTGCAATGCGTCAAAACTTTATAAACCACTCAAATAATTCACGCGACATAAGGTTGTTTTGATGTCATTTTTCTTATATGAGAAAATATGGTTCATATCATCATATGCAAAAACAGAAAAATAAAAGGAAACTTGGCTTGGAAGATAATACAAGCAATATATAGATTCGGGTTTTTTTTTAGCAAAATATAATAAAACATATAATATTTACCAATTATTACTAATTAATCTTCTTTCTCATTTTATAATTAATCATTTTTTCAATTAATTATTAAATTTACATTTTCATAATTAGTAAATATTTTCTACTTTATTATAGTGTTAATTGTTTCTAATAATTATTATTTGCTTATTATTTTTTTAATTATTTACTAATATTTTTAGACCTTTAATTAAAATTTTTATCATTTTAAAGATTATTCACCAATAATAATGATCCAATATTCTTTATTTAATGTTTATTTAATTATTTTTAATAATATAACAATTATTAGTAATTTATATTATAAACTATCATTCTTTATAATTATTATACAAATCATTAATTAATTTCACCAATCATTATACAATTATGCATTTCCTTCAAGATTTCAGTAACGGCTGATCTGACCAAAACTTCTAAAAAAAGAAATGGAAAAACCAAAGCAAAGTTGAATGAATAACCTTGTGACTCTTGTATTACAAAAAAATAGCAAGAGCAAAGTCGAATGGGTCTGTTTATTTATAAAAAAGGAAAAGTTGATTGGAAACCCATTGGACTTGCTTTTTAAAAAATTAACGTTGGCAACTGGCAAGTCATATATCAGTCATTTGATTTCTTCAACAGCCACGGCGTCTCACTTCATGTGTTACACTATCATAAGGAAAAAAAGATAAGTTAGGATTTGATAGGAAAGATATTTTTCATCAATCAAGATTTCTACTTAAAAATTTAATTTATCTTACTTAGAAATTAATTCATAATACTTACAAATTTTTAAATAGTGTCATAATTGAGAAATATTACTTGGAAGAAAGTGTAGATCACTGTTATGTTGGATTGAACTTGGAGAGCGGATTCTATTAAGCTCAGATATTGTAGACCAAACCTCTCAACAAATAGAGAGCATTCAACAAAATGTTTTTGCAATATTTAATATAACATAAGTTTTGATGATGATAAATATAGAGTAATAAGGAATAAATACATCATATGTATCTGACATATATAATGTTCCTTAAAGAAATAAAATGTGCATTAGCATATATTTAATTATAGTTATAATGTATATATCATGCCATGTGCAAATATATCCACTGTAGTTTTATAATGAATAATATAAGTTAGATATATAAACTGGACTAACTACTTGATTTGTAAGTGCAATATATTAAATATAAGATGGTCCAAATAAAAAAAAGTGAGCATTGGAATACAGAAGTGGAAATCAATATCATGCCTCACTCAAGAAAGAAGAAAAGAAAGGATGCTCCAAAAATTGAAGATAAGAAAGAAGCATGCCAAGAAGAAAATGACCAAGTGGAAGTGGAACTTAACATTTGAAGACCTAGTCACTAGATATATTTTGTTTCCACTTAGGTCTTGAGGTGGGATTAATCTTTGAAAATTACTTAATCTTGTTACCATATATTTTAAATGAGTTAAATTAAGTAAATCCGATGTTAGCATATGTTAGATTTGAAAAACTTTGACTGACAGATGAATTTTGAGTAGTTAAATTTCATGTGCTTTGTGAAAATACAAACTTTGCTAACTGAAATTTCAAGTTCCAGAGATATCACCTCTGACAGACGAATTTCAAGTATTGAAATTCGAATTTTGAGTTAAGCATAGTTAGTAAAATGTGCAAAATTCGTCTGAAGTCATGACAAAGTTTATATGATAATTAAGCACTAAAAGGGTTCAAAAACATTCCCTCTGATAGATAAATTTTGGATTTCAAAATTTGAACTTTAAAATAAAACTCAATGATTTACAATTGCATTTGATTAACTCAAGAAGTTTTGGGTATCAAAGTAACATATCCTTACTTTTAAACATAGTGAAATATGGTTTTCAAGAATCTAGAATTTGATGTAACATCCTACCTCCACTAGTAACCAATACTCACAAAATCCAACCAAACAACTCCAAATAACATCTCACAGCCTCAAACCAGCGGAAACGAACCCCAAAAATACCGAATTTTGGGCTGGGGCCACGGCCGCTACAGTATTGCCACGGCTCCAGCTTTCTCTGAAACCTGCCTCGCTACTGGACGGCTGGCGCCGCGGTGCCCCCTTGCTGATGTCCCACATCAGCACTTCAACACTTTGGGGCAAACTTCCAACGCGCATAACTTTATGCTCCGACCTCCGATTGATTTGATTCCAACTCCTACAAGTCAATCTAGTCCCAATCTAACCACAGACACCACTTTCACCTCAATCCAACTCCGTATGGAGATTCTGGACCCTTGACGCCATTTTGACCACTTATTGGCCCAAACTCACCACTAACCAACCTCAATTGTCACCAAAGACAACTGGTCACTCTAAGACCATTCATACAGGTCTTAAATCTCCAAACCAACCTGTCCAAAGAGGTTTCCCCTCAAAGGAACCACTCCTCAGAGTTTTGACCCCCTTGAACCTCAACATGACAAGATGGGCTACATGCCCTAAAACACAACAACCAGGCCCAAGCCACTCTGGGCTCACCAATACTACCATACCAACTTCCACACACCTAACACTCTCAGAACACCAACATAACACATTCCATAATACATAATCAAACATACATTCATCCCTAACAATCCTATCAATCTCATATATCCAATACACACTTTCTACCCTACTTGGCACATAATACATTAACCAAAAAAATACAAACACTACATAGACTTCCCACGTACACAGCTACTCTCTTTGCTTCTTCGGACTAGTGCCAGAACCTTCACCTGAAAGGGTTAGTCATGGGAGAGGGTGGGGTGAGACAATGTCTCAGTAACCGGGATCAACCACACATAAACATATATATATATATACACAGATATGAATGATAAAACATATGAATGCAATGAAAAATGCATGGTATGCATGTCGTTCTCTCCGGGACTTCCATCCTTATCCTCCCTAACACACACGTACATATAACCCATCCTTATTCTCCCTAACACACATATACAATCCACCCTTATCCTCCCTAACATATACATACATCACATACTCCAACCTTATTCTCCCTAACACACATATACAATCCACCCTTATCCTCCCTAACATATACATACATCACATACTCCAACCTTATTCTCCCTAACAATTTCATTTATCATCATATATCATACATTATCACATCATCACCACTTTATTCGTCATATATATCGATGTAACAATAACATGTGGTGATGCTAATGTATCATCATCATCATCATGATCGTCATAACGTCTATACATCACATCATATCACATCTACTATACACATACCACGATATATAAAAACAACACACACATATATCACTATCGTGGTATGAGAAAGACATGCATATATACATAACTATACCTACTATCGTATAGAACCACATAAACAAACACCCGGTTACCTCAGGTTGTCAATACCACACTCAGGCAAGTTCCACACGCTTTCTTGAACTTCAATATGCTTGAGCCTCACACAGCTAACCAAATAACCTTCATAATACATAATTCTCCCATTAACATAATATACCCATAATCATAATATCACAATCTAACCACTTTAGGTTTAACCCAAAGTTCCAATACTTCTTTCATGCATCAATAAACTCTTAGGGACCCTTCAAATACTACTCAAATACATACATATTGGATTCCCAAGAGTTCTAACCGAAAACAACCTAAGGTTAAGCTCAAATCACACACAAACCCTTCCAAACTCGAATCCAATCATCAAGAACATCAAAACACACTTTATTAACCTCATTTAAACCATTTCAATCGGTGGATCTCGTCACAAACCGAAAACCCAACCTCAAAACCAAAAACCCTAAATTTCCACCGAATAAAAATGGAGAGGGAGGTGTAGAAGTAATTTACCAACTAAAATCCAAGCTCCCTCGGTCTGAAATCACCCCTGGACGCCGGAGATTCAAACCCTAGCATAGCTCTTTCGTGATCTCCTTCGGTTTCCTTTTGTTTCTTTTCTGTCCGAGTGTCCGAAATGATCCGATTTTAAGCAAAAATCTTGACTCTCACCGCGGCTCCATACATCTCGCCGCGGCTCCTCCATAGAATTTTCGAAAAACGCTACTAGAAGTCTCTCGCCGCGGCGGCCCTACTCCTCGCCGTGGCGCGGAGCCCCTTTTCTGTTTCCTCTTGAACCATGTCCGTCCTACTTCCTCTTATTCTGAACACAAAACCAATAAAGATATCATGAGGGGCGTTACATTTGACCTTTAATTAGTATTTCTAATACATCTCTCAAAAGACATACGAGTTTGATGTAAAACTTATTTCATATGAAATTAGACTTAATAAGCTTTTCAAAGAAGGTTATTTTACTTAAAATAAAATTCATATGAAAAGCTATGGTCATTTAAAGTTGAGTAATGAGATATGAACTTTAAGTTTTAACCTTCTATCATTATTTTGATCATATCTCACATAATACATTTGTTTTTGAAGTGAAACTTCTTTCATTTAAAATTATACATTGAGAGCTTTCCAACCATAGGTTATTTGCTTAATTTGGAATTAAAATGAGAGAGTTATAGCTTCTGTAAAATTGTCTACAGTGCAAAGTTTGAAGTTATAGAGGTTCCGTCTCCGACAGACGAATTTCGGGCCTCCAAAATTTGAATTTCGAAGAGAACTTTTATGTTATATTGTGCTTGCCACTAACAGACAAATTTTGGCTTCTGAAATTCGAACTTCAAGTTTAACAGACAAATTTTGGCTTTCAAAATTCAAATTTTGAAACTCCAGAATGTGAAAATACTTCTAGAATAGCTAACAGACATATTTTCACATCTAAAATTTGAACTTCAAGTCTAACAGACAAATTTTGGCTTTTAAAATTTGAATTTCGAAGAGAACTTTTATGTTATGTTGTGCTTGCCACTAATAGACAAATTTTGGCTTCTGAAATTCGAATTTCAAGTTTAACAGACAAATTTTGGCTTTCAA
Organism: Adenanthera pavonina; assembly: GCA_026686845.1. Classification (NCBI taxonomy): domain Eukaryota; kingdom Viridiplantae; phylum Streptophyta; class Magnoliopsida; order Fabales; family Fabaceae; genus Adenanthera; species Adenanthera pavonina. The sequence goes on from JAIVEN010000006.1 coordinate 38,055,273, forward strand.
AATTCAAATTTCGAAACTCCAAAATGTGAAAATACTTCTAGAATAGCTAACAGACGTATTTTCACATCTAAAATTTGAAATTCAAGTCTAACAGACATATTTTGGAAATTAGAATTTCAAATCCCCAGAATGTGAAAATACTTCTGGAATAGCAAACCGACGAATTTCCACATCCAAAATTTGAATTTCGAAAGGAAAAACTTATGCCATATTAAGTTGCTCACTGACAGATGAATTTTGGGCACCCAAATTCGAACTTCGAAGGCACAGTATCAATATGAAACAACTGTTCACACTTACTAGAAGAACTTTAAACTTGAAAATTCATATGTTCCAACATAGAAACATTTGTCAAAGATGAAAATTTAAATTTTGCTTTAAAATAGATAAACTTCGAAGTTTAACGTTAAAGTCTTTAACTTGTGGTCTCTGTGAAATTCATATATTGACACCCAAAATTCGAATTTCAGAGTGTCAACGCATTAAATGTGGTTTGTGAACAGCTAGTTTTACAGAGTAACCATTGGGTAATGTCTCTAACGGCTAGATCTTGTATCTAATGTCTAGTTATACTAGAAATCTATAAATAGAACATCATTTGAATTTATAGGTAACATTCTTAAGAAAGTTTATGCAAAAATGTTGCAACAATCTGTAAAATCTTTTTCTCTTAGCATTGTTTAAAAATCCCACCTCAATAGAGTGATCTTTCAATGTATTATCTACTCTTGAAGAGAGTTGTCATTCTGTAAACATTTCTTTCTACATATTTTGGGTAGAATCTTAGTATGTGGAAACATTAAGGGATTTACACATTTTGTAAGGGTGTAGGGAGAGTAGCTTCATAAGTGCCCACTGAAACTTGTGGGATGTACTGAGGTTTCATGGGTGCCCGGATCAAACTTGTGGGATATAGTGGAAAATCCCAAGTGGTGGCTTGAGGATTGGATGTAGGCCAAGTGGTTGGGCTGAACCAGTATAAATTGTTGTGTATTATTCTTTATCTTCTTTATTTAGTTGCTACACATAACTCTCTCTGTTTATCCCTGTTTTGCTGCTCTCTTAGTGAAATTGGGTTATGATCCAAAAAGAGCAAAAATCTTGCATCACCCAATTCATCCCCCCTCTTGGGTGACCAGCCAACCTAACACTTTTGACTGCTTAGAGTTGGTAGACGAGTTATGCAGATTGGAGGAGGAGACCATTAGAATTTTATGCCGAAGATCATGTATTTTTGAAGATCACTCCTATTACAGGTGTTGGAAGATTAATTTGAGCGAAGAAGCTGACTCCTTAATATATAGGTCCATACCAAATTTTGGAGCAAATTAGGCCAGCAGCGTATCGAGTGGCGCTACTGTCTAATCTCATAGGGTTGCACGATATTTTTCACGTGTCTCAAATTAAGAAGTACCATCCTGATCTGTCTCATATCGATGATGAGGAAGTTCAATTGCAAGAGGATCTGACTTTTAAGGTTACGCTGCTGCAAATTATTAATATAAAGGTGAAGCAGCTGAAAAATAAGACTATCAAACTAGTGAAGGTGCTGTTGAACGGCCTGACATCCAATGACGTCACGTGAGAGAAAAAAGAATACTTGCAAAGGAGATATCCTGAGCTTTTTAGCTTGAGGTAAGAGTTTGAAATTTCATGGGCAAAATTTTTATAAGGAGAAGATAATGTAATAATCCTCAGTATACTATCCTACACTTAGTTTCAAGCTAGTGAGAAGTATACTTGATTATGTGTTTAGGACTAGAGGAACTAGGACGGAGGATGAGCAAGTAGAAGGAGGAAACACTCCATTCACGGTGAGAGCAAGGCCGCAACAGTGAACAAGTTGAAAACTTGGAAAACTTTTTGCACAAAAAAGCTCTATGTTGTGGCAAACTTACCTCCTGCCGTGGTGCTAGACCGAAAATTTGTTTAAATCAGATGAGTTTCAGTCAGACGAAATAGAAAGAATTGAAGAGGAAGGAGAGTTGCTCTGCTAGGGCTTCATGATTCTAGCCTTGAGGATCAACTTTCAGATCTTGGAGGCTTGCATTTCAGTTGGTAAGTGATTTCTCCCTTCTCTCCTCTCTTTTCTCTCCATTTTTAGATTGGAATTTAGGTTTAAGCTTGAAGGATTAGTTAGGTCGAGATTCTACAGACTAAAATGGGTATAAACGGATCAATGAACTGTAGTTTGGTGTTATTAAGGCTTGGTCATAAGTTTAAGAGGGATTATGCATGATTTATGAGTTTAAGAGGTATGGGTCATTAATGTTAGTTCATGTGTCTGTGGGCTAGATTAGCCATATGTGTGAGCCCAAAAGGGATTTTGAGCTTTATTTGTATGTTTTGGGCCATAGAGCTCATTATGTGAATTTGGGATTCAATGGGGTCAAATTTTGGAGGAGTGGTTTCTTTGGGGTCAAACCTCCTTGGACAAGTTAATTATGTAATTTAGACCTATGTGAATAATCCTTGGGAGTCAATTTGCCTTTGTTGACAATTGGAGGTAGTTGGTTGTGAATTTTACCCAAAAAGTAACTAAATCAACCATGGAGTCCAAATCTCCATATGGAGATGGATTTGAGTGAAACTAGTTTCTGTGGTTAGATTGGAACGAGATTGATCTGTAGAAGTTAGAATCAAGTCAATTGGAGGTCAAAGCACAAAGTTATGTGCATTGAAATTTTGCCTCAAAAAATTAGCAACTTGCTGATATGGTATTAGCAAGGGGCGTCATGGCACCAGAAGCTTGGCCGAGGCACCAAGCGGTTCTGCCTCTCCCAAGCCATAGTGGCATTGTAGCTTACCACAGTACAGCCCTATCCTAGTCCTATTTGAAGTTTTTCTATGTTTTTAAGGTTTTTAAGTGTTAATTTAGGGTGTTTTAGAGTAAAGCATTACATAAGTCTACTAAGTAATGATCTGTGAGTAGAAAAAGTGGTGGTAGAAAGTCAGATTGGATAAATTGATGTTTAAAACGATCGTTGCTTAGGGAAAATCTTAACATCAATGATATGGAAAGAGAAAGTTGTCGATTGAAAAAGGCATATGTGAATAGAGTAATATGAAGATTTGGTTAACAAGAATTACCAAAGAAGGTCAATGCGTAAGGGGTCTAATTATAGAAGAACTATATCTTACAAAGGGACTTGGACAAGTAGTTGGTATGGCAAAAATGTCATGAGAAAATGACGTTTTCCTCTTAATTTAGCAATAAGGAGTGAATTTATGAAGTAATTAAGACAAGTTATGGAAATTGGTGGCGTTTAATTAATGGAGCCTTGTCAATGTAAATATGGTGGTTGGTGCAATCCGAATCTTAAGAGAAATGATTAGAAGCGACTAGTCATTTGCATAGACAAGTGATTATATGGACAAGTATGGGAAAAAGAATCATGTGCCCTTGAAGTTTTGTCTGAATGTTTGTGTGATAAGTTTGTTGTAGGGTGAAGCAATTCATAGCGAGATATTTATCCAACCCATCTTATGTTTAGGAATATAAGGAAGATTCAACATTATGGTCAATTATTCGATATAAGTCGCATGAATATGTGGATGTTAAAGTGAAGTAAGAGAGAGCATTTCATCAAATTTCTTTATGGTTGAAGAAAGCAATTAAGAATTGGAAGAATTAATGTGGAAGGAATATGTTTGTTCACGGTTGAGGTTATTGTTTTTAAATTTCAAAGATGAAATTTCTTTTAAAGAGGAGATAATGTAACAACCCTCAACATGTGGCCTTGGACTTAATTATAGGCTCATGAAAAGTTGCATTGTATCTTGTATAGCACTAGAAAGACCAAGACTAGAGGAAGGATCAAAATGGAACAATTTTGAAATGTGAAACAGAAAAGCATCACGCCGCGACAAGGTGCAGAACAATCATGGTGAAATACTCATAGTAAATTTATTAGTTTCAAGCCGAGACTTTTCACACTGTGGCGATATAAATGGCACCGCAGTGTGAGTCACAAAAATCATTTAAATCAAAACACAAACCAGTCAAACAAAAGAAATAAAAATGGAAGAAGGAAGAGGATTTCTCTACTAGGGTTTGGAAGATTCGACCTTAGGGAGATATTTTCAAACTCTATGAGCCTCAATCTTGATTGGTAAGTGGATTCTTGTTCCTTTTGCTCTCTTTTCTATTCATTTCTAGCTTGAACATGTAGGAGTATGCTTAGGTTCAACTTTATGGATAATTCTACCAATTAAAATGGTTGCAAATGGATTATTGAAGTGTTATTTAATATCCTTAAGGCTTGGGTATGAGTTTTGGACGGTTTGTGATTGATTTGTATGAAACCCTAGCCTTGAATCCTTTGGGATTATATGGAATCCACATTGTATGTGGTTGTTTATGATATGAATAAGTAATTGGGGCTTATTAGGTGTTGGTGTTATTGGGATTATGGATTATGCCTGAATAATTGAATTGTGGATTTTGATTAATATATATAGTATATTAACTAAAGGAATTATGGTGTTGTAGTGTATAATTGGTTAATTGAAAGTCTGTGATTCATGGTTGGTACTTAAGAGGCTTGCTCAATTCCTTTATATGCGTCATGTCAGCAATTTGAGGTAACCGAGTGTATATGTATGTGTGTTAATCATTGGTTTTGTGTTTATGTATATATATGCATATTTCTTTTCATACCATGATATTGTTGTGTGTATGTGGTTTCTTTTTATATCGTGGTATCTACATGGCTAGTAGAGGTATGTGAATTTTGTCCCTTGATGCTCATGTGTGTTAATGATTAATATGATGATATGTGTGTGTGTGTGTGTGTGTGTGTGTGTGTGTGTGTGTACAATTCTATAGCATGCCCACATGATAACATGCTAGCATGACATTGAGTATGATTATGATAATAATTATGATTACATAGTAATATAAACATGTGGCATGGCATTGAGCATCATCCCTGCGTTGAGCATAGTGAGATATGGTGAATTGGGTGGTGATGATGAGTTGAGATATGATGATGATATGATATGATGATATATGAAATGATGATATGGTGATACATCCTTGCAACTAAATCCTCTCTTATGGCTAGGAGAGCCAGGTGACAGTGGATTGCACCTTCCCTAAATTACCACCAATTGGGTGATCCATGGGAAAGAGAATCACAGTCCAAACATTAGTATAGTCTTTAGCTGAGTCATGCTGGTGTGAGTTAAGCTTAGTGATGTTTCAGAATCAGTCTTTACCAATTATTAGAAGGGAATCACTTATCGGGTATGTCTTATAACTATACTAGCCCATGGTTCTAACCGTATATAAGGGAGATCATGCATACTGACATTTGCATTGCATTATATCATATGCATACATTATAGATATACATGTTATACCTATCGTGTCCATTGTATATTATGTGTGCTTCCCAGTTACTAAGACTTTGTCTCCCACCTGTTGTGGTTAACATTTTAGGAGAAGACTATAGTACTAGTCCAGAGAAGGCTAAGAAGTCTTAGTTCCCTCTATTGCTCAGGAATACATGCGCTGGTAGCCGGTGTGTATAACAGTTAGTTTATGTATTCATTTTGTGCCAAGTGGTCTTGGTTGTATGTTTTTCCTGTTCTGAGTATTCCTAGGGAGTATTATTGGTATATGGTATGATGATACTATGTAAATGATATTGAGTGATGATGAATGATATAGATGTAGCTATTGCCAAGTTTGTGGTTTATGTACATGTGATGTGATTCTGGACCTTGGTATGGGTCAGTGTGTGCTGGGTATGCCAGAATGCTTTTGTTAAGCCTGATTAGTTGTAGAAGTAAACCCAAAGTGGGTTTTGAGCCTAGTATGTGTAAATTGGGCACATAGCTCATTGTATTGATTTAAGGTTCAAGGGGGGTCAAAATTCGAAGGAGTAGTTTCTCCGAGGTGAAACCTCATTGAACAAGTTGGTTATTTCTTTTATGACCTACGAGAAGGGTCCTATGCTAACAAATGGCTATTGGTAGAAATTAGGAGTGTTAGGTTGTGAATTCTAGGTAAAAAATGAACAAATCGGTCAAGGGCATTCAAAATCTCCATCCAAAGATGGATTAAGGTAAAATTAGTGTTTATCACTAGATTGGGATGAGAGTAACATGCAAGAGTTGGAATCAGGTTAATCGAAAGCCCAAGTAGAAAGTGGTACACATCAAAAGTTTGCCCCAAAACTTAACAAATTGCTCATACAGTTTTTGATACAGGCACCACGGTGCCATCTCCATGGCCGCTGCGCCAGTCTTACTATCCATCTTCCTCTTGAACTTGAGAGCTTCCACACCATGGTAGTACTATTGAGGTTGTGGCTCCAACTCTGTTTCACCCTATTTTGTCCTGTTTGGTCAGTTTTTAGTTGTGTGTAGTGGTTTTCGGGGATGTTTTTCATTAAGATATTACACAAATCATTGTAAGTATAACACTACACCAAAACAAGGATTTTCTCACAGTCTAAAACTGTGAGAAACTCCACTAAAATCCATGAGAAAACCACTTTTCATGGATTTTCTCATGCATAACCACTAGTCAGAAAAAGACTCAAAGGAAAATAATTTGTCACAGCCTGAGGCGTGAGAAACCATTTCTCATAAATCCATTTTGTGAGAAACATTCTCACATAAACAACATCCATGAGAAAGATTGAAAATGTGAGAATATTGTGAACACAATCTTCTCACACATTGTGTCTATGAGAAATTTTCTCATAGCCTACATGCGTGAGAAACTTGACAATTTTCTCACGGTTTAACTCTGTGAGAAAATTTCTCACAAACTTAATCTGTGAGGAACATCCATAATCTTTTTACAAATTAAGTCTGCAAGAAAATTTCTCATAGCTTAAAAGTATGAGAATCTTTTAAATTTTCTCACAGTTTAGGTCTGTAAGATAGTTTCTCGCTGATCAAATCCGTGAGAAATGAAGATATTTCTCACACATATGTGCCATGAGAAATTCGTGAGAATTCTGTAGTCCATCTATTATCAGTTTTCTTTCAATCCCTATTTAATTGAACCTGTGAAACAGTATATGCAACCAAATGAACACAAGGTCAGAAATTTGAAATTCTACTTATATTTAATATTAAAAATCACAAAAAGCTTTTAATTTTAACATAGGAAATCAAATGTATCAAGTCTAAATGAATGTACTGCATACAAAAGTATCAAATACATAGCCCCATAACTACTCTTCACTCCCACCATCATCATTGGTACCATCACTATCAGCACCATCACTCTTATCAGTACCATCACTATCAACACCATCACTATCATCGTTTCGTGAACGCTTGGAAGTACCAGCCTTAGTGTTAGCTACATGAGCCATAATCATTTGAAATTCTTGTTCCATCCTTGACTCTTGAGCTTTATATTCTTCATCTCTAACTTTTATTTCAACCCTAACTTTTTGAAGGCTTTCTTCATAGAATTTCTTCTAGTCTTCCATCTCCTTTTTCAATTGTGCTATCTCCCCAAAGTTGTTTCCAGTGCTTGAGTTGTCAAAAGCAATGAGTCTGACTTGGGATCTGAGTCCATGAACATGGCCTTTTTTTATTTTTGCCACCTACAACCTTCAACCATAAATCTAAATCACATGCATTTAAGTCAGGCTCTTGACTCTCTTTCAATCACTCGAACTCATTCTGCATTAAGAAAAAGTTCAAGTTTAATCTTTCAATTTACGTAACTAATCGGAATGTCCAGGAAATTAAAAAACTTGATAATTATTGGGAACAAAACAGTGATAAGTGATTTCCAAAGATAACATTTTTGCATCCACTCCAGTCAAATAAGTCAAAGGGAATTTCCCACATCATAACAAATTTTTCATAAAATAATAGCAGACTTCAATGTTATTGAAAAAACTTATCCTTGAAAAACATTTTCCTCTAAAACTATAAATTCTTCCCAATAACAATAGATCAAATGAAGATACTAAATATAAGAACTGTTAGAGTTCACTTGAATTTTGGCAATGTAAACTCCACCTAAAAGGAAAATGAAAATGGTGTTCAGGAGTGATTTCATAAAGATTGTTCAATAGTCATTATGCGTTTAAACTAGCTTGAATAGAAAGCAAAGTAGGCACAAGATACCTGAAAAGATTTGGACACGGAATAGGTTGATTGTAACGTGACTCAATTTTGGAACTTTATGGATTATTTGAGAAAAGGGAAGAGTAGAGACAATAGATCAAGGAAACTTACGTAAAACAAGCATTCATTCAATCACCTATATTTTGTAGAGCATTAAAAAGATCTACAACTTTCATGTCCATCTCATTGCATAGCTTTATACAAGCTTCTGAATAGCTTTGGTGTAACATCCCTAAAATATTAGATAACTAAAAATGCATAGAGAATTTACAAAAATGGGCAAACACCGTTTTATGTGTAATAGGGTAAAGAGGTCATTTTTCCTGATTGGATGGAAAAATGAGAAATTACATTTTTGCCCCTAAGAAATATGGAAATGACGATTTCGTCCCTAAGGGAAAAAAAAGAAAAGAAAAAAAAAAGAAAGAAAGAACGAAAGAAAAGACGAAGGCGGTGGACGCAAGCAGGAATTGAAACCAATTTTATTAATTTTGGGGTAAATTACACCTAATGACTCGAAAGTTTTAAAAATTATAAATTAGTCCCGGGTTAAGGACATTTTTGTAAATATGAAAAATTATAGTCAAAATGAAGCTCTCAATGAGTTAGACCTAATGAAATATAATATGAAATTTATTAAGGTCAAAATCATATTTATTGGGTGATTAGGATTTAATATTAATATTTTACCCGATAAAAGTCAGTTTAGACTGCAGGAAAAGGCAGTATTGATCCAAGGACAATGATTGGACTTTGTTAAAATATATTTTGGGTCTAGATAATGGTTTTGGACTAAAAGTAATGGTTGGAAAAGTTTTTTAAAAGAAAAGTAAATGAAAATAGAAATAAAAGTAAATTAAGTTATTATATTATATAATTATCATCTTAAACCATCATTTCATCTTCCCCCACGAGAAAAGGACGCTGGTTCAGTGGAGAAGAAGCCAGGAACGCGTGAGAGAGAGAGAGAGCAAAGGGGAAAAGAGAATATTACAAGATTTATCCCAAAACTTCAAGGTATTATCTTACAACCCTTTTCTTGTGTCTCCTAGCAATTTTGAGGGATTTTAATGGTTATTTTCCCTCTATTTTCTTACTGAAAGTTTCTACCTAGAGAGAGAGTAGAGAGAGAAAATGAAGGTATGGAAAAACTAAGCCATGAAAAGGGTTATATAGGCCATAAGGTGCAAGAATATATCATTAGATTACAAATTAATCGGTTAGTTATTTTTCTATAATTTATGATAATTTTCTGCCCAATTAGGGTTCATTATAGGAAGGGAATTTCAAGTTTTTGACCTCAAAAATGGATTTCTTGGGTCCAAAATAGGTTAGAACAAGTATGTTGTACAAGGAATACATGATGGATAACAAAGTGCAAATTTTAGTTCAAGTGAGCACTTTGTGAATGAAATTGGATAACTAGTGGTTAATGGCATTATTTGATTATGCTATAGGATCCAAAGGAGTGTTAGAAGATCAAGGAAAAGGTTTGTAAAGTTTGGAGATTAGTGGAAAGCCCAAAGGTAGTTAACTTACCTATCTATGCTTATGTATTATCATTGATGTTGCTTGATTTGAATGATGTGTTTAATGTTTGGAATGTTGTCTTGTGATGATTTGGCATTGTTGGTTGGATTATTTGAAGGGTAATGTGACCCTGGATATGTCTAAATACAAGGGGAAGTGCTGCCCAAATTTTTATAAAATGGTTATGCCAAAATGATTTGATTGTAGGCTTAATGTGTTTTGAGATGAATACTTGCAATATATATGATGATATGTGTGCATGATGGTAGTTACTACTGAGATTCTTTGAATCTCACCCCTCTCCAAATGTCTAACCAATTTTAGGTTCAAGTTATGGCAAGATTACCCAAGAAAGGAAAGGCAAGGAGAAGCAAAGTAATATTCAAGCTAATGACACTTAGGTTGATACTATTATATGAGAGGTTATGTAAAACCTTATGGGATATGATCATGCTATGCTTCCATGTTAATATTTTCCTCTAAGTTCTTATGGAGTATCATGTAAGATTAAGGCAAGTCCTGACTATTTATGTATATAGGAGTGTGTATTTTGGAATGTTGGGAGAATGCAAGAGACCTTTCTGAACATGGTTGACAATTCGAAGTACTGTACATACCTCGATATGTTCAATGCATTAGTGTTTTATATTTATGAAAACTAGACATGTGTAGCTTTCCATAGACACAAAGATCACTCAATTTGGAGTGATATATGATTTATGGTGATTTTTCAAAGTTATGGTCAGAATCAGAAATTTTCAAAAATGACCATTGCTACAGTACACATAATACGAACTTACTGTATAAGTTGGCCAAGTAACTTCCCTGTTCAACATTTTTCCCATGTATAGAATCTTTTAAGCTATATTTAGAGACTTGAACCATGTCAATGTGATTTTTCTTGATTTAGTTATGAATTTTCAAAGTTCACCGGATAAAAAGAAGTTAACCAAGGAAATGGTACTCGAAATGAAATAAATTGGTTTAAGTTGTTTTATGTAATCAAGTCTCTAATCAAGTAATAATGGTCTTAAATATAGTAAATACATGGGAAATGAGTGTAAGTATGAGGTGTTACATTTTTGGTATCAGAGCCGAAGGTCTTGGCACTTAAAGCAAAGATCTAGGTAAATCTTTGCAATAAGAGAGGAAAGTAATCCTCTTGGTTATAGTTTTCCCTTTTGATGAGAAGTATTATTCCTGTTGAGAAACTGGCCTAAGAATGTTTTAGTGGCATATGAGATTAGTCTTAAGAATGACTTATGATAGTTCCTGGATTAGTTGAGGATGTTTTACAAATGATGTTTTCCTTAGGTCATGAATTCTTTCAGAGTTAGATCGTAGTTAGATCCTATCAGTAAAAAGAAGATGTAGGATCACAAAGGATCCTAGTAGGGCTTAGAGATCGCAGTAGATCTCATGGTCGCAGTAGACCAATTTTGAGGTTGCAGTAAACCTCTATGATAAATGAGAAAGATTGATGAGCCCTATAGTTCTGATAGTTTTCTGAAAGAAGATGATCTAGGATGATTTTAGAAAGATATGAAACCTTATTAATCAGTAGCTAGTATGAATGTTAACCTAAGGCTTTTCTCTAATGCCAAGCCACTGACTAGAAAGTAGCTATGAGATGTAATGGTAGGTTGTTAATGAGTAAAAAGCAAGTATCCTGCCTCCAAAATAAGTTCAGTGGCAAGATGTTTTCAGTAATGAATGAAAGAGGCCAGTAAGGAATAAATGATAGAAAAAAAATTTCAATGGGGAAAAATTAATGTAAGATTTAAAGAAAGGTAACTTAGAAAAGAAAGATGGTTAGTAACGCAGATACAGGAATTTGGCCTGAGCCTAATCAAGATCCTATAAGGGAAGACATAGGATCCAGCAAGATTTTCATTCCAACTAAACCAAGAACTCCAAATCCAAATGCTATTAAAGCTATGTATGATAAATATCATGATGGATTTGTGAGGATATGCTCAATTTTAGATTTTCTTGGTACAAAACTAGAAGCGAAATAGATTCTTAGAAGGGCATTATAATTTTAAGCTTCCTATAAGAGAATGAGTTGAGCAAGTACTAGATGTCATAACAAGATCATGAGCTCTGGAGCTGTATTAAGGAGTTCCCTCAAGGTTGAGTGTTTAACACTCTGAAGGGCTATGTCATTGCCTGAACGCTCCAAGTAAAGCACTATCAGGAAAGAAAGCTAAGGCAATAGAATTCTTAGATAAGAATCCAGAAGAAGATCCAATTGAGAAGTTAGATGACAATAGTAAGCCTAATGTTAGTATGGAAGCCCTATAAGCTCAAGGAAATGTGTATATAAGGAACATGTATATACAAATAAGATGTATAGCTACAATCTTTGACTTAATATATATATGCAACCAAATGCTGATTAAAGATTAGTAAAGTAAAAGACCAGGGATCGAGATACAATGATAAGTTCTTACCAGTGATGGTATAATGAAGTAGTAGTTAATGTAATTGTGGAGTTCAAGTTGTTATTAAGAGTCATTAAGATACGAAGAGGTGCTCAACAAAGGCTAATAGTGTAAGCACATGTCTCTCAAATGACTCTAGTAACAGTAATTGAATGTACTCCCAGTTTAGATCCCTTGCAAGTAATCCTTAGTTTTCTGGATCAATAGTAGGAAACTATTAAGTAACTATAAGAGATAGTTAATGCTCAAGGACAACAAGGGAAAAGCTAGAGCCCTTAAGGTTTCCAGCTATGCTGTAGCAGCCTCAAGTAAATTAGTAGGTTCTGAAGGATTTTTCCCAAGACAACTAGATGTGTTTGCCAACCACTGATATATAATTGCCTGATGAGAAAGTATTAGCTTCCATTCTTTGATGATAAATTTGATGTGCAAGTTGTCGAAAAGTAGATTGTGAGACTTAAAAAAAAAAAAATTTCAAAGATGATAGGATGCACGTCGAAAATGGAAGTTTGATAGTAAAGGAGACTGACCAATGATAGCAGAACACGGAATGAGCTAATCAGGTAAAGGGCACTGTATTGACTTGAGAAATATTATAAGAATAAGTTTTATGAAAGTTATTTTCCCTAGTCTGTAAGAGATGAACAAAAAGTGGAATTATAAGGATTAGTTAAGATGTGAATGAGTCAGTCATTAAATATTTCACAAGGTATAATCAAGTGACTCGGTACCTAATCTTCCTTCAACAGTTTGTTGATAAGCAATGGTAAATAACCTTGGAATACCAGGGGATTCAAGAAATAAGGCAATAAGTACAGAGTAGATAGTTGAGTAAGCCAACTCCTATTTTTAAGAATGTGGAAAGGCTCATAATAGAAGGTTATGCTTAGCAATGAAGAATGTGTGCTTTAAGTATAAAGAGTCGGGACACTATACTTATGACAGTACTATGGAGATGACCAACCCCAGACTATAAGCGCAGGAAAAAGTCTTTGTGCTAATCTCAGTCTAAGGTCTGTAAGTCACCTGACCTTAGTAAAGGTATGATTCAGGTGCAAGATTAATTCTGTAGCTATGCTAAGAAGTTGAGTCTGGAAGTTACTATTATATAAGTTATATGAGAATGTCTTGATGAAAAACTGGGCTATAATCTCCATTGTTTGTCTAACTAAGCACTGTAGCAATATAAAGATTGGTATGCCTTTCCTCAGTAGGGATGTGAGTATTGACGAGAATCAACCTTTACAAATAATCTCCTTATAGATTGTATAAGAAAGATGATGATTTTACCTATCCCCTGAAGGTGTTCCAGGTATTGAGCCTAAGTTAAATGTTCTCTTGATAGCTCAAGCTAAGAAATGCTTGAAAAATGATGTTAAGAATAAACAAGAAAGATGATGTAAGATTGAAACGAGAAAGTGTGATAAGATGCAATGCCTCTATAAGAAAAGTTAGTATACTTATGAGGTAAAAGGTACAAAATATGAGCCTAAGGTATTTGATTAGTGGTGAGCAGTTAGGGAACTAAGAAACCTTGAGATAGTCGATTGCTGAGTTTAGTATGAAATCTAGCTAAGAGAAAATTCTTAGGCAAAATATCTCACAATGAATACAATTTTCCATTAATTGCCAAGGTGATGAAAAAGGGAGGTAGCTCTTGGGGAGAAGCCCAATTGAGCAAAGAAATGAAATCTTCCATATGATAAAAGCAGCCGAGGCAAGGCAGATGGAAGATAGCTCTTGGGGAGAAGCCCAATTGAGCAAAAAGATAAAATCCTCCATCAGATGAGTCGCCAAGGCAAAATAACGGAAAGTGGCTCTTGGGGTGATGCCCGGTAGAGCAAGAATGAGTAATGGTGAGAGGCTGAGGGCTAGATTCTAACTAAGCTAGCAAGAAACTTTTGAAAGGTTAAGAAGTTTCCCTTAAATTGCTAAAACACTAATCGACCATGGTTAAGTAACTAAGAAGTTATGTATAAGAACAAATAAAGCAGATATGTCCTAAGAGTAAAAAAGTTAGAGATCACTGCCTTAATATTATTGAGACCCTGAATCACACAGAGCCAAAAGATCTTAAAGGTATGATAAGATAAGCAGAATACAAGATTCATGGGTATGTTTATACGTAAAGGCATAGTGATAAGTTGAATCTCTAACCTAGTAAAGGTTAGAGTAAAAAGAAGCACTATAAGTATAGGGGATGAATTCCCTAAAATTTAAGAGCAATAAGTGATCCAGAGGTCACACAGATAAGTTATAGTTTAAAATGAAGTACAATGCCGTATTCTCTAAGTCTCAAGAATGACAAGAGTGCAGCAGAATCCCTCAGCACTTTACAAATAAGTACGCTCCAGTGAGGGAAATCTCATGATAAGTGACCTACTGGGAAATATGAAAATGATGTAAAAGATGAGGAAAATGTGCCAATAATTAAATTTGGGCACCGAGAATTTATGATAGTCTTACTAAAAGCACCTGTTAGGCTATATGAATAAAAGATGAATAGTTTATTGTGACCTCAAACATATAAAGGAGCATGAAAGGCAATTGAGAAGTTTTGAAATGTAATTAAAGAAAAAGTTTGCTGAACTTAGTAGATGGGAGCTGGGCTCCAAGAAGTACGGTTAGTAGGTAACAGAATCTCCCATATGGATCGCAGTAGATCCTAGTAAAGCAAGTAAAGTTATGAAATGGGAGAGACCGAACACTGTAATAGAGACAAGAGGTCTCCAAGTTTAGCAAGATGTTAAAAAAAAAAAAAATTTCTCTCAAGTTGTCTTACCGCTTAGATAGAAAAGAAACTAACGTGGGAAAGAGATTAAGAAATGAGTTTTTATAAGCTACAAAGGCTAAACCTCCTTCCCTGAGATGATTAATCCTAACCCAATAATGACCATAGGGGTCTATAATTATTAAAGTAAGCATGGATTAGGATACAAGTAATGTAACAGGGTTGAGGATCAGGTATTAGCCAATGTTTTATGTAATAATTCTACAAAAAGCATGTTCCCACTTATAGTAGTGGTAAATAATGCTCTCAAGAAGAGTTACTAAGAGTTATGATAGTTACTATAAATTGCTATATTCATGGTATTACTATAAAAGTGTTTGAGATCACAATATCCTCAAGGAATTATGAGATAAAAGAAGAGTTAAACTTGAGGTAAAGAAAAGAAAAGAAGTAAAAGGAAAATATGAGATGACCTGTAAATGTCATCTAGGCAAAGCTAATGTGATGAGCTTATGCCTTGGTAGAAAGATTATTCATGTGAATAGCATGGAAGTAGAGAAAGAGATAATATTAGGTGCCAATAAAGAAAGTATAGCATGAATAAGATAAGAGAAAGTTATGGAACTAAGAATAAGGATGTTACGAGTGAAAATTCTCAATACCCTTAAAGTAAAGTTAGTTTATGATGTTCTCACAATTCCCAGTTTAAAGAATATGAACCAGACTCTTCAAGTATTATAAATGACTAAATGATACCAGGGTAAAATATTGACTGAAAAGTCAAGTAAGTGAGAAATAAGAGTATTGCTCTGGTATAAATGGTCTGGAAAATTGGGAAATTAAGAGAAAAGTAATAAGAGGTACTAGTATGTATCTAAATTTCGAGGACGAAATTTATTTTAAGGGGGAGGGAATTGTAACATCCCTAAAATATTAGATAACTAAAAATGCATAGAGAATTTACAAAAATGGGCAAACACCGTTTTATGTGTAATAGGGTAAAGAGGTCATTTTTCCTGATTGGATGGAAAAATGAGAAATTATATTTTTGCCCCTAAAAAATATGGAAATGACGATTTCGTCCCTAAGGGAAAAAAAAAAGAAAAGAAAAAAAAAAAAAGAAAGAACGAAAGAAAAGACGAAGGCGGTGGACGGAAGCAGGAATTGAAACCAATTTTATTAATTTTGGGGTAAATTACACCTAATGACCCGAAAGTTTTAAAAATTATAAATTAGTCCCGGGTTAAGGACATTTTTGTAAATATGAAAAATTATAGTCAAAATGAAGCTCTCAATGAGTTAGACCTAATGAAATATAGTATGAAATTTATTAAGGTCAAAATCATATTTATTGGGTGATTAGGATTTAATATTAATATTTTACCCGATAAAAGTCAGTTTAGACTGCAGGAAAAGGCAGTATTGATCCGAGGACAATGATTGGACTTTGGTAAAATATATTTTGGGTCTAGATAATGGTTTTGGACCAAAAGTAATGGTTGGAAAAGTTTTTTAAAAGAAAAGTAAATGAAAATAGAAATAAAAGTAAATTAAGTTATTATATTATATAATTATCATCTTAAACCATCATTTCATCTTCCCCCACGAGAAAAGGACGCTGGTTCAGTGGAGAAGAAGCCAGGAACGCGTGAGAGAGAGAGAGAGAGAAAAGGGGAAAAGAGAATATTACAAGATTTGTCCCAAAACTTCAAGGTATTATCTTACAACCCTTTTCTTGTGTCTCCTAGCAATTTTGAGGGATTTTAATGGTTATTTTCCCTCTATTTTCTTACTGAAAGTTTCTACCTAGAGAGAGAGTAGAGAGAGAAAATGAAGGTATGGAAAAACTAAGCCATGAAAAGGGTTATATAGGCCATAAGGTGCAAGAATATATCATTAGATTACAAATTAATCGGTTAGTTATTTTTCTATAATTTATGATAATTTTATGCCCAATTAGGGTTCATTATAGGAAGGGAATTTCAAGTTTTTGACCTCAAAAATGGATTTCTTGGGTCCAAAATAGGTTAGAACAAGTATGTTGTACAAGGAATGCATGATGGATAACAAAGTGCAAATTTTAGTTCAAGTGAGTACTTTGTGAATGAAATTGGATAACTAGTGGTTAATGGCATTATTTGATTATGCTATAGGATCCAAAGGAGTGTTAGAAGATCAAGGAAAAGGTTTATAAAGTTTGGAGATTAGTGGAAAGCCCAAAGGTAGTTAACTTACCTATCTATGCTTATGTATTATCATTGATGTTGCTTGGTTTGAATGATGTGTTTAATGTTTGGAATGTTGTCTTGTGATGATTTGGCATTGTTGGTTGGATTGTTTGAAGGGTAATGTGACCCTGGATATGTCTAAATACAAGGGGAAGTGCTGCCCAAATTTTTATAAAATGGTTATGCCAAAATGATTTGATTACAGGCTTAATGTGTTTTGAGATGAATACTTGCAATATATATGATGATATGTGTGCATGATGGTAGTTACTACTGAGATTCTTTGAATCTCACCCCTCTCCAAATGTCTAACCAATTTTAGGTTCAAGTTATGGCAAGATTACTCAAGAAAGGAAAGGCAAGGAGAAGCAAAGTAATATTCAAGCTAATGACACTTAGGTTGATACTATTATATGAGAGGTTATGTAAAACCTTATGGGATATGATCATGCTATGCTTCCATGTTAATATTTTCCTCTAAGTTCTTATGGAGTATCATGTAAGATTAAGGCAAGTCCTGACTATTTATGTATATAGGAGTGTGTATTTTGGAATGTTGGGAGAATGCAAGAGACCTTTCTGAACATGGTTGACAATTCGAAGTACTGTACATACCTCGATATGTTCAATGCATTAGTGTTTTATATGTATGAAAACTAGACATGTGTAGCTTTCCATAGACACAAAGATCACTCAATTTGGAGTGGTATATGATTTATGGTGATTTTTCAAAGTTATGGTCAGAATCAGAAATTTTCAAAAATGACCATTGCTACAGTACACATAATACGAACTTACTGTATAAGTTGGCCAAGTAACTTCCCTGTTCAACATTTTTCCCATGTATAGAATCTTTTAAGCTATATTTAGAGACTTGAACCATGTCAATGTGATTTTTCTTGATTTAGTTATGAATTTTCAAAGTTCACTGGGTAAAAAGAAGTTAACCAAGGAAATGGTACTCGAAATGAAATAAATTGGTTTAAGTTGTTTTATGTAATCAAGTCTCTAATCAAGTAATAATGGTCTTAAATATAGTAAATACATGGGAAATGAGTGTAAGTATGAGGTGTTACATTTGGCATAACTCATTTGTTCTTACCAGCTTAGTTAAAATTCCCCTAATTCAGAAGGAAAAGGAATTCATATGATTTAGAACCATATTGACTTAGCAAGGGGAAAAATCAATAGATTACCTTGCGTTCCCACAGATTTTATACTCATTGACAAGAGGACAGTTGAGAACAATGACACATGTCCTTTCTAAGAGGTTTTGAAATCCAAGAGTCGTCCTTAAAATTATCAATACTACCTTTCTCACTAAGAAAAAATGAATATAAACTTGGATATTTGTAGGCAAAGGACCACCATTTATAAGTGAACAGACAACGGTTACATAAAATATGCACATTTAGAGGGGAAGAGTTACAAGCTTCTTTCTGCAAATTGATTCCATTCAACCATAATCACAACAACTCTTGGTCACTTTGCTTTCTAGGAAGCATTAAACAACCTTCTTTTTTTCCCCTGCATTTCATTGGGCATGTTTAGCAAAGATTTCTGAGCCACAAATTCACTTCCATGCTTCCCACCCATGCTTGAAATAGGAGGAATTCCACCTTTTCCCCGAGGAAGCTAAATTTGACGTCTTTAAACATCAATCTATATCTTAGTTCTATAAATCAATAGCCAATGATTTTCCCCAGCAAATTAGATTTTACTAAGGAAATATGAAAAGCTATATTAACAAAAATTAGTCCTTCTCCAGTCCCATCAAAGAACACAAGAAAAGTAAAATAAATACCAATGTGATAATAGGTCAAAGATTTAATAAGCTGCATATATCATCTAAGAAGACACTGCAACAACTTATTTTGCCAAACTTAATAATTTACATAAAAAATTTTAGCTTCCCTATTTATAAGTGTTGTGGGTTGAAAGTGTCTATTAGAGAAGATATCTTCCTCTAATGCAAGATTATATATATTTATGGAGAAAGAACAAAGAGAGTGGTATTTAACTATACCAATGGAGCAGAAGTACCTAAAGATGAATGATAATCTTTTCCATATTTTTTACATATTCAATAAGAGGTACATGGGGGCCTAGGCCTGATGAGTAAGGCCCCATTGAATCATTACCTCTAAAATAAATAAGAACACCATACAAAGAATTTCAAATAATATGAGAATATTAAACATCACTCATTGGCAATGGTATGTGCATTCATGATGTTAAGATCATCAACAAATAGCTATCTATTGTTTCAATTTGATAAAATGGAAAATAAGATAATGACATGCTTGCGATATTTCTAAGGCATTTGGAAGTTAAAGATATTCAATACCAGTATTCAATAAGATATGACACAAATATAGGTCTCTCAGTACCAAAATTTCATGCAAATTTATATCATCATAGTTCAGTAACACTTTAACATTAAATAACCCCCAAATAATAGAACATCCTATATTAAACAAAATTTTGCGTGAAAAGGGAGGAGAATAACCTTGCTCATAATCATCTTGCCATTATAAGATGAAAAATTAGAAGTATTAATTTAGTTGGTTTTGATGATTCTAAATGTAACAACCCTTATGACATGAGTGGCATTATATGCAGCACCGGAGGAAACAAGACGAAGGAAGGTTTAATGTAGAGGGAAAAGAGCTCCATATTTTGCTGATTGGATGCGGTGGCGCCACAGTGGGAGTCAGGATTTTTGTTTAAATCCAAATCATTTCAGTCTGCTGAACACGAAGGAAAAGAAAGAAACGGAGGAAGCGAAGGAGAACAGTGCTAGGGTTTGAGTTTTCCAGCCATTAGGAGTGTTTTACGGCGTCTAACAACTTGGATCTTTGTTAGTAAGTGATCCCTACTCCTCCCTCTCTATTTTCTTCAATTTTGAGTTGGGTTTTCTCGATTATATGTTAGGATCTTTGGTTTTGGCTGAATCCCACCGATTAAAATGGATAAAATAGGGTTAATGGAGTGTGATTTGGTGTTTTTGTTGCTTGGGTATGATTTTTGAGAGGAGTATGCATGATTTAAGCTCAACCCTAGGTTATTTATGGTTGAGACATTTGGAAATCCAAAATGTATGTGGTTGAGTAGTGTTTGGATTGTCCATAAGAGCTTAATGATGCATAAGAGTGGGGTTGGAACCTTGGATTAGGCCTAATGGGTTGAATTGTGGAATTTGAATATTGGATTATATGTTAATTGAGGTTTTATTGTATGTGAAGGTTGTTTGGTTGACCGAAAGGAGTTCAAGTGAACTGGACAACTTGAGAAGCTCGTGGAATCGCCTATGAGTGGTATTGACAACCTTAGGTAACCAGGTGTTTGTATTGTTTGTATGGTATATGTATATTATGTTGCTATATATATGTGGATATGTGTGTGTATGGTTTGTCTTTATATTGTGGTATGATGACTATGATGATGATAATGATGATGTGACATTACATGATACATGCATGACATTGTGATACATAATGATGATGATTATATGATGGTACGACATGAGCATCACCACATAATGTTGTGAGATTATGATACATGGTGGATTAGGTGGTGATAATGATATGATACACGATGAGATGAGATATGATGATATGATATATGATAAGGGAGGACAAGAATGAGATCCCCATAACTAAATCCTCCCCTATGGCCAGGGGAGCTAGGAGGTAGTGGACTGTACTTCCCCTAAATCACCACCAATTCAAGGTGGTCCAGGAGAATGAGAACCACAATCTGAGAGCTAGTGTAACCTTTGGCCGAGTTGCATTAGTGTAAGGTAAGCTTGGTAATGTGGCGAAATCTGTCTTCATCGACTATTGGAAGGGAATTACCTATACGAAATATCCTGTTATGATGATAGCTCATGGTTCTAGCTATGTGTGAGGGAGACATGCATTCCATTTCATATTGCATTCATGAGATTGTATGAGTTATATACATATGTGTGCGATTGTCCCCAGTTACTGAGATGTTGTCTTACTCCCCTCTCATATAAACTAACATTTCAGGTGAAGGTTTTGGCACTAATCATGAGAAGATAAGGAAGTAGCATTAGATGTAGGAATATTAGGTCTATGTAATGTATGTGTATTTTGCATATGTAACTTGTGCCAAGTAAGATAGATGGTTTGTAAGCTAAATGGTGACATTGACATTATTATTGTAATGGACATGATGTTGTTAGTATGTTATGGATGTGGTTTGTGTTTTATTGTAGTGCATATGTGGTTTTGGATGTCAAGAAGTCCATAGGATAGTGTGTGTGAGCCCAAAGGCAGATTTAAGCCTTGCTGATGAGTTTTGGGCTTATAGCCCACTTTATCAATTTGGGGCTCAATGGGGGTCAAATCTAAGAAGAGTAGTGATATGTCCATTTTATGTATGTAAAATACCCACATTTAAGCTCCAAATTACATCTAAATATGTTTAGATTGATATATTTTATTATGATTTGACATATTTTTGTATTTCATGGTGTTATAGGCTCATTTGGAATCATTTGGAGTAAAAACGTTACAAATTGTTCATGCTGAAAAGTTTCAACACCCTTTAGTACTTTAATCATAACTCACACATATGAACTTATATTGAGGTAATTTGAGATGCGTTAGAAAGCTAAGACATGTATCTACAACTTTCATGCTTCGAATTTTCCCAAATTCCAATGTTATCATGGCAAAAATTGAATTCCAATTGTCAACATAAGCTGGTAACTTTCTGAAGCTGAAAGAAACATTGTCTGTACCACAGAAGCACTCGGCGCTGGGTCAAACTCATCCGATGCCGGGTCAAACTCATCCGATGCGAGGTCAACACATTTTGAACTTTTTTCAAAGATTTAGAAACACACTCAAAAGCCAGAGAACACGATTCAAAATGCATCTGGGAGTAACTAGGAGCATCTTATAGAGAGAGCAAGGAGATTTGGGGAGTATTAGTGATAGATTCATTCTTTTCTAATATAACTCTGTTTTCTTATTATTTTCATTATAACTTGGGATTTTAGTTTTAATTTGATTTCTAATTCTATGAGTAGTTAAATTTCTCAGTCAGGGGTAGGGATGTGACTTGACTGGGATGGATTGAATTTATTTCTCTAATTAAGACTCTCTTGATTTGTTCTTAAAGTTATAATTAATTTATCTCTTTTGTTTATTCATGTGGATTTTTTGCTTCATCACCATATAATCTAATTAATGGGTAAACTTGATGGACTGAGAGGTGAACAGTGAACCTAGATCTAGGAAGACAAACATGAATAACTAATCTAGTGATAGAATTAGGAATTCATGGTGATATAAGGTATAGTTTTCAAGGTTTAATTAGGAATTTTAGTTGCGCGAGAGCAAATTGAATCCTAATTAAATAAGGACTAATTAACCGAGAGGTAATTAAGACGATTTAGAAACAACAATCACTATAATTATGCAAAGTCTAAAGTTATCTCATAAGGTGAATCTTGATCCCTTGACGCTTCTAAATCTGAATCAAAACTCAGACTTTGTTTTGTTTCCTATTTCTTTCCTTTTTAAATTTGAATTCTCAATTTGATTATTGCTTCTTTTGGATTAAAAGTTTGGACTATAAATTTACTACCTCCCTTAGGTTCGATCTCTGGAATACTTCAAAGACTTTTTATTACTGCGATTTACCCTGTATACTTGCAAGATCCCAATCAAGTTTTTGGTGTCGTTGCCGGGGATGCTAACAGATTTATTAGTTCATTATTTTTAGTCCTTTTTATAAAAAAATATATATATATTTGTCTATGAATTTTTTTTCCTTGCTGCATGCCGTTAAGATCTAAAAGTCTTAATAGTACTTCTGAATTAATTGCTATTAATCCTGAAATTGAACATGCTTGTAGGGAAATAGAGCTAGAAGGACGCACGAGATGGCTAATGAAGTAGTGTCTGCTAGGGCTCAAGCAAATCCACTTTGGAGAGATGCAAATAAGCCTATAATTTATGACAGCCCATCATGTATCCAGTTATCTGACAATGCCAAAGATTACGAGTTTAAAAACATACACTTAAACTCACTGCCATACTTTCATGGTCGAGTAGGCGAAGACATGTTAGGTTTCCTAAAGGATTTCTATGACCAGATTGACCAACTTCCCCCGAATGGTTTGACTCAGGAGGAGCTTAAGATGAGATGTTTCAATTTCTGCTTAAAGGATATGGCTCGGCTATGGATCTTAAATTTTCCTGAAAACTCCCTGACATCATGGAGAGAGATCTACGATACATTCATTGCCAAGTTTTACTTTCCTTAGAAAATTGTAAACTTGAGGGATAAAATATATCTATTTGCACAATTGGAGGGCGAGCAGTTCTATGAAGCTTGTGATTGATTTAAGGATTACTTATATGAGTGTCCACACCATGGATTTAGTGATATGATGATTGCCAAATTGTTCTATAATGCCCTGTGCTCAATGTAATATCCTGAAATTTCTCTTAAATGTTTAAAGTTTAATATTTTAAAATCTATAAGGAATTTGCAAAAATGGATGTACGCCGTTTTGCATGAAATAAGGTAAAGAGGTCAATTATCTTGCTCAGAAGAAAAAATAAAAAATAACCATTTTACCCTTTAAAAAAAGAAGAAAAAGAGATAAAAAGAAAAGAGAAGAACGAAGGGGAAGAGGCGGTGGGCGTCACGCGGAGAATGTAACAAATTTTATAAATTGTGGTGAAAATTACATTTAATAACCCGGAAGTTTTAAAAATTATAAATATGTCCTGAGTCAAGGACTTTTTGTAAATATAAAAAATTATAGTCAAAATGAAGCTCTCATTGAGTTAAGACCAATGAAATATAGTATGGAATTTATTAAGATTAAAATAATATTTATTGGGTAATTAGGATTTAATATTAATATCTTACCCAATAAAGGTCAGTCTGGATTGCAGAAAGAGGCAGTATTCATTCAAGAAAAATGTGTGGATTTTATATTTGACCAATTGGGATAAGTATATTATGATAATTTTATATCTCAATATAATTATAATTAGTATTCTAATAATAGTAAAATATACTGCTAAAGTAGTTTTATTTGTCCAGACCGGTTCAGAATATATCTGGATAAGTAAATACCTAAAATTTTTGGACCATAATCCTCCCCATTTCGTGCTCCACAAGCTGCACATGTCAAATTAGCCATATTTTATTATTTTCATGAAAAAGCTAGAAAAATCAAGTCATTAGGTGGCAAGTTTTCATTGGTTGATGATTTTTATATATACTCCCTCCTTCCTCATGTTTTGGCCGATCAATTAGCAAGGAAATGAGGAAGAGAAGTTTGCAATTGAAAAAAGGGAAGGCAGCCACGTGAGGGAGGAAGAAAAATAGGAAAAAAATTGGAGGAAAATCCAAGAAAATTTGTAAGTCTTTCTCTTATGACTTACAAGCGTTCTAGTGTCTTTTCTTGGTTGTTTGACTTAAGTTTCCATGAAATATTTCCTTTCCCATCTCTATACAATTTCGGTCTAAGCTTGTTTGAGTATGGGGAGTTGTTTTAAAGTCATAAAATCATGATTTGGTATGAGATTTTGCAAGAGGAATCAAGTATAGTGTGATTTAAGTAAGTTTTGAGAAAAATCAATTTCTTTTCCTATAAGTCAGATTTTGGTGAGCTTATTATGATGGGAGAGAGTTGGATTTTCATTGTTTTGATGCTAAAAATGGATTCCTTGGGTCCAAATTAGCTAAAAATAAGTATTGGATTCAAGGAAAATCAAGAGATAAGGAATTTAGATTTTTAGGGCATTAGTGAGACTTTGTAAAACAACCTTTGTTTTGAGTTGATTAAGTTGATATTGAATGATGTTTTAAGACTTGTGGGAGTTCAAGAAAGCTAGTGGAAGTTTTGGTTCCAAGAGCAAAAGCAAAGGAAAACATAAAAGGTAGCTAAGTTCATATTCTTGCTTTATGTTCTTTCATTGTCTTTCTATGATTAAATTGTGTTGCCATATTGCAATTTTGATTTCTTTAATTAGTCTTAGCTGTAAAATGAGGGGTTTTATTCCTCGGGATATCCATTTTCTAAGCCGTTATGCTGCTGAATTTTTTATGACCAATGTAGCAATTTATTGTTTAAAGGTGATTGATGTGATTAAATGTGAGTTATTTGACATGATTGACATAATTGCATGAAATGTAACATGCTACTGAGATTTTTCCAAATCTCATCCCCAAGCATTAACATGATAGGTTCAAGTGATGGCAAGACTCCCAAGAAGACAAGAGGCAAGGAGAGGATTAATGATGATTAGATTTATAGCCACCTTGGTTGCTTGTTTTCTTATAATTATATATGAAATCATATGTATTTTCATGAAGCTGTGATTTGCTACTATAATGTTCCTTTAGAGTTATTGTGATGTTAAGAATACATTTTGGAAGAGTTTAAATCATGTAAGTAGGTTATGTATTTAGTTTTTGGAAGTTGGTATGTAAATCTGTCCATTATGCGCACTGATCAGTTATATAGTTACTGTTCATTCGAAATTCAGTTTCCTATATGAGTGTTATATATTCCTGGAAAGTAGACATAGAGATATTTCCAAAGAGCTAAAGATCATTTGATTTGGATAAGTATACGATTTGTTATGAATTTTTGAAGATGGCTCAGAAAATCTGGAAAAGTAGTTTTGACCAAATGAATAGTATGGTTCAACGAATTTTATGAATGGTTTAGCTCAATTAAGTTTCTAGTTATATATTTTTTTCATGTAGGAAATATTTTTAGCTATTTTTAGAGATATGAATCATCCTCATACGATTTTCCTAGATTTAGTTATGATTTTTCAAAGTTTAGCCAGGAAAATCAAATTACCAAATGAATAGTATTTTGTAAAATTGAATTTTTCTCATTCAATCTTATAATGATTCAAGCTTCTAAATTAGCTCATTTAGCATTATATATGCTATCATACATGGGAAATAGCATAAGAAAGTAAGATATGACACTCAACATCCCAATCTTTAATGGACATTGCTGCAAGGGATGGTAATCTGACTGCCAAAGAGATGATGAATATATATGATCAAGTGACAACTCAGACCAAACAAAAGGGAGTACGAAGTAGGAGAATACCTGTTAATGAAGTTAACTCTCGCTCTGATGTGTTTGTACAGCTAGAAAAGTTAAATCAACACATAGATCTTCTTTTCCATCAACAGAACAATAATTCTAATCCTCCTAAAGAATTATGCTTTGCATGCAGTGGTTCAGGTCATATTGTAGATACATGTGTTCACATGATTGAAGGGAATGTAGAAGTTAATTATATGGGATCAAATACTGAACATCCACAATTCTTATAGAGAGAAAATGATCTCTTCTCGAACACATATAATCTTAGGTGGCAAAATCATCCAAACTTCTTTTGGAAAAATCACCAGCACTACTAGGATCCTAGCAATAGGCGTCCCCTCAGCCACCAGTACTATCTATAGGAAGGGCTCCTCAGATGGAGGAGATGCTTGCTCAAATCATGACTAGTCAAGTAGTTACCAACAAGAATTTGGAGCAATTTATAGTTGGTCATGCGGTCGTTAATAAAAATTTTCATCAATTTATGGCTAGCTAGATCACTACAAATAATGCAACATAAATAGCTATTCGTAACTTGACGACATAAATGGGTCGCTAAGCAAACATGGTGACTGAAAAGATACAAGGCCAATTCCCTAGCAACACTGAAGTTAATCCAAAAGAAGGGGTTATGGGAATTACTCTCAAAAGTGGCAAAGAAGTTAAGGAAGAGTTGAAGAAAGAAACTTAGGGTGGTAAGAAAGGTAAAGATGAGGAGAATAAGGAGATCCCAAAAGCTTATAATAACACTGAAGGATAGTATCCTTCCACTGATGTGAAGCCATATATGCCCCCTATTCCTTTCCCTTAAAGACTACAAAAGAAAAGGCAAGATGCTAATTTTCAAAGGTTCCTTGATATACTTAAGAAGCTCCATATTAATATCACTTTTACTGAGGCACTAGCAAACATGCCTTCATATGTTAAATGCCTCAAGGACCTGTTGTCAAACAAGAAGAAGTTAGAAGAATACACTTAGGTACCTTTGACTGAAGAGTATAGCTCCATCCTACAATGAAAGTTGCCTCCAAAGCTAAAAGATCCAATGAGTTTTTTCTATTTCTTGTGCTGTTGGTTCTCAATTGATTAATAATTGTTTATGTGATTTTAGGGCTGGTATTAATCTGATGCCTTACTCTATGCCAGAAATTGAGGTCACAGACCTGACACCTACAAGCATGACTCTACTACTAGCTACAGGTTAGTAAGGTATCCAATGTGAATTATGGAAGATGTACTCATCAAAGTGGGTAAATTGATTATTCCTGCTGATTTTGTGGTATTGGATACAAAGGATGAACTAGATGTTTCTCTAATCCTAGGAAGACCATTCCTATCTACTGCACGTGCCTTAATTGATGTGCCAAACAGGAAATTGATGTTTAGAGTCGAGGATGAAAAAACTAAATTTAATCTTGCCACCTTTAACAAGCCCACTTTTAAGGAAACTTGTTGTAGCATAGCTATAAGGCGGGACTCTCAAAAGCAAGAATTGGCATCTCCTCCCAAATCTTTAGATGTTGATAACGGTTTAATTCAAAAGATTGTCAAAGAGGAAGCAAAGGCTAGGCAAAAAGTGGTAGCTCCTAGTCCTCAAAAGAAAAAGAACACTTGTGTAATCTGAACAAACTAGCTGGTACCCACTTTTATCATAAAGAGCCTCTTTAAGGGAAGGATGAAATTAAAGTGGAGGAAAAAGCTAATTCCTAAATCTAAAGGGCTTAGACCAAAACCTCTAAAGGATGCCATCTCGTGATCTTCTAATCTGTCTGGCTACCGACGTTAAATTTAGCGCTTATTGAGAGACAACCCAACATTATTTTTCTTCTTTTATTTTCTATTTTTGTTTGTCATTTTTGTTTTCTTACTCTTGTTACCCCAAACTCTCTCCCTCAAGACTTTTTACAGGATTGAATTGATTATAGTGAAAACAAGCTTAGAACAAATACAAAAGACTCCAAAGAATATATCCAATATCATCTAAAAATTAGCACTACTACAAAAATGGGTTTTATAGGCGGTTATTTTTGCCCTTTTTGGCGGTTATGAACCGCATACTATTGGAGCGCTACAAAAAAGGGGTGGCTTTTATAGGCGGTTATTAACCACCTATAAAAGTCCCCTTTTGTAGGTGGTTACCTGTATAATTGCCTACAAAAGTCCAATTTTGTAGGCGGTTATACAGATAACCGCCTACAAAATTCCCCTTTTGTAGGCGGTTACCTATATAATCGCCTACAAAAGTCCACTTTTGTAGGCGGCTATACATATAACCACCTACAAAAGGTAGCTATTTTTTTTAATAAAAATTTGATACTGAATTAATCCAGTTTCAAAATATATACAACCTATTGAACCCATTGACAAAATAAAATTTATTTTATTAAAAAGTACTTACAAATCAATATCGACTTACATATTACAAATAAACAATATCTTGACACTACAAAATGATAAAATAAGAAAAAAAATTTCCAAACAATATCTCAAACACTATAAATAATCTATAAACAATATGTTAACAACTAGTGAGCATGGCTACTCTTTCTTGAACCTTGTATTGACATAACCAATCTTCTCTTCATGACCTTTAAAGTTAAAAAGAGAGCTTTCAACCAGTGAACCAACTAACTACATAAAAAATAATTAGAAGGACAAATCATTAAAGTTCATAACATAATTTCAAGGTATATAACCTTGAAAATGTTAACCTCAAGAGGTAAAAACAGATAAAATAAAAATCATTATATATCTTCAAAGGTCTAAGCTTTTGGTCAGTTCAAATTTCATAATCAAAACAAGAGATACTTTTTAGCATGCCTAGATTTCTCATTCTACGTTTCTAAGACTTCAAAACTCCATGGTTTAAGCTTAACTCAATTAGGCAAAGACCAAAGAATAAGTTTGAGCAAAGTCCTAATGGTTTATGCACTAAGCTACATGACATGACAATTCTTTTGAGGAATTCAGACCTTATCAATCACTATAGCATGCGAATATGTAGAGCTATTCCTACTTAATTTTATCTTTAGGATGAATTCTTTATTAGTAAAAAGAAATTAGGCCTAAAACTGCACAAGTTATCAACATCAGCAATATTTAATGCACCAGTACTGTATATTGCAATAAATACTAAATATATAGTATAAGTGGGTAAGAAGTACCTAGCAAGAGCATTAGAAGATACATAAATGTAAGAAATCGCTTCTGCCTCAACTGCCCTTCAGATTTTCACTTTTTGCTCAAACAAGCTCGTTGTTGGCTCTATTGCTCTCGGAATTTATGGTATATATAGCAGCTCATTTTTCACTTTGAACCAATAAGGACATTGGAAGACACCATGTGATATGAATGGCAACTAATATGTAAAGAATCATTTTCTCACATAACTATCAAAACAAACAAAATGCAGAGTGTCCTTCCCCAAAATAAAGAACAAGAATAATACTTGATAGGTCAAAAGTTAAACAACTTTGTGGCTATATATATAGAACTGACAAGTCATAAAAGTATTCAGCATTGTCCTTGAATAGTGCAATGGCACAACTATATAACTCAACAGATTCGTAACACATCCTCAAATTATATGCCCTGTGTCCTGCACAAAGTGACACAACATATATAATAAAAACAGTTTATGTGTATGTATGCATATATATATATATATCAATCCATAATAACAACAATGACATCACAGAGCTCAACTACCTTGCTAACAATGAAAGATTACGTTAAAGACTTTATACTATAAATCTATACTCACACAAGTGTGTGTGTGTGGCAAAAACAAAAATGCTTGTCAAGACAATCACATTTTACAACTTTAATATATGAGATTTGTCTAAAATTTTTGCAAGCCCTTGCCAAATTCCTTCAAGGTCCTTGCTCTTAATCTTAACCTGATTTAGGCTAACTTAAACCTTACCTTCTAGTAAAATATTCACAAAGTTCTTTTTTTTTCTACTTCGATTTTCAGACTATGCTAGAAAATAGCATTCATTCATTCAAACATTCCAGGGAGTTCCCAGATAAGATGGCCATGGTATATATAGCCCGTCATAAAAGAGTGAGTGAAAGAACAAGAAAGCACATAAAGTGTTAGGAAATCAAAGAAATCAAAGATATTGACATTAAATAACATCTAAAATACTAATCAGGAGCAAATTCAAGTCATTACAAAAAAATGTATAATGCTAAGAGCATATGACAAGAAGAAATGCCCATGTTAAACTATAAAAGAACCATTCGTTAATTACCTCAAAGTGCTTACCCAAATTTTGTCTAATTTGTTGCTAGAAAGTGGCAGATTATCAGCAGATTCATCAGAACTGAAACTCAAATTGCTTTCAGTAGGAAAGCTGGTAGAATCATATAAAAAATTCTTAATATTAGACAGCAAGAAATCTTAATATTAGTATAAAAAATTCACTCAAATATGGCACAAAGTTTATATACTCCAGCAAGGTTTCTCTACCATGCATCAATTGGCAAGTCAACTGAAAGCAATAAACTATGATGGCCAAACTAATACCACCAAAAATATTTGAAGAATTTTTTCAGATGCAGGAATAGTTGAGTATAGTCTATTTACCTCTAGTTCTTTTACTGTTCTTATTTGTATCTTGGTCTCTCTCACTTAATAATTCACTCTTGCCCTTCCATCAATTGCAACTTCATGACAATAGAACAATCATAAACAAGAAGCACAATCAAAAGCATTGACAAATATGATAGAGAGTTATAACCTTAAAAAAATTTGAACCACAATAAAAAAACCTCAACACCTATATAATCATATCATTACATAAATAAACTAGTCTTTCATTCTGCTTCTATCTATAATTTTCCATTCAGAATTCATATACATCAAAATAAGAACCATTCTCAAGTGTCAAACCAAAAAGAATCACAAAAATAGAAGAAAAATAAAAATGAGCTATGACGATGATGAACCATGTTTCTAAAATAGATGTAATCAGGGGGAAAAGCTTACATCATTAACTCTCATTGGTTTAAGTGTTAATGCTTTGTCTAGAATCTCTCCCTACCACCAACCAAAACTCGTCTTAAACACAAAACATAGTCAACAGTATGGAGAATTGACATAATATACCCACTAACCAAAGAGAAATCCATATTTGAAATCTCAATTATTTTTATGACCTCTTTCTCTTTTGATAGAAATTTCAAGCACAATGTCCATTATTCTTGAACCAATATTGTAAGATTCAGCAACGTTGCTGGTACTTGCACAAAGAGTATATCACTAGTAAAATAAAAGAATTAGAATGTTGAATCCACCTTTATACTATAGTAGGAACTTTAAAGAAAAACTAAAACTACACAATTATATTTGAGTCAAGAATGGTGCAATTGGTATAATAAGTCCTGAGATATATTTGGGTCAAGAATGGCACAAAGTAACAAGTATAATGGGAAAACTCAATTGGTATAATAAGTCCTAAGATATATTTGGGTCAAGAATGGTGCAATTGGTATAATAAGTCCTGAGATATATTTGGGAGTGCTTGACCTTAGCTCTTAGGAATTATAACCCTGGCTAGTTTGATTGGATAGTTTTGGTGATTATGAAATATGAATTGCAGAAGGATAATGTGTTAATTTTATGATTTTTTTTCCATTCTCCCAATTTGAACCTTGATCTATGATATTCTATGAAGCTGAATCAAATTACTTTATGACAAGCAATCATGTATTCTATCAGATTTTTTTGGTGTTATGTTAATTATGCCCTGCTTACTGGAAACACCAAGTAAAAGCACCTAGAAGCAAGGAACTGTTCATAGGAATTTGAGAATAATACACTACACTAACTTGTCTCAAAAGTTTTTTGATTGCAGCATATAATAATGTTAGCTAGAAAGCTATTTATAGCTTATGCATTATTCAAACCATCATACAATATTCTAATTATATGTATATTGAAGAGGCATTGCATTTTCTATTTGGTTGCTTTTCCTATAATAATCATGCTGGTAGCTAGAAGCCTAGAAGTTTGTGTTTGTCTTTTCTCATTAGAATTAGTTGGTTTGTTGAATACTCAAGTAAATTGGGTTACATTCTTTTGTTTAGTATGTTACGGAGTAGGAGGAGGCCAACTCTCTTCCTCAGTTGCTATTATTTTCCATTTGCAAAAAGTTTTAGTATAATTGTTTTTGTTATACTGCATACATGACAAGTAATAATGGACAAATCTAACTCTTGATTGCTTTAGCTCTGCATACCTCCAATAAGTCATAGTATTTCGTTGGTTCATCTTCATCCAGTTAAAGTGCATGTAGAAGTGCTTCATATGCCTCTTGAAGCTCATTACTTTTTGGATGGCCAATAGGCAAAACATGGTCATCGACTGTTAAACTGCATGCTATAGTACCGAATTTCCCATTATATGTATCTATCTAATCAGTGTATTCATCCAAAAAAAAAAATCTGTCTAGTTAGTGTTTGGCTAATACAGACAGACACCCTCTCAACCCTCAACTGACATTTTCATTCTTCTTCCTATCCATTTTCCAGTCCACTATGCTTCCAAACTTCGTAATTCCTACAATATAAGACTTGCTAGCATCGACACAAATTCAGCATGCTAGCCACTAGTACAGAAATTTAGTTCTAGACATGAAAATGAATGCTTTTAAAAATAAATCAAATTTTACAAATAGTACGATTAAGATGATGATAATATATAATTTGGTGTTGACAGAATTAAAAAAGCAGTGGAGATCTGACTGTGTATGAAAGATCTTGGGGAGAAATGGGGGAAAAGATAATGATTACAAAAACAGGGTGACAATTAATAAGCATTTTGGCAGCCAAAAAGCAAGGCACCAGCCATGAGAACTTACAAGTGTATAAAGAACATTTTCCCTGTACAGAAAACTTGTTGGAGAACAGGATCTCTTGCTGCATGTTTGATCTCAAAGATTACAATCTTCATTGAGTTTATGTTCTCATTCTTGTTCATGCTCATGGTCGCGAGCTTCCTTGACTCATCTCCTCTCTCGATCTCTGTCTCAACCATGAGCTCCATGGCAGTCGATGATGGCGACTTGGTGAGCTAGGGCATGGAGGAGGGACGAAGTCACGGAGGTTGAGGATGGAGTGACGGAGATTGAGGACGGAGTCATAGAGGTTGTCATGGAGATTGTGTTGGGCGAGAAAGGGCAAGGAGGTGGACTATGTGTGCTTCGAAGAGATAGGGTCTGCCAAGTATTATGTGAATCAAAATAAAAATTAAAAAGAAAAAGCAAAAGAGGGCGGTTAAATTAATAAGCGCGTATAAAAGTTAATATTTTTATTGGCGTTGCTTCTTGTAACCGCCCACGTTTATATATATATATTTTTTAAAAAATCATATAACATCTCAGTAGGCGGTTATTTATCTAATCGCCTACAAAAGCTTGAGAAAATTAAACTTTTGTAGGTGGTTATTTCGATAACCGCCTACAAATCCCTTCTATCTTATTTTTATTGGCATTTTTTTAAATAACCGCCAATAATTAGGTGTCAATAAAAGTCAAATCTGTTGTAGTTAGGAGAGTCTCAGTTCCTTTATCTTTTATTGTATTCCTGCAACATTAAGGACAATGTTGGATCTAAGTGTGGGGGGAGTTTATTAGACGCTTTTAGTTGAATTGCCCTTAAAGAGTTGAATTGTCCTTAAAGAATTGTGCTAATGTGCTGAAATTAGAAAATTTTTCACAACATTACGTGCTTAATTGATTTTATTTAGATTTATTTTGCTTATTTTTCTAAGCTATTGGTTATGTCTGCCATCATAGGATACTCAATTGTTGTGTTTAATGGGATAAGATAATTAATTTACAAGTCAGGAACATGAGTCTTGAGACTATGAAGTTGAGTACTATAACTTAGCATGTAGTAGGTGTGGAAAAGTGATTGAGTTTGGAGGAAGCTGAATTATATATTTATTTCTGAACTTGGGTATTTTCAATTATTGTGCATAAATTTATTATTTAGTTGGAGAGATTATTTGAGGTTTAAATGAAAAAGAAAGTAATATATACATCCACTTCACTGGCTTAAGTTGTGCTTAGTAACTAGGGGGCTTCACCAAAAAGTGTTGTCCTTCGCGTAAAATGATGTGGTATGAGTTATTAGTGTGCCAAAGGCATCTTAGTGCAGTGGGTTATGTAACTTAAATAACCAGGGATACGCATCATAAATGTGAGATCTTCGCATCAAAAGAGTGCATAACAACCCAAAGAAAAGCAAATAAATCCACAGATAAAATTAAAGCACAAAATGTGCGAGGAAATTAAATAAATCCTTGTTGATCTCCATTGTACATGAGTTGAGTTGAAGTTTATGCACAATTGATTGAGGCATTTTAAGTTCTTAATAAGTGTTGTAATTTTTCTTCCCCTTGCTTGATTAGCTGTCTGCATTTGTCACATGCTAGGTATATACACACACACTAAAGTCTCATGGATGAATGAGAATGATAAGTGAGTTGTTATTGAGCTTAATGTTTGATTTATTAAGTATTTCTTTCATTTATATTGATGATGGACTATCACTTGTAAAGAGGAGTGAGTTTGATGAATCTAGAAAATACCTTTGTGAGAGTAGCACAATTTTAGTTCTTGCTTGAAGACAAGTAAATGTTCAAGTATGGGGGGATTTGATGTGTCTATTTTATACATATAAAATATCCATATTTAAACTTCAAATTATATCTAAATATGTTTACATTGATATATTTTAGCATGATTTGACATATTTTTGTATTTCATGGCATTATAGGCTCATTTGGAAGCATTCGGAGTAAAAATGTTACAAATCATTCATGCTGAAAAGTTTTAATACTTTTTGGTAGTTTGATCATAACTCTCACATATGAACTCCTATTGAGGTGATTTAAGATTACTTAGAAATATAAGACATAGCTCTACAACTTTCATGTTTTGAATTTTCCCAAATTCTAATATTATCATGGTGAAAATTGAACTCAAATTGTTAACACGAGCTGGTGACTTTCTGAAGCTGAAAGAAGCACTGTCTGTACCACAGAAGCAACCGGCACCAGCTCAACGTATTTTGAACATTTTTCAAAGATTAAAAAATGCACTCAGAAGCCAGAGAACATGGTTCAAAATGCATCTGGCAGTAACTAGGAGTATCTTATAAAGAGAGAGCAAGGAGATTTGGGGAGTATTAGTGATAGATTAATTCTTCTCTAATATAACTCTGTTTTCTTATTATTTTCACTATAATTTGGGATTTTAGTTTTGATTTCATTTCTAATTCTATGAGTAGCTAAATTTCCCAGTCAGCGGTAAGGATGTGGCCTGACGGGGATGGATTGAATTTGTTTTTCTAGTTAAGACTCTCTTGACTTGTTCTTAAAGTTATAATGAATTTATCTTTTTATTACATATATCTCTTTTGTTCATTCATATGAATTTTGTGCTTGATCACCATATAATCTAATTAATGGATAAACTTGATGGACTGAGAGGTAAACAGTGAACCTAGATCTAGAAAGACAAACATGAATAACTAATCTAGAGATAGAATTAGGAATTCATGGTGATATAAGTTGTAGTTTTTAAGGTTTAATTAGGAATTTTAGTTGCGTGAGAGCAAATTGAATCCTAATTAAATAATGACTAATTGAAATAGAGGCAAATATGATGATTTAGAAACAATAGTCACTATAATTATGCTGAGTTTAACTAGGAAATAAAATCTAGTTATCTCATAAGGCGAATCCTGATCCCTTGATGCTTCTAGATCTGAATCAAAACTCAAACTTTATTTTTGTTTCTTATTTCTTTCCTTTTTAAATTTGAATTCTCAATTTGATAATTACTTATTTTTGGATAAAAAGTTTGGACTGTAAATTTACTACCTCCCTTGGATTTCACCTCTAGAATACTCTAGAGACTTTTTATTACTGCAATCGACCATGTATACTTGTAGAACCCTAATCAAGTGATTTCTTTGAGGTGAAACCTCTTTAAACAAGTTGGTTAAGTGGTTTAGGACGCACGTGAATGGTCTCTGAGTGCCCAAGTGCCTTTGGTGGCAATTGGAGGTTGTTACTGTTAAGTTTTGGTTAAAAAGTGACCAAAATGGTGTTAGGCATCCAAAATCTCCACATGGAGTTGGATTGAAATGAAATTGATGTCTATTGATAGGTTGGGACTAGATTGACTTGTAGGAGTTGGAATCAGGTCAATCGGAGGTCGGAACATAAAGTTATGCATGTCGGAAGTTTACCCTAGAGTTTAAAATTTGCTGGTATAAAAACTAACAGGGGACGCCGCGGCGCCAATAAGCAGGCCAAGGAGCCAGAGACGAATAATTGGCGTGAGAGAATTTGTGAATGGTCGGAGCCACGGTGGTACTGTTGTGGCCGTGGCCCCAACCCAAATTCTAGTGTCCTTTGGATTTTTTCCATTACTTTGAGGTTTTGGAAAGTTATTGTGAGATGTTGAGGTTGTGTTTGGTTGGATTTTGAAGTTTTTGGTCAAGTTATGAGATATTTGGAAGTAAGATGTTACATTTTGGTATTAGAACAATGGTTTTGGGCCACTGTTTCTGCTTGTGGTAATACTTAGCATAACTCTAAAAACATAGACTTATATAGTCCCACTGCAATGCTAGTTAAGAACCATATAACTGAATGTGTTGTTGCTTGTGTGAAGGAAAAATGACTCGCAGAAGAAGGCAAAGTAATAGTGACCTAATGAGGCATATACATGAGATGTTGGCTAGCCTCAGTAATCAAGTGAATGCTCAGGGGGAGATGTTGAACAGGTTGCAAGAGCAAATGAATCGGCAAGAACAAGGTGATACGAATGAAGAGGTCGGCATGTATATGGACTTGAACGTAAGAGAGGATGAGAATGATAATGTGGTGGAGCCT
Source organism: Adenanthera pavonina (assembly GCA_026686845.1). Classification (NCBI taxonomy): domain Eukaryota; kingdom Viridiplantae; phylum Streptophyta; class Magnoliopsida; order Fabales; family Fabaceae; genus Adenanthera; species Adenanthera pavonina. Next base: position 38,092,357 of record JAIVEN010000006.1, read on the forward strand.
GAGAGAGCCTGAAGAGTTGAAAGAAGGGTTATCTCCTCACATTTGAAGGATTTTTGGAAGTTCAATCCCTCGACTTTTGAAGTTACTATAGATGTTGCTATGACTGAGGAATGGATAGAGTAATTAGAGAATATCTTTAGTGTGATGGATTGTACCTTGGAGAAAAAGGTTTAATTGGCAGCGTTCAAGCTTGAGAAGAAGGCTAAGCGTTAATGGAGGAGTGTTCTCCCGAGTATTGAAGCAATGAATCCTCCATTGACCTATGAACAATTTAAAGAAAGGTTTTTTGCACACTACTTTCCTCCAGCCCTAATGATGCAAAAGGAAGCCGAGTTCCTAGCTTTTTAGCAAGGGAATTTGTTGGCGGATGACTACATTGATCAATTCTTAGATTTGGCTAAGTATTCCACTTATCTAAATAATTGATGATAGGTTAAAGGCCCAGAGATTATTTGAAGGAACCCATCCAAAGATTAAGGAGAGACTATATGTGGTTGATTTTTTGTTCTTTGAGGACTTGTGTGTGAAGATAGGTGTCTTATCCAAAAGGTGAAGGAGACTAAGGAGGATAGAAGGAATTATATGATATGAGCCTTTTCTTACCTAGAACGTACTGGAGGAATTAGTAAAGGAAGTAGATCTAGTAGTGGTAGTAGCAGTGGCAATACAGGTTCTAGTGGAGGAAGAGGTTGCCACAATAGAGGCCGTCATGGTAGAGGAAGAGACATGTTTGGTAAAGATCAATCCAACAAAAGTCTGTATGGTAGAAGACCATTTTATTGAGGAGGCTTTGACTAGGGAAGTTCTAGTATGAGTGAGTATGCAGGGAGAGATTTCACCCAATCTCAATACAGTTCAAGTAGTGCCTCAAATCCATGCACAAAATGTAGGATGAACCATGGTGATCAACCATGTGTGATTTGCTATAATTCTGGGAGATTAGGACATATTGCATAGAGCTATCATGAGCCTAGACGTGGTTATGCAATAAAAAGGCCCACGATGCCTGAATGAGTCTTTGCCATCACTCAATAGGAAGTGGATGCAACACCCAACCTGATTAGAGGTGAACTTAAACTCAATGGTTTATCTATTCATGCATTGTTTGATTCAGGTGCATCGCATTCGTTCATATCTTTTGATTGTGCTCGAAGATTGAGTATTGTGGCAATGGAGTTGCCTTTTGAATTGTCAGTATCCACACCCATAGGAGTTTTATTAAGGACTGCTCAAGCTTGTCTAAATTGTGTGGTTCATTTTCAACACTGAAGCATTACTTTGGATTTAGTCTATTTACCATTGCAAGAGATTGATGTGATAATTGGGATAGATTAGCTAGAGGCAAATATTGCTTTTCTCGACTGTGCTCAGAAGACTATGTCATTGCCCATAAATATCCCTAGTGTTGAAGGGGATGAAAATGTCTATTTTTCCTTTGTCCAAGCTGGTAAGTATTTGAGGAAAAGATGTCAAGGGTTTCTGGTTTTCTTCTCTGGTAATGTAGACATGGAAGGTGGTATAAAAAGATACCTAGTCGTATGTGAATATCCTGATGTGTTTCCAGAGGAGATTACTGGTTTGCTACCACCACGAGAGCTAGAGTTTTCCATTGATTTGGTGCCCAAGACAAGTCCTATTTCTAAGCCTCCATATTAAATGGCACTGTATGAATTGAAAGGGCTTAAGAAGTAGATCAAAGATTTGTTGAAAAGGGGTTTAATCAGACCAAGTATCCTGCCTCGGAGACTTCCAGTGTTATTTGTCAAGAAGAAGGATGGTAGCCTCATATTGTGTATCGATTATAGGTAGCTTAACTAAGTTACGATTAAGAATAAATATTCTTTGCCTAGGATTGAAGACTTGATTGATCAATTGGTAGGTGCCTCAGTTTTCTCTAAAATCAATTTGAGGTAAGGATACCATCAACTATGAGTGCATGCTGAAGATATGCCTAAAATGGCATTTCAAACTCGATATGGTCATTATAAGTTTCTTGTGATGCCATTTGGGTTGACCAATATCCCAGCAATCTTCATAGATTATATGAACAAGGTGTTTTGGTCATACTTGGATAAATTTATAGTGGTATTTATTGATGACATTCTGTGTAATATCCCAAAATTTCACTAGATACTAAGTAATGAAAAATGACATAATAATAATGTAAAATGTACAAGAAATTCACACAAATTGACAGACACCATTTTGCATGAATAAGGGCAAAGAGGTCATTTTTCCCTGTTAGGAAGGAAAAATAAGAAAATTATATTTTTGTCCCTAAAGAAATATAAAAATGACATCCACGTCCCAAAATATATAAAAATTACTGTCAGAATGAAGCCCTCGACAAGAGAAGTCCAACGGTATATGGCACTAAGGGTTAATGTTCAAGAATAAAAAAATAATCAATGCCGAGTGTCCAAAACTAATAATAAACAGATAAAGTAAATTATGGGTCTTATCGATAGTTAAAAAGTAACTGGGATAGGATATGGACTATACACAAATACTATTTGGAACAGGATTATTAGAAAAACATGAAAATAGAATTAGAATACTCCTATAGCCTAAAAATGCTAAGTTGTTGTAAAAGGCAATTCTTCAGTACTGTTAAAAAGTACCCGGATTAAAATATATCTGGAAAAGAAAAAATTAAGCAATTTTTGGATACACTTCCCTCTCTCTCATGCGTGATTTTCTGCAGCCAAAACTCACTAATTATTTAATAATTTTTTAGGAAATATTTGCTAAGTAAGGTTACAAAAAGTAACATTAATTGATTAATTAGTTAACTATGGTTAAGAGTGTAATTAATCACTCAAATCCTTCTCTTTCTTCACCATCTTCACGCATGAAAACCAGTAGCCAAAGACCACAAAAAAATGCAAGAAAAGGGAGGAAGAAGGAAGGGAAAATCAAAGGAAATTAAAGCATAAGTTAGTAAGATTTCATATTACCACCTTAAGTTTACTATCTATGGCTTTTAAAGCATATTTTATGGATTAGTTTGGCTTCCTCTTCACCTTAGGGTTTTGTCCAAATTAGGGTTTTAGCATAGGGATGAGTTTTTAAACCAACAAACTTTGGGAAAAGCTTGAATTAACCACTAGAAGCATGAATCTAAGGATGGTTTGAAGTGATTTGAAGGAAATTTCTACCAATCATTTGGAGCAGATTTTGACTAGAATGAGGGAGTATTTAGAGTTGGAATTTCATGATTTTGACCTCAAAAATGGATTCCCCATGGTTCAAAACTTTAAGAAAAAGTGTACTGTACAAAGAAAGATCAAAGGAGAGTTAAGTAAAAAACTTGGATTTTAGTGAGTAACGTATGATGTAACTCATGAATCCAATGGCTAAATTAGTTCAATGATGATGTGGATAGGTTTAATAAGGTTGTGGAAAGTTTTAAAAGTGGTCAACCAAGTTTAGAGAGCAAGGGAGCATCATAAGGTAATTAAATCCCTATACTTGCAATGTGTTATCATACTTGTCTTCAATGAGTTTCTTGTTTTGCCATAAGGTTAAAGTAATGTTTTGTGATGAATTATGTGTATTGGTTGAGTTGATTGAGGGGCATTCTGACCCTGGGATGTCTAATTTCCAAACAAAACTCTGCTAAAATTTTTATGAAATTATGTGATACAAATATGATAATGTGTTTCAAACGTGTTATCTTGATACTATATGCTTAATGTGATAATATGATGTCATGTTTAGGTATTAACTACTGAGATTCTTTGAATCTCACCCTCCCATATATTAACTATGAATAGGTAATAACAATGGCAAGACCACCAAGGAAGACAAAGGAAAGGAGAAACCATTTGATCATTAGCTTGATAATGCTAGCATGGGCTATGAACCTAGAACTTTTATGTAAATTTGTAAAGATAATGTTGGATCTATTTTTTCAATCTTTTCTGATACTTTAAGTCTTAATGAGTGTATGGCATGATATGAAGGGGAATTATGGTCATGTAAATACCATCACTTTTGTTTTGCTAAGCATTAGGATATGAATGGTTATTTTGACCTCTACGGAGGAAACCCATTACTATTGAGACAGTTGTAATGTGAAGTATGAATGATATATATATATATGGTTTAAAAATAGAGAGGAAGATCTTTCCAATGGTCAAAAGAACACTCAAATTGGATATGTGTGCAATATTTGGTTAATTTTTATATGTAATTCCAAATAAAATGATTATTTTGCAGTTTTAATATAAAATGTGAAATTTCACAGAGTTTGCTATACATATTAGTACAGTCATTACTCTGACTTATATTTTTTCCATGTAGAAAAAGTTATAAGCTATCCCTAGAGACTTGAATCACATGTATACAATTTTTATTGATTTAGTTATGATTTTCCAAAGTTTGGTTGGAATAAATAAATTCTATTAAATGAATAGTAACTAAAGTCAAAAAAATTTTAGTATGGCATTTATTATGATTTAAGATCCTAATATGATATAAATGGACTTTAGAATGATTAAATACATGGGAAATGGGCCCAGAAAGAGGTGTTATATTCTGATTTACTCCAAGGGTGAGGAAGAGCGTGCACTCGATCTTCGAATTGCATTGCAAGTATTGCGGGATCAGCAATTATATGTCAAGCTCAGTAAATGTGAGTTTTGGCCACGGGAGGTGAAATTTCTAGGTTATATGATTTATGTAGAAGGAGTAGCAGTAAACCCAAGTTTAAAATGGTGTTGAATTGGGAGAGAGCACAATCAATGATGAAAATTCGTAACGTTCTGGGATTGGCTGGTTACTACCAAAGGTGCATTAAGGATTCTCTCAGCTTGTTATATCATTGACTAGACTCACCTATAAGGATCGATCTTTCATTTGGGATGACAGGTGTGAGAGAGTATTCCAAGAGCTGAAGGTTTATTTAACGTCCGCCCCAGTGCTGATTATCCTTAACCCATCTGAGCCATTCACTGTTTATATGGACACCTCTAAGAAGGGGCTAGGATGTGTATTGATGCAGCAAGGAAGAGTTGTAGATTATGCTTCAAGCCAGATAAGGCCTCATGAAGAGAACTATCTTACTCATGACCTTAAGCTAGTAGCTGTAGTGTTTGCTTTGAAATTATAGAGGCATTATCTCTATCGTGCTCAGTTCAAGGTGTTCAGTGATTATAAGAGTTTGAAGTATTTGTTTGATCAGAAGGAGTTGAACATGACACAAAGAGTTGGGTAGATTTCTTAATAGACTATGAGTTTACTTTGAAGTATCATCCTGGCAAAGCCAATGTTGTGGCAGATGCACTAAGTAGAAAGTCGATCCACATAGCCACAATGATGATGGGGGAGCAACAATTACTGGAAAGCTTGAGAGATATGAAGTTATCTATTACGGTCCATTCTGGAGTACTAGTACTGGGATCCATCAATGTATCAAGCAATTTATTGAGGAACATTTGCTATGCTCAGCTGGAGGATAACTATCTTTTAGGCATACAGGAATAAATTGAAATGGCAGAAACTCAGGACTTCTATATACTAGAGGATGATATCATCCGATATCGTGGTCAAATCTATGTGCTAAATGTTGCGGGGTTGCAAGAAATTATTTTGGAGGAAGCTCATAAGAGTAGGTATACTATTCACCCAAGTACCACTAAGATGTACCAAGATTTGAAGCGAGGGTACTGGTGGCCAGGTATGAAAAAGGGCATCATATAGTATGTGGCAAGATGTCTAATCTATCAAAAGGTAAAGATTGAACACCAATTGCCTGCTAGTACATTGCAACCTTTAGAGATCCTTGAGTGGAAATAGGATAGCGTTTCCATGGATTTCATGATGGGATTACTGAGGACCTCTTCAAGACAACGGAATATGGGTGATTGTAGATAGGTTGATGAAGTCGGTCCATTTTCTTCCAATTCGGGAGACTATTTTGATGGAGAAGCTGGCCCAGTTGTATGTAAATGAGATTGTGAGACTGCATGGAGTCTCGATGAATATTGTTTTGAATAAAGATCCTAGGTTTACATCCAAGTTTTGGAAATCTCTTCAGAAGGCCATGGGAACAAATTTGAGTTTCAGTACTACTTATCACCCTCATTCTGATGGACAGACTGAAAGAACAATACAAACTCTGGAAGACATGCCGTGAGCTTGTGTTCAGGAGATCAAAGGCAATTTGGATCAATACTTGCCACTGGTGGAATTTGCCTACAACAACAGTTTCCACTCGAGTTTGCAAATAGCTCCGTATGAAGCTTTGTATGGCAGGAAGTGTAGATCGCCATTGTGTTGGGTTGAACTCGGTGAATAGAGTCTTTTTTGGGCCCAGATATTGTGAAACAAACCTCTCAACAAATAGAGAGTATTCGATAGAAGCTTCTGACCACTCAAAGCCAGTAGAAGAGTTTTACGGATAGAAGGAGGAGACCATTAGAGTTTGATGCTGGAGATCATGTATTTCTAAAGGTCACTCCTATTACCGGTGTTAGAAGATCAATTCGAGCAAAGAAACTCACTCCACTATATATGGGTCTATATCAAATTCTGGAGCAAATTGGGCCAGTAACGTATCTATTAGCGCTAGTGCCCAATCTCACTGGATTGCATGACATTTTCCATGTGTCTCAACTCAAGAAGTATCATTCGAATCCGTCTCATATAATTGATGATGAGGAAGTTCAAGTATGAGAGGATCTCACTTTTGAAGTCACGCCGTTGCAAATTCTTGATGTAAAGGAGAAGCAGTTGAGAAATAAGACCATTAAGTTAGTGAAGGTGCTATGAAGCAACTTGACATCCAATGATGTCACTTTGGAGGCCGAAGAATCCATGCAAAGGAAGTATCCAGAGATTTTTGCTTGAGGTAAGAGTTAAAATTTTGAGGATGAAATTTTTGTAAGGAGAGGAGAATGTAACAACCCTCATGACATTATTGGCATTGTGTGCAGCACCAAAGGAAATAGGATGGAGGAAGGTTCAATGTGGAGGAAAAAGAGCTCTATATTTTGCTAACTGGACGCAGTGGTGTTGCAGCAGGCTTATCTAGAGCCGTAGCGGGAGTCGGGATTTTGTTTAAATCCGAATCATTTTAGTTAGCCGTGTAAGGTTAAGTATAATATAAGTTTTGATGATGATAAATATAGAGTAATAAGGAACAAATACATTATATGTATCTGACATATATAATGTTCCTTAAAGAAGAAAAATACATATTAGCATGTATTTAATTATGATTATAATACATATATCATGCTATGTGTAAATATATCCACTGTACTTTTACAATGAATAATATAAGTTGGATATATAAACTGGACTAACTACTTGGTTTGTAAGTGTAATATATTAAATGTAGGTTGGTCCAAGTAAGAAGTGTGAGCATTGGAATACAGAAATGGAAATCAATATCATGCATCACTCAAGAAAGAAGAAAACAAAGGATGCTCCAAAAATGGAAGATCAGAAGGGAGCATGCCAAAAAGGAAATGTCCAAGTGGAAGTGGAACTCAACATTTGAAGACCTAATCACTAGGTATATTTTATTTTCACTTAGGTCTTGAGGTGGGATTAATCTTTGAAAATTACTTAATCTTGTTACCATATGTTTTAAATGAGTTAGATTAAGTAAGTCTGATGTTAGCATAAGTTAGATTTGAAAAACTCTGATGACAGACGAATTTTGAGAAGTTAAACTTCATATACTTTGTGAAAATATGAACTTTACTGACTAAAATTTGAAGTTCCAGAGATATTACATCTGACAGACGAATTTCAAGTGTTGAAATTCGAATTTCGAGTCAAGCATAGTTAGTAAAATCTGGTTTTCAAGAATCTAGAGTTTGACCTTTGATTAGTATTTTTAATATATCTCTCAAAATACATATGACTTTGATATAAAACTTTTTTCATAGGAAACTAGACTTAATAAGCTTTTCAAAGAAGGTTATTTCACTCAAAATGAAGGTCATATGAAAAAGCTATGGTTATTTAAAGTTGAGTAGTGAGATATGAATTTTTAGTTTTGACCTCTTATCACTATTTCGATCATATCTCACAAAATACGTTTGTTTTTGAAGTAAAACTTCTTTCATTTTAAAGTATACATTGAGAGCTTTCAAACCATAGGTCATTTGCTTAATTTGGAGTTAAAATAAGAGAGTTATGGCTTCTGTAAAATTGTCTACAGTGCAAAATTTGAAGTTACGTAGGTTCCATTGCGATAGACGAATTTCGGGCCTCCGAAATTCAAATTTCGAAGAGAACCTTCATGAAAAGTTGAGCTTGCCACTGATAGAGGAATTTTGGCTTCCAAAATTTGAACTTCGAGTCCAACAGACGAATTTCCACTTTTAAAATTTGAATTTCGCAATAACAGAATGTGAAAATACTTCCAGAAAAGCTGACAGACGAATTTTGGCTTGGAAAATTTGAATTTCGAATATCCAGAAACACAGAAATACTTCTGGAATAGCCAACAGACGAATTTTCACTTTCAAAATTTGAATTTCGCAACTCCAGAATATGAAAAATACTTCTGGAACAATCAACAGACGAATTTCCACATCCAAAATTTGAATTTCAAAAGGAAAAACTTGTGCCATATTGAGTTACTCACTGTAAGACAATTTTGGGAACAAAAATTTGAACTTCGAAAGCACTATAACAATTTGGAATAACTATTCACACTTACCAGAAGAACTTTAAACTTGAAAATTCGTATGTTCCAATATACAAACATTTGTCAAAACGAAAATTCGAATTTCAGCTTTGAACAGAAGAACTTTGAAGTTTAACGCTAAAAACTTTAACTTACGGTCTCTTCAAAATTCGTCTGTTGACATCCAAAATTTGAATTTCAGAATGTTAGAAACATTAAATGAGGTTAGTAAACGGATAGTTTTGAAAAAATAACCATTGGGTAACATCTTTAACGGCTAGATCTTGTGTCTAACGTCTAATTACACTACAAAACTATAAATATAACATCATTTGAACTTATGAGTAACAATATTAGGAGTGTTTATGCGAAAATGCTGCAACAGTTTGTAAAATCTTTCTATCACAGCATTGTTTGAAAACCCACCTCAATAGAGTGAACTTTCAATGTATCTTCTACTCTTCAAGAGAGTTTTCATTCAGTAAACATTTCTTTCTACATATTTTGGGTAGAATCTTAGTGTGGGGAAATACTAAAGGATTTACACATCTTGTAAGGGTGTGGGGAGAGTAGCTTCACAAGTGCCTACTGAAACTTGTGAGAATGTACTGAGACTTCACAGGTGCCCAGATCAAACCTGTGGGATATGGTGGAAAATCTCAAGTGGTAGCTTGGGGACTGGATGTAGGCCAAGTGGTTGGGCTGAACTAGTATAAATCATTGTTTATTGTTCTTCATCTTTTCTACTCAACTGCTGCACACAACCATCTCTGTTTATCCCTGTTTTACTGCACTCTTAGTGAAATTGGGTTGTGATCCAAAAGAGCGAAAATCTTGCATCACCCAATTCACCCCCCTCTTGGGTGACCAGTCAACCTAACAAGCTGAACGCGAAGGAAAAGAAAGAAACAGAGGGAGTAATGAAAAGCAATGCTAGGGTTCAAGTTTTCCGGCCATTAGGAGTGTTTTCTGGCGTCCAAAATCTTGGATCTTTGTTAGTAAGCAATCCCTACTCCTCCCTCTCAATTTTCTTTAGTTTTGAGTTAGGTTTTCCAGGTTATATGTTAGGATCTTTGATGTTGGCCGAATCCCACCGATTAAAATGGATGAAATGGGGTTAATGGAGTATGATTTGGTGTTCTTGTTGCTTGGGTATGAGTTTTGAGAGGAGTATACATGATTTAAGCTTAACCCTGGGTTATTTATGGTTGAGACATTTGGGAATCTGAAATATATGTAGTTGATTAGTGTTTGGATGGTCTTTAAGAGCTTAATGATGTATGAAAGTGGGGTTGGAACCTTAGGTTAAGCTGAATAGGTTGAATTGTGGAATTTGGATATTTGAATTATATGTTAATTGAGGTTTTATGGTATGTGAAGGTTGTTTAGATGACCGAAAGCGGTTTGAGTGTGCTAGACAACTCGAGAAGCTTGTGGAATCGCATGTGTGTGGTATTGACAACCTAAGGTAACCGGATGTTTGTATTGTTTGTATGGTATATGTATATTATGTTGGTATATATGTGCATATATTCATGTTTTCATTCAAATCACGATATGGATATGTGTGTGTATGGTTTGTCTTTATATTGTAGTATGCACATGGCTAGAAACATAGGGTATAATGATTATGATGATAATGATGATGTGACATTACATGATGCATGCATGACATTGTGATACATGATGATGATGATTATACGATGATACGACATGAGCATCATCACATGACATTATGAGATCATGATATATGGTCGATTGGGTGGTGATGATGATATGATATACGATGAGATGAGATTTGATGATATGATATATGATAAGAGAGGATAAGGATGGGATCTCTGTCTCTAAATCCTCCCCTATGGCTAAGGAAGCCAGGTAGCAGTAAACTGCATCTTTTCTAAATCACCACCAATTCGAGGTAATCTAGGGGAAGGAGAACAATGATCCGAGTATTAGTGTAACCTTTGGCCAAGTTGCATTAGTGTAAGGTGATCTTGGTAATATCCCAGAATCAATTTTCACCGACTATTGGAAGGGAATCACTTATATGAAATGTCCTATTATTATGACAGCTCGTGGTTCTAACTGTGTGCGAGGGAGATAATTATTCCATTTCATATTGTATTTATGAGATTGTATGAGTTATATATATATATATATGTATGTGATTGTCCCTGGTTACTGAGACATTGTCTCACACCCCTTTCCCATGAACTAACATTTCAGGTGAAGGTTCTGACACTAGTCCTGAGAAGACAAGGGAGTAGCATCAGACGTAAGAATACTAGGTCTATATAATGTATGTGTATTTTGAATATGTATCTTGTGCCAAGAATGATAGGTGGTGTGTAAGCTAAGTGATGAGCTTGGCATTGCTATTGTAATGGATATGATGTTGTTGGTATGTTATGGATATGGTTTGTGTTATATTGTGGTGCACATGTGGTTTTGGATGTCAAGAAGTCCGTAGGATAGTATGTGTGAGCCCAAAGGTGGATTTGAGCCTTACTGGTGAGTTTTGGCCTATAGCCCACTTTGTCAATTTGGGGTTCAAGCGAGATCAAATCTGCGAGGAGTGGTTCCTTTAAGGTAAAACCTATTTGAAAAAAGTTGTTAAGTGATTTAAGACCTGCGTGAATGGTCTTTGAGTGCCCAAGTGCCTTTAGTAGCAATTGGAAGTTGTTAATGGTGAGTTTTGGTCAAAAAGTAACCAAAATGGTGTTAGGCATCCAAAATCTCCATAGAGAGTTGGATTGAGATGAAATTAGTGTTTATAGATAGATTAGGACTAGATTGACTTGTAGGAGTTGGAATTAGTTCAATTGGAAGTCGGAGCATAAAGTTATGCATGTTAAAATTTCACCCCAGAGTTTGAAATTTGCTAGTATATAAACCAGCAAGGGGCACCGCGGTGTTAGGAAGCAGTCACGGTGCTAGAGAGAGACAATGGGCATGAAAATTTGTGAAGGGTCAGAGCTACAGTGATACTGTGGTGGCCGTGGCCCTAGCCCAAATTCTGGTGTCCTTTGGGTTTTTCCAATACTCTAAGGTTTTGGAAAGTTATTGTGAGATGTTGAGATTGTGTTTGGTTGGATTTTGAAGTTTTTGGTTAAGCCAAGAGGTGTTTGGAAGTAAGACGTTACACTAAACAATAATGAGCTTGGAAAACCAATATCAAAGGAACACGAGCCATATGAATAACAAAGTTAGAGACTCCTAAAGATTGAAGAGTTGTTACATATTCCTTTGGGAACCCTTTTATAAAAAAGGTAGTTAAGCTTTGAATATTGCTTATCCCAATATTAAATGAGGTATCTATTTGAATGATTAATGATTAGCTCATGATTTCAAAATGGTTTTCATGAAAAGAATTACCTTATGCATATAATGTTTAAATGTTATGAGGATAAAGTCTCAATTTTCAGCTTGTTTTCATAAAAAGGTTTCACCTTATGCACATAAGTAGTGAAAGTTATGGGGATAAAGTCTCAACCTCAAAGCTTTTCTAAGTGTGCACTCTTCAATTTCATGAAAAGGGTTGAGGTTATCCACATAACGTAGTTGGGCAATGTGTCTTCTGGTCTGTCCAAGTGGTTATCTTAATAAGGTGGTTACCTTATTCGTATAAGGGAGTGAACAGTGAAGACTTCTTCTACTATGCAACCCTTTATTCACATAACTTAGAGAGGTTATCCGCATAACATATGTTCCAAAGCGCTTGGACTCTTCTCTGTTAAATAGGTTATATGCATAATCTAGGGAGATTATCTACATAACCTAGGTTTCAATACCGTTGGACTTTGCTCGATTAAATAGGTTATTTGCATAACCTAGGGAAGTTATCCACATAACCTATATTACAGAACTCATGATCCTTCTTCGGCTAAATAGGTTATCCGCATAACCTGAGGAAGCTATCCTAATAACCTATGTTTTTCAAAAACTCAGTTTGAGAAAAATTTAATGTTATCCGAACAACTGAGCAAGTTTTCATGAAAATATTCTTGAGCTAAAACTTGGTCATTCTAGGATGAACATTATCCACATAACCTAGCTAGGTTATCTGCATAACAAAAATTCTATGTTGAAAACAAGAGCCAATAGTCACCCGTTATTAGCATAACCTTATAAGGTTATCCGCATAACCTCTGTTAAATATATTTAATATGGTAGGTGACCAGCTATTTTTCTGAGAGTAACAGCTGATTCTTGTTTCTAATAGATAATTTTGCTTTAAAACTATAAATAGAATCTCATTTAATTTGCTGAGTAATGAGAAAAAACATATAAATGCCAAAACTCTGTAGAATTAATTACTAATTTATTCAAAGCTTACCTTCCATCTGTTTAGCTTATTTATTATTCTTAAACTTTTATATCTACTCTTTTGAGAGAGAGTTTTCATATTGTGATCTGTATATTTCTACACACTTGTAGATAGTATTTAGTATGAGAATACACTAAGAGAGTTGTTCTTACTCTTGAGTGAGAAGTGTGAGAGAGTCTTGTTCAGCTCAAAGTCCGAGCTAAGGTGTACTACGGTTTTTGCAAGAACCCATTCAAATCTTGTAAAAGATAATGGAGAAATCTCAAGTGGTGGCTTGAGGACTGGATATAGGTCAAGTGGAATAGACCGAACCAGGATAAATCACTATGTGCTCTTCTCATTTACTTTGCAATTGCTCCTTATTTCTTATACTCTATTTTTTAGTAAATTTTTTATTATCACTACTTAAGTTCATTTTTGCAGAAAAATCCAAACTTTCCAATTTACCCTCCTCTTGGGAAGCCAGCTAAACCAATAAGTGGTATCAAAGCCCGGACTCCCAGTTGAAGGATTTACCAATCCAAGAGAATACATGGCTAGCTTTGGTGAAGGTATTCTTCCATAAGGAAATAACACCAATAGACCTTCTGGCTTCAGTGGAGAGCATTATAGATACTAGAAGATGAGGATACAAATCTATCTTCAGTCTATTGATTTGGATATTTGGCTGGTCATCCAAAAGGGAGACTTCGTCTCAATGAAACTATAAGATGACGGGAAGTACAGAGAGAAACCTGAAGAGGAATAGAACGAGGAGGATAAAAGAAGGGCTCTTCTCAATTATAAAGCTAAGCACTGTTTGGTCAGTGCCCTTAACCAAGATGAATTTTACAGGGTGTCCCAATGTACAACAGCCAAAAGTATGTGGGATACTCTGAGATCACTCATGAAGGAACAATCAGGGTGAGAGAAAATAAATTAAATTTGTGCATAGGTAAATATGAAAGCTTCAAAATTAATGAGGGTGAAAACATTAAGGATCTGTAGAAGAGATTCACTCTCATTGTGAATCAGCTGAAGAGCCTTGGGAAGGAATATACTTAATCTGAGAAAGTCAAAAAAATTCTCAAAGCCTTGCCCATTAAATGGCAACCAAAGGTGACAGCTATAGAAGAAGCTAGATGGGAATCAATGACATCTGTCACAACCCTCTTTGGAAGCCTTGAAGAATATGAAGGGAAGCTGAAAGCCCTTAAAGAATCTACATCTTATGACAAGAAAAAGAAGAGTCTGGCTTTCAAGGTATAATCAAAAGATGATGATGATTCAGAAGAAGATGCTGAGCTAGATGAAGAAACAATGGCTATGCTGGTGGGAAGATTCGATAAAATATATGGAAAGAAGAAATTCAAAAGATTTGCAAAGAAAGATAAAGCCACCAGCAGCAAGAAAGAAAACAAAGAATCCATCATATGCTACGAATGCAAGAAACTTGGACATATCAAATGGGAATGTCCTCTACTGAACAAAAAACAAGGAAAGGACAAGAAGGCTGACAAAGGGAAAAAGAAGAAAACCTTTGTATCCTCCATCTAGGGAGATAGTTCAGATAAAGAGGAAGCAGTAGAAGATGATGAAATTTCCAATCTATACCTAATGGCTTAAGAGATTAAAGAGAAAGAGAAGAATCATAACTAAGATAATGATAGCGATTCTGAGGTAAATAATTCTAAACCTTCCTACAATGAACTGCATGCTGCATTCAATGATCTGATGGATGAAGTTGTCAAAGTATCAAAACAGTTGAGTCAAGTTAAAAAGAAAATATACAAACTTGAAAGTGAATCTTATACATCTTGTACTACTTCACAACCTTCTTCTTCTTCCACCACTTCTGTCTGTGTCTCATGCATTGAGTTGAGAAATAAGAACAATTATCTCCAAAAGACTGTAATTAAACTTACTAGAGGTGAGGACATGTTAAAAGTATTACTGGAAAATCAAGTTGTAAGTCAAAACAAAACTAGTCTAGGATATGACCCATGTACAGTCAAAGAGAAACTGAAAAGCAAGAAACAAAATCTTTACCTGAGAAATTTTGTGCATGCTAATAACATTAAACCGGCTCAGAGTATAGAGTCATTCCCAACCCCTAGAAATCAAAAGGATAGATACTATCGTTATTATTTCAGACATGTATCTCTTTCCTCTAGCCCTTTCTCCACTTGTTAGTCCTATAACAAGAAGGGTCATATGTCTTCCACCTATATATACATGAAGGAAGGAAATGGCAATGGGATGAAATGGGTTCCCAAGGATTCCTTTACTAACAAGAAATGACCCAAGCAAATATGGGTATTTAAAAGAAAGAACTGAAATTTGTTTTGCAAGTGTCTCTCAAGGCAAAGAAAAGCTACAAATGGTACATGGATAGTCCCTGTTCAAGACACATGACTGAGAACAAAGAAAAATTCATTATGTTGAGAGATAAGAAAGGAGAAATGTTACTTTTGGTGGTGACCAGTCTGGCAAGATATTGGGATTAGAATTGTTGGTAGAAACCCAGAAACATCAATTGAAGAAGTTTTGTTCATGATAAGACTCAATCACAACTTGTTGAGTGTAAGCCAGACCCGTAATAGAGGCAACTGGGTTCTGTTTGATTCCAACTACTACCTAGTCATCAGAAAGAGTTACCGCAAAGTTATTCTTGAGGTAGAAAGAGATGGTAACTGTTATACTATTGATTTAGATGAATTACCTACTGTAGACTCAATATGCTTAATAAGTGAAAATGTTGATCGTTGGCTATGGCATAGAAGACTAGCACATGTTAGCATGCATCAATTGAATAAACTCATTAAAAATGAACTTGTTCTTGGATTACCCACCATTAAGTTTGAAAAGGATTGAGAATGTGATACTTGCCTTAAAGGAAAACAAACAAAGTCTTCATTCAAAACCAAAAATAGTGTCACTACAACTAGACTACTGCAATTACTTCACATGAATTTGATAGGTTCTAATCGTACTAAGAGTATTGGTGATAACTTGTATGTACTCGTTGTAGTAGATGATTATTTTAGAGTCACCTGGACAATATTTCTTCCCTCTAAAGATGAATCATACAATGCTTTTCTGATCTTAGCTAAGAAAATCCAAAATGAGAAAGGTTGTTCTATTGTATGTATTAGAACAGATCATGGTGGAGAATTTGAAAATTCCAAATTTGCTTATTACTACAATAAGAATAGAGTAGATCATAACTTCTCAGCCCCAAGAACACCTCAACAAAATGGAGCTGTGGAGAGAAAGAATAGAGTACTAGAAGAACTGGCTCATGTAATGCTAAAAGAAAAAGGAGTGTCTAAGCAATTTTAGGCTAATGCAGTAAGCACATCATGATTCTTGATGAATAAAGCATACATTAGATCCATATTAGGCAAGATTCTATACAAGTTGTACAAGGGAAAGAAGCTTAACCTTTCTCATCTTCATGTCTTTGGATGCACTTGCTATGTCCACAACAAGAACAAAGACAATCTAGGTAAGTTTGATACCAAATCAGATGAAGGTATATTTTTTAGCTACTCAAATAAGAATAAGCATATAGGGTTTTCAATAAAAAGACTGGAACTATAGAAGAATCTATGCATGTGGTTTTTCTTGAAAATGAAATTATGTCTAAGCATGCTAAAGATAAGGATGATCTAATTTCCAGCTTTTAGAACTTGAATGATTTTTAAGAAAATAAAACTAAACCTCATAAAATATCTGAAACTGCTAATGTAGAGAAAGATATTCAGGAGAAAGATATTGAATGTGAAATCAATGAAGAAATTTCTCAAGAACTCCCTTGAACTTGAAGATATCAAAGGAATCATCCAATTAATCAAGTTATTAGGAATGTTCAAGAGAATATTAAAACCAGAAGATAACTTAGGGATCAAGTGAATAATTGTGCATTTATATGTCAAATTGAACCTAAGTGTACTAAAGAAGCCTTAACTAATGAATATTGAATTCTAGCTATGTAAGAAGAACTCAATTAATGTGAAAAAAGTCAAGTTTGGGACCTAGTACCTAGGCCCAAGAACCACACTATTATTGAAACTAAATGGGTTTTTAAGAATAAACTTGATGAATCTATAACAATAATAAGGAAAAAAGCTAGACTAGTAGCTAAAGGGTATAATCAAGAGAAAGGCATTAATTATGAGGAAACTTTTGCTCCAGTTGCAAGATTGGAAGCAATAAGGATTCTCTTAACATATGCCTACATAAAAGATATTGTGTTGTATCAAATGGATATAAAAAATGCTTTTCTGAATAGTTATATCATGGAAGAGGTTTATGTTGATCAATCTCTAGATTTTGGGGACTCAACTAAACCAAATCATGTATATAAACTGAAGAAAGCTTTATATGGCTTAAAACAGGCACCTAGAGCATGGTATGATAGATTGAGTAATTTTCTAATTGAAAAGGATTTTAACAGAGGGAAAGTTGACATAACCTTGTTTACTAAAAGAGAAAATAAAGATTAGCTTACTGTACAAATTTATGTTGATGACATTATATTTGATGCTACTAATGAGTCTTTATGCAAGAACTTTTCTAAGTTAATACAGAGTGAATTTGAAATGTCAATGATAGGGGAGCTGAACTTCTTTCTTGGTCTGCAAATCAAATAATGTGATAATGGTATCTTCCTCAACCAATCAAAATATCTCAAAGAACTACTGAAAAAGTTTGCAATGGATAATGCCAAACCTATAGGAACTCCTATGGCCTCTGCAACTAATCTTGACATGGATGAAGAGGGAAAACTCTTTGATATAACCCAATATAGGAGAATGATTGGTTCTTTGCTATATTTAACTGCAAGTAGGCCTAACATCATGTTTAGTGTCTGCATGTGTGCTAGGTTCCAATCATGTTCCAAAAAGTCCCATGCAACAGCTGTGAAGAGGATTTTCAAATATTTACTAAGAACATCACATATGAGACTTTAGTATCTAAAAGGCAATGGAGAAGAGCTCATTAGTTACACAGATGCTAACTTTGCTAGATCTAAAACTGATATAAAGAGCACAAGTGGAACTTATCAGTTTCTAGGGGGCTCTCTAGTGTCATGGTTTAGTAAAAAGCATAATAGTGTAGCTCTCTCCATAGCAGAAGCTGAGTATGTTACTGCAGGTAGTTGCTATGTACAAGTCCTTTGGATGAAGCAACAACTTGAAGACCTTGAGATTGAAATGAAGGAAATCCCAATAACATGTGATAATTAAAGTGCCATCAACATCACAAAGAACCATGTCATGCATTCAAGGACAAAACAAATTGAAGTAAGACATCACTTCATAAGAGATCACGTTTTGAAAGAGGATATCAAGTTAGAGTTCATCCCTACTGAAGATCAACTTGTAGACATTCTGACAAAGCCACTTGCAGAAGATAGACATGGTAAAATCAAAAGAGAATTGGGAATGGTAAATCCCAATAAGTTATAAGTATTTTATGAAATCTCTCTTAAGCTTATGATTCAGATGATAATAATACTAACTTAAGCATCAGAGTATCTAGAAATTTATTTTGCAGGTACTTCTTGATTTGAAATAATGAAAATCTGATAAAATGAAGTAATCTGCACATTGAATTGGAGTTATGATGAAAAAAAAAAGCTTATGGGAATGATACAGTTGTCTGTAAGTATTCATAAGTTTTTCAAATATGCTTATGCGCATAACCCCATAGCCTTATGCTAAAAATAAATTGATTTTCTGGTATGCATAGTCTCTATGTTTGAGGTTATTTGAATAAGGTATGAGGCTTTTCATGAAAATGAGAGCATATATGAAACTCTAGTCTATATGAAACTCAATTTTTTAATAAGGTCATCACCTTATACGCATAACTTGCCTTATTTGCTTCATTATATGTGTTCAGTGAAAATCGATTTCAGCATAACCTACCTACCTTATCCACATAACGTTACATCCAGAGAAGTAGTTTCCAAAGTAAGAACATTATTTGCATAAGATGGCAAGGTTATCTAGATAGCATATTGTTTGCCAATTTTCTATGTGCTTTTTGTGAAACTCATTTTCATGATAACATGGGGTGCTTGTTTGGATAACTCTTCTCTTCTCCCTTTTGTCTCAACTTGTATTAACTCAGTTATGCGGATAACCTAAGGACCTTATCTACATAACCTAGCAAACCGTGGCCCTATATACAATCTATGAAGCTCGTTATTCGCATAACCCCTATATGTTATGCACATAACGTTGAGACTATATATAGGAACCTTTGATTTTTAGCAGACTCTTGTGTAGAAAACCTAGCCCTATCCTGAAAACCTCCATTCATACCCCTCAAGTTTTCCAAAATCTTCTAGGTTCCATTCAATTCCTTGAGTTCAAACCATATTTTGGCCAACTCTAAACATCTTTCACCATTCCAAATTATCTAGAATCACTGCTATGGCTAAGACTAAGGGAGGAAACCAAGGTGAATGACCTCAACGAAATGTGAAGTCCAAATATGCAATGAAATCACCAAGCCAAGGGAAAAGGAAAGTTGAATCAGGTTTGAGTGTTCCAACAAAGAAGCCCAGAACGCAAAAATCAAAAGAAATTCCAGAATCTGAACCTCAAGTTGACACTCACGTAAGTTCATCTACAACTAAATCCGAGCAAGTTCTTAATACAGATGAATTGATTAGCATAAGGATATTGAAGGAATCATATAAGGCTGACTTTAAGAAGTATAAAGTAGTCAAACCTTATTTTGTTAAACTAGAAGAGTTTCTCATCAAGAATAAATTAAAACTGTTGGGCAACTTGAGAACTACCTAGGCTTGATTGAATTGAAAGAAGAGTATGATGAAGAAGTGGTACATGCTTGGTATAACTCTCTGAGAATAAACAATGAGACAAAAGTGCATGAAGTTAGACTACGGAAAATGTGGATAGCATTACATCTTGATTTGCTTTTAAAAATTCTAAATTTGCCCACTGGAGGAATCAGAATAAACATTGACAACACCAAGTATCCCTCTGAAGATCAAGATGTTAATGAAGACAATGGAGAAGAGGCAAACTACAAATAGAGCACAATTGTATCTAAGCTGCTTAAGCAAAGGCAAAATGTGTCTCCTAAAGGGAAGATTGCTCCAAGTCATCTAATTGTTGAGAATAGGATCCTCCACTATATTGTATCATGTATGTTCTTCAATAAAAGTGGAGGATACAACAACCTATCTAGAAGAGAATTTCAAGTTATGGTGCTATTGGTGAAGGGAAAATCAGTAAACTTGATTGACATTATCCTATAGAGAATGTGGAAGGTAAGAACTCACAAGCAGGATTCACAATTGCCATATGGGCATCTTATCACCAGAATCCTGAAGTATCACAATATTCTACACATTTAGAGAGGCCCTGCATTGCTTCCAGAAGAGTTCAATGAGAAGAACTGCAGAAGATGGGGATGACTCTGACAAATGGCAAATGGGTAGACAAGAAAAAGGAAACTAAGGAAGGTGAGGAAGGATCTGAATCAGCAGATGCAATGAAGAGTCATGAAGGTAGTGATTCCAATTCCTCTTCCTCCTTACCTGCTAAACCACAAGAGCCTTTGCACCCAGAACCTATCCTTTTATTCCTAAACTAAACAAACTTGATGAATTCCCAGCCACTAATTTTCCTACACACTCTGACATTCCTATCTTGTATTAGAACCTATTTTAGATAGCCATGGCCACCAGGAGAGAACACAAAGAAGAAACCATCAATCTTGGGTACCTCATTGGTGAGATGCAAGAGAAATTTGAAGCCAAAACTAAAAACCTTACCCAAGAAGTAAAACTCCTACATGAACAGATAGCCTCTGGTGTATCTCAGCCTTCCCTATCACCCATCTAACCATCTCCTCCTCCATATACTGGGACTACTGCTTTTCCTAAGACTTCTACAAAGTCCCCACTTGCTTATATAGACATTCCTTCCACCTCTAAGTCTCCTACTTTATCAAAGGATCTAGGTCCTAATTTGGACTATGGACTTAAGGATAAGGAATCCGATCAAATAGTGGAAATTGACCAGAATCAGGATAGAGTATTAGTCCTTTTGCCTGAAGGAGACTTCATTCACCAAAGCTATCTCCAACACCGCAAACAAGAGATTAATGCTCTCTTTCCTCCTCCACCTGATCCAATTTCCTTTAAAGGCATTAGTTACCTAGCTGAGGTAGCTGTGCAAGAGGTGATAACTCTTCCCTCAGATACTGATCCCTTTCCTGTACTCCATCCTACTGTTTCACCTCCTCCTAAGATGTTAGATATCCCCTTTATCACAGTATTTCCTTCTGCTCCTCCTGTTCAGACTGATGTGCCACTCCGACCTATCCCAGTGTCCACAGTTCTAGCTCAACCTTCCATATTTCCTCTTTCTCTAAATGAAAGACTTCAAAAAATCAGGGAATGGAAGGCAAAACTTGATCAGGACATTGCTCAGATAAATGCTGGAGCCACTCAATTTCCTACAATTGCTGATGACAAAAAGGAAGAGAAAGAAGATAAAGAAAAAGAGAAGAAAGAAAAAGAAGAGAAGAAGACTAAGAAAAAGAAAAAGTCCACCCCATCAAAGAAAAAGACTTAATTAGACTTGTTGTTTTTCTGTGTGCTTGTATGTTTTCTTTAGTTATTGTTTTTGCTTTTATGTTGCTGTTGTGTAAACTCTCCATATTGTAATCATAATCTATAATACTATGAATACATATTTGTGATCATTTTTTACTCTTGGATTACTCTACTTTTCTCTTACCTCTAAAATTATGTGCACTGCATTATCTAACTTTATATACACTATGCATATATTGAGGGGGAGCTTTATGCAAACCCAAGCACTAATGAAACTTTTAAGTTGTTTTGTCATCATAAAAAATGGGGAGAATATTAACTCAGTTGGTTTTGATAATTCTAAACAATAATAAGCTTGGAAAACCAATATCAAAGGAACATAAGTTATATGAAGAACATAGTTGGAGACTCCTAAAGATTAAAGAGTTGTTACATATTCCTTTAGGAATCATTTTGTAAAAGAAGGTAGTTAAACTTTGAATATTGCTTATCCCAATATTAAATGAGGCCTCTATTTGAATGATTAATGATTAGCTCATGATTTCAAAATGGTTTTCATCAAAAGAATTACCTTATGCATATAACGTTTAAAGGTTATAAGTATGAAATCTCAATTTTAAAAATGTTTGTAATTGTTTTCACCTTGTTTTCATGAAAAGGTTTCACCTTATGCGCATAAGTAGTAAAGGTTATGGGGATAATGTCTCAACCTCAAAGCTTTTCTAAGTGTTCCCTTTTCGATTTCATGAAAATGGTTGAGGTTATCAACATAACGTAATTGGGCAATATGTCCTCTAGTCTGTCCAAGTGGTTTTCCTGATAAGGTAATTACCTTATTCACATAAGGGAGTGAACAGTGAAGGTTTCTTGTACTATGCAACTCATTATTCACATAATCTAGGGAGGTTATCCACATAAAATATGTTCCAAAGCACTCAGACTCTTCTCTATTAAATAGGTTATTCGCATAACTTATGTTTCAATACCCTTGGACTTTCCTCTGTTAAATAGGTTATCCGCATAACCTAGAGAGGTCATCTGCGTAACCTATGTTACATAACTCATGATTCTTTTTCAGCTAAATGGGTTATCTGCATAACATGAGGAGGTTATCCTAATAACCTATGTTTTCCAAAAACTCAGTTTAAGAAAAATTTTAATGTTATCCAAACAACTGAGCAGGTTTTCATGAAAATGTCTCATTCTGGGATGAACGTTATCCATATAACCTAGTTAGGTTATCCATATAATGAAAGTTCTACATTGAAAATAAGAGCCAACAATCACTCGTTATTCGTATAACCTAAGGAGGTTATTTGTATAAACTCTGTCAGATGCATTTAATGCGGTAGGTGAATGGCTCTTTTTCTGAGAGTAATAGCTAATTCTTGTTTCCAATGGATAATTTTGCTCTAAAACTATAAATAGAACCTCATTTGATTTGCTGGCTAATGAGGAAAAATATATAAATGCTAAAACTCTACAGAATTGATTACTGATTCATTCAAAGCTTACCTACCCTCTGTTTAGCTCATTTATTGTTCTTAAACTTTCATATCTACTCTTTTGAGAGAGAGTTTTTATACTATGACCTATATATTTCTACACACTTGTAGATAGTACTTTGTGTGAGAATACACTAAGAGAGTTGTTCTTACTCTTGCGTGAGAAGAGTGAGAGAGTCTTGTTAAGCTCAAAGTTTGAGCTAAGGTGTACTGCAGTTTTTACAAGAACCAATTCAAATCTTGTAAGAGATAGTGGAGCAATCTCAAATGGTGGCTTTAGGACTTGACTTAGATCAAGTAGAGTAGACCGAACCAGGATAAATCATTGTATCTTCTTCTCATTTACTTAGCAATTGCTCCTTATTTCTTATACTCTATTTTTCCGTAACTTTTTATTATCACTACTTAAGTTCATTTTTGCAGAAAAATCTAAACTTTCCAATTCACCCCTCTCTTTGGAAGCCAGCTAAACTGATAAAAAGATTATAGACTGACCCAGTTATTCTTCTATATAAATACTACAACATAATAGAATGAATACAAGTAAATAAGAAATAAAATTGTCTAAGAATCCAAGAAGAAGCTGTATAAAGGTAATGAAACAAAAGCTTGATCATATAGAATTTTTTCAACTTAGACCTAACAGAACTTATGAGATTTTTTAACAAAAATATTTTGATCGATCAGTTACTTTTTTTGACATTTAAGAAGCATAAGATTTACCACAACCACATAGTTATTGAAGAGGAAACTACATAGAGAGAATCTTATATACTTAGGGAGCAAATGAATTCTCACTCTAAATTTCATAAGATATGGCACCAATATAAGTCTCTCAGTACCAGAATTTCATAAGCAAATTAAATCGTAATAAAGTCACACGTGGGGGACCCATTTTAAGGTATACGATGATGTTCTGATGCTTCTCTGTAAAAGGTGGAAAATGACACAGATTTTTCTTTTCTTAGAATTACACTTCATACAACTGTCATCATGCGCTACGACACTCTTCTCCAATTCCGCCCTTCCATCTTGTCCCTCCCCATTTCAAGGAAATTATATATTCCCACTCTAAATTCATTCTAATTTCAATTATTAAAATTTAGGAATAAAATTATAAAATCTCACTTAAATTAGGATCAAATCGAGCCAAAGCCTCAAGTTTTGGTAAAACGTATTTCTAGTGTCATTTTTTCACACTACTATAAGCATAAACATAATGCTGCAAATTAATTAAATCTAGCCATCACTGACCTACATTGCAGCAAAGGAACTAATGAGCCTTGTAATAGCTCAAGTTCACAACCCTCTCACGGTTTAACAGTAAATCAGAAGCCAAAACCCTCTTAATGCTAGTCAAAATTTGCTCAATCGTCACCGTCCTACAAAATTAGAAATGATGGAACGTATTACATACCTAAACCTTTTAGACTGGGATCAAAGAGATGCCATACTATGCTCTCCTCCTCAATCTTTGATGCGTACTGTAACAAGCATAACAAGGGGGTTCCAATTTTTAAGGCTTCTTGGTTAAACAGTGAAGGAGTGGGGGTGACACTGATGTTTTACAATGGGCTATGGTGTGACAGGTGCGGTAGATTAGGGTTCAATGACTATGAGAGTACTGAAAATGTATTATCGAGCAAATGACGGTGAGTGCAACGCAGCGGAAAGGGGATGGTGAATTTGTGGGGAGAGAACGCCGACATGAGAGCCGCTAATGGGAGAAGAGGTGAGAGCAGATAGGTAAGGGGAAGTAAGAGTTTGATCTGAGAATCGATGGGTAACGCGGGGAAAGTCGATGGAGAGTGGTAAGTGGAGAGATGGAGAGAGCGCCACTAACGATAAGTCAATCTTGCCACGAGAGAGCACCAACTATGAGCAAAAAGGAAAAAAATTAGGGTGTGGAGCAAAGCGCGGAGGATAAAATAAAAATTTCATCTTCGCACGTTTTAAAACTTTCATTTTAGCTTGAATTTTGTGGGTTATTTTCTAATAATTTAATTATTTTTATAAAACATTCAATTAATTTTAAAAATAAAATTTTGGAGAAGAGATAATAAATTACAATTGTAATTATAGACACTAAATTTTATAAGTCAATATTTTATATAATAATATTTATATAATACAATTATACTAATTAAATATATATTTTGAATGTTATAATATTTTATAATACTTTCTCCTTTAATTTAAGTGATATTTTTAAAAGTCTCCAAGAAATTTGTGACTTTTACCTTTCTCGACGAAACTAATAGCTTAAGAATAAGGTGAATAGATGCGCATGTTGTTCACTTTAACCCAACCCAAGCTCTCGGAAAAGAATAGAAAGGAAGGTGCCTGAGTAGTCGCAAGGAAAGAATGAGAGGAAGCCAGAGCATTTGGGATTAGGTTTCCAAATTATGAGTATGATGGCGGGGGGCTCTTGGGCCACAAATTTATTTTTAAGGAGATAGAGTCTTTTTTCTATTTACCACCCATTAAAATTAAGTTAATATTAATATATTCATAATTTTATAATATATGAATTTTCAATTTAATTTTTTTGTTATTCTTTATTTTATTTATAATTCATACTATTAATAAATAATAAAAATGTATTAATAATAAAAAATTTATTAAATTATATTAAATATTAATAATAAAATTGATATTTACTAAAAGTTATAACTTGATTATTTTTAAAAAATAACTTTAAATAATTACAATTAGTTTCTTAATTAGGTAAAGCATACTTACCTAACCTTTCATACTAGAGTTTGAATCCTCATTTGACAATGTCATGTTTAACTTTTTCATAACTTTCTCATGATAAGTAAGAAGTATGAGAAATATTCTCACAAATCTACAAATCCGTAAGAATTTTTTCTCTCAAATATACTCAATTTATGAGAAAATTTCTCGCAAATT
The DNA here is from genome assembly GCA_026686845.1 of Adenanthera pavonina. Lineage (NCBI taxonomy): Eukaryota > Viridiplantae > Streptophyta > Magnoliopsida > Fabales > Fabaceae > Adenanthera > Adenanthera pavonina. Next base: position 38,118,336 of record JAIVEN010000006.1, read on the forward strand.
AAGGAATCTGCTTGAAAATAATAGTATATGAGCCAACATGGAATGAAATACCATATATAGTTTCTCACGATCATGGTAAACTATGAGAAAGTTTCTCATAGATATAATAAACTATGAGAAAATGATCATTTCTCATGAACTCTAATTTGTGATAAATAATTTGTAGTAATTTTTCACTCATTTTCTATTCTTGCTCTCGATTTCTCTCAAAGTTTCTCACGAACTTTATTCGTGAGAATATTTGGCGCTACACTCCCACCAAAGGGCACCACATTTTTCTCAATGTTTCTCACAATATTCTCACGCACTTTTTTCTCTCCCTTATACTGTGAGAAAATGTAGTAAGAAATGTACCTAAAATGAAAATATGAGAGAAAAGCTATGAGAAGTTCTCACTAATTTTTTTTGTGAGAAAAAACTGATGATTTCTTGCAGTATAATAATCATATATTCTTTCCCATAACTAGCACTGTCCAGTTCCATCTCCTCTTAAAAGTTATAGCTCTCGTTGTCTACACAAAACCAATGGATGTGGTGTTTGGCTTGGAAGATATGACTGAAACATTAAAGCAAATACAAGTTAAAAGGCCAATGTAAACAGTAAATTACAGTTAAAGCAATTGAGGACGTATACATATACCTTGTTGGTGAAGAAAACACAAGGGTTTGGATCGATGGTCATTGGGAAAATCCAGGAGTTGCAGACAAAATGAATAGGATTAGGAGAGGGAACGGGATGAATGATCAAATCCACAATGAACATGGCTTTGAGATTGTTGTGCATCTCAAATGCTGATGGAATTCCCTCTCGTCACTCCACGAATATCGCAATTAGAATGGACGTTAGGGTCCCAATGGAGTGGAGCCTAATGGAGAAGGCATTGTGGTGATAGAAGCTCGGCTTTCTTAGTTTCCAATTGACTTTCTGCAACATCCACTCTAAGATTCAGAATTAGATAAATAAACGACATCCTAATATTGAGTTAGCTTATATATAGCATGCTTGCATGAATACTTATTGGCCAAGTGTGGAAATATAATATATAGATATATATATATATATATGGCTATCCGTCTTTTTTTTTTCAAACAAATCATCGGTATCCCGAGCCGTCTGATTTAAATATGTAACCGTTTAGCATACATGCTAATTATAAAATGTCTTTCTTAATTAACTTTGAATCTCGGAACTATATATACCCCCTTCAGATTTATTTATATTCAAAATTAAAAAATTAGATAAACCTTTTTATGTATTAGACAAATTCTAAAAAATAAGTTATAGTGTTGATAACTTTTCAATAGTGCAACATGGTATAAATTTTATTACATATATATTGATATGTTGATTCTTGTTGGGAAATTATAATTTTGATCCTTATAATTTTAATCAAATTTTAATTTAATCTTAATAATGTGAAAACTTGTAATTGAAATTTTTTTTTTGCTTTACATTAATTTTATTTTAATCTCTATGGTTGAAATTTTGAGAATGTTTATTAATTCTTGTTTATTTATTATCTTAATCCTCTATGATTTATGATAACTCAAATGATAGAAACATAGATAATGAAATAAAATTAACTCGAATATACAACAAAGTATTGACAAAACTATGGTAACAAAATTCAATAAACAAGTATTTAAATGATAATGACCAGATTATGAAATTTTAAATTATAAGATATTAAATAAAAAATTACCTCAAGCTTGAATTGTTGCCATGGACGTAGGTGTACCCAGGAGAGAAATAAACAGGGTGCGGCTCACTCCTTGTTTTTATCTCTCTTATGAGACCATATATCTCGCTTGCGAGAACTTAATCATCAATATCAATATTAATATTACAAACTGTGAATAATATGATTTATTCTTTAATTTTCGTGTAATCCATTAGGCTCACTTAGTTTGATTAAAAATTAAGTGATTCAAGAACTATAACTGAAAGTGTTATTTTTTGGTTCTACTTTATTCATATTAATGAAGAAAGTTAATTTTAAAAAAGGAAAAATGAAAGAGAAAACTTATCTTAATATATTTAATAGTTAATTATAACACTTCCATTAAAAATCTTAATATTTTTATAGCCAATATTATTTTTTCCATTGGAAACCAAACTCTTTAAGATGGATTTTCTCTTTCATTTTTCCTTTCTTAAAATCAACTTTCCTTCTAACAAACATAGCATAAGATCCAATACCCAGCCGTATCATTTATGACTGAGCATGCTTTCCTTTGTGCGGAAATAGCACATCAAATATTTTTGTTTTGAGCTTGGAAGTATTTGCATGTCCTTCTACACACTTTTAATGGCAATGGAAGATGAGACCATAAAGGAACGCAAAATCATTAGCAGCAGGATCCCCGATGACCATGGTGGATGTGATGGAGTAGGACGACATCGTTTCTGGAAGCTATATATATATAAAGCAGAACGAGAGAGAAACTTGGGATAGAGTTATATATATATATGAAGCAATACTCGAAGAATCTGTTTAGCGAGTTGAAGTGAAGAACAAGGGGAAGGGGTGGTGAGTACTTATAGAAAGGAAGACGAAGAAGAGATGTGTGATGATAGACGAAAATGGACATATGTCACTGCAACGTGATTTGCTTCTTTATGATCGGTGTCACTCCGTGCAGGTGCAAAATGTGACACGATCGATATGCATGCGTAAAGAACCAAATGGTACAGTGATAGATAGTTGGAAAGGAAGGAATATACTATACGTAGTTGTTTCTTGTGAAGAAGAAAATAAGGAACTGGCAAAATAATTTAAACGATGGGACGGTTTAATAAGTATAAGCTCGTTTCAACATCTACTGATGGGGCCACAAGATGATATTACTGGCCCTGTCAGGTAAATATATGAAAGTATATAGATTATATATACTCTCTCTGTTGTCGTGCTGTAAGTCCGCTTGGTCAAGAAAAAAAAAAAATACTCTCTTCGTTTTCCTAGGCTTGGTTTAAAGTATGTTCATCATGGATCCAAATCGCATCGAGTTTTAAATACTTCTCATGTATATTTTTTTTACATTTACAAGATTTAAATTAGAGATATTACTTAGAATATATAATTTCAGGAAATAATAGTTAGAGACCAAAATGATAGACCCAAATCCAAAATTCTAATAATAGATCTAAGATTATGTAAAAAAAAATGAAATTGTAATTACTAGTATCCTAGAAGAGCAGTATAAAAACTTTCAAAAATTAGTTTTAAGTTCTTGAAGACCAGTGTAAAATTTCTAGAAGTAAGAAATGAAGTTTTTTAGTTTATTTTTATTTTTCTGTATAAAATCCTAAAAGATCAATATAAAAATTTTAACTGGTATTCCAAAATTTTACATAGAACAAAGAAAATGAATTTAAAAATTTAAGTTTCAGAGATTTCACACTAATTTTCCTGAATTTGACATTGTTTATGATAATTTTACACTACTCTTCTAGAATTTTAGTAACTCCAATTTTATTTTCGATCACTTGAAGACCTTAGGTCAACTATTGAAATTTTAGAATTTTTTGATTTGAAATTATAATTAACTTGTCATTTTAGTCTCTAACTATCAATTTTCCATATATATAGGTTTCTTCTACTAGATTAGCTCATTACTACTAGTTGTTTATAGCCCAAACTAGAAACTCAATAGCCCATTGAATAGTGATTACTGATTACTTTAACTGCTAATTACAAGTACTAATATTTTCTTGATTACTAATTACTACACTTAGATGTTAATGGTGAGATTACAAAATAATCTAGATCCAGTCCCTTTTTTAACTAGAGGGGATGTGCACTATGTGTGCTTCTTTCTAAATCGTCCAATTTTTTATTTTTAATTGATTTTAATATTGTATTTTAAATAATGAAGAATATAAAATTCTATAACTCTTATAACTATATTAATTTATAAAAAAATTAATTTTTTTAGTTACAAAAATATAAAATAATAAGATCTGTACCATTCGCATTTCATTTGGACGGCTCCAGTGACATATGTACAGTGCACACATTTGAAGATGTGCACTGATTTTAGACTCGATTCCAGAATGGCTGAGACAACATAGACTTATGCCCTTGATTGATATTTCATAACATTCAATTCCCTCACTTCATTATCCTTAATGGAATAATGCTAACCTCAATAGACTAAACTTTTGGCTAAGGAAAACTTAAACCCAAGCATCCCCGGCTGATGTTGTTTAAATGGATTAGATAGTGTAAAATATCACCAACACCGATCCATCTGCCTGCTTTTTAGAACTACCCCACCATGATATATTTTTACAGCCCTTTCTTCTTAGCCATATCTGAAATGATGTGCGTGTGTGTGTGTGTGTGTGAATGCCAAAAAAAAAGAAGAAAAAAACTTTCGTTATATGTAATGTGCTAAGTGACAAAAATTAATCCAGTTCACATGCTTGGCAGCGTGAAATCTACAGTGTGCACGTGAAGAGGAAGGCAGCATTTTTGGATATACGTTTTTGTTTTGGATATAAGTTTCATTTTATACTTTGTCTTATTTAAACAGAATTTTTTGTTTTAAGAATGGTATAATAACACTTTTTTTAAAGTATAATAATACTTGAATTAATGTGTGTTTGTGTGAAAAATATATATGATGTTGTTAGGAGTCAAGTCATGTATAAACTGGGACAATTCGGATATAGGCTTTAATTGAAATCAAGCTCAAGCTAAAATTAATTTTGATTTATATATGAAATATATAGCAATGTGTATTATTTATAAATTATGTACAATGCAACTTATCTTTCCTCCATATAATACACACAAAAAAAGTGTGTAATTTTAATAAAAAAAATATTTAAAAGTGCATCTAGAATCTTAATATTTATCATGTGCATGTGCTTGCATAGTAACTTATGGTCACGTAATATAATAACCCTCATTATATTATTCCTAACTTGGTCCTTGGCTAACTAAGTGTAATTTGTGTGCAGAATCGCAGGAAATAGGACAGAGGAAAGAATCAAGTGGAGGAAAAAGAGCTCCACGCCACAGTACAAGGCTGGGTCGTCGCAGCGAGCGAGCTACAATTTCTGAGATATTTTCTGGCTGACAACAATGGCACCACAGCGGGGTTTTCTGGTGCTGTGATGAGAGTCGAGAAATCAGTTTGAAACAGAATCATTTTGGAAGAACAGATAGGAAAAAAACGGAGGGAGAACCAGAGAAGCAGTGCTAGGGTTCGAAGTTTCTAGCCATTATGAGTGATTTTTGGACCTTAGGAGCTTGGATTCATGTTGGTAAGTGATCTCTACTCCTCTCTCTCCATTTTTCTTCGGCTTTGAGTTGGATGTATTGGGTTTTCGGTGTTAGGTCGAAATCCACTAATTAAAATGGATGAAATGGGATTAATAGAGTGTGATTCGGTGTTTATGATGCTTAGTTGTGAGTTTTGTAAGGAGCATGCATGATTTAAGCTTAACCCTAAGTTGTTTTCGATTGGGATATTTGGGAATCCGAAGTATATGTAGTTGAGTATTGTTAGGACGGTCTTTAAGAGTTCAATGGTGTATAGAAATGATATTGGAACATTGGGTTAGGCCTATAGGTTGAATTGTGGTTTTTTGCTAAGTGGTATATTGTGTTAATTGAAATATTATGATGTTGTAGAGATTATTTGGTTGACCAGCAAAGTACAAATTGTGTTGGACAACCCAAGGAACTCGTGGAATCGCGTGTGTGTGGAATTGACAACCTAAGGCAACCGGGTATTTATATTGTATGGTATTGTATGTATTGTATACTAATATGTATATTTATATATATATATACATATTTCTTTCATACCACGATATTAATGTGTTTGTGTGTACGATTTTCTCTATATATCATGGTATACACATAGCTAGATGATGATTATGATGACGATTAGAGACGATAATGATGATGTGACATTACATGATGCATGTAATACCCTACCTCCAAACACTTCCAGACTTGACCAAAACCTTCAAAATCTAACCAAACACAGCCCAAACAACACAAAATAACTCCCCAAATCTTCAAACCCTATAGTCGCTAGCTCAAGGTCGTGAGTAGGATAATACCTCCACAATTTCAAACCAAACACTATAGCCGCTAGCTCAAGGTCGTGAGTAGGATAATTCTCCTCATGAGGCCTTAACTGCCTTGAAGCATACGCCACGACTCTGCCTTGCTGCATCAAAACACACCCTAAACCCTTCTTAGAGGTGTCCGTATAAACAATGAACGGCTCCAATGGGTTAGGGATAATGAGCACTGGAGTGGACATCAGATAAACCTTCAGCTCTTAGAATACTTTCTCACACCTATCATCCCAAATAAAAGATCGATCCTTTCGGGTGAGTGTAGTCAATGGCATAACAAGTTGAGAGAATCCCTTAATAAACCTTCGGTAGTATCCAACCAATCCTAGAAAACTCTGAATTTCAGTCACTGATTGCGGTCTCTCCCAATTCAACACCGCTTCAATCTTACTAGGGTCTGCTGCCACTCCTTCTGCAGAAATCGCATGACCCAAAAATTTCACTCCTATAGCCAAAACTCACATTTACTGAGCTTAGCATATAGTTGGTGATCCCACAATACTTGTAATATAGTCCGAAGATGGAGCGCATGTTCTTCCTCACTCTTGAAGTAGATCAGGATGTCATCGATAAAAACCACAACAAATTTATCCAAATACGACCGAAACACCCTGTTCATATAATCCATGAAGATTGTCAGGAAATTGGTCAACCCAAATGGCATCACAATAAATGCATAATGACCATATCGAGTTCGAAATGCCATTTTAGACACATCTTCAGCACGCACTCACAATTGATGATATTGTGACCTTAAATCGATTTTAGAAAATATAGAGGCACCCGCCAATTGATCAATCAAGTCCTCAATCCTAGGCAAAGGATATTTATTCTTGATCATCACTCGGTTCAGCTGCCTATAATCAATGTACAATCTGAGGCTACCATCTTTTTTCTTGACAAACAACACTGGAGCTCCCTAAGGTGAGACACTAGACCTGATAAAATCCCTTTTCAACAAATCCTCAATCTGCTTCTTGAGCTCCTTCAATTCAGATGGTGTCATTCAATATGGAGCCTTCAAAAGAGGACTAGTCCTAGGTACCAAATCAATGGAAAACTCCAGTTCACGTAGTGGTAGCAAACCAGTAATCTCATCTGAAACACATCAGGATATTCATTCACAACTGAGTATCTTTCAACACCACCTTCCATATCCACATTAATAGAGAAGAAAACTAGAAACTCTTATCATCCTTTCCTCAAATACCTGTCAGCTTGGGCAAAGGACAAATAGATATTCTCATCCCCTTCAACGCTAGAGATATTCATAGGCAAAGACACCGTCTTTTGAGCACAGTCAAGAATCGCATTATTCTTCTCTAGCCAATCCATCCCAATTATCACATCAATTTCTTGCAACGGAAAACAGATCAAATCTAGGGTAGTGCTTCGATGCTCAAAATGAACTACACAATTCAAACAAGCTTGAGCAGTTCTTAATGAAACTCCCGTGGGTGTGGATACTGACAACTCAAAAGGCAACTTCATTGCCACAATACCCAATCTCCGAGCACAATCAAAAGAAATGAAGGAATGCAATGCACCTGAGTCAAACAAAGCATGAATAGAGTAACAATTGAGTTTAAGTTTACCTCTAATCAAATTAGGAGCTACATTCGCTTCCTACCGAGTGACGGTAAAAGCTCGTCCGGGTATCGTAGGTCTTCTCACCTCATCATCATGCCTTGGCTCCCAACAATTCCGCGACATATAACCCAATCTCCCACAATTATAACAAATCAAGCATGGACGGTTACCATGACTAAACCCACATTTTGTACACGAATTTGATGAACTACCTGAACTGTACTAAGATGGAATAGAGTCCCTTACTGCATGCTCACTCTAACTGGAACTCCCCTGTTCAAAGCCTCCTCGATAAAAGGGTCATCTGCCATACCGACCTCTATTGGACTAATCCCAACCAAACCTGCCTCTTCCTCTACTATGACGGCCTCTATTATGAAGACCTCTTCCTCCACTAGAACCTGTACTGCCACCGCTGCTATCACTACTTGAACCATTTCCTTTGCTAATTCCTCCTATAGGTCCTAGGTGAGAAAAGGCTCAAATCATGGAATTTTTTCTATGCTCCTCAGCCTCCTTTATCAGTCTATATAGGGCACGAATCTTCACACACAAGTCCTCAAAGGACACAAACTCTATCACAGATAACTACTCTTTAATCTCTGGATGAGCTCCCTCAAATAACCTCTGAACCATCCACCTATCATCAAGATAATTATTCAGATAAGTGAAATACTTTGCCAAGTCCAAAAACTAATCAATATAGTCATCCACTAACAGATTCCCTTGTTAAAAAGTTAGGAACTCGACCTCCTTTTGCATCATTAAGGCTGGAGGGACGTAGTGTGCAAAGAACCGTTCCTTGAATTGATCCTAATTCATAAGAGGACTCATCGCTTCAATACTAGGGAGAACACTCCTCTACCAACGCTTGGCCTTCTTTTCAAGCTTAAATGTCACTAGTTGCACCCTTTGCTTTGAGATGCAATCCATCACACTGAAGATGTTCTCCAATTATTCTACCCAGTTCTCAGCCTGTAAAACATCCATGGTACCTTTAAAAGTCATGGGATTACACTTTCGAAAGTCCTTCAACTATGAAGAGATACCCCTTCTTCCAACTCTTTGGGCTCTCTCAGGCTCTACCACATTCTCATTCTCATCCTCTCCAGCATTAAGATCCACAAACATGCCAGCCTCTTCATTCACATCACCCTGTTCTTGCTTATCCATTCGCTCTTGCAACCTGTTCAATGTTTCTCCTTGAGTATTCACTTGATTACTAAGGCCAGCCAACATTTCATGCATCTGCCTCATGAGATCACTGTTACTCTATCTTCCTCTGCGAGACATCCTTCCTACACACAAGCAACAACACATTCAATTATATGGTTCTGGACTAGCATTGCAATGGGAATATAGTCTATGTATTTAAAATTGTACCAAGTAGTACTTCAAGCAAAAACAATGGCCCAAAACTATTGCTCTGATACCAAAATGTAACATCCTACCTCCAAACACTTCCAGAGTTGACCAAAACCTTCAAAATCTAACCAAACGCAACCCAAACAACACAAAACAACTCCCCAAATTTTCAAACCAGCATAAACAAACCAAAACCACCAGAAAATGGGCTGGGGCTGCGGCCACTATAGTACCACCGTGACTCCAGCCTTCCCCTGCTTTTCATACACTATTACCTCCTCTGGCATCGCAGCCTGGACTCTGGCACTACGACCTGGACTTGGGCACCGCGGTACCACCCTCTGATTTTCATATCAGTAAATCTCAACATCCCGGGCGAACTTCCAATGGGCATAACTTCATACTCCAACCTCTGATTGATTTGATTCCAATTCCTATAAGTCAATTTAGTCCCAATCTATCCATAAACACCACTTTTACCTTAATCAAACTCTATATGGAGATTCTGGACCCTTGACACCAGTTTGGCCACTTATTGACCAAAACTCACCATTAACAACCTCCATTTGCCACCAAAAGCAAATGGTCACTCAAAGACCATTCATACAGGTCCAAAACCCCCAAACCAGCTTGTCCAAAGAGGTTTCACCTTAAAGAAACCACTTCTTTGAGATTTAACCCCCTGGGACCCTAACTTAAAAAAATGGGCTACATGCCCTAAAACACATCAATTCAACCCAAATCTACTATGGGCTCACAAACACCACCATATAGACTTCTCAACTCCCAAAACCAAGTAAACACCACAATACGACATACAACACATTTCCACATATATAACCATACATACAACCATCCATAACAATCCTTATCCATAACATACATTCATTACCAAACTATCTATCCTACTTGGCACAAGATACATTATCCAAAATTACAAATACTACATAGACTATTTCGAAGTATGTAGCTACTCCCTCGTCTTCTCCGGACTAGTGCCAGAATCGTCACCTGAAAGGTTAGTTCATCGGAGAGGGGTGTGAGATAATGTCTCAGTAACCGGGGATAACCACACACATACAATCCATGAATGTAACATGAAATAAATGGAAATGCATGTCTCCCTCACAAGGATCTCATCCTTATCCTCCCTAACATATATATATTTCATCCTTATCCTCCCTAACATATATATATATATATCTCATCCTTATCCTCTCTAACATATACAATCCACCCTTATTCTCCGTAATGTATATATATCATCACATATTGCATCGCCATCACATCATCACCACCCAATCTGCCATATATCACAATCTCACAATGTCATGTGGTGATGCTCATGTATCATCATATAATCATCATCATTATCATGATCTTAATGTCATGCTATACATCATGTCATATCATATTAATATCATCATCACAATCACAATCATCATCTACTGTATACATACCACGATATATACAGAAAACCAGTACACACAAACATATCTATATCATGGTATGAAAGAAACATGCATATATACCCGAATATACGTACTATCATACAATATAAGCAATACAATACAAAACAAACACCCGGTTATCTCAAGTTGCCAATACCACACACGTAAATTCCATGAACTTCTCAAGTTGTCCAGCACGCTTGAACCCCTCTTGGTTAACCAAACAACCTTCACAACACATTATAGCTCAATTAACACAACATATACCATATAACCAAAACATCACGATTTCACCCAATTTAGCCTAGCCCAAGATTCCAACACCAATTTCATGCATCATCAAGTTTCGAGGGACTATTCAAACATCGTATAATCCTATACAACTCGGATTCCTCATACTATCAACCAAGAACAACCTAGGATTAAGCTCTAAACACCTATAATCCCTTCAAAACTCACACCCAAACAACAAGAACATCAAATCACACTTCCTTAACCCCATTTCATCCATTTCAATCGGTGGATTTTGTCCCAAACCAGAAATCCTGACACATAACTGAAAAACCCCAAATTCCAACCAAAGAAAATGGAGAGGGAGGAGTAGGGATCACTTACCAATGTAAATCCAAGCTTCCAAGGTCCAAAAATCACTCCCAAATGCTAAAAATCTTGAACCCTAGCAAAGCTCCCTCGGATCTCCTCCGTTTCTTTCTTTTCTGATCATCCGAAATGATTCGGATTTAAACAAAAATCTTGAATCTTGCCGCGGCTCCAGGGCATCTCGCCACGGCGCCACCATGTCTAACTGAAACCACGCCACTGGACTCACTCTCGCCGCGGTGGCTCTGCTTCTCACCGCGGCGTGGAGCTCTTGCAGACTCTACTTGAACCTTCCTCCATCATGTTTCCTCCGGTGCTACACACAATGCCAAATAAAGATATCATGAGGGCTGTTACAATGCATGCATGACATTGTGAAACATGATGATGATGATTGTATGATGATGTGATATGAGCATCACCACATGATATTGTGAGATATATTATGATATACGATGATATGATATATGATCAGGGAGGATAAGAATAGGATCCCTGTAGCTAAATCACCTCCTATGGCCAAGAGGGAAAGGCACGCAGTGGACTGCACCTTCCCTAAATTGCTACCAATTTGTGATGGGAAGAGAGGAAGGATGACCATGGTTCGAGTACTAGTATAACCTTTGGCTGGATTGCATTAGTGTAAGATGAACTTGGTAATGTCCTGGAATTAGTCTTTACTGACTGTTGGAAAGAATTCTCCTGTACGAAATGTCCTGTTATGACGACAGTTCATGATTCTAGCTGTGTGCAAGGGAAACATGTATTCCATTTCATAGTGCATTCATGAGATTGTATAAGTTATGTATATATATGCGTGTGGTTATCCCTAATTACTGAGACATTGTCTCACATCTCTTTCCCATGAAGTAACATTTTAGGTGAAGGTTCTGACACTAGTCCAAAGAAGGCAAGGGAGTAGCATACTTGATATGGGAATACCAAGTCTATGTAGTGTATGTGTGTAATGTCTAGGTATATTATGCTAAGTAGGATAATATATGTAATTGACATGAGAATTGGGATGATTGTAATGATATTGATGTGGAATGGTGTTGGATGCTATGAGTATGATGTGATGTGATGTATGTATGGTTCAGAGTGGTAGTGTATGGGAGCCTAAATGTGGAATTGGGCCTTAGTGGTGTGTTTTGGGGCAAGTAGCCCATTATGTCAATTTGGGGTTTAAGGGGGTCAAATTTCATAGGAACGGTTTCTTTGAGGTGAAGCCTCTTTAGACAAGTTGGTTAAATGGATTCGGACATGTGTGAATGGTTCCGAATGGTCAATTTGCCTTTGGTGGCAAATGAAAGTTGTTAGTTGTGAGTTTTAGTCAAAAAGTGATTAAAACGGTGTCAGGTGTCCAAAATCTCCATACAGAGATAGATTGAGGTGAAGTGGTGTATATAGATAGATTGAGATAAAATTGACTTGTAGGAGTTGGAATCATGTCAAATATCAAAGGTCGGAGCTTAAACTTAAACGCGTCGGAAGTTCACTCTGGAAGTTGAATTTTGCTAATATGGCATCACTAAGGAGGAGCCACGGCGCTAGTGAGTCTAAGAGCACCAAAGCTATGGTAGTACTATAGCGACCGCGGCCCTGCACATGGTTCCGACTATTCTGGTGTTACTCAAGGTGTTTTGTGGCGTTTTCTGTAGCTCTAATGTTTTAGAAGGTAAATTTGAATGTCTAGGCATTGTGCCGTTGGTTTTTTAAGTATTTGGTCAAGAGTGAGAAGGTGTATTGGAGTAAGGTGTTACACGTAAGCACTTGACACACCTCAAAATCTATCAACACTCATTTTCAACTATATATCTTTCAAGTATAAAATTTTTAATAGAAAATTATAAATAAAAACTTTTAATTATAATTTTTTGCATAGGCCAATACATATTGATTTAATTGTCAACTAAGTTTAAACTTCCAAGTTTGACATCAGATCTTTCTTTGATATTAATATATTTTTTAAGCCAAAAGGTATTATACAATTCTAAATATGCATTCTTTGTGTATCATGTTATATATGTTTCGTGTCGTAATTTCAATCCACTCTAAATATGTATTCTTGCATTACCCTATGCAAAATAAATGGAAAGATACTTTGGATATGGCATTACAAATCAATATATGATGTGAAGTAGGATGAAGATGCACTATTTATAAGGCAAACAAAGCGGCCCCATCTCGGGCCTCATGCCCTTTTCTTTTCTTTTTTTTTTATTTCTCTTTTCTATTTGGGTGAATCTCATTTTTTAGGATGGGGAAAATAGTGATGAGATTCTTTTTAAATTCAATATCTTTTAAAACTAAATAAAATGTTCACATGTGCTCGTGCATGGATGTGCATTGAGAAAAATCTAATTTTTTCAAAGATTTAACTACCTTTTTTTCAAGTTTAACTATAATTTTACTTATAACTAAAGAAGTAAATAATTACTAACGATGGATGACTAAAATAAAAGGGACTCGATCGATCCCCCTTAAATAAGATTAAGGATTTGAAACTTATAGATAAAAAAATTATGTTAGGAGATTTACGTCCAATAAGACATGACAATGCTTGAATCAAATCCGGTAGTTATATTTAAAAAAATGGATAAATAATTTATGGGCCTCTATATTAACCAACAAATAATTTTTAACTATATTGACTGACAAATAGAATGTGGCACTCTAAGACATCATTCAATAGTGTGTTTATCATGAGAAAAAATGAACAAGTTGTGTCCAAAATTGACACAGCGCATGGTTAACACTTATTTTATGAATTATAAGGCATCGCGGTTGAGGATCCAGCTTCCCCTCATAGGCATCGACTTGCGATAAAGGACTACCCATTCATTGAAGATGGGCTTCTCATATAGGATGCTATTAAAACATGGGTAAGTGAATGTGTCTTTTATTACTATGAAACTGATGACACAATCAAAGAAGACCTTGCACTGCAATCTTGGTGGAGAGAAGTAGTAGAAGTGGGTCATGGTGGCCTAAGATGCAAACTCTTGAACATCTTATTAAATCTTGCTCTCACAATCACCATGAGCTTCCAGACCTCAGCCTCATGCATGATTGTTGCCACCACTACTGTCGTCCTTAAGTCTCACTATAGTAGCCGCTACCGCTGCCGTCGTCCTCAGGTCTCATCATCACCATCATCTTTAGTTCTTTTCTCCTTTTTGCCAATGTCAGATCTTGCCTTCTCTTCTTCTTTTCTTCTTTTCACTACTTAGATCTCACCATTCATCATGAAACCCTTTCCTCCTCTTCAACGTATTGTGGATCTTGATCGCAGGAAGTAAAGAAGATTGGATTTGGATTTATTGTACTCAATGTTTGCCTAAGTTGGACCATCGAGTTTACCCGGCAAAACTCAATGGTCCAACTCATACCAAGATCATGGAAGCAGGGCCAGGCTCTAGGTTAGGACTAACCCGAGCCCAATCTGATCCATGCACACCCATAGAAATACATTGAGCAACATCCAACGTCTCTTTTAACTAACTATTTGGCAATATATTAGGGGACCTCCCAACATTTTATAATCATGTTACCAAACAAACCCTAAAACTTGAAGTTTACATGTTTTCATTCACTTTTTAAGTACTGAGAAAGACAATGTCCTCCTATTTAGCTTCTTTTTCATTCTCAAACCTGTCTCATTTGCTAGGAGCTTCACTTTTTAATAATCCCTATTTATATGGTTATTTTTGTTATTTTATATCCTAAGAATTTCTTTTTATCACTTTAGTTCTCACAGTAAACAAATTTTATTATAGAATTTCATTTATTTTCCTAAACATATCAAACATAATTTATTTATTTTGAAGAATCATAAACTAGGTCTTTTAGTATAATAATTTTTCTAGCAAGGAACTATACAAATATTAATTATAATGAAAGATCAAAATATTATTAGTGTAATTTTCCATTATAATAATCATATAAGGCTACTGTTAACACTGGACATCTTTTCTTACTTTAAAAAATAAATTACATAGTTCATATATGGTAATTAGAATAATTTGCTATAAATTTTATTATATATATAAAAATGTTTTTCTATCATGCTCTTCATAACTTGGTAAATAAGGCAGTTTATTATAATTTTTATTATATATATTGGTATTACATAGGAGAAAAATTTGAGTACTTAAACTTATATATTTAACTTAATTTTATTAAATCAAATCAAAATATATAGATTTTTAATTTGAAAATAAATTAACAATATAAATAACAAAAATTAGTCATAGGATAAATAATATATGAAAAAATCCACTTGCCCAAATTTAATTAGATTAAAAGACATTAATTATATAAGTTTTTTTCCACTTATGGTATTAATGTTTTTATATTTGAATTTTTTTCCTGAATGTTTATATTTAAATTTAAACTTTAAAATATTTTATCTTTTTTGTCCAAAAAAACATTTTACCTTTATCATAAAATATTTAATTCAAAATTATAGAAATTAACCAAATATAATAACTAGGCCAGTCGGAATCTGAAAAATAAATGCTATTTATAAATAGTACGGCATAAATATTTCTAATATATATTTAATAAATATTAAATATTTGTTTGAAAAGCAATATTTGAGATCACAATTTTCACTCCACCTTCCTAATTTCTAAGGTCATGTTTGGTTCGGATTTTCTTAAAGAAAAGGGAAGGGAGGGAATGGGATTTAATCTCCTTCCCTTGTTTGGTTCTTAAAATTGGAGGGGATTGAAGAGAATTTAATTCCCCACAATCTCCTCCCCCATCCCTTTATTGCTTCCCCCAATTTAGAATTTTTTGGAAGGAATTGAGTTTTATTATTCAATCTCCTCCAATTCCTTCTTGATAAGATTTCATTAAAATCCCTCCAATCCCCTTCCTTCAAATTCTATCAAATAAAGAAATTTTAAAATCTCCCCAATCTCCTTCCCTTCAATCCTCTTTCTTAAAATCCCCCTAGTCCCTCCAGTCACTTGAACCAAACACATTCTAATCGTACCATGCGGGTGCAAGAGCAGAAGCAAGTTTCTTCTTCCTGAGCGAAACGGGAGGAGTGTAGATTGGTGCAATCCAAATGGGAAATCAAAAGCATAAGTGGACGGCGGAGGAAGAAGAAGCCTTGCTCGCTGGCATTGCGAAGCATGGCCCCGGCAAGTGGAAGAATATTCTCAAAGATCCCGAATTCGCGCCGTTTCTCACCCACCGTTCCAACATCGACCTTAAGGTTCCTAGCTTTTCATCTTCTTTTACTTCCTTTTGTCGTCAATTTTGGATGAATGGTTTCGATGGCGGGTGTTTAAGGGTTTTTGTTTTGATTCTTTAGCTGCTGTTTGGGTGAGATTGTTAACTGATTTCATCTGCGTGAATATAATGATCGTGCTTCTTTCTCCACAGCGCCATATCCTTGGGAAAAGGAGAGCTTCTTAAACTGTGTCAATGCTGATGAATTTGTTGGGGGGGAGGGGGAACTGGGATGTAATATGAACCGAGTGTATGGACGCATGATTTACAAAAGCCGATGCTGTCTTTATTTTCCTGAGTTTGGAAAATTTGAATTTACCTAGAGTAGCTATGCTCTGAGACTTCTGTGTCTTAAAGAAATTAAGTCTCTTTATATTATCATTTGTTCTTTTCTCATTCTTGCACACTTGCCAGGATAAATGGAGAAATTTAAGTGTTAGTACTGCAGCTCAAGGATCTAAAGAAAAGGCTCGGAATTCACAGATTAAAACTATGGTACCTGCTACACTTGACAGCACGCAAAATGGTTCTGCTGCTCCTCCAGATCGTCAATGTGCAGCTTCTGATGCTGTCACAGATTATTCTTCTCAAAATGCACAGGATGTCAAACAGTCTCCACAGTATGCATTTTGCCCTCTGACCGGACTGAACTAGCAACTACGAAATCTAATTATTTATGTGAATGCGTGTCAGTACCATATGGCCTATCATTCAGTTCCCACCTATTCTATTGTACACAGGATAGAATGATAAAAGAAAAAAATCATGTTATCTTAAAAACGGCTTTATTTTACTTTCCTTTCACATAGAAAATATTGAATTGATCATCACACAAATATATCTTTTTATTTGTAAAGATAGAACTACCTTAAAATGTAGTATTTCAGGTGATGACAGAAATGTCTCAGACTCTGCATTTCTCTCAAGTGCTTTGATGGCTTGAATTGAGATGAAGATATGTTGAATAAACACTTGTATTTTGTGTTAATATAATATCTTTCTAACAATCGCAAGCTTAGTTATTTGGACTGGAGCAAATATGGTTTATGACAGAAAGTTCTGTTATCGCCTTGGCTTTGCCATATTGTACTATATCAAGTTGCAGTAATGCTTATGCTCCACAGTTCGAAGCATTCTATACAAAATCTCTGATTGTTTTGTGTCACAAATTTTATAGTGTCTTCAATACAATATGCCTTATTTTTATTACCTTTCCTGTTTAATTATGATTATATCATAACTTGTAAGGGGTTTTTTGTACTTTGTTCCTTAACAGGTACAATGCCATGGTTTTTGAAGCCCTATCAACAATAAAAGATTCCAATGGATCTGACCTTAATGCCATAGTTAATTTCATCGAGGTCAGATGAAGTTCTATTTTTATTTGTTATTGTATTAGACATATTCTCAGTCAAGGCTGTAATTTCCAATATGGTTCTGATAATATTTTAGTATGTTAAGGATCAAAGCTTAGGTATAAATATGCAATCATCTTTTGGTTGTTTAGTTGGTTCTTAATCTCATTCATTAGTTTGCTCGAAAATCTATGGTGGAAATCTGGATGAATATTGGGTTATCTGATTTCTGAGTCATGAGTGCTGTCTTGAAAGAGACGTGCAACTTAGACTGGTATTTTATATCTATTTACCAACTTGAATGATTTCTTTGAGATACTTCTTAATGGAATATTGAACTTAAGGAAATAATATTCATTGATATTTAAAATTATATGCTTGCTGTCCTATATGACAATATTTCTGTTCTAAAATAAAAATTAATATACCCTACTTTCAAATTTGAAGAATGAAGTAGTGGTGTCATCTTAATGTCTGTTGTTGAAGTCATTATGACCTGCATTTAGTCAAACAGTTGAGTTAGTTACAACTACTTTCTATGCCCCCTCTTATCTTCATCTTTACGGCTGTCCTGGCCTTTCTTGGAAAGGGGGAGTGTTAGGGATTTTGGAGGGTGGTGGTGTGTGGAAATTCACTACGGCATGGAGAGTATAGATTGTGTTCAGTGATCCTTTATATGCTGAGTATTCTGTATTGTTTTATGCCATAATTCACAAAGGATGATGACCATATGTAATGGTGCAGCAAAAGTATGACATTCCTCAAAATTTCAGACGTGTGTTAGGTTCAAGGTTGAGGAAGCTTGTTGATCAAGGGAAACTTGAAAAGGTAAAATACCCTTATCCTTTTTTTTTTATTGTTGACTTAAACCTCATTGCCGATGTGAGAAACTCTTTGGTGTGAGGCCTGCCTTGACCTTAAATGAGTTCTCAAGATCCAACTTACATTACCTTTTATTTATCCAGAAAAAGAAAAGGAAAATAGATGATAGTGACAACTTTTTATCATTGAAATTCTTTTCATTAGATATGTTGAATGTGGATTTAAACATTGAGTTTCCTTTATGTCTAATTCCCTCACTTAGGAGTTAGTACACATATTGGCATTGTTACACTACGAAAAAGCATCTCAGGCATTTTGTTGGTCTTTCTGAATCTTGTCTGCTAAACCTTCTTTACTAGTTGTGTTTAGTCATGATTCTTTTGGGTTGCTTAAAGGATTGATAAGATTTTGAGAGTTTGTTTGGGTTGGGAATGGGAGAGGAGATATCAAGAGAGTTGTTGCAGTTCCGAGGAGCAGAGAAGTTTGGTTTTTAGCAATTTGGTATGCAAATTGCTTTGGTTGGTAAATGGATATGGTTCCTTTTGTTAAACTTTCCTTACTTCAATTCCTCTGGTGCCATATTAATAGGGGTATACTTGGTTTGCGTGAGAAAAATTGGCAGGATAGGAGTATAGACCCCAAAATCTATGTGACTTTCTTGAGTCCCTGGGAAATTAATTTCTCAAGAATACATGTCCTATAGACCTCTGATTTCTTAAGGGGGGTAGTGGCTCCCACATTCACCTTTGGATTGGGGATATTCCTCTAGCGGATGGTATCCCCCTTTCTATAATCTCTCTTCTGCTTCATGTCCCCTTGGTTTGGGTTCTCTCCTGGACAAGAATGGTGCTGTGCAAAGAGAGAAGGCTCATTATTAACACAAAGCATTAGGTTCATTATTGATGCTAGGTACTAGTACTTTGCATTGTCTCTCTCAGCATAGATCCATCTTGGCCTAAGGCAGAATCCAACCCTATGTCCCCTTTCTTAGTTTTGCCATTATTCAGAACTCCCAATTTCATGGAACTTTAATTTTTAGTAGCTTGAATGAAGACAATCCTCTGTTGGTAGCCTATTTGCGATTCTTTTATTCTGTTTAGTTTTCCTCCAGTTTACTTTGCCTGGCCTCTGTACTTTGAACGGTACCTCCTGTCCCTTGTTCAGTCATGCTGAACATGACATCACATGAATCTTTGACGTAGTAAAATTGCTAATCATGAAAAGCTTCCGGAGGTATTAAGCTAATAGCAATCTCGGTGTTAATAGCAATCTGTAGCACTTGCCTATGTAGCAGTTGCAGACCGGCAACTGCAACAAAGCCTCTCCCTGAATGTCGTGCCAATAGTGAGTTTTGTGGAATTCTTTTACCTTATGATGTAGGGATTGATGTCCATTAGTTTAGCTTTCTCACAAACTTATTGATGAAAATCCTGAATTTCCTTGAATATCACTTATTATCCAAGCTTATCTATATCGTCTTCTTCCTCAGTGCTCCTTTCTTATTAATCCTCCATATAGCCATACTATAGTTTAGTTACTACCATAGTGGGGATTGCAAACATGGATAGAAAGCTTGCTTTAATTTTGGATGAGGAGTCCACTTTGGAAGATAAGTTGCTTGTGTTAACTTGTTCTTAACCTCCCAATTATACGTGTGCAGTGACGTGGTTGCTTGGTTCTGCAAGATTGAAAATTCAATTGTTTTACCACTTCCAAGAGACTACAGCCTCCCTTTGCTCACACTTATGCCCAGAAAATAAAGATTCAAACTGATCTTGAGTTTAGATTTAATGGTTATATATGGTTTAGATTTCTCAACTCTGCCCTCCCCTGCAGGTACAAAACTGTTACAAGATAAAAAGAGACACGCCTATGGAGACAAAAACACCTGCACCGAAACAAAACAATTCAAGGCCACGTCAATCACCAGCTTCTGGTTTTATGGCGGCATCTCATGAGACAGTAATGGATGCTGCGGGGATGGTAGCATACAGAGTTGCTGAAGCAGAGAACAAATCATTTTTGGCTGCTGAAGCAGTCAAGGAGGCAGAAAGATTCTCAAAGTTGGCAGAAGATGCTGATGCAATGTTACAGCTAGCAAAAGAGATTTATGAGCAACGTACTCAAGATATATAGCCCTATCTACTCAATAATTTCTTTCATCGTTTTCAAAAATGAATTGACCCCCTTTCTTGTGGATTTATTGCAGGTTCCCGGGGTGAAATCAGACAATTGGCTTAGTGAATATAAGGTTGTTGGATGGAATTTTATTGATTTTGGTATTCATGTAAATTTCTTTTTGGCCATGATTTATGTAAATTTGTTGATCCCTCCACACACCGAAAAAAAAAATCCCAAGAAAATTGTTTTGGGATCGGAAAAGTCTATTTCATATCTTCAATTACTTGTAAAGTCAAAAGCCATGCTTATTTGAGGCTGATAGCTTCTTATTTTGTACTCCCTCCTCTTTCTCCTTCCGGTTTGTATAATTTCATCAATTTGTCATTTTGGATTTTTTTTATGCAAATCAAGAAAATCATTAATAAATCTAGACCATAATAAAGTTTAATGATATTATTAAAATAATTTTTTACCTAAATATACTATTAAATACTAATTTATGATAAAATAGTAAAAAAATAATTAATGCTTTATTAAAATTTTAAAATGGCAAACTTCTATGGACAGGAGGCAATATAGATGGCATTCAAAACGAACTTCATTTAATCATTAGCCATATATATATATATATATGTATGTATATAACAGGACACCTTGAAATTCGAAAAACCACTGAAACCCAGAATCAGAGCAGAAACAGGAGCTCAGTCCTCAATCCGCCCCAAATTATGCTCCTCTCAACTCACTGTGTCAGTTAATGAATTTAAAAGAAAAACTGAAGACGGAGATGAAATTTTCTGCTGTAATAATATAGTATACCAAAATTATTATCAAATAAGTGAAATAACAAATTGAAAAAAAAATGTAAGGACTAGTGTTGAATATTAATTTGGTAGGCTTGACAAACTCAATGGTCAATCCGGCTGAGTCAATTAATTGGTAGGACTTTTAGGTTGGCTAGGCCAGGTGAAAAAAATAGTGAGCCTTTTTTTTTTAATATGAACAAAAGAGGGTTAAAACCAAATAAACCTTAAGAGTCAGCTTGGTAGTGGAGAAGGGAAGAGAAATGAAATTTATCATAAAGTAAATAAAATGATCTTGTTTGACTAGTATGAGTTTATGGAAAGTTGGATTTAACTCAGAAAATTCTATTTTCCGAGCAAATAATTTTTCAAAAATATCTTTAGTTTTTTTATTTTTTTTTTAATATAAATGATATTTATGCCTTTTAATATTAAAATATAATATATTTATTTACAAATAATTTGAACTACCCAAAAAGTAAATAAAAAAAAACATGCAAGATGAACTTCTTGGGAGAAGCTAATTCGCAAGAAATATACCAAACTACTCCAAGTAATACAAAGGAGGATAAAAGTTCACTAGGTTCTAGGCTATGGGTAGGATTTTCCCACCATTATGATCTAACTGTTATTATACTTAATGCTTTTTCTTTCAAATTATATCTGTAATATTTGTAATTTTCATTTTATTGATATTAATTCCCAGGAATATCATGTAATAATAACATTGTCAAGATCCCTATCATCCTTATCTGCTATAGAAAAAGCCAAAAAAAAAAAAAGCATTTCGTATGAATTTTGTATCAATATCAAATATAAAATCTATGATATGACTATCACTATTTACATTCATAAATAGTCTTATTCTTCAAACACTGCTTAATTTACAGAGCTCACCTAGTAGCAAAATACAATGCTGATGCAGAAGCGAGAATAATAATTAAAAAAAAAATCCCATAAGACTCAACTTGGATTAGTCAATCTAATGTAACTATTGAATATCAGGTGATTTCATTAAAAAAAAATCCCATAACTTAATGTGTTTTTCTTTGATAAAGCTATTTGTGATTGTAGCCACCAGCAACATAAGATTTACAGCTTTATAAATTAATTAGCAGTAATATACCAATCATGCTAAAACTCATATAAGCTTCACAAGGATTAAGTGATATAGAATCTAAAGGTTATTTTATTAAATCTAAAGAAACTGAAAAAATGCACAATGATGCTCAATTGCTACTGCAAAATATTCATTATGAGAGAACAATAATAGGATTTCTAATTACATTCTAATTAATCTAAAACTTGTTGGAATTAGAAAACCATCATGATTTCTTCAATTTAACTTTGAATGACAAAATCATGAGCATGCCCAAAAAGTGCCAATAGCACTCGGTATTTCTTTAATTAAATCGGTTCTAACTTAACTGATACCAAATACCGCTACGGGAATTTGCAAAATTGTGTATTTCCAAAAGTAAAGTAAAATTTAAGTTCTAACCGTGGGTCACCACATAATTATGCACCCATACAAAGTCCAGCAAAACGGTCATGATTTCTTCATCCATCCATACCATAATCAAATTCCAAAATTCAAGACTACAGAAGCACAAGTCCAAGCTCCGCTGGCTTCAGTGCCTGCCTTATTCTGTAGTTGTAAAGATAGTAATGAAGTCTCCCATCACCTGGTCCAAATTTCAATTCCTTCAAGAAGGATTCATTCTCCATGACATCCAATGCATTGAAAACGTCGAAGTCCTTCTGTTTTGCCACAATGAGAGCATCATTCATCAGCTGAAGCAAAGGGGTCTTTGTTGAAACATTATAATATGAATAAGCTGCTTTCAGAATAGAATAGTTTTGGTTGCCAAGGATGGTTGAAGGAAGTGTGTAAAAGCTGCAGAAGTCAGTGATCTCATGAGTTTCAGGACTCTCAACCAGATAACTGTTGACAACATTCTCCCTTGGAAGAAGCCAATGCTCCACATCATTTTCATCAACATCAGGTGCAACGGCAAACTGGTTTAGGTAATTCTTAAGTAGCCTCGTGACAGCAGGAACATCATGGATTTCCATCTTTCTGAATCCTGTGGTAACTGTTGACTCTGGTATCTTATAAAGCTTGATTGTTCGACTCATGGTCATTCGTGCTCCAAGCCGAGAGAATCCAACATCAATTAGTTTCTTGGGATTCAAAGATCTGTGCCAGTATTGGCAAGTTGCTATTGGTGTAGGAAGTATCACTCCAGCAGTATAAGCTGCCTGCCAGATATTCTCCAAGTGCACCCTTCTAGTCACCTCTTTGATCATGACAGGAGCAAGCCTCTTCGATCTAAGCTTCTTATGCACACACAGAAAATTAATCTCTGCCATATTAACAACCACATCTCGAACTCGGATTCTAGCAGGAACACCAGTGATAAAGGCAACCAGCTTTTTGGAACTTTTAACACGGACACCAATATGCCAACTACTGAAATAACCGGGAGGTTGCAGAGCCCAGCGCAGAAATTCCTTTGAGTAGTTAAATCTGAACATGTTCTCATCATCTTCAACATAATTATTAGCAAGAAGGCTATAAACCTCATTACACGTCTCCTCAGAGTTGATGTCACAAGTAGTCCATTCATAGAGACTAGGAAGATTATATGGTTCTTGTTTAACATCAGATAAGGGAGTTGGAGGTTCAATAGGGCCTTCAGGCAAACTGGTGTTTCCTATATCATTGAACTGCCCAACTGGTTGGGTTTCCCAAAATTTATGTCTTTTTTCAAGAGAGAGAGACTCTTGAACCTTTTGGGCTAGAGTATCAAGCACAAGATCACTTTCAGAAGGTGCATTTCCATCTGGGATGGGGTTTTGAGTTTCTTCCGGTGATCCAGAAGATGTATTGCTATCAACCATTTGAAATGTTTCCAGAAAGTGGTCTGAAAGGCAATATGACGCTTTTTCAGTAAGTGAACTTAATGAAGGAAAACAAGCTTCCACATCACATTGGATGGCTATAATGTTTCAGAAAAGAAATTCTTCCACATTATGCCTAATGAAACTATCTGACCTGCTGAGGTGGGAGCCCCTTCCCTTTTGTAACACCCAAACCAAATAAAATGAACAGTTTATGGTAATGAATCAACCATTCAAGAGCACAGACTAAAAGCATTTTCAGGTGAACACAACCAAACAATAAAATTTCACTCACTGAAAGCATAAGCACTAGACTGAAGAAAATTTTCTGTTAGAAGATATTAGAATATTTTAGGATATTATTTAGATTATATTGATTCTTTTCTATTCTTATCTTTCATAGAATCAGCATAGAATCAGGGATTATAATCCTTACATTTATTGTAAATATTCTGTATTTATTTTTTAGCTCCTAGGGTAATTTGTATATATACCCGTGTACTCCTCAATTGTAAATCATCAGAGAATATTCTTTTGACTACTATTCGTGTCATGGTATCAGAGCTAGACTCTATTTCTTCTCTGATCATATTTTTTCTTCTCCCCTAATTTTTCCGCGACTGTTCACGGGTACTGTTCGAGGCACTGTTTGCTGGGCTACTGTTTCACTGTGTTGGAGACTGTTCACTGCGCGCGCACTGTTCACGGCGTACTGTTCACCGCGCGCACTGTTCACCGGGCTACAGTTCACTGTGGTGGCGACTGTTACTGTGTGTCACTGTTCACGGTGGTACTGTTCACCATCGCGATCACTGTTCACGCGTCACTATTCACTGTTTTGCGGGTCACTGTTCACACTTAATCTTCAACCGGCACATTCTGTTGACCGCTTCCATTCTTTTCTGCACCTGTTTCAATCATGAGTGAGTCATCTACTACCGGTCCTAATATTGAATCTTCCACTGTCAGTAATCACGCTGGCATCGGTGGTGTCTCTGGGGAGTTGCAGGTTGTTCCAATGGCTTATAGATTGAACGGGAAAAATTTTTTGAGTTGGTCTCAATTTGTTCGCACATTTTTGAAAGGACGTGGAAAACTCAGTCATCTATTGGGTACGGGTCCAAAGCCAGGTGATCCAAAGTTTGATTCCTGGGATGAAGAAGACTCGTTGATTATGTCATGGCTGTGGCATTCCATGGATCCTGAAGTCAGTAAATCATGTTTGTTCCTGAGTTCTGCTAAAGAGATTTGGGATTCTGTGCATCAGACCTATTCAAAAGTGAAGGATGCTGCTCAGATCTATGAGATTAAGACAAAAATCTCTTCTACTAAACAGGGAGGTAAATCTGTTAATGAGTATTCTATGCTAATGAAAAGTTTGTGACAGGAATTGGATCATTATCAGTGTATTATGATGAAATGTACTGAAGATACTGTCATCCTGAAGCGCTCTATGGAGAAAGAAAGGATATTTGAATATCTTGCAGGATTGAATGCAGATCTTGATACTGTAAGAATTCAAATACTTGGGAGAGAAGAGTTACCTACTCTGAATGAAACTATTGCTTTTGTCTTAGCAGAAGAAGGTCGTAGGAATGTGATGATGGAGTCCAAGACAATTGAAACTTCTGCTTTGGTATCAAAGAGTAATAATCAGGCTTCTCAACCAAAGCATTCTAACAACTCCCTATGGTGTACTTATTGCAACAAGCCTCGTCACACCAAGGATAGATGTTGGAAGCTTCATGGTAAACCTCCGAATATGAAGAAGGGACAAGGGCAAGCTCATGTAGCAACGGAAGTTTCAAATGGAGAGGAAAGCTTCAACCATCCTGATCTTAAGGATGAGATTGAAAAATTAAGGAGTTTACTGGAATCACTGGAGAAGAATACTATCAGTACTTCAGGTACATGTTCTTTGGTGTTCTCAGGTATTTCTATTGAACCTTCATCTGTTATTACTCAATTGTCATCTGCTTTTACTGCCTCAAATAAGGTTTTTCTTGACTCATGGATTATGGATTCTGGAGCTAATAACCATATGACCAATTCTTCAAAAAAATTTATCTCTTATAATCCATGTCCTAGTACCAGAAAGGTTATAATAGCTGATGGTTCTGTTCTTACTGTTGCTGGTCAAGGTGATATCCGTTTAAGTCCATCTCTCATCTTGAGAAATGTTTTGCACATTCCTAAACTTTGTACCAATCTTATATCTGTCAAAAGACTTACCAACGATTCTAATTGTTGTACTTTATTCTTTTCTACCTATTGTGAAATTCAGGAACTGGGCACGAGGCAGAAGATTGGACTTGCTAAAGAAAAAGATGGACTTTATTTCCTTGATGAGTGCAGTGAACGTGATGGATTTCAAAGTTTGTCTTCCTCTTCCTTTCATTCCAAAGAGTTCAGTTTGAATAAAGACCGCATTTGGCTTCATCATCGCCGTTTTGGTCATCCTTCTTTTCATATTATTAAAATGATGTTTCCTTCTTTATTTAAAGACCTAGATATTGAGTCCTTTCATTGTGATGTTTGTGAATTTGCTAAACACAAACGATCTTCATTTCCTATTAGTAATAAAAGAGCTTCTGTTCCTTTTAATTTAATTCATAGTGATATTTGGAGCCCTTCAAATATTCCTAATATTTCTGGATCTCGATGGTTTGTGTCCTTTATTGATGATTGCACTCGTGTAACTTGGATCTATATTTTGAAACAAAAATCTGATGTAAGCTCTATATTTCCATCCTTTTACAATATGATCAAAACTCAATTTGGGATTGGGATACAGAGATTTCGTTCTGACAATGCAAAAGATTTTTCAATCAATCTTTATCAACTTTTTTTTATACTCAGGGAATTATTCATGAGTCTTCTTGTGTTAATACTCCACAACAAAATGGGGTTGCTAAAAGGAAAAATGGCCATCTCTTGGCCACCACAAGAGCCTTGCTATTTCAAAATAATGTTCCTAAACAATATTGGGGGGAAGCAGTTTTAACTGCAAGTTATATAATCAACAGGCTTCCCACACAGACTCTTGGTTCAAAAAGTCCTATACAACTTCTCACTCACTTCTTCCCTGACTTCAAAGCTTCGAATAATCTCATCCCAAGAATATTTGGTTGTGTTGCGTTTGTTCATGTGCATTCTCAAAATCGGACCAAACTTGATCCTCGGGCCCTAAAATGTGTGTTCATTGGTTATTCTCCTACTCAGAAAGGATACAAATGCTATCATCCTCCTTCAAAAAGATTCTATATCTCAGCTGATGTGACTTTTTCTGAGAGTGAGTCCTATTTTCATAATATTCTTTCAGAGAGAACTGTCTTTCCTAATAACCAGAGTCAAGATCATTTCTTTCTTGAAATACCAAATAACTCCTTTGGACCTTCCAGTTCCTGTGATTCTCAACAGCCCTTACTCCCCACTTGTCCTTTACAGGTTTACTCTCGCAGGAAAGAGACATCTCAACCAGAGCAAGTTCAATCTTCTGAATTGGCACCTGTTCCTGAAGGCACAGAGGTAACTCCTTCCCTTGAAAATATCCCTGAAAATATAGATGATGATCTTCCTATTGCCTTACGCAAAGGTACTCGCAGTTGCACAACACGTCCATTATATCCTTTGTCATCTTTCATTTCCTATAACAATTTGTCTTGCAGCCATAGAACCTTTCTTGCAAATTTAAATGATATTTCTATTCCTAAAACTTTATCTGAGGCATTGGCAAATGAAAATTGGGTACAAGCAATGAAAGTGGAGATGGAAGCCCTAGAGAAAAATAAGACATGGGACTTGGTTCCGTTGCCAAGAGGTAAGAAACCAGTTGGGTGCCGCTGGGTCTTCGCAACTAAGTTCAACTCTGATGGTTCCTTAGAAAGATACAAGGCACGGTTAGTTGCGAAAGGATATACTCAAACATATGGCATAGATTATGTGGAGACTTTTGCCCCTGTTGCAAAAATGAATACAGTCCGGATTTTACTGTCTATTGCTGCTATCCGAGATTGGCAATTACTGCAATTCGATGTTAAAAATGCCTTCTTACATGGTGATTTAGAAGAGGAGATCTATATGGAGATTCCACCGGGGTTTCATTCTCAGCTTACATCCGATACAGTTTGCAGACTTAAAAAGGCACTTTATGGGCTCAAACAATCTCCAAGAGCGTGGTTTGGGAGATTTACAAAAGTCATGCTTAGTATGGGGTACAAGCAAAGTCAAGGTGATCACACTCTATTTATCAGACATTCAGCTTCAGGGGGAGTGACGGTGTTACTAGTCTATGTTGATGACATTATAGTCACAGAAGATGACATGGAAGGAATTAATTTCTTAAGGAAGCAGTTGATGCAAGAGTTTGAAATTAAAGAATTAGGGAGGCTTAAGTACTTCCTAGGAATTGAAGTTGCTCATTCAAAGCAAGGAATCTTTATATCACAGCAGAAATATACTCTTGATTTATTAACTGAGACAGGTAAATTGGGATGTAAACCGATAGATACCCCAATAGAAATTAATCACAAACTTTGTGACTTCCCAGACGATACAACTGTTGATGTGGGATCATATCAGAGACTTGTTGGCAAACTAATATATCTGTCTCATACTAGGCCTGACATAGCTTATGCTGTAAGTGTTGTGAGCCAATTTATGCATGCTCCTAAAGAATCACATCTTCGGGCTGTACATCGAATTCTACAATACTTGAAAGGTACCCCAGGAAAAGGAATCTTATTCAAAAGAGGAAATAGATTAACTCTTGAAGTTTATACCGATGCAGATTATGCAGGTTCCATGGTTGATCGGAGGTCAACGACAGGTTATTGTACTTTTCTTGGTGGAAACCTTGTCACTTGGAGAAGCAAGAAACAGAATGTGGTTGCTAGATCTAGTGCAGAAGCTGAATTCAGAGCAATGGCCCTTGGAATCTGTGAGCTATTATGGATAAAGATAATCTTGGAAGATTTGAAGGTTAAATGGGACGGTACAATGAAGCTTTACTGTGATAATAAATCAGCAATTAATATTGCTCACAATCCAGTACAACATGACCGGACCAAGCATATTGAGGTAGATCGTCATTTTATAAAGGAGAAGCTGGATACTGGTTTAATTTGTACACCATTTGTTCCCACTGAAGAGCAACTTGCTGATATTCTCACAAAGGGATTGTCTAGTATTCATGTTCAGAACTTGATCACCAAGCTGGGATTGGCGAATATCCACTCACCAGCTTGAGGGGGAGTGTTAGAAGATATTAGAATATTTTAGGATATTATTTAGATTATATTGATTCTTTTCTATTCTTATCTTTCATAGAATCAGCATAGAATCAGGGATTATAATCCTTACATTTATTGTAAATATTCTGTATTTATTTTTTAGCTCCTAGGGTAACTTGTATATATACCCGTGTACTCCTCAATTGTAAATCATCAGAGAATATTCTTTTGACCACTATTCGTGTCATTTTCTTTAATTGCACAATATTAGGATGAGAGGCACTGCACTCTGCAAAGTGGGTGTGCCATAGTGTTCTGGTAGAAGGCAAATCAATGAAATACGATTAAGCACATTAGGCGCTACACAGAAGAATTCATAATAATTTAATTTTATAAAAGTGGTTATGAAACTAAAAAAATAATTTAAAATTTTCATTTTCTTACCATTGAACCCCTTCCGTATTCCAAAATCCATGACAATGCTGCATAAAAAAAGTTAAAATTTAAAAGGCACATTAACTCAATCAAACTGCTGGAGTTGCAGCAGCATTTTGATTACCTATTCAGTCAGAAGAGGGGTAACTTGAAACATATTTTATTAGTCATTTTTTACTCTAAAAAAGGTTTCTAATCTACAGATTATTTTGGGATGGAATTAAGTAGAAGCTTTTACTAAAGTTGATAAAATTACTCAACCTTGGGTTTTGGTCGTAAGGTGACTTATTTTAGCACCAATATATAGTCTCTAGACATGCCTATGGCAGTTTGAACTGTTTTGGAAAGATTTGAGAAATGAAATATGTTGAAGTAGCTGTAGTAGAATATTCAAAATGACATTCATGGCACTAAAACGTTGAAGTGGTCCATAAAGACACTTAAAGTAAAGTCCATTTAAAGAGAGAGAAGTGTTATGGGAAGATTGGTTAACTTCTGTGAGCTCGTGAATAGGAACTAAATTCTCCGGCCAACCAAGAATCCAACAAGGGCTTTTCAACGAGTGATATAAAGAAGTGCAATCTTAGAGTGCATCTAAGAATTGAGACTTGCCAACTCATTTTCCATCTTAATAATAATAATAATAATAACAACAACAACAACAACAACAATAAGAGATTACCTATACAAAAGAGTTAGCTGCTGTTTACCTATACAAAAGAGTTAGCTGCTGTAACTAAAGTTGATTCAATGTATCACCTCCTAAACTATGGACTTTTCTCCTATGATCAGTGAATGGTGGGAATTTCCCTATTTGAACTGAAGTAGGTAATGCTACAAATTATATACTAAAATTGTCTTTAACTAAAACAATAGGTCATAGTGGCAACCATATTAAGTAAAAGAAAGTGGCTTCTTGGTTCTCGACAACGAGAAGAACATAATAAACTCTATTAGTTCAGATGCAAAAAAAGTATGAATAAATACAAACTATACAATACAAACACCGAAAGAGCTTACAGCGATTGAGCTTAATAAAATTATTACTATATTATTTCGTATATGCGTGCACAGTACGGCAATTTTGAACAGTCCACAAATTCAACAGTATACTAAGATCTAACTAACGAGTATGCCCAGAGACAACTTCGATTATTTATTTGTACAAAATCGAAATCATAATTTCTGGAAATTTCCTTTCCTCACTGTTCTAAATCTAAAGCAAAACAGAAACCATTATTGTGCTCTAGGTATGTTCCATTTCATTTTCCTTCACTTTTAAAGGAAAGGAAAGAAATGCGAGAACATTTGAATGAAGCAAAAATGAAAAACGAAAAAAAAATAAAAGTTCGGTCTTCTTGATTACCTCGAACTGTACCTCGTGCGAAGATTAGTATATTCAGGTCAATCCCTCTGAGCTTCCTCTAGTTCGTCATCGTTAGATCAAATCCTTAGAGAGAGAGAGAGAGAGAGAGAGAGAGAGCTTTGGAGGAATCGGAAAATGGGTCTGACAAAAGTGTTGCGAGCTCCGGCCTGCAAAGAAGGCAATGGTAAACTGGTAATTATACTATCGTTGGAATATTTTAGAATCTTATTTTATTCAGTAAAATTTTACTCTATATTTATTATTTAATTATGAATATTAATTATACCGATTAAGGTAAGGATTAACATATGATGCACGTACGGGAATAAGATATGGCTCGATACATACTATGGGTAGGATATCATAAATGTTAAATTTTTAAGATATGAATATTAGAGTTATACACATAAAATCTATGTATATATTTAATAAATTAATATATTAAAAATAAAAAATAAAAATATTGAGTTTTAAATAAGCATTTCAAAACTAATATAAATAAATTTAAAATAAGAACTTAAAAATTAAGTTTTAATATAAAATATTAAGTCAAGAAAAACTAAAAATTCGTATATAATATGTTTCGTGAAACATAATATGTATATTATGTCTAATATGTATTAAATATAGGTAGGTCTCTTTTTTTTAAGTATTAGTACATCATAGATATTAAAATATCATATAAAACTTAAAATCTCTTAAATATTTAATATAAAATCTTTTAACTGAATCATATATACTTCATTTTAGCTGAATCACTTAAATTAAAGATGAAAATTAAAATTAGTCAATTATCTTAATCTTTTAAAAAATTAAATTATTTTTTTAAAATTATTTTTATTAAATTTCTTTCTCATTCTCTTTTTTATTAATTAAATAGGAATTTTTTTTTATATTACAATAATAAATATTACTTCATATTCTAAAAAGGATTAGTATCAACATAAAAAGTCTTTTATTTATGAACAAATAAAGTATTATCTATCACCATTTATTTATTATTTATTTACTATTTATTAATATAATTAATATATCAATATATTATATAAATTTAAATTAAATAATTGTACTATATTTTCATGTTTATGTTCCAAAATCTAACCATCTAACGCAAATAAAAATAAGGGAAAATTATAATGAAGGGTTTATATTAACCAATATTCAGTATACAGCTTATAAAAATTCTAATTATATTAAAAGACCAAAAAAATAATTAATTGATCTCAGAAGAGCTGGAAATCTTACCTTATCAACAATTTTACTTTTTGGAAAAGAGTTCCTTCAAAGGGCGGAAATGATTTTTGAAATAAAATTAGAATTATTTTAAGATAATTAGAATTTGAATAAACTTATTCTATTATTTTTTATATTTAACGAGGTTTACATTATAATTATTAAGATATTATGTTTTACCTTATTTTTAAGATTTAATTTATTTTAAATTAATATTTATCTTAAAATAATAAAAATAATAAAAAGTCCTCACCTCGTTAGGATTGGAATTAGAGCCTATAGATAATATTTGAAACACAATATTTTTGTCTTATAAAAAAAGAGAAATCAGAATATAGGTCTCCCTCCTGCATTCGCCTTCCTTCAACTCCACGGCGCAGATCCGAGGAGTTTGGGAAAAAACTACCTTTCCTTTAGAAGCCGCATTCAACTGTTAATTCTTCTCTTCCGTCTTTCCATTTATCTCTCGTTACTCTCTGCTAGCAAACTTCAACGTGCTACCAGGTACCTCTTTCTTTCAATCAATCCTCACGTGCCTAAATTCACTCTCTTGCGTTATTGGTTTTTTGATGATCTCTTTCTCAATCATTGATGCTTTAGATTGACCCAGGTATTTGTTTATAAGTTAGTTAGTGGCTTTGAATTTGGAATCTGGGCTTGATCTGATTGCTTCTTTTGAAAGTTCTTATCTCTTGACCCGTACTTTTTTTTAATCTGATTTTTATTTTTGGTGATCTGTTTCGTTCCCTGGGAATTAAGGGACGAGAATATAACGTGAAAAGTTCTTGTTTTTGGAATTGTGGGTTTTGCAATCATGCGTTGTTGTACAGAGTTTTGTGCTGGTTACTTAATTAGCAGTAATATGTTATATTTAAGAATGCTACTAAGGAAGGAAAGTGGTTGAACGTTTCCAACCTTGGAATCCTACTTTTGCTTAGAGATGTTTATTATTAATATATCAATATATAAATATATATATATATATAATAAAATTTATGATCAGCCATAGTATTTACAAATCTTGAACCATAGAGCTTATTTCTCATACATTATGCAATACAGCATGTTTAGTTTGATTTGATAAATGATAATCTCTTAAACAAACTAGAAATTCATTGACAGAAACATTCCATCCTTTACGAGGTTGAATTTTCACAGCAACACTACGTAGTTAATGTGAACTTCAGATATAAATAGTCACTTTCTTTGGCTACCCACAATATTAGCTGAATCCTTGAACACGAATCTTTGTTTAACAGTTGTTATTTGTATCCATTGCTGTGACTTGTGTTGTTTCAGAATAATTTTTGGGGCTCTATTTTGTTATCTGTTTCATTTTTTCGCAGGTTACTCTTGACTTTGTGAGCGTGCTTATAAAATACTTTTTTCTTTTTTTTTTTCATTTTGCAGTGATGGTAGGTTTGGATCCTGAAGGAACGCAATTTGATGCCCGTCAGTATGATGCTAAGATGAGTGAATTGTAAGTTTCAGGATACTGTTCAGTTTTTGGTAATGCTTGAACTCATTATTTAAGTGCCTATTCTATAATTTGACGTGTTACAATGGATTACTCAGGCTTTCCATTGATGGACAAGAATTCTTCACCTCATATGATGAAGTCTATGACACTTTTGATGCCATGGGGTTACAAGAAAATCTTTTAAGAGGCATTTATGCTTATGGTAGGTATTTGTAGAAGTGTTTTTTTTTTTTCTTTTCACTATCATTTACCTAAGGTTGTTCTCATCTATGTTTTCTTATGCATACGCTTATTCAAGAGTTAGTTAACAAACAATTTGTAGCTTGACTTAGCGAGAGAAAATTTGTGACACTCAGAGAGTCAGGTTTACATCTAATACAATTTGACATTGTTCATTCCGATTCTCAACCTTTATCAGTGGGATTAGCCTATCCAGGATAAGGAATCTGGAAACAAGTATAATAGTAATTCCGTAAAGAAGTACTTAAATAATTAATTGGTGTGTAGATACTGGATAGCTGAATTTGGTAGAGCTCTAGTCAAAAAATAAGTATGGCTTAGATTTTTAAGTTTTTACGGTTATATTGGCAATAATTTAGAAAATAAGAATTCTTTGTGGGGCTAGATAATGTACTTATTAGATTTCTTTTATTTTTTAAATTTCCTTGCCTGAAATTTCTTAAACTTCAAGTTTACATTAGTGGATAGTTTCTAGTTACTTAAGTACAAAGAGAACCAACAGGACTGAAATTTTCATGCTTTTGGATTTTCTTCTCTTACAACCTTCATACATTTTTTTAAACAAAGAATTAAAAATGTATTTTTTGAAGGGGAAACAAAAGCAATAATAAATACAATTCTTGATGTACTCTGTTTCATACAAATGTAATTAATATGTTATTCTTGTTTTGAAGGTTTTGAGAGGCCTTCAGCAATTCAACAAAGAGGAATAGTTCCTTTCTGCAAAGGTCTTGATGTGATTCAGCAGGCGCAATCTGGGACTGGGAAAACAGCAACTTTCTGTTCTGGAATTTTGCATCAACTTGATTATGGACTAGTTGAGTGCCAGGCCTTGGCTTTGGCTCCAACAAGAGAGCTAGCACAGCAAATCGAGAAAGTTATGAGAGCTCTTGGTGATTACCTTGGTGTGAGGGTTCATGGTTGTGTTGGGGGAACAAGTGTACGTGAGGATCAGCGCATTCTCCAAGCTGGTGTCCATGTCGTTGTTGGCACTCCCGGTCGTGTGTTTGACATGCTACGAAGGCAGTCTCTTTGCCCAGACCACATAAAGATGTTTGTCTTAGATGAAGCTGATGAAATGCTTTCACGTGGTTTCAAGGACCAGGTTTGTCAACTAGCTTAGTTTCCAATAATTTCTTTATTGTTTGTCATATCAATGTTGACTATTCTAATATCAGTTGTCTGTCATCATCCTTAGAGTTTGAATTTTGATATTTCCTTTTCTTTGACACACAACGAAATCAGTCTCTGAAATCTGTACCTAGTTATGCATGCTTAGGAGATTTAAAGCTAACTTCTCTGTGAATTATATGTTGATTGCACCAACCTTGTCTAGAGCATGTGATTGTTCATGCATCACATTGATATGACACAAAAGTTATAAAATAGAGATGAAGGTTTTAAGTCTTCTGTTAGATAGCATCAGTTTGTGCTCTTATGCATGACATTATTAATATTTTGGTTGGTATTGCAGATCTATGACATATTCCAGCTCCTGCCAGGTAAAATTCAGGTTGGGGTGTTCTCTGCTACAATGCCACCCGAAGCCCTTGAGATTACAAGGAAGTTTATGAATAAACCAGTGAGAATCTTGGTGAAGCGCGATGAACTGACCCTTGAAGGTATCAAGCAGTTTTATGTCAATGTTGATAAAGAGGAGTGGAAGCTGGAGACTTTATGTGATCTCTATGAGACACTGGCTATCACTCAAAGTGTCATTTTCGTGAACACTAGGCGCAAGGTCGACTGGCTCACTGACAAGATGCGAAGCAACGATCATACTGTCTCGGCTACACATGGAGACATGGACCAAAACAGTCGTGACATTATCATGCGCGAATTCCGGTCTGGCTCTTCTCGAGTTCTCATCACCACTGATCTATTGGCTCGTGGAATAGATGTGCAGCAAGTCTCCTTGGTTATAAACTACGATCTCCCAACCCAACCTGAAAATTATCTTCATCGAATCGGGAGAAGTGGACGATTCGGAAGAAAAGGTGTTGCTATAAACTTTGTGACTACAGATGATTTGAGAATGTTGTCTGATATTCAGAGGTTCTATAATGTGAACATAGAGGAACTGCCATCAAATGTTGCTGATCTGCTCTGATGAGTTATTTTTTGTTCTCTGTTAAGTCATCAGGGCTTCTTTTTGACAGAGTTCTATCTTATGCTTTTCTTAGATTCTTTTATAAATTTTACCCATTAGAATTCAAAGGCATATGGCCATAATTTACGATGGATTCAATACAAAATTTATTTATTATTTATGTATCTGCCATTCTTTTCGATCCTGCCCATGTAAAGATTATCCTTAAAGTAGCAGCACAAGCTCAATAATCTGAAAATTAATAATTAAGAATAGTAATGATAAAAACAATAATAGGTGACTTAATTCACACACACCAAAAAAAGAAGTAAAACTTCTTACAACATGTCTATTATATTTATTTTGTTTAACTGAAGGACTTACCCAAGAAAGGATTCTTTTACCAATAATGGATTGATATGCAAAATGAAAGGTAATGGAATAAAAAAATGATTTTAAGAATAGAATATGAGTTGTGTGTTTGTTTTTAAAAAATGTATAAATATTATCTAGTGATCATTATAAAAAAAATATGTCAAACACTGTAATGAACAACGAAAATAGACACTTCATTGTAAAGGAGCTATTATTCAAGAACAGTACAAAGCAAATTTTGCTTTGAGTGCCAAATGATGAGAGTATGGTTGAGAAGGACACTGAATTGCTTATCAAGTGGGTCATCATCATCAAGTGGGACAACCATAATTATTTTCTTGAAGATTGCTTAATGACCCTACTAATTATGCATGATACCATGCATTTGGCCTAAAACTTGAAAGTTTTTAACAGAAAGACAAATTTTAAGCATATTTTTCAAGTGGTTGTTATCACTAATTTTTTAGTTCAGTACTACCTGATCAAATATTTTAAAAAATTACGTGTCATATATTTATTAAAAAACTTACAATTTTTTTTTAGGGACAATACTACCAAATATTTAATGTTTTAATGTTTCCTTTAAGTTTCATCCTCCACGTAAACTCTCAAAGCAAGCTTCCCAAGAATGGTATGTTTGTGACTTAGGTATTGAATCCAAAGCTCTCAAGAAAAAAAAAATGCTCTGCATTATGAAAGAGAACAAAATCCTTAATAGTATGCAAGTTTGGTATTTATACCTATTTCATATCTAACTTTTGTAGAGAGAGAAAAAATAGGGAAAAGAAGTATAATTTGAGAAAATTAGAATAAGAACATCAACATAAATATAAAAGTATAAGAAGCTATATTATTTACAAGTCATAAACAGTATAATTCATTTTGAATTTTGAGTAAATGCATGGGACCTACTCTAATTTTTTTGAAACTTGAAATTTTCCCTTGAAATATTGAACCTCTAGATTGAAGAAGGCGCACACTCGAATATGGGGAAAGCAAAATGGGGGAGCTATTCAAGATATGGACCACAATGAACAACTCAAAGTCAACACAGATTGGTTTTAGTGTTTTGTGAAAAGAAAAAAAAGAAAATAACATTAATGGTTATTATTTCTCTCATGTTAGATTTTGTCCACCTACTCCCATAAAATCAATTTCACATGTTTTCATGCTATCACTGAAATAAACAAAGAAAAACAAAACAAAACCACAGTGAAAAATACTTCTATCTATCCAAAGTTTAAAAAGTTTAAGTGAGAAAATATTAACAATTACAAGTATTTTTAAAGGTAAAAATTACTATTATATGCTAATACACTTATTATCACTTTTGAAAAAGTTATTATCAGATTTTAAAAAATGAAAATTTAATTTTAAGTTTTTTATAATTATTTTTCAAATAATTATAATTCTTTTAAAAAATTATATAAATTTTTTAAGGTAAGTGTTATTTGGTAAATTGTTTCTCTAAAAACCTAAACTCGACCTCTTTTATATTATGGAAAATATTTATTACAAACCAAAGACATTAACTTTGGAATAAATTTCAGGAAGAAGTTATCTCATAAATTTTGTTGAAGGGGGAAAAAGTTGCAATTTCTTTGGCATGCAACTCCCCTAAAAGAAACTGCAAAATTAATTTCTCCTCGTCAATTAAACTGTTCATAAGAGAACATAATTATATTATAAATTATTTTGTAAGGCTTAAACAAGAGGTTTTTGTGTAATCATCCTGAGGTCAACATCATTTTTGTTTGTTAAGTAATTTTAGAAGCTTCAATAAGACAGTCAGAGTGATATGTAAGTTAGTATTATGTGAAACAAGTAATTATCATGCAATCATTTTTTAAGTGCACTCTGTTTATAATAAATCAAACAAACTATAAAGAGATATATAAACATGTAAAATTTTAATTCAACCTAACCAGCAAATAAAATTTTAAGAAGAATGCTGATTGTTTGAGACTTGTAAGATTCAGACATGATATATTGTTGACATAAGATTTATATATTTGACGTCTGTCTATCTCTCTTTTTTTTTTTTCACTCATTATTTCCTTGAATGAGAGAATACAGATTGCTTACTTATAATATCTTCCTAACTTATTAATATATTTATTTGTATACCTTCGAATTATTTAATTTTTTTTAATTTGCATTATTATATTCACAAAAAAATAAATGCATGCAGTATATTGAGAAAAATTTTAAAAAACATATATATATATATGAATATAAGGATCACATATAAGTCCACACACAATTATCTTATTTTGCATTTGTCTCTCGCATAACTATATAAATATAAAAAA
Source organism: Adenanthera pavonina (assembly GCA_026686845.1). NCBI lineage: Eukaryota > Viridiplantae > Streptophyta > Magnoliopsida > Fabales > Fabaceae > Adenanthera > Adenanthera pavonina. The sequence continues at coordinate 38,157,452 of JAIVEN010000006.1, forward strand.
TTCAATCCATATATTAATATTATCAATATAAACAACTAATGCAAAATTTATTTTAAGTCCCACTTTAACTTGATTCAAATTAATCGAAATCTAAAGTGGCGACAAAATATCATACATTTATTATAAAAGAAAAGTATTAAGTTTAAGCTTTGTAAATAAAAATTTGCTAATTAAACTTATGAGACTAGATAAAACTTATTAAGATTATGTTTGAAAATCTGAATTTATTGGTAGTATAGGTAGATTTAAAAAAAAAAAAAAGAGTAACAAGATCCACGTGTACAAACAGTCAAGTCCAAAAGGCCAAAAGGCAAAAGCTTCATGCAATTCTGCAATGTTAAGCAAAGTAGAATGTGTCGCTATACCCCACAGACATCAGTAAATAAACACTAACACTAACACTAACATCATCATCATCTTCAACCGCTTCTAATTCATACCAAATTTTGATTATATAAAGTGAATCTTGAAAAGCGAAGCAATAGACAATCATAGCACAACTCGGGGAAAAAAAAAATAAAGACAGAACCGGAAAGAAAAAGCCAACCCATCAATCATTTCTTTACTTTCCCATCCGTTCTCGCCTCATAGAGGCATCCTCAGTTTTCCATTTTCTCTGTAAGCTGATTTACTCTTTCCAGATTCCACCATGGAATTCAGATCCAAATCATGCAGAGATGAAAGATGTAATTCTGTTGGGAAGGAATTCCCAGGAAGCATGCAAGATCTGAGGAGTTACAGTGCTAATTATAATAATCATAAGGAGATGAAGATCAAGAAAGGGAAAAAGGCTTCAAAAAGTTGGAGCTTCAGTGACCCAGAAATGCAGAGGAAGAAGAGAGTTGCTAGCTACAGAGTGTATGACATGGAAGGGAAAATGAAAGGATCTCTGAGGAAGAGCTTCAGGTGGATCAAGAGCACATATACCCAAGTGATCTATGGATGGTGGTGACTAAAGGGTACTTACTAGTTTGTACTGATTTTTCTTCTGTATTCTGAATCTGTTTAAATTAAGTTGTCCTTATGTATGGGGTTTCATGAATTATTATGTTGATGTATGGAACTGCTAAATTTGGTGATTTTCAGGTATGGTTCTGTGCTTTGAAATAGAGTTTTATTATCTGTTTTTGTAATTTCTATTTTTATTATCTCTAAGAGCTAACTGGGTTTTCTGGGGATTAATCTGTTACTGTTCTGTTTCAGCCTCTGATCCTGATCTGTGATTGCGTTCTTCATTTGGCAGAAGTTCATTAACATCTCTGTTTGGCTTCTTTTCTGAGCAAATTCAAAAAGAAATTGGATATAAAAAAAAAATTCAGTGAGTACTTTTCCTGATTATAATGTTAACAGTATTCTCTTCGGTCAAAAAAAAAAACGTTAACAGTATTCCTGAACAAATCTTTTTTTTTTTTTTAGTTTCTTCTTTCTCCACTTATCTTTTGTTTCGTAGTTATTGAACTATATTTAGATTAAATATAAATGATTTATGTATCATTTATTTTTTATTTTAACATCTCAATCATCATTTTTCAGGCTTAAAATATAAAAATTATTTTTACTTTATATTTAACAGGCCTAAAAGCATGCCTTGACTCTCTATACTCTCTAATATTTTACCCAAAGAAAATGGCTAATGATTTTCTTGATATCCAAGAGTTAGTGAATTCAAAATATTACTATTAAAGTTGAAAAAAAAACTATTAAAGTGTTTTCAAATAGATCAAACCAGGATTATTATTTCTGTCCACTAGCTTGTTTCGTCGCAATGGTGATTCCATGGGATATTGATCTTGGGGTGTTGAGTTCAAATGTATAAACAGAGGATTATTATTTCCATTCTTTTGTTTGTGTAACTAACGATAAAACTAATGCAACTCATCAAATCAGAATCACCATTTTAAACTAAGTGGTTATTGTGTTGGTGGTAATGTATTCGGTTTTCAATGGAAAAATTATTATTAGTTATCATTGAGGTTTCCAATAAAAGAATTATTTTTATAATTAGTTACCAAATATATTAAGATGAATTTTTTCTTTCTCGAAACTTATTTTCTTTACACCAATCATAGCATTAAATCTAATTACATTCTTTCTTTTTATTTTTCCTCTTAGTTTTTCCTTATCAATGGAAGCATATCTTAATGTCCGTTTGGATATCACTTTAAGTGATTATGGGGAGAAATAATCACTTATGAGGAGAAATTGTTAAACACATCCTACTTTTTAATAAACACTTATAGAAGAAACTGATTTTTTTTACTTATAATAATAATAAATTCTCCTTCCATAATTACTTATTTCAATTTTCTTTCTTATTATTTATCCAATAATTATTTAACTATCAAAATCCAAACGTATTTTTTTGTTAAAATCACTTATGGGTAAAAATATCCAAATACAAATCATTTTTTACATAATCACTTATTCTCATAATTTATTATAAATAAGCACTTATCCTCATAATCACTTATATAAATTTATAGATATTTATCTTTTTAGAGAATAAAGGAACAAATTGAATAGAGGAAGGAGGAAAAGAAAAATAAACAATCAGAAAACAAACTTCTTTATTGGGGTTCATGCCTTATTTACAACATTTAATTTTTTTACATAAAAATTAGTATTCGAAAAGAAATATTTTTTACGCAATTAAACTGAGTCCAGTAAGTGTAATATTGCAACATTGTGGTTAATCTTTAGCCTCAATCTTGGCAAAAAAATTATATTGAATTTATTGACCAAGATCACAAATTTGATGATTTTAGAACTAAACTTTTTCACTTCATTCACTAAATTATTTTAATATGTTATTCATAACGAAGCCACGCTCAAATTGAAATGAGTTCAGCTGGAATAGATTATGAACTTAAAAGAAAAAGCTTACATACTTTTCTTTATATATTTTTATATTATTTTTTAATTAAAAATTAATGTGTCTTTTATTTAACAATCATAGATTTGGTCAATAACTATATATTAGAAGTCTTAATTTTTTAAACTTTGAAATAAAATTCAAAAAACTTATATATTAAATTTAAATTAGAGAATAGCACAAAAAATATATAAGAAAAAACATGTTTTATTCCAAAAACAGAAATCATACGGCCACTTAAAATTAAAATTAAAAAAATACAAAAATACTTGATAAAAATTGAAAATTAGCAAGTGTAATTTATACTCATCGTATGCATCCTTCCTCATTCCCGTGCATTTAAATCTTTAAGACGACCTCACATGGAGAATATCTTGTTATTGGTGACATCATATCGACATTAACAAAGTGTATGAAATGCCAAAACCGATTACATCTACAAATTGTGATAAAGCAATAAAATGACGAAATACTATTTCAATCAAAATTACAAGTACATAACCACCATAAGTGATATCCTAAGCCTTAGCAGCCCTAAAACGCTAAAATACCTGACAATTTTCGGAAGATTAGTCTCAATTCTGAACTAGTTTGTAAAAATGACGGCAATCAAACCCCCCTTGGAGAAGATATTCTACATATTCTTGGAGTAATTATAAAATACATGTTCAACAGAAAAAATGTCTGGGGTCAATGACGTGAACCATGCTTATGGCTCTCAGAAAATACTCCAATGACCTTCAACAAACAGGTCTTGAAATTGAATCTGATCCTAGAAGACAATTAGATAATACCTAAAAGGCACAAACAACTCTCCATTGAACACAAGAAGATAACTCCATAACTTAGAGAAAGGGTACCTCCAAACATAAGAGGTTGCATAGATCAATCCCAAGCAAATCAACAGGTACTTGTAATAGCTGGTTAATCAAATTGAGCTAAAATAAATAGCAAAATGTGACCATTAACACACAACACAGAGACAATAATGCCCTAAGTGGATCAAACTTTGAAACAAACTATGCTTTTTTCAACTTCGTTGTCATCCAAGACAGCATCAACTCATAAAAATTTTCACATCTTGCTCAACGCTCACAAAAACTTGGCACTCTCCTACTTAAAAAGTCTTACAATAGAATAGTTTAAATCCAAATATTTGACAGACATCAAAAGACATGACTATAAATCGAAAAGAAAATATGGTAAAGATGAAGTAAAACCAATATCAGTACATAATGTATTAACAAAAAGCCTTGTTAACAGGCCAGTGATTGTCAGGAATCCCACCTAAGCAAGTCTTTATTATTGTATACTTCTTAAAGTGACTTCTCAACTTGTTGCAGCTTTCCTCCAACAATGCACAGACAACACTCCGTTGAGTCAAGCACAAGAAACAGTACGAAACCTTTTCAGAATTTACAAAGAAGACAAGTACCAAGAGTGGCAGCTGCTAATACTGCACCCTCTCATCATTGAAATGCAGGCCCTCAATACCTCTGAGAGTTGACTCGAAATTCTTTACATTTGACATGTTTCTTCCAGATGAAGTTCGGTTTTGCTCCGATGATATAATAGGTGAGCTTCTTTGAGCACTAGAGATTTTACGAAGTGCTCCTGGACTCGCATCCACAGCAAGAGGGCGAGAGGGTTCAGTCTCACTGCTAACAACTGCATCACGACTGCCAGGGATAGCACCTCGCCTTTGCGATCCACTTGACCGGAAGAGATTGGAGCTTGACAACTGCATAATCAACACAGGGAAGCACATTTTGAATTGAATACTAACTGCAATATAATATAAATACACAGCTGTAACCTTAGCTTCGAAGGAAACTGCAGCATGATCATAAAGCAACTAATCAGATTAGGCCTTCTCACTTATAAAATGCCATGAACAAAACAACAAAGGCTGAAGTTGTTTTCATTGCCAGGAAATAAGAACTATATCCGCATTCACACATTCCTAAACTCTCAACAACGCAGGAGAAAACTCCACACAATCAAATATAACTTGTCCAGCACAAGCTTCCAAAGAAAACTAAATTTGTTACTTATTTTCTATTCCAGTTGTACACATAAGCCTAACAAGAAGACATACAATTCTTAACAATTCTTTACTTCAAAAAAGGGACGAAGATCCAACACTTAGCATCATAATTTTCTCCTAAAATAAACATATTTGATTCCTAATAAATATTATTTTCTAAACTTATTTTCCTAGTATTCCTCGTCATTATCTTTCTTTATTTAAGATCAATTGCCAATAGGATGGAGAAGAGTTTGCAGAATTTCTTGAGGACAGGAGGTGGTGAGAATAAAAGATTACCCGGTAATGAGGAATGAGCAAAGAATATTCGGTGTGGCATTGTAAATGAGGATGTTGGTAATTATTTGTGAATGAGGAATTAAGCCATCAATCAAAGCTAAATACAGAAAGTGGGAAAGTCTAGAAACAAAGCTTTGATTGCCTTTCTTTTTAATATCGTTTCTATTTTATTCCAATACTATAATTATCTTTTTGATTTATTTCATCTTTTATTATCTTATTTCCTTTGCTCTCAGGCTAAATATAAAGCCACCTGTTATAGTACTTGAGTCCACTAATTCTGACTCTTCCCTAAACCTGGCCTCCTCCCCATTTTTCTTCCTCCTTCACCCTCTAGTTCTGGTCTCTGTATCTCCCTCATTCTCTCTCCAAACACACCCCCTTGTTGTAGTTTGAAGGAAGATGGATGGGTTGGATCTTGGTAAAAAATATCTCCCTGCTGGCTCAGGGGGCTATGGAGGTTTCCTTTGGAACCTGATTCTCTATGGCATAAGTTAACTAGGGCAAATATGGTGTTCATAAGAAAAGTTAGAATTCTAACAACGAGATCGAAGCTATTCATGCAAGCTCCTGAAAAGCTATCTCTCAGATATATTGTTTCATTTTACCACTGATTACCACTTATGTTGTAGATGGTTCTCGCTTTCAATTTCAAGGGGGACCATTGGAGGTAAATTCCTCTTTAGATGTCCGTAAATTTATCAGGTTATCTGCATCGGTCAACGCTCCAGTTTCTGATTGTCTAACCACTCTAAATATGAGTCTTAACAATTTTTCCTTCTCCAGAAATCTAAATGAGAGAAATATTAATGACCTTGCTTTATTATTGGAAATTATTGGTCCTTTTTGTTCTTCTACTTTACTTGATAGAAGGATTTGGGATTTGGATTCTTTAGGTTCTCAAACTTGTTCCTCCCTCTCTTTCTTTCTCTATATATACCTATAAATAATATAAAAATTTTAACAAATTGCACTATTAATGAGCCATAATCAATGCAGCTCATTCTTCAGACTTTATGTAATGCACGGGACCCACACTAAATATTTTTCAAAGTCCAAATGGATATTGCTTTCCCTCAACTAAATCTTTCTAGAAAGCCAAGGTTCTTTGATGGACTGTCAAAGGTGAGCGCCTTAGCGCCTAAGGAGCAAAGGTGACGCGCAAAACAGACCCATCACGTTGCATGTGAAAGGTGTGCGTCGTTTGGTGCATGGAAGAACAGAGAAGCGCGCCTTTTGCATGCTCTGGCTTTACTATGCTTTATTTTTGTTATCATGGAGTTTGCTCATTATGCCACCACATTGCCATTGCTTCTGTTTGTACTTGTAGGTTTTATTTCTTTCACCGACTTAAGAATTAAGATATTATCTTAATAAGAATTAAGATAGTTAAATGTTATAAATTTTAATGCAAGATAGAAAAGTTTTATATTTGAGAAATTATGGAAGTTAATGATAGGAAAATTTATATTATACCCAAAATATTATCTTTCTTTATTGTTGCGCCTCGCTTCACCGAGGTGCGCACCCTTCTAACACCTCTTCCTTGGGCATTTTATAGGTCATGCGCCTTTCGCCTTCAACTACCTTCATGGAACTCGAATTTCTATCATTCACATGATAAGGTCATATCTTAAATAAGGAATATGGGTTATTACATCAGTTGAGAGCAAGCTCTCAATGACGTTAGTGCTGAAAAGGAAAGAAAACACAAAAGGAAATTACAAAGGTGGAAGTAAAGCTTCTCTTGTCCCAACCTTGGCATTCGAGATACCAGGCCCTAGAATACTGGCTAAAAATTTCATATTTCCCTCAAATCCTTACCAATTGAGAGCAAGCTCTCAATGACACTAGGATTTTCTATCATTCACACGACAAGGTCATACCTTACTCAAATAAGAAATAAGAGCCATTACATCAGTTGAGAGCAAGCTTTTGATGACATTAGTGCTGAAAAAGAAAGAGAACACAAAAGGAAATTACAAAGGTAGAAGTAAAGCTCCTCTCGTCCTAACCCTCACATTTGAGAGAACAGATCCTTGAATACCAACTAGGAATTTCATATTTCCCTCAAATCCACATCAAGTAAGAGCAAGCTCTCAATGACACTAGGAATTCCTCTCACTCCCCTCTAATTTTTGTGCACTACCTGAGAAAGCAACCTTTGCCTATTTTGTCATCCCCTTGCCAGTTCAAATGATATTTCAAGTTAGCCCTAGCCTTTCTTTCTCCAAGCATGAGGCAAGTATGTTCTAGGCTTCCATCCTCTTTTGGGGTAGGTTTCTTCCTTATAGCATATATCTTCCCCCCACAACCCCTTATTCCCATCATTCCCTATAAGGTAAAGGTAAAGGCCTTTGTTCAGACTGAGGCACTTGAAGGGCAAATATGGCTATTTCTTCATTTGTGATTCAAACTCATTTAATACACAAAAAAGAATGGAATAGAAAGGAAAATGGGGTTCAAAAGGGATTTTATAGATTTTTTTGGGCAATGTGACAAAAATAGAGAAGACTACAACCGTATCGTAATACATTAAGTGACCAGATTTCCTCGTAGTGATCCCACCATCTTTGGACACAAAATCAAAGGGTTATTTTCATTATGTTTGTCCACACTATGATTTCCTCCTAGGATTTGTTGATCTTTCAATCCAATAGGAAGGAACACTTATTGTGACGAAGAAAATGAAGTGAGACCCTGATACTCTGTCTTGAGGTCCAAGATGCATAATTGCAACTTTTGATCTTGAAATTTTTAACCAGGTTGCTGTCTAATAAGACCACCATGGTAGATTGCATTCTAGCATTGCTTTCCTTCCTTATTTTTTTCCCCAACAAAGTCCCAATTCCTGAATAATATCCATCGATTCTATCTTTCCTTGGCCCCTTGGCAGTCCCAAATAATAAGTTTTCAAACACTTTGAAATGGCTCAAGCAGTTAAAAGGAATACTAGAATGTGAATAAAATGCAGATTGGTATCTCCATCATACCACTGGCACCCTACCTGATAGGACAGGATGTGTCTCTCCTTCCCACCAAATTTGTCGCAAAAAAAAATTGATAGCTTATTATGGATATTTTATTATACGTTTAAAACACTTGTTTGAAACTTAATTTTCTTATATGCTGTTTACTTTGTGTTAATTTTATTGAAAATGTGTGTGCGCGCTCACGCATGTGTAATTTTTTATTTTTCAAGCCTTTGTGGACTTAAGCTAATGGATTTAACTTATAGGAGGGTTTCCCTTGTGGATTTACCAAGGGATTGGACTGATCTTTTGAACTAATCAGTCTATAATTGTTCTTTGATTCCAGAGGACTCCTTGTCCTCCTTTTTGTATAGCTCATCTCCTCTCTTCAATAAATTCTTTTTTCCATCCAAAGAAAAAAGAAATTAACTTTGCTGTTGTGCCAAACAGTGGATCAAACTAGGGTCCTGATAGTTGAGTTCCACACATCCTAACCATCAGGTCCCAAGTCTATCGAGAAAAAAAAAATAATAATAACTTTAATACTTCAACTTTGTTCAAGAAATACACCCAAAGGAAGAAAATCCCCAATAGTCAAACATACACACCGTAACATCTTTAGAACCAGTCAAATCATTTGCAACAGGAGCTTTTTGTCTCAGTAAAATGCCATCATTCACAATAGGGCCAGAGTTTCTCCTCCGAGTAGGATCTGATGAAGACCAACCAGTGTGCCTACCATCTTCCCCACCTACGACCAAGTTATCATGGCTGAGAAATATACAAGAACGATTCACAAAAGAAAATATCTAAAACTAAGCATAGAATAAAAGAGGGAAAAAACTTGCAACTGTAATCATTTTGCAGATAATTAATTTCATTCACTCATCAAGATGAAAGAAGTCATACTCAAACAAGTATGTCCTCAGCAACTAAATGGAAAAATAAAAGAAAATGTGGCTTCACTCCTCTTCAAGATGTTTTGATTGAAGACATCTCAATCAATATACTTAACAGATCAATGATGTAAGAATAAAAGTACCAATATAAATAGATACCTAAATGTCTGTCAGCATTTGCAACTGCTGGTGGTATGCCAGAACTGGGTCCGACCCCAGGACCCTGCAAATGACACTTCTACTAAGATAACCTGCTGTTAACAAGCAAAGAAGGCAACAAAATCTGCACATAATCACTTACAATACCACGTGCTGGAGGATTGGCAATTTGAGATTGCTGATATTTCAAAATGGTCCAATCAAAGACATAATCAAACTGAAATCCTGGTGGAAGCAGAAAAAAACGATGATAAAAGGCAAGAAATAACCCAAACATTCTAAAAAGAAATATTATCACCAAGGAGCAGATGGCATCCACAAACTGAATAGAAATTAAAGTAAAAAAGCCCCAAACCTTCACGAATAAAAAGGTCGCGGAAAAGCCTCTTTAGATAAGCATAATCAGGTTTATCATCAAACCGAAGTGACCGACAGTAATGGAAGTAAGATGCAAATTCTGATGGATAACTACGACAGAGAGCCTGCAAAAGCAGTCCACATTCAATTACAACATAAATACTGATTACAAATAACAACAAAAACAACAACAATTATATGTATGATAGTCTTAGCACGCAATTTTACCTCAATAGAAGTAGAAACTTTCTTCTCACTGATCTTCTCATACTTTTGCTTCTTAGTACCAGCCTTCAGTCCCTGCCAAGGAAGACTATAGAAATACTATGTCAAAATTGAATGCAAAGAAGGAAAAAGTTGTAAACATGGTAACACAAGCAAAAGGTGGTTTACCTTCCTCTCAGGAAATACATAAGAACGTATCCAAGTGACTCTAAGTCATCTCTACGGCTTTGCTCTATCAAAGAATAAAAGGAAATTACCCAGAATCAAAATCACGTAACAGTTTACCACCAATGAATACAAAAGAAAGGGAATATATTAAGGGCTAAATACCAATTCCAAGATGAGTATTCATGCTAGCATATCTTGCAGTTCCTGTTAAATTCTTATTCTCTCTGCAAAAATTTACAAGCATGTCAAATTATCACAAAAAGCAAAAAAGTACATTGATACTTGAGGCCACCAAAATCAAATGTTATATCAATGTGAATAGCTAAGACATTACACAAACAAACACACACACACACACTTAAAAGCACTTCAAATTATCACAAACAGCAAAAAAGTACGTTGATACTAGAAGCCACCAAAACCAAATGTTATATCAATGTGAATAGCTAAAACATCACACGTGTGTGTGCAGACAATCATTGGTAATAGACAGGTTCAAAAAATAGCAGAAATAATAAATAAAATTCAAATAAAATAATTACCTGTAAGGAATATGCTGATGAGTAGAAGTGTCTCTATATTTCTTAGCAAGACCAAAGTCAATGATATAAACCTATGATAGGGGTAACTTTGAAAATTATACATCCATATAAAATATGAAAGATGACAGAAGGCAATAAAGAATTATAAATAAGCTAGTATTAGGCTAATACTTGATTTGCACGCCTCCCTAAACCCATGAGGAAGTTGTCTGGCTTGATGTCACGGTGTAAAAATGATTTAGAATGGACAAACTCAACTCGATTTATCTGGAAATAGTCAAGGTTGCCACATTTAGAAAAGAGAAAAAAAAAAAATTAGAGAATGCAAGATAATAGAAAAAATGTTCATTCAATACTGGAGTAGGAACCCCTACCATCTGATCAGCAAGCATGAGAACAGTTTTGAGGGACAACTTCCGACTACAAAAATTGAATAAATCTTCAAGACTGGGCCCCAATAAATCCATTACAAGCACATTGTAGTCTCCTTCAACACCAAACCATTTCAAGTTTGGGATTCCAGCTGCCAAATGTGGGTAGCCATACAGTGTAAGTGGGTAATATGCAGCTTGTGACAATCAAAGAAATTCAGAGTACAGAAATATTGTGAAAAGAGTGATTACTTCCTCCTTGTAGTATTTTATACAACTTTGATTCATACAACAGTTGGGGGTGCTTGGTCTTGACATTTTCCTGAGTCAAAAGGCAAAATGGAGGAAAATATCTCATTAATTGCAGCCCTAATCCCTAACATAATTCTCCAAGAAGTCAACTACCATCAGTGACATTAATGACAAACATAATTAAACCCTGAAAGTTGCATTAGATTTAAAACTGATAATAAAACGAAGCACTTCATGGAGAAGTATCCAAGAGAAGCAGAAGTTCAGGCCTCAGATAAAAAAGTTCTTCAGGGGATAATCAATGCTACAATGACCATATACCAGTATAATGGATGCACAACTAATCGACAGTCAACCAAATTCAGATAATTAAAAACTTGATATGCATAAAATTCCTATAGAATTAAGAATAATAAGACATACATCAGATATGAAGGAGATATCAGGAGACAAACTTCTGACTTGTGCAACTGCAGAACTAAATTATTAAAATTTTGAACCTATTGGCATGCTCTGATATCTTTAACAGAACCGATTAAACATGCCAACAGGCAAAAGTCATTGAACGAACAGCATAACCCAATCAAAACACTTTGCTGCTCAAACTAACATCTAGTCGTATGTCTTGTGGTTTTTGTAGTAGCTCAATTAAGCAAACTACAATGAGACAACCATTAACAGATTCTAAGAAAATACATTAGCAGTATGGTACAGTCATCTCTCATAGTCCGGTAATAGTTCAAATCTATTACTTGAATTTTACACATGCAACAAATCCTACAATATGACACTACGATCATCTACATTTCCCAGCAACATATTCCAGAATGCTAAACAAAAGAAAAATAAAAATAAAATTTCAGTACAATGAGTTTAAACAAAGCTGCAACAACGTTTACACATTTAAAGTGATTTTATACAATAGAAACCCAATTTCGCCACTGCCAAAAGCAAAGTTTCAGAAAAAAAATTCAAAATTCAAGTAGGTCAGAGTACTCACAAGCTTAATCGCAACCTCTTCATTTGTCTGAATATTGGTACCTGACCACCAAAAGAAAAATGGAAATCAACAAAAATTCAGAAATTCCCAACAAAAAAGTACAAGTTAAAAGCGAAAGGAATTAGAACCCACCGAGATAAATCTCTCCGAACGATCCGCTACCAATCTTCCGGCCGAGACGGAACTTATTCCCAACTCGAGGTTCCATCCAACAAAATTTGATCAATGATCAAGCCTAAACCCTAGAACTAAATCAAAAACAGAAAATGCTAGGAGTTATAAAACCTAGGAAAGGGATTTTCTTTAGAAATGAAAATTCGAAATGAGACACCAACCACGGCACTTGAGGGACGACTTCAAGTGGACATTGCAGCAGAGAAATCAAAGGTTCGAGAAGAAAGAGGAAAAGGGGGAAACGGTGGAACAGATAATTGGAAAAAGGCTAATAAAAGTTGTGGTTATGGAAATTTAGCCTAGGTCGGAGGATGGGGAGAGAGAGAGGAAGAAGTTAAGCCCAGAGAGAACGTCATGACGCGGAGACGCTCCTTCCGCTTTGATCCAATCGAAACGGATTTTCTCGCAGCTGAGCTGACGCAGTTTTTTCTTTCCTTCTTTGCATTTCCTTTCCTTCTCTCAAGCGTTCGAGTACTAAAACGACGACGTTCCTGTGATAGTTTAAATGTTTAATTTTTTATTGTACGAGTATTCTCATGCTTCTACGCAATATTATCTTTCGAGTTGGTAAGACGGTGACTGCGTTAATTTCCTTTTTTTAACCAAAAATTTGCGTTAATTTTTATAAAAAAAAATTAATGAAATTATGTCTAATATTAGTTTTATTTTAAAACCATAATTTTTATTTTATATTACAAAAATATATTTTATTCTTAATACGTTGTTACAAAAATTAGTATATAATATATTACAAAAATTAATTTTCTTTGTTATAGAAATGAGATATATATATTATATTACAAAGACTTTATTCTTAATCCGCTGCCTTCATTTTCTCTGCAGTAAATGCACTTTCTTTAAGAGCACATTGGTCTTATCTAAGTAGCGGCTTGATATGGAGCGGTGGTAGTGAAAGTTCAACTTCTCAAAAGTAAAATAACTACTATTACTTGATTTGAAAAAAAATTTATAAATTTTTTAAAAGTTTGACTTAATTTAAAAAATTCTACTTTTTGAGTGAATCCCTAAAAATTTCTATTTTATGAATATTTTATAATAATTTTTTAAATATTTATTAATTTATTAATTAATTTTCTTAATAAAAAATATTTTATATTTAATATAAAAATATAATATATTTCTTTTAAAATATAATTAGAACTCACCAAAACTTAAAATAAATTAAGCAAAATATACATGCACTTTTTGGGAGGTAGGTCCTTAACTTTCCATAAAATATACCAAGTAACCCCTAAATTATGGCATGATTCAGGTAAATTTGAAGTTTGACTTAACTTAAAAAATTCTACTTTTTGATTGAATCTCTAAAAAGTTCTATTTCTTGGATATTTTATAATAATTTTTTAAAAATTTCTTAATTTATTAATCAATTTTCTTAATAAAAAATATTTTTATATTTAATATAAAAATATAATATATTTCTTTTAAAATATAATTATAACTCACCAAAACTTAAAATAAATTAAGCAAAATATATGTGCACTTTTTGGGAGGTAGGTTTTCAACTTTCCATAAATATACCAAGCAACCCCTAAATTATGACATGATCCGGGTAAATTTGTTTTCTCCAAAAAAAAAAGAAATATTTGAAGTTATTGGTAAAAAAAACAAGGAAGAAACATTTGAAGTTAAAAATTGTAAATTGTAAAATATTTTTAAAATGATAGACCGCATGCTCCAAACCAAAAAAAATTATCCAAAAAAAAACAACTGACGCAGAAATAACATTATACATAAAACTATTTTTTTAAATTATTACCGACTTTTTTCATATCTCTCACTTTAGGAGCATTTTATATTTTTTTGGCCACTGGGGCATTTTATATTTTTAATTTCAAAGAATCTTGTAGAAGTATTTTTTATTTTTTTTGAGCCCGAGAGTCCTAATTAATTTAAATAAAAGAGGGAATGATTAAAAAATTAAAAATAAATCACATATACACGTTTACTCTTTTTTTTTTTTTGATAAACTCCCATGTACACGCTACTCACCATGTCACCTTTGTTTTATTTTGAAACTTTTTTTTGGGTAAATGTTTTATTTCAAACTTTACCTGTTTCATAATTCACGATATGTAATCTGATATAAATCTAAATATTATACAAATTCAGGCCAAAAAAATCTAAATATTATACAATTTGCAACTTTAAAAATTGTTTTTGGTTCGTCCAATTAACGACTTGTTATATATGTATTAATAATAATATTAGTGGAACGTATATTCATCAATGTATAATTTTAGAAGTACTTCATGTGTACATATATTTATGTATTGATGGCGCACGTTCATTAGTTTATCCAATCAAATTGATTAATGCCTATATATAAATAAGAAGTGACAAATACATGAGTTTGGATTAATAATAATGTTAGTGGAACGTATATTCATCAAATTGATAGTGTGTTTGGATTAACTTTTTAGATGGAATAAGAGATTATTTTATATCCAAAATCATTTGTACATAAATTTTGTCAAACACAACATACGAAACCAATAATCATTAATAGCCCAAAAATTAATTATATAGAGAAGTGAAAATTTATTACTTATGATTCTCAATCATCAATTATGATTTGTAATTTTTGTCCATAATGAGGATTTAAATTCCAATAAAATTTTAATTAAAAAATTATTAATAAATTTTTTAAAAGAAAAAGTATTATTTAAATAACAAGGGAATTTTTAGTAATTATCCATCTAAAAGTGTTTTTATTAAAATTATTAAAATATATTTTATTTTGTCAAAATACTTTTAAGATAAAAATATCTAAATATAAATTATTTTTTATTAAATTAATTATAATTAAAATTAATTCTACATAATCAATTCTATTAAAAATTAATTATGTAAAATCTAATCCAAACAGATACTCAAATACTCCAGTGAATGAAATGAATGAATAAAAGGTGGTTTGGAAAAAAATATATATATATATATATATATAGGGCCAATGCCTATTTCTATATTGATGAACAACAAACTGAATACACCTAGCTATGTATAATAAATAAAAGATATAAAGGGTGATTTGGCCAAACATAAATAATCCTTTTTGCTTCTATCATAATTGATAAACCAACTGACAAGTCTTGAAGTGAGTCAATTGATTGTTCTCTTGACAAATTGATTGATCATTGTCAGACAGACATAACTTTCCTTTACTGGTATTTTATAAATAATATTAAATCATTATGATGATCTAATATTGAAATATGTGAATGTAATTTTAAATAATATTAAATACTGCTGCAACTCTTTCATGTGTAACTGGTATAATTTAAAATTTACAGGAGTGGTATAATTTTTCTGAGACTGTAATCCTATACATAATAATTACACTTCCTTCAAATTTAATACATTTTGTGCTGTATGACATATATATTAAAAACAAAAGATTTTTCTAACTTAAACTCCTAGCATAATTAGCTTGTTCACTTCTCCATGATCTCTTGAATCATGACCCACCATTTGATCACAGAATTATATGCACCTGTACTCAAAGAAAAAAGGAAACAGAAAAAAAAATAAAACCAAAATTTTTTAATTATTTGTAACTTCCTTCTGGAGAAGACATGAAAGGCAAGGTTGATTGCTTCTTCTGCAGCTTGTGCTTCAAATTTCTCATCTTTGCCTCCACGCTTGCAGAGAATCCAATCTTGGTTTTCTGTCTTGCTTTAGACCTTTCCCTCTTCCACATGCGCTGGTCCTCCACGTCCATCCTGTAGTACTTGATCTCTCTGATAATGTGATGATCCAAGGGATTTTTCCATCTTTGATAGCATATATGGACATAAAAAGGGAAATTGCAAGTAACTGATACTAGAAATGTCACCAACCAATACATAGGTGCAGAAGAGAGAACTTCAAGCAGTAGTTGATACACAGTTTTTGAATAGGTTGGCGAAAGCATGCCATATAGCACCAGCAATATGTACCAAGCGGCTACACTGCCTATGATAAATAGGTATTGCATCCATGTGAAATGGCAAATTGTGAGGGCAATCTGGCAGTTGACAGCCCAAATGATGCAAGTGAACATGGTGGTACCAACAACAGCCATATCAGAGGTCCGGCCATCGCCTCGGAAGGCTTGGTCAGAAAAGATGCAGATGTTGAATAGGAAGACAACCAGGGAACAGAAGAGACCATTAAACATCCATCCCAATATTCTAAACCAGTCAAAGAACAGATTTCTTGGGCCTTGCTGATATAGTGCAGGAAACTGCAAAGAGAAACAACACCTCATAAATATAGGTTGGGAAGGTTATTTAAATTGTTTAACATGGATGAAACATTATGAAGAGGGCCAACCTGTAAGCAAACTTCTGATGGAACATCTTGCTCAAAAACTCCAAGTGAAATGACAGGCAATGATGTTAGAACAACATTGAACAATATCATGTACCAGTCATCATAAACTGATTGCCCAGAGAAGCTCGTCATGGCCTCAAAATAGAAGATGGTGAGGCCAAAAGCTATGTTTTTGTAGAAGAAATAGCATATCTGTACCCATAGAACATCATTGTCAATTTATATAATAGTCACATTGAAGACATATCCGACATGGGAGGATAATATTCAAGATGAAATCACCATTTGGGCGATCCTCTTGTAGCACCAGTGCCCATGGATCACCAAAAGTCGTTCCAAAAATCTAAATTGGGCAATAGCAAAGTCACTAGCCATCACTGCCTGCAAAAAATGTTACAAGTTTGAGCTCCATAGATTTCAGACATAATACTCCACAAGAGGTTAATGGTGAGAGCTTGCCTATTCACAATATCCCGTATGAAGGAAAGCACACAAATTTACGGAATTTAAATTTTGAGAAGTTAATAATTCCTATGCATCTCATATTTAAACCATTCTACAAGTCAAACTAAGCAGATCTGTAACTTTTTCTAGATGAGAGAAACCTAGATTTTTTTTTTCTATAAGGCACTTCCATTTTCTCATTATTTAAGAAAATGGTCTGAAGATGATATGAAACTGCAGAGCTCACTTCTCTGTTGACTTTTTTTTATCATATAGCACACAAACAGAAACAAAAAGCCTCGACAAGACTGCAAGAAATTTGCTCCATGACATCTTGAGAAATCAAGCTAAGAATGTAAATATACATGACAGGCTCCCTCTTTCTAACTTTCCTACCTTTTGAAAACATAGCACCTGAAGCTATACAACTAAAATTCCATAAATTCCATTCGTCTTGGAATATAATGTTGCAACAAAACAGCTTGGAATCCACAACACGATGCAGCCATACTTTTGTGACACAGCCAATGGAGAAAGAGTTGGAATGTACATCACTAACCTGCATACCTTCAACCCCACTAATACCAACACCAATATCTGCTTCTTGAATCATGCCAACGTCATTTGCACCATCACCTATTCCTAAAGTGGTCTTCCCAGTGCCTTCTTTAACTAACCTTGTTACCTGACACGAAGGTATTCAGAAATTAATAACAAGGGTGCAACATTATTTTTTCAAAACTGAACAACTGCACTTATGGCTCCACTTGAATTTTAATCATCCCCACTCAAACATCTTCCGACTAAACTTTAATGGAGCCAAGTGTGTCATTGTGTGCAATTGTGACACCAAAAATTCCACAAAATAGTAGTACTAATGGTGATGAACAATTAAAATTTAGAATACCAAATATTAGAAGAGAACCCACCAAAGTACAAATGAGAAAGGGGAAAAGGTCCTACCAATGCCTTTTGCTTGGGAGACACACGACAGCAGATGACAGAAGCACAATCAACAGCCAATCCCAAAAATTGATGCTTCATATCATCTTCTAAAGCATATGCTAGAGCCTTCCCATCAATAATTAATGCAAATGCAGCATGTGGATCTGTCTCCAGCTTTATCATTTGTGAGGCATTGATGATTTGATTCAAAATGCCCTCCTTGACAGCCTGAGGGGTTACAAGACTAGGTCTAAAATCAGATGAAACCTATGTCCATAAAGTAAATTTCTCTACTCTCTCAATGAGATAAGTACCTCTTTGTCAAAATTGGTAACTGATTCTGAATCTTGAATACTTATACAGATCTGCTTCATGCCCTGTCGAAGCAAACTACAAGAAAAGCTACGCCAGACAATAAAAGACTGTTGTCTACAAATGCACTTTTGAGGTAGTTCAAACTAAATCATGATAAGAGAAATGGAATAGCGTAGTGTGTTAAGTAATTTTTGGTAGACATACCCAATGTTGACTGCAGTTTCCATCTTATCCCCTGTCAAAACCCAGATCTTGAGACTTGCTTGTGCAAGTTTATCAATACATTGGGGCACCTGATGAGAAGAAAAAATGTTAAAAATGGTTGAGGAAGATTGAAAAAGCAACATTTAAATATGGATTACAAAGAACTATAATGCCTACCCCATTTTGCAGTTTGTCTTCCACAGCAGTAGCCCCAACAAGAATCAGCTCTTTTTCCATTCTTTCTGCTAATTCCTCAAGCACTGCCTCTCTATCGAGCCCAACAGTCGTTTTGGCTTTCTGAAACTCATTATTCCAAGCATTGTACTCTTCCTCATCAAGGTTTCTATAAGCTAGGGCCAATGTTCTCAAACCATTGTCTCCATATTCATTCAAATGTTTGGTAGTAGCCTCTAAATACGTCTTTCCATTCTTTGACAACCGATCAAATATGATACTGCATAACCAAGCAATGTGAAAATGAATGTCAAAGTTTGAACACATAAATTGAAGATCTGTGTCCACATATGTACAAATTTGCAGGCTTCTTTTCTTGGACCTCTCAGTATTGATCTGATTTTTTTTTCAAACTAATAGGAAGTATGTAACACCCCTCATGACTTTGTTTTGGCATGGTGTGCAAAACCAGAGGAAAACGGGACGGAGGGAGGTTCAAGTGGAGTCTGAAAGAGCTCCATGCCATGGCAAGAAGCAGGGCCACCGCGGCGAGAGCGAGTCCAGTGGGATGGTTTCAATTGAACATGGTGGCGCCATGGCGAGATGTCCTGGAGCTGCAGCGAGATTCGAGATTTTTGTTTAAATCCGGATCATTTCGGATGATTGGAAAAGAAACAAACGGAGGAGAACCGAGAGAGCTTTGCTAGGGTTCGAGAGTTTCGGCATCTAGGAGTGATTTTCAGCCTCTGGAAGCTTGGATTCACGTTGGTAAGTGAACCCTACTCCTCCCTCTCCATTTTCTTCGGTTGAAATTTGGGGTTTTTCGGTTATATGTCGGGATCTTCGGTTGGGAAAGAAATCCACCGATTGAAATGGATGAAATGGGGTTAAGGAAATGTGTTTTGGTATTCTTTTTGCTTGAATGTGAGTTTTGAATGATATATTAATAATTTGAGCTTAACCTTACGTTGTTTCCGATTAGGGCTCTTGGGAATCCGAAGTGTATGGGATTGTATGATCTTTGAATGATTCCTAGGAGCTTATTGATGCATAAAAAGGGTGTTGGAACCTTAGGTTAGGCTAAATTGGTTGAATTGTGATGTTTGGTTATATGGTATTTGTGGTTAATTGAGGAAATTGTGATATTGTGAAGGTTGTTTGGTTAACCGAGAAGGGTTCAAGCGTGTTAGACAACTCGACAAGTTCGTGGAATCCGAGTGTATAGTTTTGACAACCTGAGGTAACCGGGTGTTTGTTTGTATTGTATTATTTATATTGTATGATAGTACGTATATTCGGGTATATATGCTTGTTTCTTTCATACCACGATATAGATGTGTTTGTGTGTACTAGTTTTATATATATATATCGTGGTATGCACACGGTTAGATGATGATTATGATTTTGATGACGATGATTACATATATGATAATGATATTGATATGATATGCTATGATGCATAGCATGATATTGAGATGATGATGATGATGATGATGATTATATGATGATACATGAGTATCACCACATGACATTGTGAGATTGTGAAATATGGTGGATTGGGTGATGATGACGTGATGGCGATGTGATATGTGATGATATATATATATATATGTTAGGGAGAATAAAGGTGGATTGTATACGTTAGGGAGGATAAGGATGGAATATATATATGTTAGAAAGGTTAAGGATGGAATATATATGTTAGGGCAGATAAGAATGGAATATATATGTTAGGGAGGATAAAGATGGCATCCCTGTGAGGGAGACATGCATTTCATTCATTTTATATCGCATCCATGGATTGTATGAGTTATAAATGTGTATATATATATGTATGTGTGTGTGTGGTTGTCCCGGTTACTGAGACATTGTCTCACACCCCTCTCCCATGAACTAACCTTTCAGGTGACGGTTCTAACACTAGTCCTGAGAAGCCACGGGAGTAGCTATGTACGTGAGAATAGTCTATGTAGTATTTGTAATTTTGGATAATGTATCTTGTGCCAAGTAGGATAGAAGATTTTGTAATGAATATATGACATTGCAAGGTTTGTTATGTATGGATTATATGGATGGATATTGTATGTATGTATTATGTATGATGAAAGTTGGAATTAGACATGATTGGTGTGTTTTAAGGTCTGTAGCCCATTTTGTCAAATAGGGGTTCCAAGGGGTCAAATCTCAGAGGAGTGGTTCCTTTAAGGTGAAACCTCTTTGGATAAGTTGGTTTGGAGGTTTTGGACTTGTATGAATGGTCTTTGAGTGACCATTTGCCTTTACTGGCAAATAGAGGTTGTTAGTGGTGAGTTTTGGTCAATAAGTAGCCAAAACGGTGTCAAGAGTCCAAAATCTCCATACGGAGTTAGATTGAGGTAAAAGTGGTATCTATGGATAGATTGGGACTAAATTGACTTGTAGGAGTTGGAATCAAGTCAATCGGAGGTAGGAGCATAAAGTTATGTGCGTCGGAAGTTCGCCCCGGAGTGTGGAAGTTGCTGGTATAGAAAACCAGCAGAGGGCACCGCGGCATAGGGTAGTAGGCCACGGCGCCACAAAGTCCTGAAAGGATGGAGAAACAAGGGAAGGCCGGAGCCGCGGCGGTACTGTAGCGGCCGCGGCCCCAGCCTAATTTCTAGCATTTTTGGATTCGTTTCTGCTGGTTTGAAGTTTTTGGAAGTTGTTTTGTGTTGTTTGGGTCGTGTTTAGCTAGATTTTGAAGGTTTTGGACAACTCTGGAAGTGTTTGGAGGTAGGGTGTTACAAAGTACAATTTACAAAACTAGTGAAATTTCAATTTCGTTCACATGATTCACTCTAATTGAAAATCTAATTGGAGCCCAGTCTTGGTCAATAAGATGTTAGCATAACTAAATTCTGTTGCATGTAGCTAAAGACAGGAACCAAAGATTTCTATAAACTAACCTGTCAGCCCCTTTGCACAAAAGAAGTAACCTTCCCTCCTCATCACGCACAATCACTGTCATTCGCTTTCTTTTGCTAGTGAAGTCCAATAGGTTCAGGATTTTGTACTCCCTGTATAATTCAACAAACAAAAATAAAACAGTATATATAAAAATAAGGACAAAAAAATATTATGATATAAACAATTAGTAGAATTGCAAAGCTTTATATTGTAAACCATACCCAAGAAAAAAAATTAAAAGAAAAAGAAAAAAGATAAGCACAACAAAGTTTGCCTTTCAAAAGCTTGTTCAGAAGGCGAAAGTTTTTCACGGATGAAAACACTTGCTTGAGTTCTTTTACAAAACTCAAAACCAAATTCTCTTGCTGCTGCGAGAAAAGCCCCTTCATCAGGGGATTCAGCCTCATAAGTTAAAGTTCCTGTCTCTTCATTCAGCTCAGGAATGGCAGTATGGCAAACAGCTAATATTCGGAAAAACAATAAAAGGACATCAGGATTGGGCTCTTTCAACCAGTTACAGTTCATAAGGCGACTGTCCTCAAATCTGAAACCCTTTATGGTAGCCTTCTGAGCCTCATCATCCTTGGAAGTAACAACAGTCTCCAGGTCAACATTTTCCCATGAAACCGATGGTTTATTCTCAAGTATGGGTACATCAGAGAGATCCTCCTGCTGGTCCTCCTCAAGTTCAAGAGCCATCTGCTGCGCTGTAGCCAGTTCAACTTCACTGGAACTCACACCATATGCAGCACCAGCAATGGAGCACTTTAAAAAATCCATCTGATTGCAAGTTAAAGTTCCAGTCTTATCAGAAAGTATAGTGTCCACTTGACCCAACTCCTCATTCAAGTTTGAAGTTCGTGCATTAGCTGGAGTCCCAGTTTCTTCATGATACATGTGCAAGTCTCGTTCAACCAAATTTGCTTGTAAAACCTTCACAACCTCAATTGACACATAAAGAGATATGGGTATCAAATATCCATAAAGAATCAGTGCGGTAACAAGATGGCTCAATCCTGCCAATGCAGCATTACTGGGATCATACAGGACCTCTGATTGCATGGGCTGTAAATACCACCAATTGATTGTTTGGAATTTAGTAATGACAGTGAATATTACTGAACTAACCAAGGATATCAAAACAAGAATAGTGAATAGAAGGCATATGATGTAATCCATCTTTTTCTCTATTCTGCTCCTTTTTGAAGGAGATTTTGTAGAATTCTGCATCACTTTGCTCTCATGACCAGTGAAAATGACCACTCCATATATGAAATCAGTGTTCCTGAGCTTTGAATCTCGAAGGAGAATTTGACTAGGATCAATTGGATGAACCTCACGTTCATATTCAAAATTTCCAACAAATGTGTAGAGACTAGGATTTGGGTCTTCACAACGAATTATTCCAGTGAAATCTTTAAAAGCTTCATCATTATAAAGAAGCATGGTAACCTCCAAAGATCTTTTCACCTTTAGGTTTGTCTCACCATCTAAATTCATAGTTTCCACATAGCATATCCCATCCTCATAACTTGATGACAAGAAAAGCAAATCAGCAGGAAAGAATTGATCTTTATCTACTTTTACGATGTCTCCAACCGTAATGTCCTGCCATTGCTTGAGATCAAAAACACCATTTTCTTTATGGACACTAACTTTCCGGTGATTAACTTTGACATCTTGATGAAACCTGCGGAAATCTTCTAATGCTTCCTTTGCCATACTGAGCCCAACAACAAATGCTAAAGGAGCAATCATGCTCAGTGGAGAGAATGGTGAGATTGGGGAGGCTGAGAGGCACGCAGCCACAAGGAAGTATATATTAGCAACCCGTCGAAATTGCTCATAGAGTGCCTTAGGCAAAAAGGTAATGACACTGTATTTTGTGGTTGATATATCATTCCGGCAGTAAACTAGAGGTTTCTTTTCATGGAGCTGAGGATGGTTGCAATGTACAACTCTTGAAAAACCAGGACCTTGAAGGTTTTGAGTATTCTCATGTGCAGTGTAATTCCGCCTTAGACAAGCAAATGTGTAAAGATGGCTCCTTTTAATCTTTGCTCTTAATTTACGTAGCCCCATTTGGACAGATTTCAGCTCAATGCAGTTATAGTTGACACATACCAACTAAGAAAACCCAAATCTTGCCTTTAGGGAATGAGTTATCCCCAATTTCTTCTTCTAAAGCTTGATGAGGTAAACTTACGGAAACCATCAACTTCAGCAAATAAACATGATGATCATTTGATGCATACAAAATCTGCATAATATGTCAGGTTTAATAACTTGAATTATAAATTCACACAAGTCAAAAACAGAGAAAGAAAAATGAAAGAGCACCTATTCAAATTGGTAATCACAAATCAGTTAACTACCTTGCTTTCCAAATATTAAAAATTCAAATAAATCAAATTGACAAGCTGTTGTCTCCACCCGACTTACTAATGTATTCATCTATCCTAGCTTTTTCAAAAAAAAAAAAAAAGAACGTACTAGAACTAAAATAGATCAGCTTAAGCAAAAGAAAACAAAAAGAATCCAATGTGAAAAACAATAATAGCTCGACTCATATTAGCCGGGAGTCTGATGTGGCTTTCTGGATAGGATATAAGGATGGTTTGATTAAAAGAAAAAAAAAAGAAAAAGAATCAGCTCAGACACAAAAACAATTATTAATACAAGCATATATTTGATTTCTCGTACGTCATAGCCAAAATCTCCCAATTGAAAAAGAAAATTCGTTTTGCAAAAACAACCAATAAAGCTTCAAGATATAGGTTATGAATGTGAAAATAAGAAGCAAAA
The DNA here is from genome assembly GCA_026686845.1 of Adenanthera pavonina. Taxonomy (NCBI): domain Eukaryota; kingdom Viridiplantae; phylum Streptophyta; class Magnoliopsida; order Fabales; family Fabaceae; genus Adenanthera; species Adenanthera pavonina. The sequence goes on from JAIVEN010000006.1 coordinate 38,181,916, forward strand.
GAAAATGTACCCAACGCCAGTGAATCGTTCATCTTCAAAATGCAGCAATGTGGGGCATAGAAGGGAGACATGGGACTGCTAATTGGAGTTGCAGATCGAAGGAGACAAAGTCTAGAGAGAGAAAGTCAGTAAGGGAAGACAAACCGAAGAAAGGGAAAGGGAGAGAGAGGACAGTGGCCTCTATCTCTCTCTCCCTTCCCTCCTCAGAGGTCGGAAACAATGTCAGAAATTTTCGGGCCTCATTTCGCGGCCCCGCTATATGCATTTTCTCAAAAATTCATTTCGAAATATTTTTTATTAAAAAGAAATTGAAGCTTCCTCACATTCTGTAATTTGTGATTGAACTTTTGGGAAGTGAAAACTTTCCCTTTTGAATGGTTTCAGTTGCTGCATTTGAAAAATTATTAAGAAAGCCTATGAAACTCAGGCGGAAATGGAATAAAGGCGACTGGGGTGATTGAAAACTCACAGGCAGAACAATTTTTTTTTTAATCAGTTGAAATTTTTTTGCCAATGAAACTGTTTACTTTCAATAACAAAATTTTGAATATCAATGTCATGAAAAACAAAAAGAAGATTTTGTATGGAAGGACGTTTCTTTTTCTGGTCAGATTGGCAGCTCGCCGGACGAAGAAATGGCAGATTGAACTTGATATGTAAAATGATTTTTATATATTACGGTTGCAAGTATTTTTTTCCCCAACGGTTGCAAGTATTTTCAAACTTTGCATACAGGTAATTATTTAATATTTAGTTAATACTTCATCCATCCTTCCATTTTTTGATTTAAGGTTTCAGCATAAAAATTAAGGAAGACACTAAATAAATTGATGGATAATGTAATTTTCTCTTTTTTAATTATTATATATTTTCTCTTTCTTAATTTTCATGTGCTACAAATGTAAATTGCTTAAGAGTAAAAGTGAGAAAAATAAATAAATGAGTTTTTCACTGATAATGTAAAATGTCAAGCTAAATTAAACTTTTCGAAGTTTTCTAAAACAACAATGAAAATGGATCAGAAAGATATTAAGAAAACAATAGAAATTAATAATAAATGTAAATTTAATTTTTTGGGTTAATAATTTAAATAAGATAAAATTGCATATGTAAAAAGGAGAAATTAATCTCTTATTTCATTCATTTATATCACATTTTTAATGCACAATTATTTAATACTTAAGGGTAATAGACAACTTAACTTTAATATTTTCTAAAACTACATCTAAGTGAGTTTAAACTCATATGACATCATGTATAATACCAAAATCTGACCTGCCAACTCAATCTTCATTCACATCATGATAATTTAATATTAATGATAATTTAATACTTCATTCACATCATGTATAATACCAAAATCTGCCCTGCCAACTCAATCTTATAGAGTTGAACTTCATATAACTTTTGCTGGCCTGCCAACTTATAAATGGTTTTCAGAAATTTAAGTTTATGATTATATTATTCTACAAATTCATATACCCAAAGGCCACATTTGATAGGTGTAAAATTATTAAAAATTTTCTATGAAAAGAAAAATGCCATGTGTTACATATTTGGTATATATTATTCAAGTTTTCAAAAAATAAAAAACTCCACGAAATCTCTTGCCAAATCTCTCAAGTAGTATTGGAGTGAAAATCTAAGGTTTAAAATTAAATGGAGTTAGATCTTTTGAATTAAAAACTTGTGACTTCTTTTTAATTGAAAAAGGAAATAAATAACAGAAATGAATAATAAGAAGGGTAGATTCCACATGCAATTTTATCTTTCATTTTTTTTTTACTTCAAAAATATTTTAAACCTCAGCTCAGAAGTTTTGAATTATGATTAAGGTCGTCAAGACTTATGACTCTTGTAAAGGCAGCTAGACTTATTGTACATTTGGTATAAAAATGAAAATGAAAATAGTAATGAGAATGGAAAATGATCATTTTAAAAATCTCCTGACCCAAATTATGTTTGGTATACTTGATTAGAAAAGTTTATTCTTTTTCCTTAAAAATGATTATAAATATAGGATTATAATTATTTTTGTTTTTAAGTTATTTTATTAAGGATAATTTTGTAAAAAAAATTTGCCTTCCAAGAAAAGTAGACTGTTTTCTCAACTATTTCTGATGAAGCCACTTTTCCATAATTTTAGAAAAAGTAACTTTTCCATTAACTCACTTTACAGTGTATCAAACATGTTTAGTTAGAAACATTCTTTCTTATTTCTTTTCCAGAAAATATTTTCCCACATTCCAAACGTATCCTTAGTTGATGCGCATAAATTATAATCATTGCCATTCATCAAACGTCGATCCTTAATTATATATACAGCCAGGTTAAAAATTGTTTAATTTATGGTTTTTTCCTAAATGACTTTTGGTGATTCTGCAATCAAATATTCAGATACTATTGGTTAGATGCAAAACCGTCCCTTCCTCTGGAAGTTTAATATTATCTTCAGAGAATCCATTTGGCTGTGAAGACTTAAAATTGATTAAGTCAGTCAACTCCAATCACTGCCTTACTTCTATCTTCAGCAGTTTTTACCATTTCTCAACGAAGAAGAAGAGAGTACTGTAGCCGCTGCTGCTTTATTGTCCTCCTTTTTCTAAAACTCTATTCGCACCCAAGCACATGAGAACTTGTAATAATATGGACCTTTCTTTTGGCCTCGAATCATTCGTTGTTTGATCAACTAAGGTACCTTCAATGGGATGCGTGGTTAGTGGTTATCCTTTGGAGAGTACTCTCTACCATCCACATTTTGTCCGGAGAAACTTGTTGATCAATCAGGTAGCTAGAGTTTCTAACTCCAATTAATTCATAAACATGCATGCATGCTTAACACTTGCATGGTTATCGACAAAGTTTTGTATAAGAGTCATCCATGACTTTGAAATTCCCTGTCTAATTAATCTCTCAAGTAATATTGGAAAATCTAATTCCAAGATAATCAATCAACATAATTTTATTTAATTTAGCTATACTTTATGATTGATTCATACATTTTGTTTTAAAAAAAAAACTACACATACAAAAGGGAAATTTTATTACATAAAATAGCAACAGTATATCTATATATATATATAAATGCTATCACTTCCTACAATGTTTTGAATCTCGGTGATCAATCAACATTATGGAAAGAAGATATAACACGAGGGGTTTTTTTTTGGTGGGGAATTAAAGATGCCAAACAGTATATAATATTGCAAAATTTACTGTTGCACTGGCCTTTATTTACTTAGTTATGGTAAGAAGTAAGAACACGCTACAAGATTATGACTCCTGTCTGCTGGTAATGGAGAGTGGCGCCAAACAAAGAGAAGAAAAAAAGGAGGAAAAATATCAAATAACACCCAAAAGCTACAGTCAGATTTGCTCAACCTAGCTATCAGAAGGAATTAGTAAGGATTAAATGGATTTATATTTTAAAAAAAAAATTAAAAGATTGTGGATTTTTTTTAAATAAAAAGGTAATAAACCAAAGAAATGAATAAAAAAGTAGATTCCATATATATGCTTCTTCATTTTTTAACATCTTTTTATACTAACAAAAATCTATTAAACCTAATATGGTTTAAATTATGATGAAGGTCCTCTAAAAACTTATGACCCCTGTACAGGCGCGGCAGGACTAATTCGATGTAGGACAGGCCAACTAATCTTTAAATGACTTTTGGTGAGTCTTTAATCAAATGCCTACCAGGTGGACTTATTCCTCAAACTGATATATAATAGTATAAATTGTTATTGGTTAGATCCAAAACCGTTCCTTCCTGGAAGTTTTCATTTGTTCAGTGTATCCATTTGGCTGTGAAGACTTAGACTTAAGTCAGTCAGCTCCAATCACTTCCTTACTCCTTCATCACTTTTACCATCTCTCATCGAAGAAGAAGAAGAAGAAGAGATCAGTGTAAACTGCTGTTGTGCACTTCGAATAGCTGATCAAAATATCATGGCCGCTGCTGCTTCATCGTCCTCCTCTTGTGCACTTCCTCCTCCGAAGAAATATGATGTCTTCCTTAGTTTCAGAGGTGAGGACACTCGCAGATCCTTCATCAGCCATCTCCACACTGCTCTATGCCGAAGAGGAATTCGAACATACATAGATTATGAGCTCCCCAAAGGCGATGACATCTCAGAATCACTCAAGCTAGCAATTGAGGATTCAAGTATCGCTGTGGTGGTCTTCTCTCAAAACTATGCCTCCTCAAGATGGTGTTTGAACGAACTCGCCAAGATCCTTGAGTGTAAAAAGGTCCGACGACAACTTTTTATTCCTGTTTTCTATGAAGTGGATCCATCTCATATACGCAAGCAGAAGGGAACATACAAGGAGGCATTTGCAAAACATGAGAGAGATTTCATGCATAACCAAGACATGATCAACGAGTGGAAACGTGCTCTTTTTGAAACTGCGAGTTTAGCTGGCTGGGACTCTCGGACCTGTAGGTCAGAATTTTTCTCTTTAAAACTGGATCTGTGAATTAGTGCTTAGTTAGCAATTAACCAGCAATTATATATTGTTTTTCTTTTCTTACCGACGAGAATTTCTTTTTTCTTGTCCAAGATTTCATATCTTAAGTTAAAAGTATATATTATAAGCTCCTGGAAACTCTAAGTTGTATTTGAATGATAGAGAATGGTTTAAACTTTGGCTTGTTTTGCCTCTTGTTGATGTACTGTGTTTTTTTTCCCGTTAATGAAGTATTTTTCTGTTGTTCAAGAAAAAAAAATAATATAGAATGCACGTGATGCTCATATTTTCTCTCCCTCAATTTTAAGAGTCTATCTGTAAAAATGTCATTGAAATAGTGTCATCGCAAAATTTTATTTTGTTCATGAGCTTCTCATCAATTTTTAATACATCATTATAAAAGCTAAATTCAGGAAATTTTTGGACAGAAATTTGCAATGGAATAAGAAAAATTTGTGATAGATTTGGCTTTGCACTGGCTTACAGATTTTTGTGAAGGATTAGTGATGGATTTGTGAAATTTATCACAAAATTTTTGTGTCTATGACAGATATGCAACGGATTTTGAATTGGAATTGGGTCTATCACAAAATCTGTTGTAAATTTTTAGTTTTTCTTTAGTGATGGTAGAAAATTTGTTACATGTCAAATATTGGGTAAAGATTAAATAAAGTATTTAATAAATTTAGTGGCAAAAAAAGTATTCAATAAATTTAACAACTAATTAAAATAGTCCTACCATAATCATTTATACAATTTATTTCTAAAAAAATAGTAACAGTAAAATCTTGACAGTTTAATGAGTCATGTTAAATATTATACGAATAATGTTGTGGTCTCCACGCACTTGATGCTCATATTTTCTCTCTTTCGATGTTAAGTGCTTATCTGTTAAAATGTCATTGAAATAGTATATCATCTCAAAATATATTGTAGACTTCAGCATTGCGCTCAATTCTCTATTTCTTCTTTTTAATAAGTTGTGCCACCTCTTTCAAATCAATTGTTAGTGGAGACAACATAAATAACAATATCATTGATTTTTTTTTCGTCACTTCAATTGATAGTCCATTGATTTACCAAATCTCCTTTCATACACGTACTAATACTTAGTTTCCTTTTGTTTTTTAATTCTTTTTCATATTTTAGGAACGAATCAGAACTCATTGAAAACATTGTCAACCACGTTCTGCAAGAAATTAACCTCAGGTATCCAAGTTCACCGATAGGTCTTGTTGGAATTGAAGAAAATTGCGACAAGATCGAAAAGCTATTGGAAGAAGCCCCACTAATTGGAATTTGGGGTATGGGTGGCATAGGCAAGACAACCATGGCTAAAGCTTTGTTTACGAAACTCTCCTCCCAATTCGACAGTTGTTGCTTTTTGGAAAATTTAAGAGAAGAGGAAGAAAAGCATGGCTTGACATACGTACGCGAAAAACTTCTCTTTGAGCTTCTATTTGAAGAAAATTCCTATCATAGGCCTCATAATGTTGCAGAAAGCCCTTTTGTTATGAGAAGACTGAGTTGCAAAAAAGTCTTGATTGTGCTTGATGATGTTAGTAGTTGGAAACAATTGGAATATTTAGCTTCATATTTTAAATGCTTGGGATCAGGCAGTAAAGTCATCGTAACAACAAGGGACAAGCAGTTGCTTATTGCTGGAAGAGTTAATAAAATTCATGAGGCCAAGCCATTAAGTTATGTCAGATCTGTCGAGCTTTTCAATCTCAAAGCCTTCGACACATACCATCCCAAAATTGGATATGAATCCCTCTCAAAAAGGGTAGTTGATTATGCAGAAGGCATCCCGTTAGTTTTGGTAGTATTGGGTTCATTTCTTTGTTGCAAAACTATAAATGAATGGGAAAGTGCATTGGCAAAACTAAAGAAGGGTCCTCATGAAGGCATTCTAGAAGTGTTAAAATTGAGCTATGAAGGATTAAATTATGAAGAGAAGCAAATGTTTCTAGATATTGCATTCTTTTTTAAGGGTGAACTTGAAGAACAAGTGATAATGCTGTTAGAGAACTTTGGCTTCGATGCTAGAATTGGGTTTAAGACCCTTGTAAATAGAACACTTGTAAACATTAATGGTGGCATTGTATCCATGCATGACTTAATCCAGGAAATGGGCTGTGAAATTGTTCGTGGAGAGTGTATTAAAGAACCAGGAAGACGAAGTCGATTACGTGATCCAAAAGAAATCTATCATGTGTTGAAAAATAATAAGGTAATTAAAGTAAAAAAGAAACATTTGCGTTCCTAGTAATACATGTCTCTATAAGTGAAGAATGTCGCAATCATATGATTCAGTTTACTTACTCCTATCTTAAGTCGTGTTTTTCAGGGAACCGATGCAATTGAAGGCATTATATTTGATCTCTCTCAAATTAGACATATGCACTTGAGCCCTGATACCTTCAAGAAGATGACTAATCTAAAATTTCTAAAAATCTATTCGCCCAAGCATAGGAGCTTTTGTAATGTGGACCTTTCTTTTGGCCTTGAATCATTATCTGAGCAATTACGGTTCCTTCAATGGGATGGTTATCCTTTGGAGTCTCTACCATCTACATTTTGTCCTGAGAAACTTGTTGAACTTCACTTGCAAGACAGCCGTGTTAAAAAACTTTGGGATGGAGTGCAGGTATATAAAGATAAGAATGTATGTTTCAATTTTTAATAAAATATTTTGGGTTTTGTTTTCCATGCATGTAATGCTTTTCTTTTAATTGTGACAGGATTTTGTGAACTTGAGGAGAATAAATCTAGCTGGATCCAAACAATTGATAGAGCTACCTGATTTTTCCAAGGCACAGAATCTTGTGTCCATGGATCTTTCATCGTGTGAAAATTTGTGTTACGTTCATCCATCTGTTTCATCTCTACAAAGGCTTGTTACTTTGGATCTCGTCAAATGCACAAAATTGAAGAATCTTAAAAGTGAGAGTAGGTATCTCATAAACCTCTATGTTAATTGGTGCATTAGTTTGAAGGAACTTTCATTGTCATCAGAAGCAATAGCAAATTTAGAATTGGAAACTACAGGCATTGAGATATTGGAAACATCAATGGGGCGTCTTAGCAATCTTGAAAAGCTCTGTCTTAATGGTTCGAGAATGCAGAATCTTCCAATAAATGAGTTATGTTGCTCTAGATCTCTTCAGGTCCTTCGTCTTTTTAATTGTAAACAAGTAATTGACAAACTGAACCTCCACATTCTCTTTGATGCCCTAAAGTTTTTACGAGAAATATGTTTGAATGGGTGTGACAACTTAATTGAACTCCCTAACAACATCAAGCATCTTTCAAGGCTAAAAGTTCTTTCTTTTAAGAGTTGTGAGAGGCTACGATCTCTACCAGAGCTTCCACCATCCATCGAAGAATTAGACGCCACCAACTGCCCATCACTAGAGACACTAGTACTCACTTCTCATATGGAAGTTTCACTGTCACCGGCGGAACGAATGATGGCTTTAACACCCAATTCCTCAATTGGGTATCTTATAAAGCTTAGAAAGCTTCGCCTCAATGTTTCAAGTCTGAAGAATCTTTCAATTAAGCAGTTATGTTGTCTGAGATCTCTTAAGGAGCTTACGCTTCTTGATTGTGGACAAGCGATTGACAAGTCAAAGCTGCAGATGCTATTCGATGCCCTGTGCTCTTTTGTAGACTTTTATTTGGAAGGATGCAATAACTTGTACGAACTTCCTGACAACTTGAGCTCCTTAGCATCGTTATATTTATTGGGATTGGAAGGAAGCAACGTAGAGCACTTGCCTTCTAGTATCAAGCGTCTTTCAAAGCTGGACTACATTTACTTGACCAACTGTAGGACACTTCGATCTTTACCAGAGCTTCCGCCATTCACTAAATATGTAAAAGCCACTAATTGTTCATCACTGGAGGTGATGTTCCCTTTAATAACTTCTAGACCACAACGGAAACATCTGGTGGAGTCCCTCTTCCTTGAAAATTGCTCGAAATTGAAGGAGCATTCACTTTCTCACATTGAGGAATATGCTTACTTATCGTTGAGGCGAGTGGCATATCTCAATAGAACTGGTGCTGTTTGTTACCCAGGAAGCAAAGTTCCAGAATGGGTTAGATATAGTCAGATTAAGAAGGCTTCGAGCTTCATAACTATAGAACTTTCTTCAGCTGTGAACAACTTGCTGGGTTTCGTTTTCTGCTCTGTTCTTCCTCCATTCGCCTCAAAGCAAAATTGTCAGAGTTACTTGAAATGCAAAATATATTTTGAAGATGGTGAACAAGTAGAAGGCACAGGTATTGATGATATGAGGATAACAGAATTGAATTCACATCATGTTTTTCTATGGTATGATCCAATCTACTCTGTATGCATTTTAAGAGAACTTATAGGAAGGGAGGACGATCAAGGCACCGAAGCTAATCCTAAGCTTTCCTTCGAGTTTTCTGTTGTTACGTATGATGAGAATTTTGAGATAACCAAACATGGTGGTTTAATCGAAGCATGTGGAGTTTGCCCAATATATGCTTCAGAGTATCACAATTTTCTTCAACAAATGGAATTCGGATTGGAGTTGGGTAGCAAAAAAAAGAGTGGTCATGATAATGATGAGCATTCACTTTGTGGAATTATGGAATATGCTAATTTCTCATGGGAGCGAACAGTATATGGCGGTATTCAAGGAAGCATTATTTCTTGCCCAGAAACCATAATTCCAGAGTGGTTTACATACGATAGTTTGACAACAAATGATTCAATATTTGTTCATGTTTCCCCAAATTTTGATGACTTATTGGGTTTCATTTTCTATTTTGTTATTCCTCAATTCTCCTCAAAAGAAAAGGTTCGAAGTCACTCGGGATGTCGATGCAGATGGGAAAAGGAAGAGAAAGGTTTTGAAGGCCCAAGAGGATGGCATTATTCGATGACAAAATTGAATTCAGATAATGTTTTCCTATGGTATGATCCCCTCTTCTGTGAGCTCATAATAGAGAAAGTTAGAAGAAAAAGTGGTAATGGTGAGGGAACTAGTGATTATGACCCGGCGTTTTCATTTGAATTCGAGTTTGGTGATCGCTTGATCAAAGAATGTGGAGTCCGCCCAATATATGCCTCGGAATATAATGATTTCCTTCAACAAAAGGAATTGAAGTTGAAGCTGGGCATGAAGAGAAAGAGGCCTCGCGATGCTTGTGATGAGGAAGAACAACTCACTCCAACAAAGAAATTGAAGGAATCGTCTATTTTTCAAGCTGAGAACATTGATGAGTTACTACTCACACTATCCAAGATGAATTTGGAATCTGTGAAGGATAGCACTCCACAATAATAAACTGCCCATCATTGCTTGGTATATCTCTCTCTTTACATTTTATCCGTAACTAAGCTTGAGTTTGATGCATTAATTAATGCTACTTTAATTTAGGCAACTGTTCTTATATGATATGGATGCATATGTGCTGAAAAAATTATAGGGAATAGTAAATCAACATGTAAAATTGGATAACATTTAAGAAAAAAATCATCTATTCTGTTTTTAAATAAAAAATAACTACATTCTAATATATTTACTAGTGGTGTCAGAACTGGATCAGACCGGCTGGTGTAACCGGTCGAATTGAGAATTAGTGTCTGGTCCAGTTCGGTTAAGTTTGAGAGTCGGGAGAATTCAGAATTGATGAGAACCGGCCATGAACTGATAGAACCGATCTTGAACGGTTCTGAACTGGTACCACACAATTTTTTTTCAAATTTTTTAAAATTTATTTTTTTAGTTTTTAAGATAAAATGACATTATTTTTAACATAAAATATTTTTTTATATATAATAATATTATATAAGCATTATTATAAAATATAATTATCCAAAATTATATATTTACTTAATAAATAATATAATAATTAATTATTAATTTATTATTTTGAACTCAAAATGTGATTATAGATTAATATTAACTTATTTATATTTAAATATTGAATTATGAAATTTATTAATAATTTATTTGTAGTGAATAATAGATTAATAATTTAATATTATTTAGTATGAAACCTTAATTAAGTCATAAAATTTGTTTAAACTTATATTATTTATTTTAAATATATTATTTTAATTATTACTGATCCAATCTCAGTTGAACTATTAAACCTTGACTCAATATCTTATTCGGTTCAATACTTGATCCGGTTTTGATAGCATTGAATACTGATATTTTTGAATCCCCTTATTTCCATAATTTGACTTTCACTTCTCTTAGAATGTTGCAACAGTTTTCTTCTCAAATAACTTAAGCGTTAAGCAGCTTTTCTCCTCTTGATGTGGAAATGCAGTTAGTAAACACCCATGATCTTCTAGTATGATTTGTTGTTAACGGAATTGCAAATTTCATTCGCATCATGTAATTGGTTGGATGGTAAGTAATGAAATTCTTGGAATTGATTTACATGTTCTTTCTGATGCAAATCAAATTTTCAGTCCTCAATATCTTCGTTAACTGACGTTTTTGTGTTCTCGTCCTTCTGTAGTTTGACAAGCAATAAGTTTCTACATCAAGGGCAGATTTGGTGGTGCAAATTCAAGTGTTATTTCCAAATTTATTTCTCAAATTGTTCCCTGGTGCTTTCATAAAAAAGTTCTTATTGTTGTTATTCACAACTTACTCGATCAAACCCTTTGTGGCTTTCTCATTCAATCGAACATTACTAAAAGAAGTTCCTTTTTTATGAAGTAGAGTTCCGGGAGTGATTCAGATAGAAACAGAGGAAAGAGTCCTCCATGGCTATTCAACTAGCTCCAGCTGCTTCAAACATATTGGGTTTAATCTTTGCTTTGATCTTCATCAGTTGACCTCAGCCAGAACCACTTTTTCAGATCAGAAAGTGCTATTGGTCTATCTTCCAGCTCTTGCAACTGAAGTGTGTGCTGATATAAGAGTTAAGGATTTGGAACTATACTTCTGATCGTAACTTTGAGCTGAATTCTAGTGTGTTCTTTGTCTATTGACAAATCTTTTTCTTAACCGTCATTTTTGCAGGATTTCTATCACCCCAGGTAGACTAATATTTAATCACACCACCGCTAAAAAAATTCTGGGTCTAACAAAATGCAGTTGCGTTGAAGCGTCTAGTGCTCTGTGGATGTTATTAGTAAATGGTGGTGTTATTTCAGTACTAATCTTGTGCATTGTTTCTCAAATCTAAAGTTTTTGAACTTCCTTTTATGTCTGTTTTAAGCATTGTTTGTGCAGCTTGTCAGGATTAGGGGCTTCGTAATTTAAACTTCAATTATGAATACTAATGTTAATGTAGATAATTAAAGCAAAATTTTTCACTTTTGTATATCTCGTCCTGGTAGAGTCAAATTTTTCTGTGTTGGACATTAAATAAGACTTGTATCAGGACAAACTAAATTTTACCACTAAATTTAAATCCCTAGTTCATCATTTTACCATCTCCACTAACTTCTTCCAGCACCTGAAAATGATGAAGCTCGTGATTAGAAGTCAAGCCAGTTCAATCCTTCATGACCATGAGCCACCTTCCACACAAGCATTTGGAGGCTTCTGGATTAACGTGGGTGGGATTCACCCTACTGCCCTGATTTTTTTTATTGCCTTTCAGAACAAGTCTCATCCAAACGGTCCTGTGTGTTCTTTTATTCAGTTTTTTTCCGTCTTTACAACTACTCAACCAAAGAAGAATTCGTTGGTTAAAGAAAAAAAAAAAACTAAAGAATTGTATATTACTTAAAATTTGGATTTTATGAGAGAACTTGGTGGGTTTACAAAATAAAAAAAAGAATTTCTGTAATTATATAAAATACATGAATGTTACCCATTTTTTTTATATTAAAAGAGTATTTCTCCCCATATTACATCACACTCTTATTACCTAAATTAATCTTATTTAGTTTATTACTAAAATATTTTTTAGAAAAAAAAATTATGAAAAGAAAAGAGATGCTGACAATCATATTAATGAAATAAATTAGATAAAAGAAACTATTTTATATTTTTGTATATATATATATATATACGTTTATCAACTGATTTAAAATTCGTTGGCCAAACAAAAATTTAAAACTAGACTGTGTGAGACCAAATCAAACAAGCTGCACATGTACAAAAGTCGAATTTCCAATCCTGTTAAGAGACGCAAGACTCTTTTCTTTCTTTTTTTTGAATTTGTTTTTAAATTATGGAGAAGTTACAGAAGCAAACTTTCCTTATTGTTCCATGATCCAATGAAAGTTTGGGACTTTGGTAATTGTGTAATTGAACCGCGTTATTCCCGCAGGGTTTTTGCAGCATTATGTAAGTGCAGACCAATTCAACGGCTTCATACCTTCAGTGCGTCCTTCCCGGATAATATATAATACTATGGGCAGAAGCAAAACCATCCCTTCCCGGAAGTTTCATCCCTTCCTTCAGTGTGCCCATTTCGTTGTGATTTGTGAAGTAAAGTCAATCAACTCCAATCGCTGCCTTACTCCATCAACGCTGCGAAGAAGAAGGTGTGTGATCTGTATCTGTTCTTACGCCCTTTGAATCGCTGCTGATCAGGACATCATGGGTGTTGCTGCTTCATCGTCCTGGTCTTCTTCAATTCCTCCCAAGAAATATGATGTCTTCCTTAGTTTCAGAGGTGAGGACACTCGCAGATCCTTCACCAGCCATCTCCATACTGCCCTCTGCCAAAGAGGTGTTCAAACCTACATAGATTATGAGCTCTCAAAAGGCGATGACGTCTCCCTATCACTCATCGAGGCAATTGAGGGTTCCATTATATCTGTGGTGATCTTCTCTGAAAACTATGCCTCCTCCAAAATGTGTCTGAATGAACTCACCAAGATACTTGAGTGTAAAGAGGAACAAGGTCAGCTTGTTATTCCTATTTTCTACCAAGTGGACCCATCTCATGTCCGCAACCAGAAGGGAACTTACCAGGAGGCATTCGCAAAACACAAGAAAGATTTCAGGCAAAACCCAGAGAAGGTGAACAAGTGGAAACATGCCCTTTCTGAAACTGCAAGTTTAGCTGGATGGGACTCTCGGACCTCCAGGTAAGTCTTCATTCTTTAAAACTGAATCCTTGAATCACTGCTTCGATCATTTGCTTAGTTTTAGTAGGTGAAGGCATATTTGATAATTGATAAGTTATATGAAACTTTAACAAAATTTAGTACAGTCATATATAATTTATGCTTAGTTTTAGGTGGAGCTATTCTAGTTTTAGTAAAATTCAGAGGATGGTTTTATTAGTTTTTCATATAGATAGAGGACAAATATATACAGTTATAGCTAAACTTAGAGGAAAATATGTGTAACTTAATTATATAATAATATATTAATTAGTTGTAGCTATTTTTGATAAATTAATTGTTTATTGATTCTTTTTCATTTGATGCATTAATACTTTTGATTTTTGATTTTTTTTATATTTTAGGGACGAAGCAGAACTCATTCAAAATATTGTCAATGACATTTTGCAAAAATTAAACCGTATTTCTCCAACTTCAAGTGCATTAAAGGATATTGTTGGAATTAATGAGAATTCTGATCAAATTGAATTGTCGTTGGAAAAAGCCTCAGTAATTGGAATTTGGGGCATGGGTGGAATAGGTAAGACAACCATAGCTAAAGTTGTATTTGCCAAATTCTGCTCTCAATTTGACAGCTGCTGCTTTTTGGAAAATCTAAGGGAAGAGTCAGAAAAACATGGGCTAAAATATATACGTGATAAACTTTTCTTGGAGCTACTAAAGGATATGTCTCTTGAAAGACTCAACCATAAAAAAGTTTTCATTGTTCTTGATGATGTTACTAATACAACTCAATTAGACTATCTAGAGAGAGAAGGTCATCCTTTGGGACTTGGTAGTAAAGTCATCATAACAAGTAGAGATAGACATGTGCTTAATGGAAGAGTTGATAAAATATATGAGGTGAAAGCATTGAGCTATTACAACTCACTTAAGCTTTTCAACCTCAAAGCCTTTCACAAAGATGATTATGAAAGTGGATATGAAGAACTATCTCAAAGAGCAGTTGCTTATGCCAAAGGCAATCCTTTAGCTTTAATCATCTTGGGTTCATTTCTTTATTCTAAAACTATAGAAGAATGGGATAGTGCATTGACAAAATTGGAAAAGACTACCCATGAAGATATTCAAGCAGCGTTACAATTGAGTTATGATGGTTTAAATTTTGAAGAGAGAGAGATGTTTTTAGATATTGCTTGCTTTCTGAAAGGTGAAAATGTAGACCAAGTAAAAGCACTATTTGATAGCTATGGCTTTCATGCAAGCATCGGTTTGAGAACCCTTGTAGACAAGGCTCTTATAAGTAATAATGGCATAGTATGGATGCATGATTTAATACAAAAAATGGGTTGGGAAATTGTTCGTCAAGAGTGTGTGAAAGATCCTGGAAAACGTAGTCGACTGTGGGATCCTAATGAAATCTATGATGTATTAAAAAATAATCGGGTAAGGAAAAGAACCACTTGCCTTTCTTTCTAAACATGTATCTATAATTGAAAAAATTGATAATTTGAGGTAATTTACGTACTTTTTTTTTTTTTTTGAATTTTGTGTTATCTAGGGGACTGATGCAATTGAAGGCATAATTTTAGATTTGTCTCAAATTAGAGATATAAACTTGAGCGAGGACACCTTAAATAATATGACTAATCTTAGATTTCTCAAATTCTATTCATCTTGGGATAGAAGATCCAGTATTGTGAACCTTCCATCAGGCCTTGAGTCATTTTCCAATTCATTAAGGTATCTTCAATGGGACAATTTTCCTTCGGAGTCTCTACCAACCTCATTTTGTGCTGAGAAGCTTGTTGAACTTCACATGCCAGGCAGCAAGCTTAAAAAATTGTGGGATGGAGTACAGGTATAATATACAAATATAAAGTTTCAATATCTCACTTTAATTGAAATTTAGAAGACTTTTACTTCCTATATAATTTTTCTATTTCTAATTGTTACAGGACCTGGTAAATTTAAGGAAAATAAATCTTGGTGGATCCAAACAATTAACAGAGTTGCCAGACTTCGCAAAGGCACAAAATCTCGAAAAGGTTAACCTCTGGTCGTGCGAAAGCTTATGCCTTCTTCATCCTTCTATTTTATCCCTTCAAAAATTGTCTTATTTGGTGCTTGATAATTGCATAAACCTTAAGAGTTTGCAAAGTGAGAGTCATTTAAAATCTCTCTTCTACCTCAGTGTTGATAATTGCTATAGTCTCAAGGAATTTTCATTGTCTTCAGAGAAAATGTTGAATTTACGGTTAGATAGAACGGGCATTGAGATATTGGGCTCATTAATTGGCCGTCTCAAGAGTCTTGGGGAGCTCTCTCTCAATGGCTCAAAACTTAAAAATCTTCCAATGAATGAGTTTTGTCACTTGAGATCTCTTTGGGAGCTTCATCTTTACAATTGTGGAGAAATAATTGACAAATCAAAGTTGCAAATCATATTTGATGCCTTACAATCCCTAGAAAGTATTACTTTAGATGGGAATTGCAAATGAACTGAACTCCCCAACAATATTAAGCATCTCTCACGACTGCAAGTTCTTTCCCTAAGGAATTGCAAGAGCCTTCAATCTTTACCAGAGCTTCCACCATCCATCCAAAAATTAGATGCCACCAACTGCACATCATTGAAGACACTACTACTCACTTCTCAGATGGAATGTTCATCATTGCCAGAGGAAAAAATTGGGTATCTCAGAAATCTTGAAAAGCTTCGACTTTCTGGTTGCAAACAACTACATGAACTCCCTGAATGCATCGGCTCCTTATCATCATTAAGTTCATTGTACTTGAAAGGAAGCAATGTAGAGAGCTTGCCTGCCAGCATCAAGCATCTTTTGAAGCTAAAACACATTGTCTTAAACAATTGCAGGAGAATTCATTCTCTACCAGAATTGCCACCGTTCATTGAATTTGTTAGAGCTGCTAATTGCATGTCACTGCAGACTGTACTCCCTTCAATAACCTCTACACCGCGCCTGAACATGTTTCTGCGAAATTGCTTGCAATTGGGGAAGCATTCTCTTTCCCATCTTATGGCATATGCTTACTTCTCTTTGAAGCAAGGGGTACATACAAATCGAACGCTTGGTTTTTGTTACCCAGGAAGAGAAGTTCCAGAGTTGTTTGGATTTAATCAGGAAACAAAGGCTTCCAACTTGGCAAGTATTGAACTTTGTTCAACTATGAACGACTTGCAGGGCTTCATTTTCTACTCTATTCTTTCTCAGTTCTACCCAGTGCAAAACTGTCAAAGTCGCTTGCAATGCCAAATTTATTATGAAGATGGTAAACCAGGTGGATGCTCGAGTTTTGATTTATCAGAACTTAATTCACATCATGTTTTTCTATGGTGTAATTCAAACATTTTCATAAAACATCAAGATAGCAATTACAAGCCAAAGCTTTCATTTAAATTCTCTGTTGTTACATATGATATGGATGGTTTTATGGTGGAAACAAATCATGATGGCTTGATCGAAGCATCTGGAGTCTGCCCAGTATATGCCTCAGAATATCCCAAGTTCCTTCAACAAACGGAATTGGAGTTGGAGTTGAGTACCAAAAGAAAGACTCGTGATGATGTTGATGAGCATTCACTTCTTGGGATTATGGAATATGTTAGTTTTTCATTGAAACAAGCAAAATATGACAATTTTACCAGAAGTATTATTCCAGAGTGGTTTCCATACAAAAGTTTGACAATAGAGTCTTCCATATCTGTGAGTGTTCATCTTGCTCCAGATTTTGACAGCTTGTTGGGTTTCATTTTCTGCTTTGTTATTCCTCAGTTCTTCTCAAAAGAAAGGGATCAAAGTCACTCGAGATGTGGATACTTCGATGAAGATGATTTATATCGTGAAGGCCCAAGAGGGTGGCATTATTCAATGATAGAATTGAATTCCGATAATGTTTTCCTATGGTATGATCCCCTCTACTGTGAATTCATACTAGAGAATGTTCGAAGCAAAAGAGGCCAAATTGAATGTAGTAAATATAACCTGGGCTTTTCATTTGAATTTGAGTTTGGTGATTGCTTGATCAAAGAATGTGGAGTTCGCCCAATATATGCCTCAGAATATAGAGAGTTCCTTCAACAAAAGGAATTGATGTTGGAGTTAAGTACAAAAGAAAAGATGAATCGGAATATTGATGATGAGCAACTACAACTCCCTTCCAGAAAGAAATGGATGCGAAGGATAGCGTTCATAAAAAATAAATTATCTAAGCTTCCTTGAATGGGTATTTCTCTCTCGTTAACATTTCATCTATTGATTAAGCTTCATCACTTTGGCAGCAATTATCCTTATCTTTGTATATATTTATTGTGAGTAAAAATTATAGGGATGTTGAATAAATGTGTGAAAATGGACATCTTATAAACAAATATGCTATCTTTAAATACAAAGTCATTACGTTCTATTATATTTAATTCTATTGATATGTTATTGACCCCCAAAAAAAAACAAAGAATTCTACTGATATGTTTGAATTGTCTTATTTACAGAAGTTGATTTTGATTTCTTCTTGGCTTGTTACAGTGAGTAGGTTTCTTCTCAAGCAACATATTGGTACTTCTCTTGATACGGAAGTCCAGTTATGTGGCAATAAGTAATATGCAGCGGAATTGGATTAATGCATAGCATAACAGGAAACTTGGTATGTGGCCCTACTTAATTAAATAACATATATAATAAGTCATAAAAAAACCATTGGTAAAATAATCAAACAAAGCCTGTTAGGCATTGCCCTAGTGGTTGGGATGTTTCCTTGCAAGCAAGGTTTGGTGGGTTCGAGCCAACTTGATGCCTTGATATGGTATACGGAACTTACTTTAAAGGAGAGATTCTAATTGCCAAGTTGAATGGCTTGATTATTTGGTGTGAGGTATTGTGGGCTTGGTTTACGCACCCTACTTTTACCCGCCTGGTAGTTGGGCTCCGTCAATTGGGGTTTCCTTGCCATAAGAAAATAATCAAACAAAACTAAAGATCATGGCTTAGAATTACTTCTCTCTTCATCACTTTCTTTATTTTGAGAACTCTCTTTCACAAATCCTTTTAAGGATGTGTTCCCCTACGCTACAAATTCAACTTCTACAGCAGAGGCTACGAAAGAACTTCATGATTTAGCCAGTGATGAAGTAGTGAAGCTTTGATCTCCTCTGGATGTCATAACTAAGTAATGATCAAATGTGGTGTTTTGTGTTGTGTTGATTGCTATAATTGCAAATTAATGTCAATTGTAGTGAGCAGCTGATTCCATGGTAACTAAGAAAGTTCTTCATATTGACTCTCATTAGTTCACCACAGCCGAAGCCAATATTTCTGATCAAAAAGTCTTACTGGTATATTTTCCACGTGTTGGATATCTGCTGATTTAGTAGTAAGGATTTGGAATTGTTTCTCTTATATTCTATATTCCATAAGTTCCAGCTAAATTATAATTCTTTTGTTCGTTGAAAATTCCTTTTGTTAACTCTGTTATAAGCTGTCCAGTTGATGTTAGAAGCAATTTATGCAGACTTATATTCAGTGATATCTTTGTGCAACCCATGCACCTGCAAGTTTTTGACTTGGAAGTCAAAAACACAGTTCATATTGCCTTTCAATCTTAATAAATAAGACACTTTATTAATAATGCTCTTATATTGTTGCTTACTGAAGCATTAATCTTTTGAGGAATTTGAAATTGTATCATACTTCTTGCCTTTGGTTCAGGTTGATATTTCTCCAAAAAAAAAAAAAAACAATTGTCTACTTGAGTACCCGCTCATTCAATTCAATTTGCATTGGAGTACCTGAAATCAACAACTTTTTCTTAGAATTGTTTGAATCTTTCAGGTACTATTTCTAGTCTTACCTTATATATACACAGTGAAAAGGTCAAATTAATTGTTGTCTTCACCATTTGCTTGAGTACAAGGGATTAAAAGTTTGACAGTTCAATAATATTGTGACTTTCTCATTTAGACAAACAATATTGAGAGGCAGAGTTCTCAAAAGATGCAGATATAATAAGACGACAGAGGCTTTCATAACTATGCAACTTGCTGCAGCAGTCAACTTCTTACTGGTTTTTGTTTCTGCCTTGTGGGGATTTTATAGCAAGTATTTAGAATCACTTACTCCTGCCATAACTTTGAGCAGACTTGTAATTCTTTTTCTTTTTGTCATAGAAAGGAAGTGTGAAGTTTAGCTCAGGAACAAATACAGAGCATGACCATACCTTTTGAGTTCCTTGCACTTGTAACAACTGAGACGTATTCTCATGAAACATGCTTGTTCTGCTTTATCAGTATCATTAAGGATTCAAATTTAATTCGTAGTAGAGAATTGTGGTTCTTTATATCATCTAGGATGCACGCAAAGCTAAATTTAATTTGTAGGTGGTGGTGGCACTAGTACTGGTACTGATAGAATGAGCTGTATTAAGCTTAATGACCTGTGATTTCAATGAATGTTAGAGGCAAAGTATGGAAGTTTCATCGAGGACGCAGCAATATATATTCAATTTTGTTGATGAGTTATATTTTACGACACTTACTTTGCCAATACAAGCATAGAATTTTTTTGCACTAAGTAGTAATTAATTGTGTATTTGCATGCTACCAATTTATAATATAAAACTTATTATCAGTGTATCTCATTCATTAGATTTCATACAATGTAGAGGTTCCGCATCATGTTAAACAGTGCTAATGCATCATTAATAACGGTTTTTCCAAAAAGCATGATTCAGTTATGTCAACAACAACATAAACTAAATTTTACATGAACATCTAACAAGTTGCGAATCCAGAAACCGTGAATCCAGAAATAGAATATGTAATTTTCTAAAATTCTTATCAATTTAGGTTTAAACCTTCAATATTAAAAACTGGGAGGGTGAATTGCAAATTTAAAATAAACAATATGCAAATTAGGGAATTCAAGTTTCAAATTCCTAAAAACTATTACAAATTTAAATTCAAATTTTTCATATAAAAAACTAGAATATATGTTTCAAATTTGGAATAAACAAATAATGAATGAGACAAAATAAGTTGCAAATTTTTGGAGCTCATGCCATTAATGTGGCTTCAATGTTGGTGTTGGCACCAAAGATAGTGGAAGGGAGCGAAGTGAGGATTTGAGGACGTACATTTTTATAATTTCACCTTTTATTTTTTTCTTTGAAACATTTAGTTTATTATTATAATTCTTTCGACACTTGATCCTAATTTATAATATACGTTCTATTGTGATCCCAATGTCATTTCCCCTAAAAGAAACCCAGCCAAATTTCATTTATGCATAAAAAAATGTCACTTGAGTGAAAAACAAAGTTAATAAAAATAATTTGGAATTATAAAGGTAGGAAATGAAATTAAAGGTAATAAAATTAGTTGGTCATCTAGTAGAGATGTTTCTTCTATCAAGGGCCAAATCAATCAATTGTGTTTTTGGTAAGAAATTCTTCAACCACATTTTTAGCATAAACTGAGGTACCCACTTGCATCGTTGGATGCGAAACCATAGTTTAAGTTACCCAAGTGTAAGATCTGTACAAGTGCAGACTGGGAAAAGCTTGAAGTGACTAACGTAGACCACTTTTGTTTCCAGTATCCTATCAATTCGTTTTAGACCAATATATTAATATCAATGAGGTTAATAACAACTTGTAGGGTTGCTTGTTCGCCTCATTAATTGGGCCATGACGATGGACAAGCAATTCCAAAGACTTGATTTTGAGTTTAACATCAAACAAAAAAATAATTTTAATTTTTAAAAAAATATATATATATATATATATATATTTTTTACAAATTTATAATTTTTAATCATAGAGTTGCCATTCAACATAATTTTAATATATATTAATTTAGAATTATACTGTCATATCTGGAGAGTTGTCCTTTAATTTTTTTTTTCAATTTTTTTTTCTGTAAGTGGCCTAGCAAAATTAATTAACGTAGTAGATATAATTTGAATATTTTATAAAAAAAAGGTTAGCACTACACTGGAATGTCAATTAATAACATCTAAATAATATGTGAAAATCTTTGTATTGTGATAAGTTTTAGGCTAGCTAAGCTATATAAAGACAATCTGTCTTTGAGTTAGGGGCTGCATAAGATTTTATTGTTTGAGGTGTACTAGGAATCCCTGTCTGTTGTGCGTGAGCACGCATAAAAGTGATGTAATTGAGATTTTTGTTATAGTAGAAAAAATTTCTTACATTTTCTTAAGGGGATTGGCAATAAAGTCGAACCAACTTATTCTTTATTTTACTATTATTTTATAAAAGACAGCTCACTAATCTTTTCCCATGTGATTATCTGGTAACCTCATTAGTACCAAAAAAAAAAACAATTTATATGTCCATATTAGAACTGACGGAAAAATATGATTAGTGGCAATTTTATAAATAATTCCATGTTAATACGTTATATTGAAAATAGATGGAGGATATAGAATTTCTCCCTCGGTTAATTTGGCAACCGTGGTAAGAAAGTAAAAATTAAAATCAATTTATAAAATGGATTTTAAATAAAAACATTTTAACGTCACTTGCTTAAATAATCGACACGGAAATAAGAATTAATTTTATATTTTACTTTTTAATTTCGATTACCCCCAAAAATAGATGGTGCCCTCCCCCGCAATCTTCAAACTCGTCGTCCTCTCCCACTTGTCTATCGCTCTCAGTCCATCGTTTAACCTTGTCACTGTCACTTTCTCCATCAGCAATCTCAACTCAAACACGCCATCTCTTCCACAGTTCCAAAGCCCAAATCCCTATATCCATCGGCCATTGTAGTCCAAAACTCATCTGCAAAAGGGTGTAGCTCCTTCTCTTGCATCCACTGGTCGGCCATAAGTGTTAATTTTTTTTTTTCAATTTTCGCCCCCACAAATTTTTTTCTAGATCCGTCTCTACTTTCCGTTGTCTGGGTTTTTTTTTTTAAAGAGTTAGTATGAGTGGGTTTCTAAATTACTGGGTTTTGGGGTTTGTTTTAATGATTTGATATTTTTGAGCTTGATGTGGAATGACGATTAGTTATTTGCTCTTGGTCTGTATCCTGATTTCATTGTCGACGGTTCATATATTTGTAGAATATTTGGCTAAAGTTAATCATGGTTATCTATCTCACTTACTTTTAGTTACCGGAGACAGAAGAAAGTTATGTTCACATAATTGTCATTTTACAATAATTAAGAGAATATTAATTATAGTGAAATAAATTTATCGATGAAGAAAAAAATTCATTAAGGAATATTACATAATCAATAAGAATATAATAGTAAAATATAATTAAATTTTGTTAAATTTTAAGTTATTTATCAGCTTTCTTAATTCATATACATAACTTTAAAATGACAATTGGGTCAGAATTGGAGGAATATTTTATTTTTATAAAATTATTTTGAAAATAAAAATATCTAAATATAAATTATCTTTTTATAAAATTAATTATATAAAATCAATTATACTCAAAATTAGTTATACAAAATTTAATCTAAATACAAGTAAAATATGTTTAGATAAATCATTTTTTTTGTATAAATAAGTAAAAATTTTAGATAATTCAATCCCTCCAAGTAATTATTAAGAATAATAAGTAAAAAAATTTGCACTTTGGTAGGTATATGATTTTTGGCTTTAGGTAATTATTCGATCAGTATGATGTGCTTGATAATACTTAATACCTAAATATAAATAATTTTGGACACAAAAAAGCTATTAACGGCCTCATATCACAAAAGCTATCCAAACATGCCTAATCTTTGACGCTAAGCACAATGTTTTTCTAAAGCAGTATGAAAAAGCGGGCAAAGTCATATATGGATTGACCACAGTCACGTACGACTTCATTGTTACTTTTGAATTATAGACCCAATAGGCCCTACCATGCATTAACATCCTTCTTCTGAACTCTGGGTCTCTCCTGTGTAGACTGTAGACCCCTCTTGTTACTGCACTTCTTTTAGAAATTAAAATTTATAGATAAAAAATATACTTTATTAAAATAATAAAAGTATGTATTTTATGCTGTGTTAAATATTTTATTTATTAAAAAATAATTGGACCTATGTAGTTATATAATTTTTTAATAACTAAAAAAATTAAAAAATTTAAAATTGTATAAAATACATATCTATATAATTTCTGAAAAATATATTTTTTATTTATAAATTTTAATTTAAAATTTTTAAAAAAAAAATAAAAAAACCTACCACCACACCACCATGACAGGGGGTCTCTCCTAGTTCCCATCTTCTATACTCGCATGGGTACCCTTTCGTTCTAATCACATGATTTTTATCCTGTAATAATGATGATATATATAACCACGTACAACTGTGTGAAAATTACATTTAATGACACCATGTTAAAATATTCAAGAGAAAAATATCTCTAAAATTATAACTATTTTTCAATATTTAAATTATTATTAATTTTTTAACAATTTTGCTTAAAAAGTAGAAAGTCACAAATTTAGGTAATTTCATAATGCTTTTTTCTAAAAAAAAGCATGCATTTATGTATTTAAGTCACAAAAATATTTTCTCCAATTGACATAACGTGATGAGGCAAAGCTAAGGAAAACAATGGGTCATGGACAAATTCAAGACCCACATCAAGTTATTAGAGGACCAATGACTAGAGCTAGGATCAAAGCCATGAAATAAACCATGAATGGGTTGATTCAAAATATGATTAACATGGAACCATTGTATTTGGATAATTTTGAGGCTCAAAACAAAGAAAGAGGCCAGCTGAAAATATGGAGTCAAATTATAGTCAATAAACCCAACTTGGAGAAAGCCAAACAAGGAGAATTCACTTAAAATACATGTGCTTCTCATGTGGTCACTAAAAGTGACGTTTTTAATAAATTTTATTAGGATTATTTTAGTCAATTTGTTTCTTTTTGAATAAAAGGCATATAATGATCTGATTTGATTTGCTTTATGCATTAAAGAGAAGCCAACTTTTTCAAATTCAAAATTAGAATTAAATGCTCATTTTTGCTTAGGGTTTCCTTTTTGTATTAATAAGGATAGATTTGTGGGCTGAACTAGAGTTAGTTTATGGGTTAATATTTACCTATAAATAGGCACCTCTTGTACTCTTGCAAACAAAACATGAATGAATGAATTTCTTTTCAGCAACTTTGTTGTTGTTCAGTAAGTTCTTTCTTACTTATCCTTGATTGTCAGAAAGAATGAGGACTTAGCAAGGAGTGGTGATCCTTGTGGCGTCCCGGAGTTAGGATTCAAGAGACGGGTTCTCTTGAAGTCTATTTCCTTTGACTAACATTTTGTTTTAGTCTTCTTATTTTCATCGTCTCTATTTTTTTCAGTTTTATTCATTGTTGTTCTTCATTGTTCTTGTGTTCATTTCATCTTTCCTTGAGCTACACGATCCTTAACTCAACGAAGGCTCTTAGGACGAGTTCCTAATGTGTCTCCCATCATTTGATATTAGAACTTCGGCTTACAAATCAATGTGTGTCATATCTTTGCTTCCTTTTTCCTTTTGTGTCGATCATCTCCTTTTCTGTTCCAAAAAAAAAATTGTAGTACTGTTCATCCGTCACTGTTCATCATACTATTTATCACTATTCATGCTTGCTGTCCAGGATTTTTCTTTTGTGTTCTTCTCTTTTCTAGTCAGATTTGAGTTTATTCATTGTTTCTGATATTGTGGCTTGATTATCATCTCAATCTCCCATCTGTGTCATCCCTCTATTTTGTGTTTCTTACCATCCTTATTGATCTTCTTTCTCTTGGTGGCTTGCACAGTTATCTTTCTTCATTTTTTGTTTTGTTGTCCAGAATTTGTGATTTCCATATTTAAATCTTTCATTAAAAAAAAATCTTGTTGCTGCAATTTGTTAGCTTCTATCCATTGTGTGATAATTCAGATTATTCAAAAAAACATAAAAAAAGGGGAAATTGTGAGTGCTGAAAAAAAAAGGAAAACAATAGTAAAAAAAATCATACAAAAAAAAAGAGAAAATTTGATGGTGGAAAAAAAAATTTTCCAGAATTGAGTACCTTTGAAGTTTGAATTTACCAATTGAATTTCATTTGGATTGATTTACATTAATTACTGGAATTGCATCCCTTGATTTGTGGTTTGCTTATTTCTAAATTACCAAATTTGGAGTTTGTTATTCCCGAGTCACAAAAGGAGTCTAGGTTCATTTTCACTTGGGTGGTAAGTTGCTTACATATTCCTTTTTAGAATTTTACTCTTCTAGTAAATTCTATCCAAATCCCTTCCTATCTTATTTTTCCTAATTTATTGTTGTCCTTTTGTTCTATTCAAATCTCTAATGTCAATTCCTTCCTTTTGGTGTGTTTCGTTATCTTAATTTCCAGCATTTTCTTTTCTTTTCTTGACTGGAAAATTCGATTTCTTTTGCTGAAAATAGAAAATCCATCTTTGTTTGTTGGTCACAGTCATTTTAAACTCTTTTGAGAATTCGAATTTTGGATCTTTGACTTTGAGATTGCCACTTAAAACACTGCTTCTTGATTTTGATTTCAAATTCAATTTTGCACTCTTATAGGAAGCAAGAGTGAGTGGTAAAAGGCAAGAGTGTAATTATATCATTTCTGGAAAAGTGTGCAAAATACGAGTGAACTTACATCATTCTTGAGTGCAACACATGAGAGAGTGGTGAGGTCAATTGCTCTTTGAATTTGCACTAACAATTTAGGTTCTTGGAAATATGTCTGGTGGTAGTGAAACTCAAATGCCAGATTTAAAGCTCTTTATGAACTCCATAAATGATCAACTCAAGAAATTGAGTATAAGATTAGATGTGATGGAAGTTTCCCCTTCTCATTCTAAAACAAGTCGAGGAAAGCACCATATGATCTATTTTGATGATGGTGAAGAAGAGGTGGGAACTGAGTTTGAGGAGGAAGAGCTGCAACCAAGAAGAGTTAGACAAAACCGACATGCATTTAGACACAACCAAGAGCATAAGAAGGATCCCCATTCCTATATAAAAATGAAGATTCCTTCCTTCCAAGGGAAAGTTGATCCTGATGGTTACTTAGAGTGGGAAAGGCATGTGGAGCTTGTGTTTGAATGCAATTCATATTCTGAGGAAAGTAAGGTAAGATTGGCTGCCGTTGAATTTATTGACTATGCTAGTTTTTAGTGGAACCAGTTGTGTAATACTAGGAGAAGAACTGGAGAGGGTCCTGTTAGGACATGGCACGAAATGAAGACAATTATGAGAAAACGATATGTGCCAAATCATTACCATAGGGATGTACACATGAAGCTTCAAAAACTAAAACAAGAAACCATGAGTGTGGAGGATTATTACCAGGAGATGGAGATGTCCATGATAAAGGCCAATGTGGATGAAGATCATGAGCAAACAATGGCAAGGTTCCTTAGAGGATTGAATCCAAATATTGCTGCTGAGGTTGAGATGCAAAACTACCTTGATGTGGAGGAGTTATTACATAAAGCCATTAAAGTTGAAAGGCACTTGAGGGTAAAATAGAAAGTAAAGTCATATGAGAGTTCCAACAAGGAATATAAATCCTATGGCAGATCAAAGGAATATAATGTGTCTTCCAAATGGAAAGGTGAGCCCAAACCTAAGGAAAATAACAAGTTGAAAGAACCGATTCCTAGTTCCAAAGGTAAGTCTTTTAAATTTCCTTCTTCTGATTCTTCTAAAGTTAAATGTTTTAAATGTCAAGGGTTTGGTCATATTACTTCACAATGTCCCACTAAAAGAACTATAATTGCTCTTGAGAATAGTTGTGTGACTAGTGAAAGCAGTGATGAAGAAAAGAAGGAGGCTGAGATAAACTCTAGTGAAGATGATTCTGATGTGGAGATAGCTAAGGCTGTTGTAGGAGAAGTATTGGTATCCATGCGTGCTCTTAACATACAAGCAAATGTAGGCTATGAGAGAGAGCAACACGAGAATTCGTTTCATACTAGATGTTTCATTAATAACAAGGTATGCAATCTTATCATTGATAATGGTAGTTGTACCAATGTAGCTAGTACCTTATTAGTTGAGAAACTTGGTTTACCAACTTTGAAGCACCCCACACCTTATAATTTACCGTGGTTTAATGAAAATGGGGATGCTAAGGTAACTAAACAAGTGATTGTAGCATTTTCCATAGGTAGCTATAAAGATGAGGTTTTATGTGATGTTGTACCTATGCATGTTGGACACTTGTTACTTGGTAGGCCATGGCAGTATGATAAGAGGATTAAGTATGATGGTTACGCTAACAGGCACTCATTTGAGTATAATAATAAGACTATTGTGCTAACACCTCTTAGTCCAGTGCAGGCTCTTGAAGACCAAAGGAGAATCACGCAAGAGAGTAAAATGAAAGAAAAGGAAAAGAAAGAGCATGAGAAAGAAAGAAAGGCAAGGATATCATCAAATTAGGATAAAAGAAGGGGATGAGTGGAAGACTGCTTTTAAGACTAAGTTTGGGTTGTATGAGTTGTTAGTAATGCCGTTTGGTTTGACTAATGCCCCTAGCACATTTATGAGTCTTATGAATCATGTTTTTCATCCCTACATAGGAAAGTTTGTTGTAGTTTACTTTGATGATATTTTAGTGTTTTCTAAGAGTTTTGATGAACATGCTGAACATTTGCGTGCTGTATTTGATATTTTACGTGAAAATAGACTCTTTGCCAATTTGGAGAAATGTTCCTTTTATTTGGATTCTGTTGTCTTCCTTGGTTTTGTTGTAGATGCTGAAGGGATTCGAGTGGATGAGGAGAAAGTGAAAGCCATCCACGATTGGTCTACACTAAGGAATGCAAATGAAGTAAGGAGTTTCCATGGGCTTGCAAGTTTCTACTAGAGATTTGTGCGGGACTTCTCAACCATTGCTGCATCTCTAAATGAGCTGGTAAAGAAAAATGTTGTGTTTAAATGGGGTGAGGCACAAGAGAGGGCTTTTGAAACATTGAAAGATAAGTTAACCAATGCCCCTCTACTTATTCTTCCTGACTTTTCTAAGGTTTTTGAAGTTGAATGTGATGTTTCTGGTATTGGAATTGGTGCTGTTTTGATGCAAGAGGCTAGACCAGTTGCATATTTTAGTGAGAAGCTTAGTGGTGCATGCTTGAATTATTCTACATATGATAAAGAGTTGTATGCACTAAAAAGAACCTTAGAACATTGGCAACATTATCTGTGGTCTAATGAATTTGTTTTGCATTCTGATCATGAAAGTTTGAAATATCTTAAGACCTAAAACAAATTGAACAAAAGACATGTTGTTTGGCTTGAGTTTATTGAATCTTTTCCATATGTTTTGAAACATAAGCATGGTAAAGAAATGTTGTTGTCGATGCATTGTCCAGGAGATATAGTCTCATTACATCTATGCAAGCTAAGTTGATTGGTTTTGAATCCTTGAAAAGCATGTATGAATGTGATGTTGACTTTGCTGAAACTTGGAAATTGTGTGAGAATCATGGTGTTGATGATTTTTATAGATTTGATGGATTCTTGTTTAAGGGAAGTAAGCTATGTGTTCCTGCATGTTCTATGCGTGAGCTTTTAGTTAAAGAATCTCATGGAGGAGGTTTAATGGGTCATTTGGAGTTGATAAGACTTTGGCTATGATGAAAGATCATTTTTATTGGCCACATATGCGCAAGGATGTTGTCTCCGTGTGTGATAAATGCATTGTGTGCAAGCATGCTAAATCTCAAGTGCATCCTCATGGATTATATACACCTTTGCCTGTTCCTTCGCATCCTTGGGTGGACATTTCTATGGATTTTGTGCTTGGATTGCCTAGGTCCCCCACTGGTAAGGATAGTATATTTGTTGTGGTGGATAGGTTTAGCAAGATGGCTCATTTCATTGCTTGTTCTAAAACACATGATGCTATCCACATCTCTGATCTGTTCTTTAAGGAGATAGTTAGATTACGTGGTTTACCCAGGTCCATTGTTAGTGATCGTGATGTTAAATTCTTGAGTCATTTCTAGAAAACTTTACAGGCTAAATTGGGAACTAAGCTTGTCTTTTCTACAGTTGCACATCCCCAAACAGATGGGCAAATAGAGGTAGTAAATCGAACACTTTCTTTTTTATTACGTGCTATATTGCATAAAAATCTTAAAAATTGGGAAAAGTGTTTACCTTACATGGAGTTTGCATATAACCGAGCTGTGCATTCTACTACTAGTTATTCTCCTTTTGAAGTTGTCTATGGGTTTAATCCTTTGACTCCACTTGATATTTTTCCTTTTCCTGTTACTGAGTTTGCTAACCTTGATGCTGAAAAGAAAGCTCAGTTTGTGCAGGACTTATATGCTAAGGTAAAAGCAAACATTGAGAGGAAAAATGAGCAATATGCTCAACAGGCTAATAAAGGTCGCAGGAAGGTTGTCTCGAACCTGGAGATTGGGTGTAGGTTCATCTAAGAAAAGAGAGGTTTCTTGAACAAAGGAAATCCAAATTGCACCCAAGAGGCGATGGTCCTTTTCAAGTTTTGGAAAGGATAAATGATAATGCTTATAAAATTGATTTGCCTCATACTTATGGAAATGTAAGTGTAACTTTTAATGTGGCTGACCTCTCTCTTTTTGACATTTCAGATTCGAAGACGAATCCTTTTCAGGAGGGAGGGAATGATGAGGGCAAGTTAAGGGAAACAATGGGTCATGGACAAATTTAAGACCCACTTCAAGTCATTGGAGGACCAATGACTAGAGTTAGGACCAAAGCCATGAAATAAGTCATGAATGTGTTGATTTAAAATATGATTAATATGGAACCATTATATTTGAATAATTTTGAGGCTCAAAACAAAGAAAGAGGCAAGCTGAAAATATGGAGTAAAATTATAGTCAATAAACCCAACTTGGAGAAAGCCCAACAAGGAGAATTCACTTAAAATACATGTGCTTCTCATGTGGTCACTAAAAGTGACATTTTTAATAAATTTTATTAGGATTATTTTAGTCAATTTGTTTTCTTTTGAATAAAAAGCATATAATGATCTGATTTGCTTTGCTTTATGCATTAAAGAGAAGCCAACTTTTTCAAATTCAAAATTAGAATTAAATGCTCCTTTTTGTTTAGGGTTTCCTTTTTGTATTAATGAGCATTAATAAGGATAGGTTTGTGGGCTGAATTAGAGTTAGTTTGTGGGTTAATATTTGCCTATAAATAGGCATCTCTTATACTCTTGCAAACACAACATGAATGAATGAATTTTTTTTCCAGCAACTTTGTTGTTATTCAGTGAGTTCTTTCTTGGTTATCCTTGAGTGCCAGAAAGAATGAGGACTTATCAAGGAGTAGTGATCCTTGTGGCATCCTGGAGTTAGGATTCAAGAGATGGGTTCTCTTGGAGTCTATTTCCTTTGACCAACATTTTGTTTCAGTCTTCTTATTTTCGTCATCTCTATTTTTTCAGTTTTGTTCATTGTTATTCTTCATTGTTCTTGTGTTCATTTCATCTTTCCTTGAGTTGCATGATCCTTAGCTCAAAGAATGCTCTTATGACGGGTTCCTAACGTGTCTCCCATCATAACGTTAATATTCACATGATGAGGATCACTTTCAATTTTCAAATGACACTAAAAGATGAAGACACCTCACCAAACCCAGAAGCATTAGTCGAATATATAAATATTGAGGCTGGATTTCTGATATAAATATAAATTGCTGGAATTACTTTTTTCATTCAAATATTCACATTAATTGGAACGCAGCTGCCAAGAACGTACCTTTCTCACGCCTATATTTCTACCAAAGACTTATGTTTTTAATCGCAGATATTAATTAGAATCTATCCTCAACGCGCATTTGAAAACAAGCTTGATAATTGCCAATACAAAAACTATAGTCATATAAATCACTTTGAGGTTTAAGTTTAAAGTGCATCAAGTTAATGCTAAACTACGATGCATACAGATAGGGCTATGAGCATTGGGTACGTGATATGATACATTGAATACAATAAATTTTAATATTTTAGGATATGAAAATGAGAAACACATGCGTATATATTTAATAAATTAATATATAAAAATAAAAATATAAAAATTTTGAGTTTTAGAATAGTATTTTAAAAGCTACATGAAAATATCTAAAACAAAAAATAAAAATAAAAATGAGTCTTTCCATAAGTTCTCAAGTCATTTTATAATTTTTTAATAAAGAAAAACCTATATTAATACATATTATGAAACATGGTTCAACTCCAATCGCTGCCTTATTCCTTCATCAATACCCTTTAATTTCTCAGCGAAGAAGAAGAAGATAGAGAGATTGATCTGCCACTGTGCATGCACTTTGATACCATCATGGGATTATATGAGGAAAACCGTGTGAAATAAAGTCTAAATCATCCACAGTTTCATGACTCGGTAATTAAAGTTACTAAGTAATTTTCCTAAAAGTTATTATATATTTATTCGGTTTGATTTATATCCGTTTCTTAAGAAGGAAAACTGTGACTTCCTTTTGTGCGTGCAAGTCTATATAATAAGTGCGAAACCTAAATGAATACTGGAAACGGTGGAAGACTTAGAATTATTATTAATTAAATTTCATGTCCATGTCATGATTTATTCTTTGACGCTGATCTTAATGTTTGTCTAAAGCAGTATGAACAAGGCAAGTGGGTAAAGTCAGATGAGTTGACCAAAGTCGTACAATTTCATTGTCGCCTTTGAATTACAGAGATAATAATCTCTCGCTTTGAGACCCAATGGGCCCTACCATCCTTCTTTCTTTTTCACACTAATGCAGTTTCATTCCAAGCACTTGACTTTTGTCCTATAACTGTAATGATATGCTCCATACATATAACTACGTACAACTGTGTGAAAATTACATTTAAGGACAACCAATTTAAAATAATCAAGTGAAAAATATCTTTAAAATTATAACTATTTTTAGATACTTAAATTATTATTAATTTTTATGGATTTTACCAATTTTTCTTAAAAATAGAATGTCACAACTTTAAGTAATTTTATTATTTTTTTTTCTAAATTTATTTATGTATTTAAGTCACAAACATTTTCTCCAATTGACGTAACGTTAATATTCACAATCACATGATGTGGATCACTTTCAGATCACACTAAAAGATGAAGACGCCCCCACGAAACCCAGAAGCATTGGTCCTTTTTTTTTTCAATTCAAATATTCACATTGATTGGAACGCAGCTGCCAAGAACCTTTCTCACGTCTTTATTTCTACCAAACTGACAAGTGTAAGCTAAAGGATCTATATAAGCTCCAAGATTTTGAGTGCGAAACATATAATTCTGTTTAGTTTGCTACTCCGATCTCTATTATAGGGTGTTATTTAGAAAATTTGTCTGGTCCAAAATATAAGATGTTAAATAATAAATTTAATTTTAGTCTCAATTTTGCCCCTATTAAATGCTTTCATTACAAGTCTTAATTGACTTCTCTCTCCTTCTATTTAATGTATTTTTATTCTCTCCTTAAGGACAAAATGGGAATGTCAGAAATTTTTTTCATTAATTTTAGATTGTAACCAACTTTTCTTAATCCACGTGCGGTAGTTAAAAATATCTTATAATAGGGACCGGAGGAAGTATATAATACTTTTGCCATATTTGTATTGAGAAGTTATATTATATTAATTAATCAATTTTGAACAACATGTGTACGTTTATAATATGGAATAATAGCACTGAAAATCTATTTTACGCAATTTTTTTAACCATGCATGGAGAAGAGAAGTTGCAGAGAAAGAAGCAATTAATTTGCTTTATCAAATTCGAAGAAAGTTTTGTTGATTACTACGGCTGGTTGCCCTATTAACGCAACACAGTATGGTTTTCGTTGTCATTATGCGGTTCCTGGAAGGTGCATTAATTCAGGTGCCAACGTTGCATTCTTTCAAATTATTATAGTGGCCGACAAGGGTAATTAAGGGTGGTTCAATTGATAATTAAGAATTTGACATTATCTACCAAGGTTGCTCTTTGAGACATCAAAAAAATATATATATAGTGACAATTTCTTGAATAAATTTACTATCTTTCTAATCAAAAGTATAGAGTACAGTATCTGTGAAGCCAAAAGTGCAACCTAATCTCAAAATATTAATGTACTTAAAATTCAATTCTGTAATATCAAATTAAAGAAGTATATATTAAAATTATACAATTAAAAAAAGTTTATGTACTAATAGAACGGATCTGATTTGATATAGGTGTGCATACACACATACTCATCAAATCTAATTAATTCCTTAATTAGTTTCGATTCAGCGGAAAACTAAATCAAATGTATGTGAAATTAAAAAAAATATTTGTATTTATCAAAATCAAACACCACAAAGTTTATTACAGATAACTAGACTCGTAATTATACAATTTCAAAATATCAAAATATCAATGTAGTTAAAATTTCAATTATATAATATCAAATAAAAAAAGTTATATATTGAAATTATACAATTTAAAAAAGTTCTATTAATTAATACATATATGTATTAATAGAACGGATCTGATTTGATATGGGTTTGCATACACACATACATTGACATCTAATTTAATTCCTTAGTTTCGAGTTAGTGGAAAACTAAATCAAATGTATGTGAAATTAAAAAAGAAAAATCTCTACTTATCAAAATCAAACGCCGCAAAGTTTATTACTGCAGGCAGGCAGCATACATCCACTTGCCCTGAACAGATATCCAGCCTCGTAAAAAAAAAAAAAAGCTTTTTAATTGATTGCTTTTTAAAAAAATTAATGATTTTTTTTTTCGGGGGAAAACTGTCCCTTCCTGAAAGTTTAATATCAGCTGCGTGTCCATTGGGTTCAACTCCAATCGCTGCCATATTCCTTCATCAAATCCCTTTAATTTCTCAGCGAAGAAGAAGAAGATAGAGAGATTGATCTGCCACTGTGCACTTTGATATCATCATGGGATTATATGAGGAAAACCGCGTGAAATTAAGTCTAAATCATCCACAATTTCATGACTAGGTAATTAAAGTTACTAAGTAATTTTCCTAAAAGCTATTATATATTTATTCGGTTTGATTTATATCCGTTTCTTAAGAAGGAAAACTGTGACTTCCTTTTGTGCGTGCAAGTGTATATATAATAAGTGCGAAACTTAAATAATATTATTAATTTTCATGTTCATGTCATGATTTATTCTTTGACGCTGATCTCAATGTTTGTCCAAAGCAGTATGAACAAGGCAAGTGGGTAAAGTCACATGAATTGACTAAAGCCATACAATTTCATTGTTGCTTTTGAATTATAGAGACAAGAATCTCTCGCTTTCGACAAGAATTTTTTATCTATTTGTTAAAAAGATTATAGAGATACTGATTTCTTAAAATATAATTTAAAATTTAATTATTTGAGAAATATTAAAGGTGTCTAGATTCTTCTGATACAAAAAGAAAAAGGAAAAACTAACATTAAGCTTTAATTTGATATCTATCCTTCAATTTTATATCAATAAAATGTTTTTAAAATCCATTAAGTTTCAATATTTTTTTCAACTATTTATTGGGTCAAGGCTGATCTTGCTGGTCTAACATCGAAAATTTACTACCTTGCAAAACACACACAAGGAATATTTGGCCTACTTCGACCCTAATAATTTCTACCCTTTAGAACACATACAAAATTAACATATTACTCAAATTCATATTACTCTCAAGCAATTACACTCAGTTATAATAGATAGATATAATAATAACAACAAAATAAAAAACTGCAAACTTTAAAAAGGCTTCATGTATAGTGCTTTTTATAGTAAACCTTCAATTGATGTTTCAGAAAGTACAATATCAGTACCTTGATGAGAGAAGATTATATAAACACAACAGAGACGCTTCTTGTACAATAAAATAACGTTCAGGAAGAAATATAAGCCAAAATAACTTTTTACACAAATACTTTTCCACAACCAACCATTTTGTACAATTTCTTCATCTGTGTGGTCATGAATTTGTGGCTGGTCTTTTAGTCCAACAGGGCCTACCATTCCAGTTACATCCACATATCAAAATCACATTCATCACAATGACATTTATAACAACATTGGCAAGAGTTTCAATTATGTGTGATCATCTTTAATGGAAAAAAAATATGCAAAAACAATACTATGGAGATTACTTAAAACTAATGGTACGAACAAATATGTGAAGATATATGAAAATGCAAACCAATCAATAATGCCAACTTTTAGATGGTATAAATTTTCGTTAACAAACAATAAGAATGAAATCGTAACTTTCAACTATAATACCTGTTCATGAAGCCATTTCAACATATTTGACCTTCCTTAATAGTAGTAAATAAATCCTTTGCATTTGGTGATCTACTAATGTTGTTTTCCTTTTTAAAATCAATCATTGTTTGTTTTTTTGGTCCAATTTAATGCAGGGTATATGTGAAAAATATTGAGAAATTGATAAATATGAATAATGAAACGATAAAAAACTTCAACTGAAAACCTAATGTGGTAAGAAATTAAAACTACTAAGCCTCATGAAGGTTAAGAAGTATCATTTTAACACACATTAAGTTTGCTAGTTCACTAATTATAGAACAAACTGAATATATAACCTACCATATAACATAAGAAGTGCCTCCCTACATGCTATATCAAACCTCTCACCAATATAAATTTATACTTTATGTTGAAATGACTAATATGAAAGAATTAATGATCATAGTAACTTGGAAAGCTGCAGCCTAGAGCAGCTTCATCTAATAATTGTTTCTGCAAATCTTAATAGTAGGCTATGTTAACATTTTATCTCATCCAAAGTTAAAATACCAATTCATGTAGCCACTATATCCTTTATTTGTGCCTTCAGGGGGTATGAGAATCAATGAGCAACAACATGATAAAGTCACCTATTATAAAAATGAACTTGGCAAATTATTGCTATAACAAACTAATAAAAGTTGCATTCCCTAGTAAGCTTGGTCATAACTAATTTTGGTAAAACACACCCTGGTTCTTCATAAACTTGTTCAGTAGGAAGGAAGAATAAAGAAAAGAGATAATCCAAGACCACACATCATAATAGTTAAGTGACAAATATCAAAGTTACCAAATGATCATCTAGCATATCAAAGTGTGTATATTTCTATTTATTTCTTTAAACAAAATGTTGTCTTCATCACTAATATATCACTAATGTCTATGTGACTGACAAAAAACATGAGGGACAAAGTTGAAAACTGAAAAATAGTTCCACAAGATACCTTAGAGGCTTCAACACAAAATTCAAGATCACCTTGCAAACTTTTGTCAATGGCCATATTTCCTGCTTTTAGTGTATGAAACATATAAGTTATTGTGGATCGAATGAAAGTTAAAAACAATTGAGTATAACACTCACTTTTATAAAAATTAATTAAGTAGCATGCTAATAGTGAGACATCATATAATAGGTATATGTCTTACAAAAACCTTTATCTATTATTTTCATACTAATCATCATAAATATGCCAATTACTGATATAAAGATTAATCAAGTACAATAACAAATGTAGTAAAATTAAACATTGCATCCATGTCCAATTAATCTTTGTAAGAAACTGTGATTAATGTTGTATTCTTGTAAAGCCTCCTTTATTTGTTTAATTCTTGTAGAGCCTTCAATTCTTTGCAAGGGTCTCCATGGATAGCTAGGAATCTTTTAAATCCTACATCTCCATCACCTAACTTATTAATATATAAGTTACAAGGGGAAGATAATCTCAAATATATGTACTAGACTTGATATTAAAAATTCAATCTCTAAACAAACGGTAATGTAAGAATTGATCCAAGACATAAAAATACATCATAGAGAAATCACTAAAACATCGTATAAGGTCCTCTGTACCAACTAAAAGTGTTTGAACCATAACTAAATAGCAGCTAAAAGATGTCATGATACGTCGTCTTAACAATAATCGATAATAACTTGCAAGCACTCTATATGTCAACCACAAAGAAAGTATTCTTTATAGTCAATCAACTTGCAGATATTATATATCTTAATCATTAAACCATGATCACTAAATTGGCTATGCTTTGACTAATACATATGTAGAAAAACAAAATACAAGTCCTGAGCACTAAATACATACCAATGGTGAGCCATTTTCACTGATATATTGACTGAAGAAGAGGAGGACATTAATGAAATGATTCAATCCTTATAAACCAAGTCAAAAAATTTCATACTTTAATAGTTAACTGAGATTACACAATAAAATTAATACTAATCAACCTGATAATCACATGAAAATTATATTTAAATTTAGAGGAAAACCTACACGAGAGATAAACTTACTTATATAATTGCCATTTGTGAGATATATAAACTTGTATTGTAGTTGTATGGTTTGAACTCAAATTCTTGGCACTCCTCATTGATATGAAATAGACCAAAAAAGACAAAATTTCAGCAGCACAAAATCATCTATCAAAAAAGGCAAATAATTCATATTGTTAATAAAGAAATAATAATTTTTAATTAAAAGAATATAATTCTCTATACATCAGATAATTATCTCTGATTAGATTAGACACCCAAAGTGCAGGCGTCATAAAAACAAAGACTCAACAGAAACTTGGACTATAGAAGCATTGAGATCAAACTTTCATTTCGTCTAAGGTCAGCAAATGCTTCATATAAAGCACTATCAATAAAAAATAGTTGTACAAGTTATAGCATTTGATGATAATTTAGAGGAACAATATGAAATGATGAGAAATTCACAATCTATTAAGGGGTAATGGAGACAAAAAGGGCCTGATCAAAAGATATATAAGGACTTCAATTAGTAATGGGGAAAAATGAGAATCCATCATAATCTAACATTTTTTAATGATTTATTGTCTTTCTACTCAATTTTCCATGCAATAGGATAGGAAACCTGAAATAATAGAAACAAACTACTGATATGGGTAACCATCCATGACTGTTCTTGGTAAAAGATCATTCATATTGTTAGCAGTTTGAATAGCCTAGAAGAAATTGCTATGAAAATGCATATTTCAGTTGGAACATCTAGTTATCAATGACTTTATTATACTACACTGAGTGCCACTATCCTCACCAAACTGACCATGTATAACTGGAAACACTATGTCCACAGCTATGTATGCGTGGATATTCAATACTTCAAAATGGTAAGGCATGATCACTATTGATGTTTAAAATCAAAATCTACTGGGGTGTTTGATTATACCTGCAAGAAAGATGTGCAAGCATTTGTCATAATTCGCATAACAAGGAAAATAAGTTGTACTTAAATGGATAAAACTTGTACTATTTCAACAAATTTTCTCTTAATTACAACTATCAAGAGGTGAACTTCCATAGGTTTTAAACATCTTGTTCCCCTAATAATGCTATGGATTCAAACTCTTATAGCTATCAAGTGTCCCAAATTTCATCTTTGACTATTGATAGTTAACAAACCAACCCAAGGAAACAATGTTTATGGACCTAGACAAGAACATTCTAGACTAAAAACTTAAGACTTCTAAATATATATACAAGGAGCATGAAAACAACTATTTCATCTAGAATTTTGCATATAGTTTTGTTAATTTAACCTCAAAATGTAAAAATAGTATTTCATGTGAACTTTTAGAATAATAAGTTGTCTTACCTCTTAAGAGAAGTTCCAATGAAGAATCTATTCTAATTGAAATACAAGTTACCTCAGGCTAATATTAAAATAGAATTATAATATTATCTATGAGTAATTATAAACCCCAGTGTCTAGGTAGCTTAACCATTATTCACTCATTCCTTTGGTTGATATTTTCAACTATAGCATCAGTTACAAAAATTAGTCATATTCAGTGTAGAACTTTTGTAAGCTAGTTATACCCTACAACATTATACAACCTATAGTTCAGATAGAAAAGGAGGTGATCTTAAAAAGTAATAGATTAGTATGAATCCAAGCAAAGGATATAGTATATGCATTGAGATTGTAATCTATATAATAGCAACTCACTTGCAAATCATCTCCCTGCCAAATCACATAAAGTATAAGGAAAAAAAAGATTAGGAAATAGAAAATTTTGAGTTGTTCACAATGTTAGTGGATGCATATGAATTGAAGAATCATTACCTACTAAACTCCCATGCACTTTAATATCTTTTCTATCTTACTTTAAAAAAATAAATAAATGAATGAATGAATAAAAAGCCTCAACTACTTGGATTTTTGTTTCTTTGAATGAAAGTCGGTAGAATTATCAGAGCTTTTATTTTCATTCATCTACAATTCAACCTGAGTATGAGCCTAGCCTTTTTCCTTAAGGAAAAATAATTAATAATAATAATAAATAAGAAGTCACAACTACAATTACAATTTAATTACAAAAGTAAAGTCAAGTACTTTCACTGCACAACATCAAACAATTCTTTCCACAACTATAAAGTATATTGATACCTGTATGTGATCAACAACTAATCTAGCCTAATTGAGAGAAATCCCACACTTTGCAGAAGGACCACCGTATATGAGACCAACTCTCAAGGCCCTGTCTTTCTCCTTCCCAGTTTCTTCCTTCTCAAGAATTAGATTATCAACCACTTTGGTAGAGAAATAAATAGACAAGAAATATAAAATGCAAGAAAGACATGTGCAGAAGTAAGAAATTTACCTCATTGATAGTAAGTACTGATAGCAAGGAATCTAATCAGATATATATACGGATGGAAATCAATTTACCATAACTTGTACTTGGTGCAAGCCTTAGTCATGGCCCACGGTTTCATGCAGTAAATTGTTAGGTGTTCAGGTGCTTTCATGGATAGAGCCCTCCCAATGACTTGGTGCTAGTGAAACACTAAAACCGCAAGAGCGACAAAATAAGAATCTAATCAACCCAAAAGAGAAAATTAGGTTTGGTCACTGAGAAACATATCCTAAAAGTAATCATCGCCAAGAGAAGACGAAAACAGGAAAAACTCTGATGCCTCTTGTAACACCCTACCTCCAAACACCTCCTAACTTGACCAAAACCTTTAAAATCCAACAAAACACAACACAAACAACTCAAAACAACTTCCCAAAACTCCAAAAAAGTAGAAATGAACCAAACAACACCGAAAACTAGGAT
This sequence comes from Adenanthera pavonina, assembly GCA_026686845.1. Classification (NCBI taxonomy): domain Eukaryota; kingdom Viridiplantae; phylum Streptophyta; class Magnoliopsida; order Fabales; family Fabaceae; genus Adenanthera; species Adenanthera pavonina. The sequence goes on from JAIVEN010000006.1 coordinate 38,222,552, forward strand.
AGGACTGTGGCCACTACAGTATCACTATGGCTCCGGTTTCCCCCATTTTTCACTCTCGACTGGCCTCTTTGGCCTCATGGGGCCCCATGCTGGTTTCCACACCAGCAAAAGCTAAACACCGGGGTGAACTTCCGACACTCATAACTTTATACTCCGATCTCTAATTGACTTAATTCCAACTCCTACAAGTCAATTTAGTCCCAATCTATTCATAGACTCCACTTCCACCTCAATCCAACTCCGTATGGAGATTCTGGACCACTGACACCATTTTTGCTACTTATAGATCAAAACTCATCATTAACAATCTCGAATTGCCACTAAAGGCAAGTGGTCACTCAAAGACTATTCACACAGATCCAAATCTCCAAAACCAACTTGTTCAAAGAGGTTTCATCTCAAAAGAATCACTCCTCTAAAATTTGATCCCTTTGAACCCCAACTTGGCAAAACGAGCTACCAGCTCTAACACACCAAACAGGCCCAAAAACACCTTTCATCATATATAACACATTCATACAACATCCATCCATAACAAACCTTACAATATCTTATATTCATTACAAAACCTTCTATCCTACTTGGCACGGGATACATTATCCAAACTACACACACAAACTACATAAACCTAATATTCCCATGTCTACTGCTACTCCCTCAGCTTCTCAAGACTAGTGCCAGAACCATCACCTGAAAGGTTAGTTCATGGGAGAGGGGTGTGAGACAATGTCTCAGTAACTGGGATCATCCATACACACACACACATATATATATACATATATCTCATGCAACTCATGAATGTAAGGTGAAATGAACCGAATGCATATCTCCCTCGCACACAGCTAGAATCACAGGCTGTTGTCATAACAAGATATTGCATATAGGTAATTCCCTTCCAACAGTCGGTGAAGACTGTTTCTGGGACATCACCAAGCTTACCTCCCATTTGTGCATCCGACCAAAGGTAACACTAATGTTTAGACCGTATATCTCCTTCCCCTTTCCCATACGGAATTGGCAGCGATTTAGGAAAGGTTTAGTCCACTGCGCGCCTTTCCCCTCCTGGCCATAAGAGGCGATTTAGCTGCAGGGATCCCATTCTTATCCTCCTTAACATATATCATCATATATCATATCGTCATCACCACCCGATCAGTCACATATTGCAATCTCACAATGTCATATGGTGATACTCATGTATCATCATATAATCATCATCATCATATCACAATGTCATGTATGTATCTTGTCATGTCATGTTAATATCATCATCATAATCATCATCTAGCTGTATGCATACCATGATATATATAGAAAATAGTACACACAATATATCTATATCATGGTATGAAAGAAACATATATCTATATACAAATATATATACTATCATACAATACAAATAATATAATACAAACAAACACCCGGTTATCTCAGGTTGTCAATATCACGTTCACACGAGTTCCACAAGCTTTCTTAAACACCAATCCCACGACTAGCCTTCTCTAAGTAGTCAAACAATCTTAACAATACCATAATACCGTAATTAACATCACATACCAAATATTCAAATTCCACAATTCAACCACTTTAGGCTTAACCTAAGGTTCCAACACCCCTTTCATACATCATTAAGCTCATAGAAACCATTCAAACATCAAATAATCCCATACACTTCGGATTCCCAAGAGCCCTAACAGAAAAAAACATAGGGTTAAGCTCAAATCATGCATAAACCCTTCAAAACTCACATCCAAGCAATAATAATACCAAAACACATGTCCTTAACCTCATTTTATTCATTTTAATGGGTGGATTTCGGCCAGAACCGAAAATCCAAGCTTATAACCGAAAAACCCCAAATTTCAACCGAAGAAAATGGAGAGTGAGGAGTAGAAATTACTTACCAATTTGAATCCAAGCTTTCAGATTCCAAAAATCACTTCCAATGGCCAAACACTCCAAACCCTAGTAGAGCTCCTCATCACTCCCTCCGTTTTCTTTTTTTCTGTTCATTTGAAATGATTCCAATTTAAACAAGATTCTCGATTCTCGCCTTGGCCTCAGCATACCTCACCGTGGCTCCACTAGTTTTCAGTTGGAAAGAGCCACTGGACACGCTCTCACCACAGCGGCCCTATTTCTCGCCACGACATGGAGCTCTTTCAGACTTTACTTGAACCTTCCTTTGTCCCGTTTTTCTCCGATCCTGCACACCATGCCAAAACAAAGTCATGAGGGGTGTTATACTGTGACATTCGGGCGCTGATGAGGGTGGGGAGTGATCGCCGATGCAAGAAAGGGGGTGTGAAATAAAAAGTGATGAGGCACGGACAAAGGAGTAGCTCCTAGTAGGCTTCTAAGCGGGAGGGGTATATGAATGAATCAAATGTATACCGAAATGAGAGGGATCCAAAGACTGTATAGGTATGAGACTATACGGTTAAGGATAGCTTAAAGGAATTGATAGGTACTACCTATACCAACAAGGTGCACCTTCCTTTTCGGTAGCTTATCCCTTAAGAACTCCTCAGTTAGGCGTGCTTGACTTGGAGCAATTCTGGGATGGGTGACCTCCTAGGAAGGAGGTGTGTGAGTGAGGATAAAGCACACCAAAAGGGCTTGTGTTAGTTTGTGGGGATAGTCGTCAATCCCAAAGAAGCGGCCGGACGTTACACCTCTTACTCACTTACTACTACACAATCAGAAATGTAGGTTTTCTATTTAGATGTTATATGATGATAGAAAGAATAAGCGAAGAGGAAGACCATGGGACCAATTGGAGGACAAATTGCGTAAGATGCTCACGGGGGTTGATGAATTGCCAATGCTACTTGGAACTTTATGGATGGATGACCCGTCAGATGAAGAAGAGGATATTCAGGAGCCAAAGGAGTATGGGTCGGATCTAGGCATGGAGGAGCTTTCCTTTTAGAGTGGAACAAACAAAGCTGAGTTTGAGGTTTTTGGGATTGATAATGGTGAAAATAGTAGGAAATATTGAAGATCTAGACGAAGAGCAGGAAGGAAGAGAGAGGAGTAAGGGTGGTTATCTGAACAATGATTTTGTGATGGAAGGTTGTGTTCAAAATCGAATGCTCAGATGAAATAAAAATCCCGCCAGCTGGTTTGAGAGGGAAAAATCCTGCTCTATCATCTTTAAGAGGGAAAAAACCTATGAAGGAATAGACACAGAGTGAACATGAATGAAGCGGGCCACACACAAAAATATAAGAATAAAATAAAATAAAAAGGAAAATAAAACCATACAAAAAATGTCACTGCACAGTGCTTCCAACAATGATAAAATCTACTTGTTTTAAATAGAAAAGAATAAATGGGCCCTACTGTGACATCCGGGCGCTGATGAGGACAAGGAGTGATCGCTAGTGCAAGAAAAGGGGTGTGAGATAAAAAATGATGAGGTACGGACAAGGAGCGGCTCCTGGCAGGCTTCAAAGCGGGAGGGGCATATGAATGAATCGAATATATATTAGAATGAGAGGGATCCAGAGACTGTATAGGTATAGGACTATACGGTTAAGGATAGCTTAAAGGAATTGATGGGTACTGCCTATACCAACAAAGTGCACCTACCTTTTTGGTAGCCTACTCCTTAAGAACTCCTCAGTTAAGCGTGCTTGACTTGGAGCAATACTGAGATGGGTGATCTCCTAGGAAGGAGTTGTGTGAGTGAGGATAAAGCACACCGAAAAGGCTAGTGTGATGCCCACCAACTTCCGTGTGGTTCATCCTCGAACCATATGAAATTATAACCACTAAATATACTTAGAATTCCTGAGGACGGAAAGACCCTAACTCCTTGATTCTTTCCGAACTAACACCAGAGTCTTCACCTGAAAGGTTAGTCTTAGAGGAGAGGGATGTGAGATAATGTCTCAGTAACCGGGAACAACTACACACATATATCTAATATCATCAATACCACACACATATGCAAATGATGGGTGACCTCCTGGGAAAGAGTTGTGTGAGTGAAGACAAAGCATACCGAAAAGGCTAGTATGATGCCCACCAGCTTCCGTGTGGTTCGTCCTCGAACCATACGAAATTATAATTACTAAATATACTTGAAATTCCCGAGGACGGAAAGATCGCTAACTCCTTGATCCTTTCAGAACTAGCACTAGAGTCTTCACCTAAAAGGTTAGTCATGGAGGGCAGGGGTGTGAGACAATGTCTCAATAACTGGGAACAACCACACACATATATATAATATCATTAATACCACACACATATGCAAATGATGCAATGTAATGCCAATGTCATGAGATGCATGTCTCGGTGCATGTCTCCCTCAACACGGCTAGAACCACTAGCTAACGTCATCATATGACATTTCAATAAGTAATTCCCTTCTAACAGTCAGTAAAGACTAATTCCGGGACATCACCAAACTTATTCACACTAGTGTACCCGGCCAAAGGTCACACTAATGATTGGACCGTGGCTCTCTTTTTCCTAGACCACCGTAAATTGGTGGTGATTTAGGAAAGGTGCAATCCACTATCGTCTGGTTCTCCTATGGCCATAGAAGAGGATTTAGTGACAGGGATTCCATCCTATCACCAAATCATATCATTATCATATCATATCATAGTCTACTACCACCTGACTCTCCCAAGGAGAGGATTTAGTGGTAGGGATCTTTTATCACATCATCATATCTCATCTCATCAGCACCTCCAATCAACTATATCTCACTATGCTCATGGGTGGTGATGCATGCCATGCTAACATGCCTCGAACCACACACATACGTATATCATCATCACAATCATCATTATAGTCATGCTAGCATGCAATGGTATGAGAATGTCATAGTCACGCATGCACATATACCAAATCATGCTCATCATCATCATAAATTCACATCATGTCACATCAACATATGTACATTATCATCATATACTATATCGTCTAGCCATGTGCATACCACGATATATAGGAAAAGCCATACACATACACGTAACAATATGATGGTATGAACAGAGACATGCATATATATATATCAACATATAACACAAATACAAACACCCGGTTACCTCAAGTTGTCAGCACCACACACATAAGAGCTTAGGCAAGCCTCCAGAGCACCCTAATCATGAACTATATGCCTCCGATTAGTCAATCTACTATTACAATAATATAATACCTTTAGTTAATATAACTCCCATAACACTACAAATCCACAGTCTAGCCGTCCAAGCTTAACTTGGAATTCTAACAACATACACACATACCAATAAACCTTAAACAACCATTCAAACACACACCAACACATACCATTTTCAATTTTCCACTTCTTTTCCCAAATTCCAACCTATGGTTTAACTCGAACCCATCATAATCCAATCAAAATTCATATCTAAAGCTTCCTAACACCACAAAATACTCCTACAACACAAAATCAAGCATTTTAGTCGTTGGAAATTACTCAAACCGAAAATCCTAAGCTTCAACTCAACTTCCCAATTAAAACAGAGATCACTTACCAACAAAGATCCAAGTTCTTGGATGCTGGAAAACTCGAACCCTAATAAAGCTCATTGCGTCTTCTCTGTCTCTCCCTCTGTTTCTTTCCTTTCTTTTAGTTCAAAATAATTCTAATTTGAACCAGTTTCTTGACTCTTGCTGCAGCTCCAAATAAGTTCGCCGCGGCGCCACCAGTTTCTGCAAGAAAATGCCGTTGGAATTTGGCTCTCGCCGTGGCAATCCTACTTCTCGCTACAATGTGGAGCTCATTTCTTCTTCACTTGAATCTTCCTCCATCCTGTTTCCTCCGGTTCTACACACAATGCCAATGACAAGCGTCATGATGGGTCACCTCCTACCATGCATTAAAATCCTCCTTCCTTTTTCATACTCACATGTGAACTACAGTCTCATTCCAAGCATTTGATTTTTATCCTTTAACTGTAATGATATACTCCATGTAACTATGTGCAACAATGTCAAAATTACATTTAAGGACAACCAATTTTAAATATTCAAGTGAAAAGTATCTTTAAAATTATATCTATTTTTATTACTTAAATTGGAAGATAAAAAATAATTGCATATGAGGAAAAATTGGCGCAACATTTATCGAAGAGAAAATAGTAAAAAATCATTTAAGATGGTTTGGACATGTACAAAGAAGAGGAAAAGAGAGGCCAATAAAAAAAGTTGATCAAATGGATTGCAACCCTATCAAAAGGCATAGATGAAAACCAAGAATGATACTAAGAGAAATTATAAGGCGTGACCTTTTGATTAATGATTTATCTGAAGAGATGGTATTTGATAGAGTCCATTGACGTTGTATGATCTACGTAGTCGATCTCAAGGATAAAACTAATGTTGTTATTGTTTTAGATACTTAAATTATTATTAATTTTTATGGATTTTACTACAAAAAATAATAACCAATTTTTCTTAAAAATAGAAAGTCATGAATTTAAGTAATTTCATTATTTTTTTCTAAATTTATTTATGTATTTAAATCACAAAAACTTTTTCTCCAATTGACAAGACATAACGTTAATTTTCACAATCAAATGATGTGGATCACTTTCAAATGACACTAAAAGATGAAGACGCCCCACGAAAACCAGAAGCATTGGTCGATTATTTTTTTTTCCAATTCAAATATTAACATTAATTGGAACGCAGCTGCCAAGAACCATTCTCACGTCTTTATTTCTACCAAACTGACAAGCTAAAGGATCTAAGCTCCAAGATTGAGTACGAAACATATAATTCTCTTTAGTTTATTATATACTCTCTCTGGTCCTATATATAGGACCTTTTATTCTGATTCTAAATATAAGATATTTTACAATATATAAGGTAATATTTATTATACATTTTTAAAAAAATACTACTATTTAATATATTCAAAGAGAAAGAGAGAGAGATTAAATAAGGGTAGTTTTAGAAAAATATTGGGATTTTTGGAGAAATCGAGATAGTTAATTAGTTTTAATTTCAATTCTTAATTCACGTGATTCGGTTAAAAGGGTTTTATATTAAGGATAAGAGGGAATATATATAATACTTTTGTCATATCTGTATTGAGAAGTTATATTATATTAATTAATCAATTTTGAACAACATGTATACGCTTATAATACGAAATAATAGCACTGAAAATCTATTTTACGCAATTTTTTTAACAATGGAGAAGAGAAGTTGCAGAGAAAGAAGCAATTAATTTGCCTTATCAAATTCAAATCAAGTTTTGTTGATTACTGTTGGTTGCCCTATCAACACAACACAGTATGGTTTTTGTTGTCATTATGCGCGCAGTTCCTGGAAGGTGCATTAATTTAAGTGCCAACGTTGCATTCTTTCAAATTACTCCCTCTGATCCTTAATATAAGATCCTTTTAACCAAATCATGCGGATTAAGAATTATAATTAAAACTAATTAACTACCTCGATTTTTCCGAAAATCCCAACATTTTTCCAAAACTACCCTTATTTAATTTCTCTCTTTCTCTTTGAATACAATAAATAGGGGCATTTTTTCTGAAAATGTATAATAAATACTACCTCGTATATTGTAAAGGGTCTTATATTTAGGACCAGAGCAAAGGATCCTATATATAGGACCGGAGGGAGTAGTTATACTGGCCGACAAGGGTAATTAAGGGTGGTTCAATTGATAATTAAGAATTTGACATTATCTAACAAGGTTGCTCTTTGAGACATGAAAAAGAAAATATATAGTGACAATTTCTTGAATAAATTTACTATCTTTCTAATCAAAAGTATAGAGTATCTGTGAAGTCAAAAGTACTGCAACCTAATCTCAAAATATTAACGTAGTTAAAATTCAATTCTGTAATATCAAATTAAAGAAGTATATATTAAAAATTATACAATTAAAAAAAGTTTATGTATTAATAGAAGAGATCTGATTTGATATAGGTGTGCATAATACACATATACACATCAAATCTAATTAATTCCTTCGTTTCGATTCAGTGGAAAACTAAATCAAATGTATGTGAAATTAAAAAACAAATCTGTATTTATCAATATCAAACACCACAAAGTTTATTACAGATAACCAGACTCGTAAAAAAAAAAAAACAAGAAGCTTTTTAATTGATCGCTTTCTTTAAAAAATTAATGATTTTTTTGGTGAGTCTTCAATTAATAAAAGGTATATATAGTTGTCCCTTCCTGGAAGTTTGATATCAGCTACGTGTCCATTGGGTTCCAAGACTCAAAAGTCAGCGAACTCCAGTTGCTGCCTTATTCCTTCATCAGTCAATATTACCCTTTAATTTCTCAGCGAAGAAGATAGAAAGATTGATATGTCATTGTGCACTCTGAATAACTTAATTAGCAGGATATCATCATGGGTGTTGCTGCTTCATCGTCCTCCTCCTGTGCACTTCCTCCTCCAAAGAAATATGATGTCTTCCTTAGTTTCAGAGGCGAGGACACTCGCAGATCCTTCACCAGCCATCTCCACGGTGCCCTATGCCGAGAAGGTATTCGAACCTACATAGACTATGAGCTCCCCAAAGGCGATGACATCTCAGAATTACTCAAGCTAGCAATAGAGGATTCAAGTATCGCTGTGGTGGTCTTCTCTCAAAACTACGCCTCCTCAAGATGGTGTTTGAACGAACTCGTGAAGATACGAGAGGGTAAAGAGGTCCAAGGACAGCTTGTTGTTCCTGTTTTCTATGAAGTGGATCCATCTCATGTACGCAAGCAGAAGGGAACTTACGAGGAGGCATTTACAAAACATGAGAGAGAGAGCCAAGACAAGGTGAACGAGTGGAAGCGTGCTCTTTCTGAAACTGCAAGTTTAGCTGGCTGGGACTCCCGGACCTCTAGGTTAGTCGTCTTCTCTTCTTAGAACTCGATCTTTAATTTGTTGTGAATAATTTTTTGGGTGTTGTCAAATTTTTTAGTCGTTCCACCACATCATAAAAAAAAAAGAAAATAATTGGGAGTAAGAATAACATGATCAATATATAAAAGAGTACTGAATTCTGTAAACATGTCTCATGTTTTATTAAGGGACAAAACTTAGGTCCGTTAGAACCAATTCTCACATGGATTATTGCTACCACCTCATCCGTTAAACCCGTCAGTGTGAGTGTTGAAACAAAAATAAAAGGGAGAAAAAAATAAAAACCTAGTCACGTTGATGCTCTGTGGCGGTGTCCTTCTTTGTGCATCATGTCTCTCTCATTCCTTCTGCACCGACCAAAATGACAATTAGCAGAACCTAGAACATGACATGGATCAGGATTTTTCTTCTTCTTATTTAATCCTAACCTTATTCGCCGGTGCCTAATTACTTTTTTTATATATATATTTTGACAAATATACTAACTTTGATTTGGAGTTAATTGTAAAAACTGACATCGTTGGGCCCTTATCCATCCAAGAAACAGAGCAAGTCAAAAGTGAAACATATTAGAAAAAAAGGGATCTTAGTGCTATATATAGAGTATTCTGGACTCCCAATTAATAAACGCATCATTTTACAACCGCCGATTACTTTTACCACTTGGGAAAGGAATTGCCAAAGAGAAGGACGCTGCCAAATAGCATCAACGTGATGAGGATTTTATTTTTTTCAATCGCTCACAGTCACACTAACGGGGTTTAATGGGGTTAACTGATGAGGAGGTAATATTAATTCATGTGTCTTGGTTACTTTTTTTTTTTCCAATTTTGTTGAAATCAAATAAATCTCAATGTAAATTTTAAAATCAACTCAAACCTTTTTTTTTTAAATAAAGAGCAAATTATACTGACCTTGCCTACATTTTGAAAAATTTATAGAAACCTTTTTAAATAAAGGAGAATCTATATAATTACGTTTAGTGAGATTTAAGAATGTTCTTTTTTATTTCGAAAATATATAAGAGATGTATCTTTTTGAAAAAAAAGCGAAACTCACATAATTTGATCTAACTAACAATATCATTAATTTTATTTATTTTTATTCATTTATACAATAAATCTTGTATTTACTAATTTATTTTCATTTGATGCGTTAATACTACTTTTTTATTCTGTTTTATATTCTAGGGACGAATCACAACTCATTCAAATGATTGTGAATGACATTTTGCAAAACCTGAACCACGTATATCCAAGTGCATTGAAAGGTCTTGTTGGAATTGAGGAGAATGCTTCTTGTATTGAATTGTTATTGAAAAAGGTCTCAATAATTGGAATTTGGGGTATGGGCGGATTAGGAAAAACAACTATGGCTAAGGTTGTATTTTCCAAACTCTCCTCCCAATTTGAAAGTTGCTGCTTTTTGGAAAACTTAAGAGAAGAGTCAGAAAAATACGGGCTGAAGTATATACGTAATAAACTTCTCCGAACATTATTAAAGGAAGAAGAGTTTGTAGTGGAGTCTCCATTTGCCATGAGAAGACTCATTTGTAAAAGAGTTTTCATTGTGCTTGATGATGTCAGTAGTTTAAATCAATTAGAATATTTGGCAAAAGAATGTCATTCCTTGGGACCTGGCAGTAAAGTCATCATAACAAGTAGAGATAGGCATGTGCTGAATGGAAGAGTTGATGAAATATATGAGGCCAAGGCATTGAGTTCTTGCAACTCACTTAAGCTTTTCAACCTCAAAGCCTTTCACAAAAATGATTATGAAAGTGGCTATGAAGAACTATCTCAAAGAGCAGTTGGTTATGCCCAAGGCAATCCTTTAGCATTAATCATTTTGGGTTCATTTCTTTATTCTAAAACTACAGACGAATGGGATAGTGCATTGACAAAATTGGAAATGACTATCCATGAAGATATTCAAGCAGTGTTAAAATTGAGTTATGATGGTTTAAATTTTGAAGAGAGAGAAATGTTTTTGGATATTGCTTGTTTTTTGAAAGGTGAATATGTAGACTGAGTAATAGCTCTATTAGCCAGCTATGGCTTCCATGCAAGCATTGGCTTAAGAACCCTTGTAGATAAGGCTCTTATAATTAAGAACCACAATGTGTGGATGCATGATTTGATACAAAAAATGGGTTGGGAAATTGTTCATCAAGAATGTATAAAAGATCCTGGAAGACGTAGTAGACTATGGAATGCTGATGAGATCTATTATGTATTGAAAAATGATCGGGCAAGAAAAAAAAAGCACTTGCCTTTCTTTCTAAACATGTATCTATAAATGACAAAATTGATAATTTGAGATAATTTACTTACTTTTATTTGAATTTTGTGTGATTTAGGGGACTGATACAATTGAAGGCATAATTTTAGATTTGTCTAAAATTAGAGATACAAACTTCAGCGTGGACACCTTAAATAAGATGACTAATCACAGATTTCTCAAATTCTATTATTCATCTTGGGATAAAAGATCCAATGTTGTAAACCTTCCATCAGGCCTTGAGTCATTTTCCAATTCATTAAGGTATCTTCAATGGGATAATTTTCCTTCTGAGTCTCTACCATCCTCATTTTGTGTTGAGAGGCTTGTTGAACTTCACATGCCGGGCAGCAAGCTTAAAAAATTGTGGGATGGAGTGCAGGTATAATAGACAAATATATAGTTTCAATTAATATTTCACTTTAATTGAAATTTAAAAGACTTTTGCTTCTTGTGTAACGTTTCTATTTGTAATTGTTACAGGACTTGGTGAATTTAAGGGAAATAAATCTTCGTGCATCCATACAATTAATAGAGTTGCCTGATTTCTCCAAGGCACAAAATCTTGAAAGGGTGAATCTCTTGTTCTGTGAAAGCTTATGCCATCTTCATTCATCTATTTTATCTCTCCAGAAATTGTCCTCTTTGCATCTTGGAAATTGCAAAAACCTAAGGAGTTTGCAAAGTGAGAGTCATTTAAGATCTCTCAAGCACCTCTATGTTGATAATTGCTATAGTCTCAAGGAATTTTCCTTGTCTTCGGAGAAAATGGCGATTTTATCGTTACAAAATACAGCCATTGAGATATTGGGCTCATCAATTGGGCATCTCGAGAGTCTTAAGAGTCTCCCTCTCAATGGCTCAAAACTAAAGAATCTTCCAATGCATGAGTTTTGTCGCTTGAGATCTCTCAGGAAGCTTTGCGTTTACAATTACAAAGAAATAATTGACAAATCAAAGTTGCAAATCCTATTTGATGCCTTGCAATCCCTAGAAAGAATTACTTTAGATGGGAGCTGCAAATTAACTGAACTCCCCAACAATATTAAGCATCTCTCGAGGCTGCAAGTTCTTTCCCTAAGGAATTGCAAGAGCCTTCAATCTTTACCACAGCTTCCGTTATCCATCCAAGAATTAGATGCCACCAACTGCACATCGTTGAAGACACTACTACTCACTTCTCTGATGGAAGTTCCATTGTTGCCGGAGGAAACAATGCTGGATTTAACACCCCATTGCTCAATTGAGTTTCTCCGAAATCTTGAAAGCCTTTATCTTTCTGGATGTGAACAATTGTATGAACTCTCTGAGCACATCGGCTCCTTATCATCGTTACGTTCATTGAGATTGGACGGTAGCAATGTAGAAAGCTTGCCTTCTAGCATCAAACATCTTTCAAAGCTAAAATACATTGACTTGACCAATTGTAGGAGACTTCGTTCTCTTCCAGAACTGCCACCATTCACTAAATCTGTTGTAGCTACTAATTGCATATCACTAGAAACTGCACTCTCAATAACTTCTACAATTCGACTAGAGGCCTTGAGACTTGAAAATTGCTTGAAATTGGAGAAGCAATCACTTTCCCATATTATGAGATGTGCTTATTTCCCATTGATGCGAGGGGCATATATGAATCGGGAAGTTGGTGTTTGTTATCCCGGAAGAGAAGTTCCAAAGTTCGTACATAATCATGCAATAGGAGCTTCCAACTTAACTGTTGAATTTTCTGCAACTGCAAACAATCTGGTGGGCTTCATTTTCTACTGTATTCTTCCACAATTCACCCCAACAGAAAAATATTTTAACAATTTGAAATGGATCGTTTCTTATGAAGATGGCAAAGTTGACCCTGTCATGACATTTCATATGGACATCACAGAACTTAATTCGCATCATGTTTTTCTATGGTATAGTCCAAACACATTCATGAAAGACAAAGAAACATTAATGGATGACAAAGAGACCAATTATAACCGAAAGCTTTCATTCCAATTCTTTGTGAAGTTGTGTTTTACGGGTCCTAAGTTTGAACCAGTACCTGATGGCTTGATCGAAGCATGTGGAGTCTGCCCAGTTTATGCCTCTGCATATCACAGCTTCCTTCAACAAATGGAATTGGAGTCGGAGTTGCGTACCCAGAAAATGACTTGTCATGATGTTGGTGAGCATTCACTTCGTGGAATTATGGAATATGCTACTTTCTCATTGAAGCCAACAAAAAATGACAATTTTCAGAGAACTTTTATTCCAGAGTGGTTTCCATACAAAAGTTTGACAACAGAGCATTCCACATCTTTGAGTCTTCAGCTTGCTGCTTCAGATTTTAACAGCTTGTTGGGTTTCATTTTTTACTTTGTTATTCCTCAATTTTCGTCAAAAGAAAGGGATCAAAGTCGCTCGGCATGCAAATTTTATGTTCGTCATGGTCATTATAGGTACAAGTCAATTGAAGGCCCAAGAGGATGGCATCATTCAATGAGAGAATTAAATTCACATAATGTTTTCCTGTGGTATGATCCCCTCTTCTGTGAACTCATATTACAGCAACTAGAAGATTAAAGAGTTGAGTATGAGGGAACTCGTCAATATAAACCAGAGATTTCATTTGACTTTGAGTTTGGTGATTGCTTGCACGTGCGTTTTTTTGTAGATGAGTTGGGTGAACGGGGATATAAGTTTGGTGATTGCTTGATAAGAGAATATGGAGTTCGCCCAATATATGCCTCGGAATACAGAAAATTCCTTCAACAAAAGGGATTTAAGTTAGAGAGAAAGAGACAGAGGAATATTGAGGAGGAGCAACTACAACTCATTTCAAAAAAGAAATGGAAGGAATCTTCGGTCTTTCAACCTATTCCCTTGAGTTCTGAGCCCAATACATCTCAAGATTTTGATGAGTTGCTATTCGCAATCTCCCAATTGAATTTGGAATCTTCGAAGGATGACCAACCTCAGAAATAAATTATCCATGATTTTGCTTTATAGGTATATATATATATATCTCTCTCTCTCTAGCATTTTATTTATTAATTAAACTTAATTTCAGTAACCCATGGTTACACTACGCCACTGTCTCTGTTTAGTATAGATGCATCGGGAGGGTAAAACTAATTTTATGCATAAATTAGATAGTTTGCAGCCTTCATTGGATAACATAACTAGTTACAGAAAAACTCTGGGTAAAATAATCAAACGAAACTTAATTAGATGATTTAGTTTAAGTCATAGAATATCTCTTTTTTATATTTTCCTCTAAATTAAGCACTCTTTCTCTTTTTTGTAGGATTTGTGCCACTTTACAAGACTATTCGACTTCTGCAGCAGAGGCTACGAGAAACTTCTTCATGACTTGGCCAGTTGTAGTTGTAAACTGTAATGATGCAGGGAAGCTTTCATCTCCTCTAGATGTCAGAACTAAGTACTGATCAAATGTGGTGTGATGTGCTGATTCCTAATATCGCAAATGTCAATTGTAGCAAGCAGCTGATTAATTAGAGGGTAAACTAAGGAAATTATTGGAATTGACTTTTAGTAACATATCTTAATTCTTTCTGATGCAAATCTAGTATTCAGTAATTAATATCTATTAACAAAACTTATTATGGTCTCTAACTGTTATTACAGTTGGCATGGTCAGAGTAACAAGGAAGAGCTCAAATCATTGGTGGTGAGCAAAGCAGGATTACCTATAATTCAGGTGTCAAATCTCTAGTAGTGTTGTGTCCTTGGAAAATATTTATACTAGCTAGTCTCAATGTAGAAGTACAAAATTAATGTCAATTCCCAGTGTACTTTGATTCATTGCCCACTTTCAAAATTTCTAATTTTGTTCAAACTCAGCCATGAAGTTGAAAATTTTGAGATGACAGAGTTTGAATAAAAGTGGGACCAACACACTTGACATCACCTGATATGTTTTTATGATGATCACTGAAGCAAAAGAATTTAATTCTATTGAGCTCTTGCTTTTGTTGCAGGGGGTGTTTATGTATGGTTGAAGAATTTGCTCGGTGAAGTGGAGTCAAAATTTTGGAGGAAAAAAACATTCATTGTCATTTTCCGGTTTAAATAAACCTGCAATATCAAAGGAAGTACCATTTGATGCTATGTAGTAAGCAGAGTTAAGAATGACAGAATTTCAGAACTATTCCAGTTTATCCATTTGTTGACTTGTAAAGTTTGGTTGGTCATGAGTTCAAAATCTACTATTGCTCTATCTTTTTTGTGTACTAAGAATTGTTTTTGTTAACTGATTTATGTCAGTAGGATTTGTGTGACCTGATCAAAGATAACAGAGGGATATCAACACGATGCTCAAGAAGTTGTGTTGAGGAGCTACCAAATAGTGATTGTAATAATGGGGTGAAACTATCGCGTGAATGTATCTTAGTAATTAATTACTATTTACTCATATGACACCCCTCGGTGGAATTTTTTTAGCATTCATCTGTCCTACTTCTCAAATCTCAAATATTTTAGATAAGCCTACCATCACGAACTAAAGTGTGTTAAGCTTAATGGCGGATCTAATATTTAGTGATGTTTCATGGGTTAGCCAATCATGGGCCCAAAAGCATTTTGTCTCTTAATTGTTCAATTTTAATCTGAGAACTGGACTGGACCGGATCAGATCGGACCGGATGGTCAGACCAGTTGAACTGTTACTCGGAGTGAAGAATAGCTCGGTTTTTAGATTTGAACCATTTTAGGGGTTGGATCACTTTAAACCGGCTTTTGAGTCGGAAACTGAAATTGAGTCAGGAACCGGAATGATTTTTAGAGAATTGGACGGTTTTTTAAATTGGGTAAAATTTAATTTAACTTTAATTTTTTTGCCAAAATTATTAATCATAAAAATTATTTGAGAGTATAACACTATTTTCCTTTTTATTTTAAAATTATTAATTACAAAAATGAAAATTTTTATTGTATTATACTCTCTCCTTTCTAAATTATAAGATAATTTTAAAACTCTTCATTTATCTCAAAATATAAGAGACATGGAAAAAATTTGTGGAGTAATTAATATCATTTTTCTTTTATATTCTTGAGTAATTAAGATTGTATTGATAATTACTAATAATTAATTAATATTACTTCAGACTTTTAATGTAGGCAATTCTGGAAAAAAATTGAAATTATAGCACAATTAATGAGCTTAACTACCAAAATTATTTTTTCCTTGATATACATGAAGTAATTATTTATTTTTTATAATTGGAGAAAAATGGAGTGTAGTCATTTTATAATATTATGATCATGTAGTGTTATCATATTAAAATGGTTTAACATTGCTTTCAATGATTTAACATATATTATTACTATATGAGTTTATTAACTTATTATGAACTTAAACTACTTAAATTTATTCTCTTAACAATTTGATATTTTATTTTTATCCATATATTATTATATATAATATTATTTTTATTTAATTATTACATCACTGGTTCAACCGCCGATCTAACCGGTTAAACCACGAAAACCGTGATTCGGTGACATTTTCAGTGTGACATCTAATCTGATTTTTAAAATATTGATTCCAATAGCCTGGTCGGGACAAAGCATACATGTGGCCTTAATTGCTTAGCTAGTAAAGAAACGCTCTTGAAAGCGGGAATAGATTTGTAGTAGTAAACACCAGTGTACAAAAAATCGGACCAGATTGGCCAGTTCAACCGGTCTAACTGGGAACCGGCCCTTGGTCCGGTCCAGTAGCAGATGAAAACCGGGGGGTTTCAGAACCAGTGGGAACTGGTTAATAACCAGTTAAATCAATAAAAAATCGGTACAAAACCGGTTTGAACTGGTTTGACCCTTTTTTTTTAATTTTTTAAAATATTTTTTAAAAATAAAATCAAATTATTTTAGTATTAAGTAGCATTATTTTTAGTATAAATTTTTTTTCTATATTATAATATGTTATAAGTATTATTATAATATATAATTATTAATAATGATAAATTTACTTAACAAATAAGATAAAAATAAAATATCAATTGACTATTTTGAATTCAAAATATAATTATAGATAAATATTAACTTGTTTAGATTTTAATATTAAGTTATAAAACTTAGTAATAATATTTTTAATTTTTTATATATTATTAAATTTATTTTTTATTCTAGAATAAATATTAATTTTATGATCATGGATAAATATTTTTTATATTTTTTTATTTATATTATTAAAAATATATTAATTTATTCATAACCGGTCCAACCCCGGTCTGACTATTGAACCTTGAACTGTTACCTTATCCGGTTCAATGACCGGTCCAATTTTTAGTACCATGATGAACATAAGCTTTGAGTTGAATCCAATTCCTATGTAATGATCAAGTGCAAATAGTATGCGATTTTTCTCACAAATGACGAAATTATGTTTTGAACTCCATGTCTTTTTCTGTTTTTATATTTCCTCAATCTTTTTTCACACTTTTTAACTGTTTAAATATTAAAGAAATGAATACAATTTTCAGAAAGAAAATTTAATAATTGGTTTTTGAAGTTAACATGTAAATCCTACACTAAAATAAAGGACATAGTTAACACTGAGTTAGCATAAGCCAAGCCCAATAAAGGCATTCTAGAGCTGCTTATCCCTTGATTGTTTCTTAATGACTTGACTCACCCAATTATTTTTATTCAATTCCAATCTTGTTAATCCAGAGATTAATGCAACTATATATAGATGTCTTTGAATCACCTATAAATCTATCCCAATTTAATTACATAACGTCTTATATAATTAATCAAGATGTCATAATCAACAGTTAGCTCTAATTTGATTGTGCAGATTTTCTAATTACATTTCTATTATAGACGCACAAATCAAACCCAATCCTATCTAATTTATGGTCAATTTAAGATTTCTCTTTCAAGGTTAATAAAAAAATCCCCGAACCTCAGCTTAATGATAGTCAATCATCAAGAGAGTCAACAAAGCATAAGATTGGATAAACAAGATTGAAATTAAATACAACTAATAGGCAAAACAAGAACTAATCCACAATCAAATTCAACATCCCTAGGATAGAGAAGTTTTTAGCCAAGCATGGCTAGATCCAAAATCAAATAAAAAATGAAATACATCAAACTAAACAGAAATGAGAGGAGCTAGAAGAGATTAATCGGTGCACTTTTGGCTTCAATGATTGATTTCTTAACAAATCCTAGCTCCCTCTAGCTCCTTGCTGCCTCCAAGCCTCCCAAGACTGTCCAGAAGTTGTCTGTTGCAGAATGATCCCTGGAACCCTCGTTTTGCCCAAATGATATTGCGTGATAATTAAAGATATGCGTTTTGGAAAATCGACGTTCGCACCCTCAAACCATATTTTTGCTAGCATGAACCATTTTTGTGATTGTATTTTGCTCTAGCGAAATAGCCCTTTGGAAAGTGTACTGAATTATTTGAAGTTGTGAAATGCAAAGGATTGTTACGAACCGTGCTGTACAATTTGGAGAGTAATGTATAGGGAAAATGAATTACAAAATGTCCTTGGTTAATTGAAACTCGTCCAATTGATTTACAAAATATTTTAGACTGTTTTCTAAGTAAAGAATCGAGGTGAAAAAATTGATTAATTTAAAACTCATTCAATTGCTTTTCCGTGGCATCCTATTGGTTTTGTAACATATTTTCAACTGAGTTTCCATATTTTCCAGATGAGGAGAAGTTGAAATGCAATGTTAATTGAAATCTTGTTCATTTTTTTTTCCCTTACATTTTCTCAACTTGATTCCTCACCTAAAAAATATATAAAGAAAGTCAGTCGGAAATATTTTACGAACTTGTTGAAATATTTGGAATATTAATTCGATAAGTTTTTGATTAATTAAGGGCATTTTTGTCCATATAATTATTTTCTTAATCATTGAAGGACGGGTTCTTTAATCCAAAAGAAGAAAAAGTTAACTACCATTAACAATCACTATTCTTTATGTTTTATGCTTTTGAATTAATTTCTTCTATTATTTTGCACGGGAAGAAAGGAAAACAGAAGTATTTCAGATCCATTTACTTGAAGTGACACATTTTGTCCTATGCCACTCTACTTAATTTAAACCCGCTTTCAAGGACAATATAGAGTCCACATCTTTTGATTTAAAAGATGAAATTAAGTAATTTGATAACCGCTTACAATTTTAACCACATTCAATATCTCATTATTGACCCATAAAAAATCTTCATCGCATACTATAATTAATCTTATTGAAGAACATATGGCAATAAACACATAAAATTACGAAAAAATCATAGATTATAACCATACCATTAAATTTTACTAGAGCGAAATCAAGATTTAAACACATAAAATTACCAAAAAATCATAGATTATAACCATACCATTAAATTTTTTTTTTTTTGCTAAGACATACCATTAAATTTTACTAAAGCGAAATCAAGATTTAGTATAATTGAGAATACAAGATGGGGGTTAAAAAAAAAAAACGTAATAGTAAGATGTTCACGTGTGTGTACGTTTTCCTTTGTCAGAAGATAAAGGTCGGGGTAGAATAGAATGGAGATAAAATGCATCGCCAAATGTGAAAAGAGCAGTGTTCTATAGCTGTTCATTTGGGTTTGAAGACTTCATAGGCAGTCAACCGCAATCGCTGCTTTACTCCTTTGTCACTGTTACCACTTCTCAGCGAAGAAGAAGAGTGTGATCTGTTGCTGTGAAGCTTTGAATAACTTATCATGGGCGTTGCTGCTTCATCCTCCTCCTCTTCTGCGCTTTCTCTCAAGAAATATGATGTCTTCCTTAGTTTCAGAGGCGAGGATACTCGCAGATCCTTCACCAGCCATCTCCACACTGCCCTCTGCCTAAGAGGCATTCGAACCTACATAGATTATGAGCTCCCGAAAGGCGATGACATCTCACAAGCACTCCTCCAAGCAATTGAGGATTCAAGTATAGCTGTGGTGGTCTTCTCTGAAAACTATGCCTCCTCCAAATGGTGTTTGAATGAACTCACCAAGATCCTTGAGTGTAAAGGGGAACAAGGTCAGCTTGTTATTCCTATTTTCTACCAAGCGGACCCATCTCATGTGCGCAATCAGAAGGGATCTTATGAGGAAGCATTTGCAAAGCATTTGAGGCAGAACCCAGAGAAGGTGAACAAGTGGAAACGTGCTCTTTTTGAAGCTGCAAGTTTAGCTGGTTGGGACTCTCGGACCTGTAGGTCAGTTGTCTTCACTCTTTAAAAATGGATCTTTTCAATTAACTTGACTTTCATACTTTAATTCATTCTCTTTTGTTTTGTCTTGCTCACCACCATCTATTTTTCTGTCCATTAATTCATTCAAGTGTTATAATCCTGTGACAACTAATTCGAAGTTCTGTTTTAAGTTTTAATTGGGAGTTAAGAATTTTTGGGTTCCATCCTGGATACTCATCAGTTTTCTATCTTTCGCTTCTCTGTGAGTAAAAAAAAAAATGGAAACCATGTCATCTTACAGTTGTACCTTCAGCTCTAAGTTCAATTTTTTTTTTCAGTTCTTCATCCTTTTTTTAACATTAATTGGCAGTCAGAATAAGATGAAAAAAAGAGTGACTTATACGAACATATCTTGTGTTTTATTGAAATTATACATATTTTCTTTGAGTTTTACTAAAATCATATAAATTTCATTGCTAACTTTAAAATCAACATAAACTTGCTTTTCAATCGGTAAATTTTGAAAAAATTATAGAAACCTTTTTATTTTCATGAGAAATTTGTGTGTGTGTTGAACATAAAGAAGAGGACTATATAATTTCAACAAAATTTATGATATTTCGTATAATTTACATTTTATTTTGGAAAAATCTTTGTAAGCATAGTCAAATTTAGGGATTTGTTTTCTTGATTATGAAAATAGAGAAGAGATTTATGTAATTTTAATAAAATTCAAGAGAACATGTAGATTTTCCCCATATTTTAAATAACACACCAAACAAATTCATGATGATAATCATTGCATTCTATTTCATTTCCGATCATTCCATTCCATTCCCACACCCTTTCTAGTAACCAAATAGGCCCATAATTTGATCTAAATAGTAATATCATTAATTTCATTTATTACTTTATTCAATAACCATTTATTTACTAATTTCTTTTCATTTTATGTGTTAATACTTTTTTATTCTATTTAATATTTTAGGGACGAATCACAACTTATTCATAATATTGTCAATGACATTATGCAAAAGTTGAACCACATATATCCAAGGACATTAAAAGGTCTTGTTGGAATTGAGGAGAATGCTGATTGCATTGAATTGTTATTGGAGAATGTCTCAATAATTGGAATATGGGGCATGGGTGGGATAGGGAAAACAACAATGGCTAAGGTTGTATTTACCAAACTCTCCTCTCAATTTGAAAGTTGCTGCTTTTTGGAAAATTTTAGAGAAGAGTCAGGCAAACACGGGTTAAAGTACATACGTGATAAACTTGTCCAAGAACTATTGAAGGAAGAAAAGTCCATAGAGGGGTCCACATTTGTCATGAAAAGACTCAGTTGTAAAAAAGTTTTTATTGTGCTTGATGATGTCAGTAATTCAAATCAATTAGAATATTTGGCCAAAGAATGTCATTCGTTGGGACCTGGCAGTAAAGTCATCATAACCACTAGGGATAGACATTTGCTTCTTGGAAGAGTTGATGAAATATACGAAGCCAAGGCATTGAGCTATTACAAATCGCTTAACCTTTTCAATCTTAAAGCCTTTCACAAAGATGATTATGAAAGTGGATATGAAGAACTATCTGAAAGAGCTGTTGCTTATGCTAAAGGCAATCCTTTAGCTTTAAACGTCTTGGGTTCGTTTCTTCATTCTAAAACTAGAGAAGAATGGGATAGTGCATTGGCAAAATTAGAAAGGACTACCCATGAAGATATTCATGCAGTGTTAAAATTGAGCTATGATGGTCTAAATTATGAAGAGAGAGAAATGTTTTTAGAAATTGCTTGCTTTCTGAAAGGTGAAATGGTAAACCGAGTAATAGCTCTATTAGAGAGTTATGGCTTCCATACAAGAATTGGCATTAGAACCCTTGTAGATAAAGCTCTGATAAGTGTTGATAGCTATGTGTTGATGCATGATTTAATACAAAAAATGGGTTGGGAAATAGTTCACCAAGAGTGTATAAAAAATCCTGGAAGGCGCAGTCGACTATGGAATCCGGATGAGATCTATGATGTATTGAAAAACAACCAGGTAAGAAAAACAAGCACTTTACTTTCTCTCAGCTCAGAAGACGTGGGTCTATAAGTTAAAACACATTGCTAATATGATGGTATTTACTTACTTTTATTTGAATTTTTTTGTTACAGGGAACTGATGTAATTGAAGGTATAATTTTAGATTTGTCTCAAATTAGAGATATATCTTTGAGTGCTGGCACTTTAGAAAAGATGACTAATTTAAGATTTCTCAAATTCTATTCACCTTTGGATAGAAGATCATGTATTATAAATCTTCCTTCAGGCCTTGGGTCATTTTCGAATTTATTAAGGTATTTCCAATGGGACAATTTTCCTTTAGACACTCTACCATCATCATTTTGTTCTGAGAAGCTTGTTGAACTTCATATGCCTGGCAGCCATCTTAAAAAATTGTGGGATGGAGTGCAGGTATAGTATACAAATATGAGTTTAAAAATTTCACTTCAATTGACATTTGAGACTTTTGTTTCCCATGTAATGTTTCTCTTTATTGTTGTTACAGGATATGGTAAATTTATGCGGAATAGATCTTAGTAGATCTAAGCAATTGGTAGAGTTGCCTGATTTCTCTAAGGCACAAAATCTTAAATGGGTGAATCTCAAGTCATGTGAAAGTTTATGCCATATTCATCCATCTATTTTATCTCTTCGCAAATTGGCTCGTTTGGTGCTTAGTAGTTGCATAAACCTAAAGAATTTGCAAAGTGAGAGTCATTTAAAATCTCTGGAGTCCCTTGATGTTGATGATTGCTATAGTCTCAAGGAATTTTCATTATCATCAGAGAGCATGACATTTTTACAGCTAAGTAAAACAGGCATTGAGATATTGGGCTCATCAATTGGGCGTCTCGAGAAACTTACCAGGCTCTCTCTCAATTGCTCAAGGCTAACGAATATTCCAGTGAATGAGTTTTACCACTTGAGATCTCTTAAGTTTCTTGCTCTTTATGATTGCGGAGGGATAATTGACAAATCAAAGCTACATATCCTATTTGATGCTTTACATTCTCTAATAAGTATTGAGTTGGATGGGAGTTGCAACTTAACTGAACTCCCCAACAATATCAAGCATCTCTCAAAACTAGAATATCTTTCCTTAATGAATTGCAAGAACCTTCGATCTTTACCAGAGCTTCCACCATCCATCAAAGAATTAGATGCTAGCAACTGCACATCATTGAAGACATTAATACTCACTTGTGATCAGATGGAATTTTCATTGTTGCCAGGGGAAACAATGCTGGGTTTAACACCCCGTTCCTCAATCAGGTATCTCAAAAATCTTAAAAGGCTTATTCTTTCAGGGTGTAAACAACTGTATGAATTCCCGGAATGCATCAACTCCTTATCCTTGTTAAATTCT
The DNA here is from genome assembly GCA_026686845.1 of Adenanthera pavonina. Taxonomy (NCBI): domain Eukaryota; kingdom Viridiplantae; phylum Streptophyta; class Magnoliopsida; order Fabales; family Fabaceae; genus Adenanthera; species Adenanthera pavonina. Next base: position 38,246,294 of record JAIVEN010000006.1, read on the forward strand.
TTGGAATCAGAAGGAACCAATGTAGGGAACCATTCATTTTCTCATATTATGGCGTTTGTTTATTTCTCTTTGAAGCAAGGGGTACATACAAATCAAAGTGTTGATGTTTGTTACCCAGGAAGAAAAGCTCCGGAGTGGTTTCAATATAATAAGGCAAGTAAGGTGTCCAACTTCATAACTATTGAACTTTCTTCAGCCATTAACAACTTGCAAGGCTTCATCTTCTACTCTATTCTTCCGCAATTCACCCAAAAGCCAAGTGGTTATCACCGCTTGAAATGCCAAATTTATGATGAAGATGGTGAATGGGGCACAAGCCTGAGTTTTGTGATAACAGATGTTAATTCGCATCATGTTTTTCTATGGAATAGTTATTCAGACATAATCATAAAATATCAAGATACCAATTACAAGCCAAAGCCAAAGCTTTCATTTGAATTCTCTCTTGTTACGTATGATAGGGATGATTATTTGAAGAAGTATGGTTTTATGAAGGAAACAAAACATGATGCCTTGATTGAAGCATGTGGAGTCTACCCAATATATGCCTCAGAATATCACAGCTTCCTTCAACAAATGGAATTGGAGTCAAAGTTGGGTATTGAAAAAAAGGCTCGTGATGATGTAGATGAGCATTCACTTTGTGGAATACTGGAATATGCTAGTTTCTCATTGGAGCCAGCAAAATGTGGCAACATTGAAAGAAGTAGTATTCCAGATTGGTTCCCATACAGATGCTTGACAACAGAGTCTTCTGCATTTGTTCGGCTTCATCTAGATTTTGACGGCTTATTGGGTTTCATTTTTTGCTTTGTCATTCCTCAATTCTCCTTGAAAGAGTGGGATCGAAGCCATTCGAGATGTGGATTCTATGATGAAAATAATATTTATCAAGAAGGCCCAAGAGGATGGCATTGTTCAATGATAGAATGGAATTCAAAGAATGTTTTCCTATGGTATGATCCCCTCTATTGTGACCTCATACTTGAGAATGCTCAAAGCAGGAGAGGCCCAAGTGAATCTCGTAAATATGAATCAAAGCTTTCATTTGAATTTAAATTTGGTGATTGCTGGATCCAAGAATGTGGGGTTCGCCCAATCTATGCCTCAGAATATAGAAAGTTCCTTCAACAAAAGGAAAAGGAATTGAAGCTGGAGTTAAGTACAGGGAAAAAGAGACATCGGAATGTTGATGATGAGCAACAACAACAGCTCCCTTCCACGAAGAAATTGAAGGAGTCTTCAACCGCTGAACCTATTCCTTTGAGTTCTAAGTCCAAGACATCTCATGAGATTGATGAGTTGCTATTTATACTCTCCCAGTTGAGCTTAGAATCAACTAAGGATCGCAATCATTAGAAGTAAATTTTGCTTTATTTTGCTTTATAGGTATATGTCTCTCTAACAAATTATCTTTTAATTAAATTCAGACTTTGGTAAGCCATAGTTACACGAAGCAGCTGTCTTTATCTAATATATATGCATTTTGTGGCAAAAAATATTAGGGATGGGGAATAAATGCGTAAATATGTATATTTTGAAATAAAAAGTTTGTACTTTCTAATATATGTAATTCTGCCGATATGTTTGTATATATCTCTCTAACGATTTATTGTTTATTTTTAGTTGGCTTGTTATGATGTGGAGATTTCTTCTGAAACAACATCATTGGTATTTTTCTTGATGCAGAAGTGCAGTCATGAAGCGATAAGTAATATATGCAGTGGGATTGGAAGATAAAAGCATAACATAGCAATAAACTTGGCATGTAGCCTTAGTCCATTAGATAACATGATAATTCATCAAAAAGCATCGATAAAATAATCAAACAAAACTTCTTATATAGGGACTAAAGTACTTGTCCAGTCATATATAGTTTTCTCTTTTTTAAGAACTTTTTTTCACAGGTCCTTCATTCTCGGGGATTTCGGCCTCTTTACAAAGAATTCAACTTCTAAAGCAGGCAGAGAGGCTAGGAAAAACATCTTGGTGTAAATTGTAATGAAGCAGGTTAAGCTTTTATCTCCTCTGGATGTTGTAATTAAGTGCTGATCAAATGTGGCGTGAAGTGTTAATTCCTATCATCGCAAATGTCAATTGTAACAAGCCGCTGATTAATTAGAGGGTAAGCTACAGGAAATTATTGGAAGTGACTTTTAGTAACATATCTTAATTGTTTCTGATTGTATTCAATAATTATTAATATCTATATATGAACTAATCTTATTATGTTCTTCCCTTGTTATTGCAGTTTGAAACGGTCTGAGTATGAAAGAAGAGCACAGATCATTTGTGGTAAGCAAATCAGGATTACCAATTTCAAATCTCTAGTAGTGTTGTCTCCTTGGAAAATATTTTTCCTGGCCAGTCTTAAAGTAGAAGCACAAAATTAATGTCAATTCCTGGTGTATTGTGGTTCATTGCCCACTTTCTAAATATTTAATTTTGTTCAAAGTCAGCCATGAAGATGAAAATTTTCAGATGATAGAATTTGAATAAAAGTGGCACCAACATACCTGGCTTCACTTGATTTGTTTTTGTGATGCTTACTGAAGCATTAATCTTGCATAGATTTTGAAATTATTGAGCTCTTGCTTTTGTCACAGGGAAGTGTTTGTGTCTGGTTGAAGAATTTGCTTGATGAAGTGGAATTAATTTTGGAGCTAAAAAAAGGGTCATTTTCCCGTTTAAATAAACCTGTAATATCAGTTAACCAAAAAAAAAAAAAAACTTTAATATCAAAGGGATGAAGCTGTCATTGTGAATGTGTTCGGCTGTCTTTGTTCTCTCCCTCTTTTTTTTCCGGCCACAGTCTGGCTGGGTTCTCAAGCCTCAAATATTTTTGGCCCAGTAACAGCAGGCTTAACATGAAGTGTAGTTTTGTTTTTGGTAAGAAACATGAAGTGTGGTGTCTGTTAAGCCCAATGACTGGTGTAACATATAAGGGTGTTTCACGGGTCAGTCCATTAGGGGCCCAAAACCATTTTATTTCTTCATTGCATAGTTCCAATGGCCTGGTCGGAACAAAGCATACATGTGACCTTGTTGCTTAGTTCAAAAAGAAATGCTTTCGAAGGCGGGAATGGTTTTGGAGTCGTGAACGCAAGCTTTGAGTTTAGTCCAATTCCTCTTTCTGTTTTTATATTTCCTCAATCTTTTTTCACACTTTCTTAACAGTTTAAATATTAAAGAAATGAATACAATTTGCCAATTTTAAAAAAAAATTATTTGATTTATTTTTTTATGGAGTTAACATGTATATATCCTAAACTAAAATAAAGGACGTACGTAGTTTCAAGTTGAGTTAACATAAGCTAAGACCAATTAACTTTGGCTCCAGTTTTAAATATAGGACATTGTTAACTAATGAATTTTAAGAAAAAATAATTATATTCTTAATATTCTAAAAAAAGTCAATTATTTTCCATTTTTCTCCTATTTGCTTTATTAATACACCTCCTTCTATAAATAAAGAATGAAATATACATTATGTGGTTGCACAAAAGAAGATACAAGGTAGAGTTGGAAAAAAAAAGTAGATAATATTATATGATACCCTATATTTTGGACCAAGTAGAGCTTATAGAAAATGAATTTTTAGAAAATATCCTATATTTATGACTTTAATCTCTTGAATTTGTTAGTTACCCAAGCTACCGAATCCTTTATTATTTAATGTTAGATGAAGTAGGTATATTCTTAAGACTTCCCTTGGATTCCTACGCATTTAAGGGAGGGCTTAACTGAAGTTGATTTTTTTTTTGGCTGTGGCTTAACTGAAATTGATTAAATATAAATTAATTATGAGTTAATTCATGAGTCATCTTGACAGTGATACAAAAAAAAAAAAAGATAGAAAGAAATGCCCTCGTGGAAAAAGTTAGATACGACGTGTCTTCGGACATCCCATCAAGTTGTGAAGACTCGGGTGGACTTCATATGACCAATTCAACCTTCGTCTTTCAAATAATATAAGCAAAAGTAACTCCACAATATCTTTCTGCTGTATGCCAGTCGCGATGAACTTGTCCAATATAATGTATTAATTAAATATTAATGATATATATAAATGATTTTAAAATTTAATCCGCATTAATTTTAGGAACATTATAAGCTGCCTCTCTTTTTAGAAAAACCACTTTTCAAGAATGCATGTGTTCCCCCGAAAGTTCATGCTATATGCTTTGAAATTTTCATCTTTGGACAGGGAACTGTTTTTCACCAAGTATATATTGTGAATAGATTGTTAATTATAAGTGTGATTTCTCTAAAAATATAGGTGGATATGCATTTCATTTAAATTAGTTAGATTTTATTTAACGGTTTACATTTTATTGTTATCATTATTTTGAAATAAACATATAATGTGAAATAAATACGATTTGTAAACTAATTGTTTTTAGGAAGCATTTGTTTCAATTAAAAAATAAAAATAAATAAGATTAAATTATTTAAATTTAATTTTAATAGTAAAGGTGATATGTTCAATAAAATTAAATAAAAGTATGACAAGAGGAAAAATGATAGCTTGCTAGCAAGCATAACGGGTTACAGTGAACTTTTTTTTTGGCTGTATTGATTGTAAATTGAGACTTAATTATAAGTTTGAAGGATATGCATTAAAATTTAAAAGTATTTGGATGTTGATCACTGCAATATTATATATTGAGTTAAATATTAATTATGTCACCAACTCAACGGCCTTTTCTGTGTTTTTGTATGATGATATTATGTATTACCAACTCCTCCACCTCTTATTATTAATATTTTTCTGAATGATAATATAATCAATCCGATCGACGATAAATATATATATGTGGAAGTCCATAATTTGGGTTCAAAAGAAATATTTGTTTTCCGTTATGCGCATATTCCACAGTATATGATTTCTTCTTTTTTATTCTTTTATCTCATACATATATGTATGTATATGAGATAGAATGAAATGAAAAAAATAAAGCAAAACTTCATTTTATAGTTATAAAATACCTTTTTATATTTTAAGATAAAAATAATAATTAATACAATATTATAATTCTCAATTCTTGTATCATAAAATGAAATTCTTATTTTTCTTTTGGTAATAAAAAGAAAACATGAAATGGCTATGTGCCTATAATCTAAGACATAATTAATTTGGGAAAAGAGACTCCTCTACTTATCATCAAGGATCTTCAGCAAAGGTGGCAGTGGCTGCTTTAGGGTGTGAGTCCAAAATTTAGAGAAATGTCGTGACTTGCCAAAATGTCTGCACAACGGGTTCCTTCCTGAAAGATATGAGAAATATCAATAATCAATCTCAATTTAAAAGCTTCTTAATATCACAAATTATGCTTGAGCAAGCATATGGATGAGACTGCTCAAGCGGAACCAAATTTACAATTGTAGTATTATCAATTTTAGCCTTGACAAGGTAAAATCCTTCAACTAAATGAGTTCAAGAGCATTACAGAGACCTCAGAGTAGCTTCAGGTTCATTACAAATCCCTATACTTTTATGAAAAATAATTTTTTTATACAAAAACACTTTTGAAATCTTTTAGGATGTTTATTTAAATTTTTTAAAATAATCAAAATTAAAAAGCAGTTTCCTAATTATTTTTTAAAAAGTTGTGGTAAACAGGGACCAAAAAGTGAAAGGGCTGAAATTATATTTTATCAATAAAACCAACTCTACAAAATTGCAAAAATAATAAGATTTGATTGAGAGAATATCAATATGCATTTTCTACTTTCTCTTTCATCTTCCATCACCTACTATAATTGCCAAACAATTTAAAAAGTGTTTTTTTTATTTTAACTAAACACAAGATAATTTCGGCTTTTCATGGCATATGAAGTAGATAGGGTTTTGAAAATCTTAGTTCTATATTTGGATGGAAAATCAATAAAACTTGTATGGAAAATTTTCATTTTTAATAATTCAAAATAATGATGCTTTATGTGATGTGTTCTAAATAGATTGAATAATGATGACATTTTATTATTTTGTCTTTTGTATATACTATATGTATTAACGCAAGAATTGAAAGCTAATTATCCATTTATTATAATATTGTATAAGATGAATACACTTGATTATATAGATTTTATATACATTAATTTTAAATTGTGGTATAAAAAAAGGATATCCTGTGTGATGCATGGGTGCCACCCTAGTTAAATAAAAGAAAGAGGACAGGGGGTCTCTCCTGCGAGACCATCTCCTGACACAGTGTTACCGTGGTAGATTTTTTTTTAATTAAAAATTATAAATAAAAACTAGATCTTTCAAGAATCATGCAGATATATATTTTATGTAGTTTTAAATTTTTTTATTTATTAAAAAAATATTATACAGTAAAAACTAGATATCTGCAGTTTGCAATTTTTTAGTAATCAAGAAAAAATTATTAAAAAATTCAAAATTACACAAAATACCTATTTGTATGATTTTTGAAAAATCTATTTTTTATTTTTTGGGGGGAGGGGGAGGAGGGGGGCGGTCAGAATTGTGGATTGCTAGGGTAGTACTGTGGCAGCAGGGGTCTCCACAAGAGAGACCGCAGCCCCAAAGTAAGACGACTGGAAATGATAGCTAGCAACGGGGATAGGGTGAACTTTTTTTTTTTTTTTTGCAGTATCAATTGTAAATAGCTACTTAATAAGTTTGAAGGATATGCATTAAATTTAAAAGTATTTGGATATTGATCACTGCAATATTATTGAGTTAAATATTATGTCACCAACTCAACGGCCTTTTCTGTGTTTTTGTATGATGATATTACGTATTACCGACTCCTCCACCTCTTATTATTAATATTTTTCTGAATGATAATATAATCAATCCGATCAACGATATATATATATATATTGTAGATGAAAACAACGTAAATGATTAAAAACATAACGTAACCCAAACGTCCAATAAATTATACAACGCCAACTTATGAAGGGTGATTAGTCTATAAAGCCAGTCATAATTCTATTATATATGCACCGTCTGGTGTGGACTTTTTATACAAACTTACATCTAACGCCATTATAAATAAACTTCTAATGGTAATTTTTATTCTTTTCCATAGCGTGTCTTCTTTTCTTTTGGTCTGTTTGAAAGTTAGATGGAGAAGGAAATGGAAGAAATGTTTATAAAAAAATGTTGTAAAAAAAATGAAAGAGTAAAATGATTATATATATTGCACCACCACTTTTTTTTGAAAAAAAAAATAAATGTACCAATATTGTTTTTATTTTAAACTCAGTTTTTTTATATTGTTCATTATTTTGAAATAAACATATAATGTGAAATAAATACGATTTGTAAACTAATTGTTTTTAGGAAGCATTTTCTTCAATTAAAAAATAAAAATAAATAAGATTAAATTATTTAAATTTAATTTTAATAATAAAGGTGATATGTTCAATAAAATTAAATAAAAAGTAATGACAACAGGAAAAATGATAGCTTGCTAGCTGGCATGACGGGTTACAGTGAATTTTTTCTTTTGGCTGTATTGATTGTAATTAGAGACTTAATTTGAAGTTTGAAGGAAATGCATTAAATTTTAAAAGTATTTGCATGTTGACCACTGGAATATTATATATTCCCTCTGGTCTCTATTATAGGGTGTTATTTAAAAAACTTGTCTGGTCCAAAATATAAGATGTTAAGTAATAAATTTAATTTTAGTCTCAATTTTGCCCCTATTAAATACTTTCATTACAAGTCTCAATTAACTTCTCTTTCCTCCTACCATCATTATTAATCTAATGTATTTTTATTCTCTCTTTAAGGGTAAAATGAGAATGTTAGAATTTTTTTTATCAATTTTAGACTGTAACCAACTTTTCTTAATCCACGTGCAGTAGTTAAAAATATCATATAATAAGGACCGAATGGAGTATTGAGTTAAATATTATGTCACCAACTCAACGGCCTTTTCTTTGTTTTTATATGATGATATTACGTATTACCAACTCCTCCACCTCTTATTATTAATATTTTTCTGAATGATAATATAATCAATCCGATCACCGATATATATATATATATATATATATATTGTAGATGAAAACAACATAAATGATTAAAAAAATAACGTGACTCAAACGTCCAATAAATTATACAACGCCAACTTATGAAGGGCGATTAGTCTATAAAGCCAGTGATAATTCTATTATATATGCACCGTCTGGTGTGGACTTTTTATGCAAACTTACATCTAACGCCATTATAAATAAACTTTTAATGGTAACTTTATTCTTTTCCACAGCGTGTCTTCTTTTCTTTTGGTCTGTTTGAAAGTTGGATGGAGAAGGAAATGGAAGAAATGTTTATAAAAAAATGAAAGAGTAAAATGATTATATATATAGCACCACTACCTTTTTTTCGAAAAAAAAATAAATGTACTAATATTGTACTTATTTCAAACTCAGTTTTTTTTATATTGTTCATTATTTCTCATGTGATAATTTATTTGAATATATGCATAATTAAATATGTATTTTTTTCTTGCACCCATATTTTGAAAATTTGAAATTTGCCATTACATCATTGATGATAATAACTCATTATTGTAATAACCCTTATTACAATATCTTGACTTAGTCTCGAACTAATGAAAGTGTACTTATTGAAATATGTAGTACTGGGGAAACCAGGATGGAGGAAGATCAGGGGAGCTAGAAGAACTACACGCCGTAGCTAGATGCAGGTTTGTTGTGGCGAACAAAACAGGAAACTTCAACATTTTTCGGTTAGTAGAGCACGCCGCGGTGAACTTATCACCCGCCGCGGCGCTAGACTCCGAACTTTGATAAATTTGAAGTATCTCAGTTGGACAAGACAGAAAGAATCAAAGGGGAAGAAGAAGATCTCTGCTAGGGCTTCATTTCTTCGACCTTTGGGGCTGAAATTTGGATTCAAGAAGCTTTAATCTTGGTTAGTAAGTGGTTCTTACTCTACCTCTTCTCTTCTCTCTTCGATTTTTGGGTGGATTTTTGGGTATAAGCATGGGAATCCTGATTTGGTCTGATTCCACCAGTTAAAATGGTTGTTAAGGGATCAATGAGGTGTTATTGATACTTGGGTATAAGTTTTAGTGGGAGTATATATGTATGAATTATGCCAAAACCTAGGTTGATTATGGGTAAGGAAGTATAGAATCCAAATTATATGTGTTAATGCATGAGTTGAATGGTTGTATGTGGCCCATTGGTGCATGAATGTTATAACACCTTACTCTAATACACTACCTACCTTAACTAAATACTTCAAAAACCAATGAAATACAACCTAAACATATCAAATTTACCTTCCAAAATATCAGAGCAGTGGAAAATGCCACAAAACATCTTGAGAAACACCAGAACAATAGAAACAATGTGCAGGGCCGTGGATGCTACAGTACCGCCGTGGCTCTGGTTCCCTAAGATTCACTGGCGCCGTGGCCTAGCTCTGGCGCCGTGGCGCCCCCTGCTAGTTTGATACCAGCAAATTTTAACATCCTGAGGCAAACTTCCAATGTGCATAACTTTATGCTCCGACCTTCGATTAACCTGATTCCAACTGCAACAAGTCAATCTTCTCCCAATCTAACTATTGACATCAATTTCACCTCAATCCATCTTCGTATGGAGATTTTGGACACCTGATATCATTTGACCACTTTTTGACCAAAACTCACCAGTAACTATTTGCTAAGCTGGCTTTCCAAGAGGGGGATGAATTGGGAAGATTAAAATTTTTCTACAAAGGCAAACAACAGTAGTGATGCAAACCAGATAACAGAAAACAGAGTATAAGCAATAAAAGGAAAGAGGAAGAGGACTTAACAGTTTATCCTGGTTCGGTCTAATCCTCTTAACCTACATCCAGTCCCCAAGCCATTACTCGGGATTTATCCCTTGTAAGATTTCAATGGGTTCTTGCAAAAACTGCAGTACGCAAATAGCCCAAGTATCTGAGCTATGACCTACTCTCTCACTCTTCTCACTTAAGAGTAAGTGTATCTCCCTTAGTGTATTCTCATACTAAGAATAATCTACAAGTGTGTAGATGTGTACAAATTGTAATCTCTCTCAAAAGAGTGGATATGAAAGTTAAAGTACAATAAATGAACTAAACAAAGGGTAAGTGAGCTTTGAATGAATCAATAAATGAAGTAGTAAATTTTCAGCGTGTAAATCATGATTCTCATTACCCAATATCTTAAATAAAGTTCTATTTATAGTCTTGGGGTAAAACTATCCGTTGGAAACAAAGATTAGTCGTTACTCACAACAAAGTAGCCGTTCACCTACTGCATTAAATGCATCTGATAGAGGTTATACGGATAACCTCCTCATGTTATGCGGATAACAGGTGACTGTTTCCCTCTGTTTTCAACATAGAGATCTTCGTTATTTGGATAACCTACCTAGGTTATGCAGATAACCAATTTCCCAGAATAACTAAGTTTTAGCTCAAAATCATTTTCATGAAAACCACTTAGTTATTAAGATAACGTCAAGTTTTTCTCAAAACTGAGCCTTTGTGAAAATTGGGTTATCGGGACAACCTCATAGGATTATGCGAACAAGCTATTTGCCCGAGAATGGTTTAAGAATTCTGAAATACATGTTATCCGGATAACCTCCCTTGGTTATGCGAATAACGTGTTTACCCGAGGAGTCCAAGTGCTCTGTGACATTTGTTATGCGGATAACCTCCCTAGGTTATGTGAATATCGAACTGTACAGTACCACTTTTCTACACCGTTCACTGTGTTATACGCATAAGGTGTCTACCTTATCAAGATAACCACTTGGATAGACTTGAGAACTTGATTCTCAACCTATATTATTCGGATAACCTCAATCATTTTTCATGAAATAGAAGAATAAACACTGAAAAACCTTTGAGATTGAGTCTTTATCCCCATAACCTTCAATGGTTATGCGTATAAGGTGAACCATTATCTTGAAAACAAAGTAAGCACTTTTGAAAATAGTCTTTGAAATTGATCTTATCCCCATCAGGCAAAGCATTATCACTGAAAACCAAATTGATCAATTTAAGATTAGAGTTTTACCCTCATTAGGTAGCTATTTCTTGAAAACCAATTTTGAAATTGTGAGTTAACAGTTAGTCATTCCATTAGTCATCTTATAGTGTTGGATTAATTCAGATTCAAAGCTCACTACCTTCTTTTATAAATGAATTCTCTAGGATTGTAAACCAGTTCTTCAGGAAGTTCCAGCTTTGTTCTTCACTTTACTTGTATTCCTTTGATATTGAATCTACCAAGCTCACTTTTGGAATCATCAAAACATCTAAATTAATATTCTCTCCCTTTTTGATGATGACAAAACAACTTAAGCTTATTGTCAGCACTTGGGTTTGCTTGAAGCTCCCCCTCAATGTATGAGTTATAAAGTCAAATAATGTCAAGAACATAACTCAAAACAAAGAAGAACAAGTTCACAAAAGGAAATTGTATTATCAAGAAACTAGAGATACAAATACATAATTCCATAGAGACAAAATGGGCAAGCAATAAATTTCTTAGTCTCTTTCTTAGATTTCTTCTTTGCGTCATTCTTTTTCTTCTCTTCTTTTTCTTCATCTTCTTTCTCCCACTTTTTGTCATCAACAATAGAGAGGATTGAAGCATCATCATTATCAATCCTTGCCATCTCCTGATCAAGCCTGGCCTTCCATTCCGTAATTCTGTAAAGTCTTTCATCCAAAGAAAGAGGGAGGGTGGAAGGTTGGGCTGGAATAGTTGACACTGGCACTGGCAGAAGAGGCTCATATGAAGAGGCAAAAGGAGCAGATGGGAAGACAGGGGTGTACTGGATATCAGGCATCCTAGAAGGGGGTGAGACAATGGAAACAGGTACAGGAGAGTGATCAGAATCAGATGCAATGGTGATGATTTCCTGTATAGCAGCCGCAACAAGAACCTTGATGACTTCAGAGGAGACAGGGTCAAGAAGAGGAGAGAAGAGATCATTGAGTTCTTGTCTCCGGTGATGAAGATAAATCTGGTGAATGAAGTCGCCTTGAGACACAAGAACCAATGCTAAGCTTGCTTCCATAATAGGTTCATCCTCTAGATCATAGTCCAGATTAGGACCTAGATCTTCAGACAAAATGGGTGATTGAGTAGAGGTGGTTGGAGCAGTATGAGTGGCAGGGGGTGGTTGGACAGATAAAGGGGAAGGCTAAGGGACCTTGGAGGCAAGTTGCTCACGTAGGAATTTTATTTCTTGGGTGAGACTGTCAAATCTGGTCTCAAACTTCTCTTGCATCTCAGCAATGAGATACCCAAGATTGATCATGTCTTCCCTGTGTTCTTTCCTGGTGGTCATGGCAATTTGGAATAGGTTTTGATAAAAGGAAGGAATGTCTGTGAGACTAGGCCGGTTAGAGGCAAGTATTTCAACTGGTTTGCTGGAAGAGGGGGCAGATGTATGAGGCTCAGGGTGTGATAGTTCAGAGGGAGTGGATGGTGAGGAACTGGAATCACTCACTGAAGCACTCTTAGTAGCAGACTTTGATTTTGAGCCTTCTTCAGTATCCCTCTTCTTCTCAACCCATCTTCCATTCTCTAGATTCATCCCCATCTTCTGAAGGACCTTTTCATTTAGTTCCTCAGGTAGCAGTGCAGGTCCTCTTTCAGTATGCAGTATGTTGTGGAATTTCAGGATTTTGGAGATGATGTGACCATATGGCAGCTGGGAATCCTATCTATAGTTCCTTGCCTTCCACATTCTCTACAGGATGATGTCCACCACATTCACAGGTTTGCTTTTAATCAACAACAACATGACCTGGAATTCTCCTCTGGATAAGTAGTTGAATCCTCCGCTCTTGTTGAAGAACACAATGTAATGGAGAATCTTGTTGTCAACAGTCAGAAGGGTTGGGGCAATCTTCCCTTCAGGAGGCACATTCTGCCTCTGCCTTAGCAACCTTGAGACTATAGTGCTTCATTTGTAGTTGGCCTTATCCCCATTGTCTTCATTGACAGCTTCATTTTCAGAGGGATATTTGGAACTTTCAATGTTCACCCTTATTCCTCCAGTAGGTAGGCTCAAGATTTCACACAATGAATCAGGATGCAAAGTAATCCATCTCTTCCTTAATCTTACTTCTAATACCTTTGTGTCATGGTTAATCCTAAGAGAATCATACCATGCACGTACAACCTCCTCATCATACTCTTCTTTCAGTTCAATCAATCCTCTGTAGTTTTCTATTAGCCCAGTACACTCAAACCTATTTGTCACAAGGAATTCCTCTATTTTCACAAAATGAGGTTTGACTACTTTACCTTTCTTGAAGTCAGCCTTATATGATTCCTTCAAGATTCTAATGTCAATGAGTTCTTCTGTAATTAAATCTTCCTCAGATTCAGTAGCAGAAGAACTTACACGAGTGTCAATCTGAGGCTCAGGTTCTAGAATTCCTTTGGGCTTTAGAGTTCTAGGCTTCTTATTAGGATGGCTCGGTTCAGATTCAGCTGGCTTCTTCCTTTTACTTGGAGATTTTGAGGCGTATTTGGATTTGACATTGTGTTGAGGACATTCGCTTTGACTGCTACCTTTAGATTTTGCCATGAGAGAGATTCCAGAAGATTTGGTAAGTTGAAAGAGGTTTGGAATGATTCGGAAAGGTTTTGAAAGCAGAAGATTGATGGAAATTATGAAGAAATTTGAGAAGCTTGAGGGGGGAAGATTGGAGGTTTTTAGGATAAGGTTTTGTTCTCTGTATAAGCTTCTGTGAAAAAAAGAGAATCCTATATTTAGTCTCGAGGTTATACGCATAAACTATGGAGCTTATGCGAATAACGGGTTCAGGAAATGAATGAGAAGCCTTGGGTTGGAAGGTTATGCGGATAAGGTCTGTAGGTTGTCCGCATAACCAACTTGAGAAAGAGAAGAAAATAGAGAAGTTATCCGGACAACCTTTCACGTTTTCAAGAAAAGAAAAACTCACGCATAACAAACAAGTAAATGCAGGTTATTCGGATAACCTTGTCCCCTTATGGGGATAACGTTATTACTTTGAGAGCCTCTTCTCTGGAAGTGACGTTATGCAGATAAGGTTAGCAGGTTATCCTGAAATCGAATTACACAAACCACATATATTGAACCAAGCAAGGTAGGTTATGCGCATAAGATGGAGAGCTTATCCGAATATGTTTTACAGAGACTAGTAATGCACAAAAGGTCTCCTTTTCATGAAAATATCCATGTCTTATATGAATAACCTCCCATCTAGAGACTAAGCACACCAGAAAATCCACACGATTTCAGCATAAAACCAAGAAGTTATGCAGATAAAAATTAAAGAGCTCATAAATACTTACGAATAGCTACGTTGTCCTCATAAGTCTCTTCATTTCATCATGACTTCATTGTATCGTGCAGGATGTTCCATTTCATCAGATCTTGAGCATTTCAAATCAAGAAGTTCCTGCAGTATGAACTTTTAGATACTCCGATACTTAAATTAGTATTTTTATTGAGTGAATCATAATCTAAAAAAGGATTTTAGAAAATACTTACAATTCATTGGGATTTACCATTCCCAATTCTCTTCTTATTTTACCATGTCTATCTTTTGCAAATGGCTTTGTCAGGATGTCAGCGAGCTAATCTTCAGTAGGAACAAATTCAAGTTTAACATCACCTTTCAAGATATGATCTCTTATGAAGTGATGTCTTACTTCAATGTTCTTTGTTCTTGAATGCATAACAGGGTTCCTTGAGATGTCGATGGCACTTTGATTGTCACATCTTATTGGAATTTCCTTCATCTCAATCTCAAGGTCTTCAAGCTGTTCCTTCATCCACAGAACTTGTTCACAACAGCTTCCTGCTGCTACATATTCAGCTTTAGCTTTGAAGAGTGCTACACTATTTTGCTTTTTACTGAGCCAAGACACTAAAGAGCCTCCCAGAAATTGGCATGCCCCACTTGTCCTTTTTCTATCGGTCTTGGATTCTGCAAAATCTGCATCTGTATAACTTATGAGCTCTTCTCACTGCCTTTTGGATACCAGAGTCCCATTTGAGATGTACCCATCAAGTATCTGAAGATTCTTTTCACAGCTGTTGCATGGGACTCTTTGGGACAGGATTGGAACCTAGCACACATATAGACACTGAACATGATGTCAGGCTTACTAGCAGTCAAATACAGTAGGGATCCAATCATCCTCCTATATTATGTTATGTCAAAGAGCTTTCCTTCTTCATCCATATCTAGTTTAGTTGCAGAGGATGTAGGAGTTCCCATTGGTTTAGCATGTTCCATCCCAAATTTCTTTAGCAGCTCCTTGAGGTATTTTGATTGGTTGAGAAAGATGCCATCATTTTGTTGCTTGATTTGCAATCCAAGGAAGAAGTTTAGCTCTACCATCATTGACATCTCAAACTTACTCTACATCAACTAAAAAAAATTCTTGCACAAAGATTTATTAGTAGCACTGAATATGATGTCATCAACATAAACTTGTACAATGAGTAAATCTTCATTTTCTCTTTTAGTAAACAGGGTTGTATCTACTTTTTCTCTTTTAAAATCCTTTTCAATTAGAAAATTACTCAATCTTTCATACTATGCTCTTGGTGCCTATTTTAATCCATATAAAGCTTTCTTTAGTTTATATACATGATTTGGCTTAGTTGAGTCCTCAAAACCTGGAGGTTGATCAACATAAACTTCTTCCATGATATACCCATTCAGAAAAGCATTTTTCACATTCATTTGAAACAATACAATATCTTTTATGCAAGCATAGGCTAGGAGAATTCTTATAGCTTCCAATCTTGTAACTGGAGCAAAAGTTTCCTCATAATCAATGCCTTCTTTCTGATTATAGCCTTTAGCCACTAACCTAGCTTTATTCCTTATTATAGTTTCTGATTCATCAAGTTTATTTTTGAACACCCATTTGGTTCCAATGATAGGGTGGTTTCTGGGCTTAGGAACTAGATCACAGACTTGACTTCTTTTAAATTGATTAAGCTCTTCTTACATAGCAATAATCCAGTAATCATCAGTTAATGCTTCTTCAGTACTCTTAGGTTCAATTTGGGAGACAAAAGCACAATTATTTACTTGATCCCTAAGTTGACCTCTGGTTTTAACTTTCTCTTGAACTTCCCCAATCACTTGATCAACTGGATGATTCCTTTGATATCTTCAAGCTCTAAGGAGTTCTTGAGATACTTCCTTGTTTATTTCACAGTTATCTTTCTCCTGGATATCTTCCTTCACATCAGCAGATTCAGATACTTTAGGAGGTACAGTTTTATTTTCTTCAAGCATATTTAAGCTTTTGAAACTGGAAATTAAATCACCCCCTTCTTTAGAATGCTTAAGCAAAGTTTCATTTTCAAAAAAGACTACATGCATAGATTCTTCAATAATTTCAGATTTCTTGTTGAATATTCTATATGCTTTACTTCTATTTGAGTAGCTAAGAAATATACTTTCGTCTGATTTAGCATCAAATTTACCTAGATTATCCTTGCTGTTGTTGTGGACATAGCATGTGCTCCCAGAGACATGAAGATGAGAGAGGTTGGGCTTCCTTCCATTGTACAACTCATATGGAGTTTTTCCTAGTATGGGTCTGATGTATGCTCTATTCATCAAGTAGCAAGCTATGCTTATAGCATCAGCCCAAAATTGTTTCGGCAGTCCTCTTTCATTCAGCATTGCACAAGCCATCTCCTCCAATACTCTGTTCTTTCTTTCTACAACTCCATTCTGTTGAGGAGTTCTTGGGGCTAAGAAGTTGTGCTCCACTCCATTTTTGTCATAGTAGTCAGCAAACTTGGCATTCTCAAATTCTCCACCATGATCTGTTCTAATACACACAATAGAGCAACATTTCTCATTTTGGATTTTCTTGATTTTCATATGTTTCATCTTTAGAGGGAAGAAATAAAGTCCAGGTGAATCTAGAATAATCATCTACCACAACAAGTACATATAGATTTTCACCAAAACTTTTTGTTCGGTTAGGCCCTATCAAATCCATGTGTAGTAGTTGCAAAGATCTTGTTGTAGAAACAATGTTTTTGGATTTGAAAGAAGACTTGGTCTATTTTCTTTTAAGACAAGCATGACATTCTTTATCCTTTTCAAACTTAATGTTGGGTAGACCAAGCACAAGTTCATTTTTAATGAGTTTATTCAATTGATGCATGCCTACATGTGCTAATCTCCAATGCTACAACCAGCTATCATCATTTTCACTTATTAAGCAAATAGAGTTAAGAGCAGACAATTCATCTAAATCAATAGTATAACAGTTACCATCTTTTTCTGCCTTGAGAATTACTTTACGATTACTTTTTCTAATGACTAGGCAATAGTTGGAATCAAATAAAACCCAGTTGCCTCTGTCACACGTTTGGCTTACGCTCAGTAAGTTATGGTTGAGTCCTATTACAAACAAGACTTCCTCAATTGATGTTTCTGGGTTTCTCCCGATAATCCCAATTCCAACTATCTTGCCAGACTGGTCACCACCAAAAGTAACCTTTCCTCCTTTCTTATCTCTCAGCATAATGAATTTTTCTTTATCGCCGGTCATGTGCCTTGAGCAAGCGCTGTCCATGTACCATTTGTTACTTTTCTTGGTCTTAGGACACACCTGCAAAACAAGTTTCAATTCTTTCTTTTCATATAATCCATGAAGATTGCCGGGGCATTAGTCAACCCTAATGGTATCACAAGAAACTCATAATGTCCATATCTAGTTTGAAAAGTAGTTTTGGCACATCTTCAGCACACACCCATAATTGACGGTATCTTGACCTTAAATCGATTTTAGAGAAAACTGAGGCACCTGCCAACTGATCAATCAAGTCTTCAATCCATGGCAAAGCATATTTATTCTTAAGTGTCACTCGATTTAGCTGTCTGTAATCAATACACAATTTGAGGCTATCATCCTTCTTCTTAACAAACAATACTGGAGCTCCCCAAGGCAAGACACTGGGTTTGATGAAACCCATTTGTAACAAATTTTCAATTTGCTTCTTGAGTTCTTTCAATTCAGATGGTGCCATTCGATATGGAGCCTTTGAAATAGGACTTGTCCCGGGCACCAAATCAATGAAAAATTCCAGCTCTTGTGGTAGTGGCAAATCGATAATCTCCTTTGGAAACATATTAGGATATTCACATACAACCGGGTATTTTTCTATGCCTCCTTCCATATCTCTGTTAATAGAGAAGAAAACTAAAAACCCTTGACACCCTTTTCTTAAATACTTGTCAAGTTGGGTAAAGAATAAACAAACATTTTCACCCCCTTCAACACTAAGGATATTGACGGGCAATGATACAATCTTCAGAGTATAGTCAAGAATAGTATTATTCGCCTCCAACCAACCATCTCAATAATAACATCAATCTCTTACAACGGCAAATAGATTAGCTCCAGAGTAATGTTTCGATATTCAAAATGAACCACGTAATTTAGATAAGTTTGAGCAGTTCTTAGTGAAACTCCCGTAGGCGTGGATACTAACAATTCAAAAGATAACTTTATTTCCACAATACCTAACCTCTAAGCACAATCAAAAGATATGAAGGAATGCGATGCCCTAAAATAAAAAAATGCATGAATAGAGAAACCATTGAGTTTAAGTTTACCTCTAATCAAGTTAGGCGTTGCATCTGCTTCCTGTAGGGTTATCGCGAAGACTCGACCAGGCATCGTGGGTCTTCTTATCACATCCTCACGCCTTGGCTTATAGCATCCTCGTGCAATATGTCCTAGCCCCCCGCAGTTATAGGAAACCACACATGGTCGATCATCGTGACTCATCCCGTATTTTGTGCACGGATTTGAGGCACTACCTGAATTATACTGGGATGGAGTGGTGTCACTCCCTACATATTTGCTTTGACTGGGACTCCCTTGGTCAAAGCCTCCTCTATAAAATGGTCCTTTGCCATATCGACATCTGTTAGATTGATCTTAGCCAAACCTACCTCTTCTTTAGCCATGACGGCCTCTATTATGATGACCTTTTCCTCCATTAAAACCACTACTACCACCGCTACTACCACTACCTGATCTATTTCCTCTACTAACACCTCTGGTAGGTCTTAGGTGAGAAAAGGCTTGGATCATTAAATTCCTTTTCTCTTCCTCAGTTTCCCTCATTCTCCTGGATAGGACATGAATCTTTGCATATAAGTCTTCAAAGGACACAAATTTAACCATTGACAACCTCTCCTTAATCTCTAGACAGGCTCCCTCAAACTACCTTTAAGCCTTCCACCTATCATTTGGATAAGTGTTCAAATAAGTGGAGTATTTCACCAAATGAATTGATCAATGTAATCATCTGCTGACAAATTCCTTTGCTGAAAAACTAGGAACTTGGCCATCTTCTGCATTATTAAGGCCGGAGGGAAGTAGTGTGCAAAGAACTGTTCCTTAAATTACTCCCAGGTCATCGGAGCACCCATTGTTTCAACACTTAGGAAAACACTTCTCCACCAATGTTCAGCCTTCTTTTCAAGCTTAAACATAGCTAGTTACACTTTTTGTTCTGAGGTGCAATCCATCACACCAAATATGTTTTCCAATTGTTCTATCCATTCTTTAACTAGTGCAATATCCATTATACCTTCGAAAGACGGGGGATTGAACTTTCAAAAGTCTTTCAATTATGAGGAGACACCCCTTTTTTCAGCTCTTGGGGCTCTCTCTGGTTCCACCTCATTCTGATTCTTACCATTGTTGCCCTCTTTTACATTTAGATCCACACACATACTAGCCTATTCATTCATATCACCTGTTCTTGCCGATTCAATTGCTCTTGCATCCTATTCAATGCTTCCCCCTGGGTATTTACCCTCTCATTAAGGCTAGTCAACATTTTATACATATGCCTCATTAGGTCACTGTTACTTTGCCTTCCTTTACGAGACATTTCTCCTACACACAATAGCAACACATTCAGTTATATGGTTCTGGACTAATATTGCAGTGGGAATATATGTGTCTATGTATTTAAAGTTATGCCAAGTATTACCAAAAGCAGAAACAATGGACCAAACCAGGCTCTAATACCAAAATGTAATACCTTACTCCAATACACCACCTACCTTGACCAAATACTTCAAAAATCAATGAAACACAGCCCAAACATCTCAAATTTACTTTCCAAAACATCATAGCAATGGAAAAAGCCACAAAACACCTTGAGAAATACCATAACAGCAAAAATAATGTGCACGGCTGCGGCCGCTACAGGACCACCATGACTCTGGTGCCCTCGGATTCACTAGCACTGCAGCCTGGCCCTAGTACCACAATGCCCCCTACTGGTTTTGTACCAGCAAATTTCAACATCCCAAGGAAAACTTTTGACGCACATAACTTTATGCTCCGACCTCCGATTGACTTGATTCCAACTCCTACAAGCCAATCTTGTCCCAATATAACCATGCACACCAATTTCACCTCAATCTATCTTCGTATAGAGATTTTGGACACCTGATATCATTTGGCCACATTTTGACTAAAACTTACCATTAACAGCTGCCAATTGCCACTAAAGGCAAATGGGTACTCAGGGACCATTTACATAGTTCCTAATCCACTTAACCAACTTGTCCAAAGAGGTTTCACATTAAAGAAACCACTCCTCTAAGATTTGACCCCCTTGAACCCTAATTGACAAAGTGGGTTACAGGACTAAAACTCACATACTTGGCCTAAAAATCCCTTTGGGCTCACATGCACTACCATACTGCCTCAACAACAATCCGTACCATACATGCATCACAATAAATCATACACATCACATACAACACAAATCTACATCCATATTATACCAATATTATCATTACAAACATCAGGATCCTTATATTCATTGTAAGATATCCTACTTAGCATAACATACATAGATATTTCACACACACACACTACATAGACTTGGTATTCCTACGTCTGGTGCACTACTCCCTTGTCTTCTCTGAACTAGTGCCAGAACCTTAACTTAAAATGTTAGTTCATGGGAAAGGGGTATGAGACAAAGTCTTAGTAACCAGGAATAACCACACACAGTATATATACGGATCCACATAATTGTACACATGGTGTAATGTAATGCTAGTGAATGGTATGCATGTTCTCCCTCATACACGGCTAAAACCATGAGCTTTCATTATCACAAGACATTTTAATAGATAATTCCCTTCCAACAGTAGGTGAGACTGATTTCGGGACGTCACCAAGCTCACCTTACCCTAATGTAACCCGACTAATTGTTACACTAGAGCTCGGACCGTGGCTCTCCTTCCCCTGGACCACCACGAATTGATGATGATTTAGGAAAGGTGCATCCCTAAATCTACTACCACCTAGCTCTTCCTAAGAGAGAATTTAGTGACAGGGGTGTTTCATTATATCATCTTGTCCACTGTCGCTTGACTCTCCCAAAGAGAGGATTTAATGATAGGGATCTTTATCATATCATCATCACCTGATCATCAATCCCTCACTATACAATCATATGGTGATGATGCCAATGTCATGCCAACATACCTCAAACACACATATATATCATCATCACAAATATCATATGGACATGCTAGCATGCAATGGTATGGGAATGCTACAATATCATACATACAAAACATATACAATTATCCTATCTCAACTAGTCATGTGCATATCACGATATGTAGAAAACTATACACATACACAACCAATATCATGGTATGAAAAGGAACATGCATATATATATATATCAACATATAATCACATAATACAAACACCCGGTTATCTCAATTGTTGCTACCACGTGTACACGAATTTCACAAGCTTTCTTGAATGCCAATCCCATGACTTGATTTCTCTTATCAACCAAACAACCTTTACAATATCATAAAATCCTCAATTAACATACAATCCAAATATCCAAATTTCATAATTCTACCATTTAGACCTAACCCAGGGTTCTAACCCCACTTTCATGCATCATTAAGCTCCTAAAGACCATTTAAACTCAAATCACCCACACACACTTCAGATTCCATGCTTCCATACACAATACCAACCTAAGGTTAAGCTTAAACCATGCATACTCCCTCTAAAACTCATACCCAAGCATCATAAATACCAAACCACACTCCATTAATCCCATTCCATCTATTTTAATTGGTGAATTTTGGCCAAAATTGAAAATCTCAGCATATACCTGAGAAATCCTAACTCAAAACTGAAGAAAATGAAGGGGGAGAAGCAGGGACACTTACCAACGATTTAGCAAGCTTCTAGAGGTCAAAAATCACTCGCAATGGCCGAAGATTTGAAGCCCTAGCAGAGCTTCCTCGGTGCTCCCTCAGTTTCCTTTTTATTTCGTCATCCAAACTGATTCTGATTTAAGCAAAATTTTGCCAGCTCGTTGCGGCTAGGAGCTCCTCTATCCCCAAATTGAGCTTTCCTCTATCCTGTTTCCTCCAGCTCTGTACACAATGTCAATTATACTTAGTAAGCTAAAGACTAAGTTAGGGACAATGTAATGAGGGTTGTTACAAATATGTTGTTGAAACCTTAGATTAAGCATAATTGGCTGAGTTATGGATTTGGTTAAGTTGTACATTATGTTAATTGGGAATATTATGATGTTGTAGTGGTTGTTTGGATAATCAGAGGTGACTCGACTCATGTTTGGTGTTGAGACGGTGGGTTTAGCCAGTTTGTGTAGTGTTAGCGATTTCAGGTAACTGGGTGTTTGTGTTTATATGTTAATTGTTGATTGTATTTATATATGTATATATCTGCATGTTCCCATTCATACCATGGTATCATTATGTGTGTGTATGGCTTCTTCTACATATCGTGATATGTACACGGCTAAATGAGGTAGGAGTCTAAATCCTTGGCATTGGTATATGATGATGATGATGATGATGAACATGATATTATATGTGATTTCATAGCATACTAACATAACATTGATGAGTATGACAATGATTCCATAGTGGCATACACATGTTGTCATGGCATGAACATCATCACCACGTGAGCATTTTGAGATATGGTGGATTGGGAGGTGATGATTAAATATGATATGATATGATAATATGATGAAAGATCCCTACCACTAAATCTTCTCCTATGGCCCAGAGAGCCAGATGGCAGTAGATTGCATCTTCTTTAATGCACCACCAATTCGGGTGGTTCAAGAAAAGGAGAGTCATGATCTAAGTATTAGTGTAACCTTTGGCCGGGTTGCATTAGTGTGAGGTGAGCTTGGTGATGTCTCGGAATCAATCTTCACCGATTGTTGGAAAGGAACCACCCATTGGAAATGTCATGTGATGACATTAGCTTGTTGTTCTATCTATGTATAAGGAAGACATGCATACAATGGTATTCTGCATTGCATTACACAGTATGCATATTTGTGTGGACTAATGATATAGGTTGAGACTTTGTCTCATACCCTTCATGACTAACATTTCAGGTGAAGACTTAGGCACTAATCTAGAGAGGACCAAAAAGTCGTAGGCCTCTCCACCTTTAAGAGTACCAGTTGTAATCTGATAGTTTTACCATTTGGGATTATGTAATGACCTGTGCCAAGTAGAGTTGCATGTATGTATGTATGGTCTAGTTATCCTGAGAGTAATGTTGTGTATGTTATATGATGAAATGGATGATTGAGATGATATTGATGGTGATGAGTTTTTGGATATGTGCTATGTATGGGTTGCATGTGTGATTGACATTTTGGACCCTAGTATGGGTCATTGTCGTTAGTGCATATGTCTGTGGATCAGATTGCCCGTATGTGTGAACCCAAAGTGGTTTTGGGCTTAAATTTTGTGAGTTGGAGCATATAGCCAATTATGTAAATTTGGAATTCAATGGAATCAAATCTTGGAGAAGTGAGTTTCTTCAGGGTGAAACCTCTTTAAACAGGTTAGTTGTACCATTTAGGACCTGTGTGAATAGTCATCGGGTTCCAATTTGCCTTTGGTGGTAGTTGGAAGTAGTTGATTGTGAATTTTGGCCAAAAAAGACTAAATTGGTCATGGGTGTCCAAAAGCTTCATACGGAGATGGATTGAGGTAAAACAAATGTTTATAGTTAGATTGAGATGAGATTAACCTATATGAGTTGGAATTAGGTCAATCAGAGGTTGAAGTACAAAGTTGTGTGCGTTGGAAGTTCGCTAGAAAAATCAGCAATTTGCTAATACATGTTCTGATACGAGTGCTGTGGTGCTAGAAACTTGGCCATGGTGCCAAGTGCTACTACCTCTCCCAGGCTGCGGTTGGGCTGTTGCTTAGCGTGGCTTAGTGCTGTTCTGGTCTAGTTCAGAGTTTTCTTTGTGTTTTTTAGGTTTTAAGGGTTGTTTTTGGGTGTTTCAGGAGTAGGTCGTTACAATTATTAACAAGTTTTAAATCAAATAAATTCTGAGCTAATTTAAGACTAGAATGGAAGAAATTACAGAAAGGACCATGCAAAAAATGAAATAGGTGAATCAGAATCAACTTCATTATATTCAACAATGTTCATATAAAACTAAAACTTATTTTCAATTAACAATAGTCCATTGGAATCAATAATACTATACTTACATTCCACCTTACCCTTACCTCTTGACATAGTATTGTAAAGAGATATTTAAACTTAAAAAGACATAAAAATAACAAAAACTATACAGTAGTAAAATAAAATAAAAGAAATGAAAATACTATTTAAAAATATGATTGATGTGGTTTTTAAAAAGGTGAATTTACAATAATGAATACTTTATCAAATTGCATTTTAAAAAAATATTCTTAAAAACTTTTTTTTCAAATTTTATAATTTCTGAAAAACTGCAAATAGGGCAAGCTTATTTATATTTTATTTTGATCTGAAATATTCCCATACTTTTAACATTACCATCCTTCCAAGGCGCCTCTCTTACCTGTTGGTTTGATTGTGAACATTCAAAATTCAGTCAAGCCCAATATAATTAGTTTGTTTCGTATAATAATTTTTAAAATCATTTGGTTGTTGAAAATCTGCATTATTGTTGGGATATGTATGTTTCAAGAACTTACAAAAATGGTCAATAGCCTTTCCCGTGTCTGTATGGATGTTATTACCAACTCAACCTCTTGCATTAATTTTTTAATGATGATATAATCAATTCAACAATATTTTTCAGATGAAAATAACGTAAACAACAGAAAACATAGTATTGAAACGTCCCATAATTTTTTAAGCCGATGAACATCCAACAAATTGCACAATGCCACCTGAATGAGTTTATCTTTCTAATCAAAAGAATTCTGTCAAGCCGAAGGCGAAATTAATAAAATTAACGTATAGAAAAAATTCCTTACAACCTAATCCCAAACTGGTAATTCAGTTAAATTTTAATGCTGTGATATTAAATTGTGAAATTATACAATTATTTATAAAAGTTATACAATTTTTATATTTATATTAAAAATTATGGTAATAAAATTGTAAAAAATGTACCTCATTTTTCTTTCCGCATTGATGAAAAATGTGATTTTATAGATGTAAAATGACTCTTATTCATTCTTTTAAAAATATTACAAAAAATGAATATTGTTAATTAATAATAACATAGACATAAGAAGGTGAAAGAATTAGAGGAAAAGGGAGGAATTTTATGGAGGAGGAAATGATTGGAGGGGAGGAGAGGGACAAACTCCTTCCCATATTTGGTTCAACCAGAATATAGTAGGTCCTCCCTCCCCTGAACCAAACACACTTTTACGCTTCATGCATATGCATTAACCAAACTATATAATATTTACACTTAAATTAAATATTTGATGGTAGAACTTGTTGCCTGGAAAAGTCATACCCAACTCGGTTCAAATTAATTTAAATCCGGATAAATTCTCTAGTTGAAGTGTAATATGTTCAAAATATCATGTGTGCATACAAAAGAAGAGTAGTATAGGAAAAAAATTAAATGCATCAAATAATTTATAATTTAGACCAAAATGCCTTCAAAGCCCCTTAATATTCAATATATTTTTTTTGTAAGCTTATTTTTTATTTTGATCGGAAATATTTTTATATATATAGCGCGTAATCATACTTCCAAGAAATAACGCATCTGTCGCCTTTTAATTCGATTGTGAACGTCCGTTTATGGTTCAGTCAAGCGCACTACAATTTTCGTATGATAAATTTTGAAAGTATTTGGTGGGTGAGCATCTGCATATTAATATATATAAATATCAAGAACTTAAAACATGGTCAATGGCCTTTTCTGTATGTCTCTGTATGGATGTCATGCCATTGCCAACTCTCAACCTCCTGCATAATTTTAAAAAAAAAAAAAATTATAGTGACGATATAATTGTTTCAACAATATTTTTCAGATGAAAATAAAGTAAACAATGTTGAAAACAGATTATTAAAATGCCCAATAAGTTTTTTGGCCAATAAACATCCAAAAATTGCACAATGCCAATTGAATGAATTTTTCTTTCTAATCAAAAGTATATCTGTCAAGCCGAAATTAATTATGATGTTAAAATTGTGAAACATGTACTTTTTATGGAAGAAAAATGTGATTGCATGGATGTAAAATGACTCTTTTATTCTTATTTTTAAAAATATATAAATTATTAATTAATACTCCAACATCCACCAAATAAATACTTTTCTAATCCAGTCTCCTTTTCAATGCAGCAAAGCGCAGCTCAATCAAACTCACATATAAACGATACACACACTTATATATGTTGACACAAGCATTTCCAATTAATGAAAAATTCAATTTGGCCCAAAAAAAAAAATGAAATTCAAGTTTGAACTCGTTGAGTGATGTCAACAGAAACGCGTTTTCTAATCCTCACCATTTCTTTTAAAACAACTTTGTTGCCTCAATCAAACTCATTATTATCATTCTGAGCAGAGAAACATAAGTCCATTCTTCTTTTCGTTGAAATAGCCAACAGTAACGATGATGGATGTTGCTTCAAGCTCTTCCTTTCAACCAAAATCTCCAAGAAAGTATGATGTCTTCGTCAGTTTTAGAGGAGAAGATACTCGAACAGGTTTCACTAGTCATCTTCATGCTGCTCTCATCGATAATTCCATAGAGACCTTTATTGATAATCGGCTTGAGAGAGGTGGTGAAATCTCACCATCACTCGTCCAAGCAATCAAAGGTTCCAGTGTATCAATAGTAGTCTTCTCACAAGACTATGCTTCCTCAAAATGGTGCTTGGACGAACTTGCCCAAATATTCCAATACAGAAAGGATGAGGGGCAGTTTGTTATCCCCATCTTTTACAAAGTTGACCCATCAGATGTGCGAAAGCAGAAGGGAACTTACAAGAAGGCATTTAAAAAACACAAGAAACATTTCAAGGATGATCAAGACAAGGTGAACAAATGGAAAGCTGTTCTTTTTAAGGCTGCCAATTTGAGTGGGTGGCACTGTCAAACCTTCACGTAAGTATTCCATTATTGAAGTGAATTTTGACATCTTATCAATTGACTAGTGAGTAGTAAATAGCCAGATTTTTTTGTTTTATACTTCTTTTGTTCCAAAATATAAATCCCTCATGAAAAGTTTTTTTTGTCTAAAATATAAGTCCCATTTACTAATTTTAGGGTATCAAATATTTTTTCTATTTTTTTCTTATTTACAATTAAATGTAAGAGATATAGTAAATTTTAAATATAATGTATTAAATATGGGTACTAATTAAATGTAAGAGAGATAATAAATTTTAAATAGAATGCATTAAATAGGGGTACTATTGAAAATATTATACTTTTTTTTGATAAATTTAATGAATAAAAGTATTTTTCTTAGTTTTTGTGTAATTAATTAAATACAACTAATATTTTGAACCGAATGAAGTATGAGATTCCAATTCATAAAAATTTTGTATCATGCAATTAAGTAACAATTATGTTTCACTTCTTTTTCCATGGTTTACCACGTTAATTTTTATTTTTGTTTTGTTCAATAGGGATGAATCTGATCTCATTCGGAACATTGTAGATGATGTTGTGAAAAAGTTAGATCATATGTATCCAAATACATTGAAAGATGCCGTTGGAAACAATGGAAATATTAAACCCAGTGAAGAGTTACTTGAAAAATTTCCCAAAGTTGGAATTTGGGGGATGGGCGGTATAGGCAAGACCACTATGGCAAAGGCTATATTTGCCAAATTAGCCTCTCGTTATCAATGTTGCTGCTTCATGGAAAATGTAAGGGAAGACTCAGAAAAGTATGGATTGAAACATGTACGTAATACTCTTGTCTCAGAGCTACTAATGGAAGAATCTATGCGTAGGAACCAATCAACAGTTATAAGAGATGCATTTGTTACAAGAAGGCTCGGCTGTAAAGAAGCTTTCATTGTGCTTGATGATGTTGATAGTTTAGAGCAATTAGAAAATCTGAGTAATGTATGTGATTGCTTGGGAGCAGGCAGTAAAGTCATTATAACGACAAGAAATAGGCATTTGCTTCAGGGAAAAGTTGATAAAATACATGATGCCAAACCATTGAGTCATGACAGTTCGCTTGAGTTTTTCATACGCAAGGCCTTTGGGTCAAATGACAATCCAGAAGTTGGATATGAACCACTCATAAATGGTTTTATAGAGTATACCCAAGGCATTCCCCTAGCTTTAAGGATCCTAGGTTCAAATCTTTTCTCCGAACCTAAAGAAGTATGGGAAAGTGCATTGAAAAATCTGAAAACGGCTCCCGATAAAGGTATTCAACAAGTGTTACAGTGGAGTTATGATGGATTAGACCGTAAAGAGAAGGAAATTTTTCTAGACATTACATGTTTTTTGAAGGGTGAGAATGAAGAATTTGTCAAAGAGTTATTAAACAGTGATAAGTTTGATGCAACTCCTGGCATAAAAAAGCTTTTGAATAAGGCTCTCGTTGAGATCAGGGGTGGGAGAGTTTGGATGCATCACCTAATACAAGAAATGGGTTTAGAGATTGTTCGTCTTGAGGATATTAAAAATCCTAGCAAACGAAGCAGATTATGGGATTCTGGAGAAACCTATGATGTATTGAAAAATGATGAGGTAAGAAAAAAGAGCCCTTCTCTTTTTCTTAACAAAACATTTGTGCCAGCAGTATGGTTTTAGTTTTCTTACTAATATTCTAATTTTTGTAATTGTCAGGGAGGAGATCTGAGTAATGTTGAAGGCATAATGTTGGATATATCTCAGATTGGAGGTTTACATTTGACAGATAACCCATTCAAAAAAATGACCAAGCTAAGATTTCTCAAATTTTACTGGCCTGTGATATCTTACTCATGTAATGTGCATTTCCAAACAGGTCTTGATTTGATTTCTAGTAAAATAAGGTATTTTCGGTGGGATGGATATCCAGAGAAGTCCATGCCATCAAAGTTTTGTGCTAAGCATCTTTTTGAGCTTGAACTGAGATTTAGCAAGGTTGAAACACTCTGGAAAAGAAAACAGGTATTTATATGTTGGTTTGTATATATCATCTTCAGTGTTGATTAAAATTTGAGATCTTTCTCATGTAACATTTATTTTAATGATCCCAGGATTTTGTGAGTTTAAGAAGACTAAATCTTTCATATTGCTATGACTTGCGGAAGTTACCCAATTTTTCTAAGGCCCGTAATCTTGAAAGCGTAAACCTAACTTTTTGTAGAAGTTTGCGTTGTGTGCCTCCATCTCTCTTATCTCTCCACAGTCTCATTTCTTTGATTTTGGGGTGCTGTGAAAGCCTTAAGAGGCTCAAAAGTAAGACTCATCTAAAATCTCTCAAGGAACTCGATGTACACGGGTGCTCTAGTCTTAAGGAATTCTCTGTGTCATCAGAAGAACTAATGTCTTTAAATTTATTGGCAATTGAAATAGAAATATTGTCCCCATCAATTGGGCGGTGTGGAAAGCTTAAAACACTTAAACTGGATGGTTCAAAGTTGAAGAATCTTCCAATAGCGAAGTTAGGTCGCTTAAGATCTCTCGAGGATCTCTGGATTCAGAACCATACAATTGACAACGCCGGACTACGTATGCTACTTGGTGACTTAGCTCAGATACGAAAGCTGAAGTTTCGGAATTGCTGTCAGATAACTAAGCTCCCAAAGAACATCAAGCAACTCTCAAGGCTGGAAGAGCTTGATTTAAGGGGTTGTAGTAATCTTCAATGTTTACAGGAGCTTCCACCATCACTTGATTTCTTATGTGTAGCTGATTGCACATCACTTTCATTGATCAATGGTTTCTCAATGTCAATTGGACATCTTAGCAATCTCAAATGTCTCTTTCTCAATGCTTCAAGTCTTGGGAATCTTCCTCTGACCGAGTTTTGTGGTTTTAGATTTCTTGCGGTGCTTTGTATTCGTAACTGCAGTCAGGAAGTGGAAGAAGCGAAGCTAAATGTTGTATTTGATGCCTTGCCATTTTTACATATGCTATATTTGGAGGAGTGGCCTAATTTAACTCAACTACCCGACAATATCAGGCATCTTTCAATGCTACAATGTCTTTCTGTAGAAGGTTGCACTGGGCTCCGGTCTTTACCAAAGCTTCCACCGTCCATTAGATATTTGATTGCCAAAAATTGCACTTCATTGGAGACGGTACCCACTTCAACAATTTCAAGCGCATTAGAGAAATATGACAATAAGATCATTTCATTTGTCAACTGTGTGAAGTTAGGTTTGCGTTCACTTGGTGCCATTGAAAAAGAGTCGAAGTTGTTGTTTGAACAAGGAATGCATAACATTGAAAATGTTAGGCTCTATTACCCAGGAAAGAAGGTTCCAAAGTGGTTTGGGAATAATCGAACACAAATGGATTCGGTAATTATTGAACTTACTCTCACTTCTGACAATTTATTGGGTTTCGTCTTTTGCACCGTTGTTCCTGAGTTCATCTCAGAGGAAGAATGTGAGAGGTTCATTCTATGTTACTATGGCAATAAGGAGGATGAAATGATCGGATCTGTTATTTTTCACCCATCAGAAGCAGAATTCAGTCCTGGACATGTTTTACTATGTTGTCATCCACAATTTTCTGAACGCATAGTGGGGATAATTGAAGACAGCCGAGGAAATCATGGGGCCACCACTGATAACCGAAAGTTTTTTTTCAAATTCTATTTGAAAGAGGGTGATCACTACCAATTATGTGAAGAAAGTGGCGTCTTTCCCGTATATGCCTCAGAATATCGCAATGTCGATGGACAAGGGAATTCGGAGTTGAAGTTGCGTACCAAAAAAAGGACTCGAATCATACCATTGTCCAGATATTTGTTTCTTTCTTACTATCATCATAATAAAAAGAGGAGGCGCCTGCACATATGATGATGAAAAAGCAACAATAACTCCATGAAAAGGAGTTGCATGCTCAGCTCAGGGAAGGGAAATGAGGATCTTGATGTGAACAACATCATCTAGAACCCATTCTTGACAACGCTAACAACTTCATGGAATCAAGCTCTTCCTACTTTTGCTTACTAGGTATCTCCCTTTTAATATTATATTTCTTGATTCGGCTTCAATGTTTGTGGTTCCATTGCAAATTAGGAGCATTTTATTCATACTTGACTGTGGTACTCTAGTTGCTGCTTGAAGGAAAACTTTCCTTAATGGAAATTTTATTTTATTGTCTTCGTACCTCATAGTAGATTGCAGATATTGCTGCATGACCTAGTTGTTTCATTGGATAGCATACAAATGATAAGCAAGAGTTTTGACGTGAAATCGTTGGAAGAATCATGACACGAACACAAAGATAATTTGGTTTCAGAATTCAAATTTACTTCTGTTTCAATAACTCTGAGTAGAATTGTAATTCCTTTTGTCTATGACAGTTCTTCTTCATAGCTCTGTCTTGTTTGCAGGATTTCTGTCTCCTCAGAACACAATCAGCTTTAGTGGCAGAGACAATTGCATAACTTTGTCTTGACAACTTCACAATTCCATTCAATCCACATCAACTGGGAGCTCTCTTGAGAAGCAAGTAGTTCATGAGACGTGGAATTCGGATTCAGATGAATTTTTCCTTTTCACCACGTCGCATTAGAACCTCCAAGGACAGAACAAAGAGCTTGAAAGATATTATATCTTCACTGGAGACCAGACTGGTATGCATCTCTCTTGCCTTGCTCTATTTCTCAGACCTAAGGATTCTCTCAATTTTGAGACAGAAAATGACGGTCATTTTTGGTAAAATTTTTATTTTCAACAAAAGAAAACTGGACAACAAGAATTCGATAAAAATGAGTCATTTTACTCTCTTCTCAAGCCTTTATTAATTGTTCTGCATCTTCATCATTAGGTAGAACATTTCTCTAAACCCTACTTTTGCATACTGATTGCCGCTCTAACAATGATACATGTGTGTGTATTCGAATTTTGTATCCGCTTCTGAGGAATAATAGATTCTGTTTTAATCAGAAAATGCTTAATTTCTGATATATCAAATACAATAAGATTGAGATGTTCTCTAACTTTCTTGTTTGATTTTTCCCTTAACTTGTTTGCATGAGAGTAGATTTTTTCTTCATGAACTCGGGTAGTATTGTCCCAATTGCACAAGTGCAGTGATATAGTTAGAGATGCAAAATTCTGGTGACTTTAACCATTCAAGTACTTCTCTTCTTGCAAGGTGCTGAGTTTGAAATTAGTAATGTTAATAAGGGACTTATCCTTGTTTTTCTTTAATGCTTTGTAATTTGGTTAAAGTAAATTTAGCCATAGTTGTCTATTGAATACTACTTTCTTTGTAGTTATTGGAGACAAAAGGAAATAATGTCTGGCATTTCTTTAAAGATGTTAAATGATATGCTGAAATGTTGAGCCTGGCAGAATCCTTGTCTTTTGCAGCAGAAAATTAACATGACTAACCTTCAGAGTCTAGACTTCCTTCTTGCATAACGTTCAGATTGTAACCAGGTACTATTTCAAATCTGACTTCATATACACAATCAAAAAGTTCATATTGATGTTGTTCACAACTTGCTGGATCACTTTGTGCCTTTCTCATTCAACCGAACCATGCATGATTATTCAACGTGCTATATTGGGACTTGGGTTTCATTTTTTCCTTTTTAAAATCTGCTTTGCTCATCATCAGCTAACCCCTGCCAGAACCTCTTCCTCATCATATAAAGAAGTTACATTTGTCTGTCTTCCATCTCTTGCAACTGAAGTCTATGCTGATTTAACAGTAAGGATTTGAAAGTACTTCTTATCATAACTTTGAGTTGAATTCTCATTTGTTCTTTGTCTATTGACAAATCTTTTTCTGACTGTCTTCTTTGCAGGATTTCTTCTAAGACTGCTGAGAAACTTCTTCTGGGTTTAACAGAATGTAATTATAATGAAGGGGGTCAAATGTCCTGTGGATGTTATAAGTTTCTGATAAAAACTCACTGGGAGACGATGATCACTTGGTGGTGTTATTTCAGTAGTTCTCAAATCTAAAACATTTTAACTTCTTTCTGTGTCTTTTTAATTAGAGTTGTGAGTGCATCTTGCGAGGATCGTTGGCTTTGTAATTTAAACTTTCACTTTGGAATGCTACTGTTAATGGAAATTGTTAAAGCAAAAGTTTTCCCAGGTGAAATGTTTAACATCCTCGTATGTCTCTTCATATTGCAAAATATAACTTACATGTCTGGAAGTTATATTTTGAAATATGGCGATTTGATTGGTTATGGTAATGATTCTTGCACCCTTATCAATGAGTTAAAAAATAAGCTTGAGTTGGTAGACAAAATTTATAGTCACACAAAATATTTAAGTTTTATTTAATTTTTTTTTTTGTTTTTTTTCTATCAAAAGTTTAGGTGAATTGAATCTCAAGACTCACCAGATCAAGGTGAGGTCAATGAGTACTTACACAAGTACTTACAGATTTATTTTCATATCACTGATTCAACATTTTTCTTTTCAATAATATATTATTCATTCTCCAATTTATTTTCAATAATATATTATTCATTCTCCAATTTATTTCTGCTGAAAGTCAATTTAGATGAACTTGTCTGATAGTATTATGGTATTATATATTTATATTCTTTTAAAATTGAATTTGCGTTGATTTTTAGAACATTAATTACTAGTCTTTCTTTTATGACTGCCGACTATTATTAGTCTTTCAAAATATTTCTTCCGGTCCTATATATAGGATCTTTTATTTTGATTCTGAATATAAGATCTTTTACAATATATGAGGTAGTATTTATTATACATTTCAAAAAAATGCTCCTATTTAATGTATTCAAAAAAAAGAGAGATTAAATAAAGGTAATTTTGAAAAAATATTGAAATTTTTACAAAAATCAAGATAATTAATTAGTTTTAACTCCTATTCTTAACTTACGTGATTCGGTTAAAAGAATTTTATATTAAAGTATTATGTTTTTTACGAAATTGCTTTTAATACAAAACCCATTCCGATTCACCTAACACATAGGCTTCGTTTGGTTCTCCTTCAGAAACCACGTTTGGGGCCAAAAATGAGTTTGAAAAGATTTGGGGTGTGTTTGTCTCATTTGCACTTTTCCGTTTAAAACGGATTTTGGGCACAAAACGTGTTTTGGGGAGAAGGAGATTGATTGCTGCTTCTCCGTTTTCGGTTTCCATTTTTATCTATTTTATTTTAAAGTCAGATAAAAATAGATCAATAAAAATAAGAAAAAATAGTAAAATTAGGAAAATAATATTTTCATAAAATTTATCCTATCTATTGACTAAAATATTCCTTCAAAATTTTAATTTTTATAGATCATGACCTGTAAAAAAATGTTATATCAGATATATTATGTTCTCAATTAAATAAATGCAGATTAAATTTTAGTTTAAGTAAATTAAATTAATCATGGGATAGAGTTTAAACTCAATTTAGAGGAAAATTATGAGTTTTGTCAAAACCAATTTTCAAATAAATTATCCAAACATAAACACGTTAGTCCAAAACCAATTTTTATCATAACTACGTTATAAAACCAATTCTATCAAAACTCATTTTAAACTAACTGAAATCCAAACGGACCCATAATAGTTGTTGCAGGTATATGTTTGTCTTTTGATCTGAAATAATTGCATATATAAATATAATATAATCGAACGCCAGTTGGTTAGGATGTGAAAATTTAAAATTCAGTCAATCCCAATACAATTAACTTTCTTTCCTCTCCCGTATTTTTTCAAAATATTCGAATGTTGAACATTGCCATATATTGAGTTTAATTAAATATTATGTTACTAACTCAATGGCATTTTCTGTGTGTCTCTATGATATTACGTATTACCAACTCGACCTCTTATAGTATTTTTTTTCTGAATGATATAATATAATCAATATATACAATGATATGTGTATATATATATATATATATATATCTTCCAGATGAAAACAATGCAAATAATTGAAAGCGTCCAGAACGTGAAAATGTCTAATAAATTACACAACACGCCAGCTTTTTAAATTAAAGGTGATGAGTCTGTTAAGAGGTGCTACTATTGGTATGTGAAAAATGAATTTGAGAAAAGGAAAATAAAATAGGAAAAAATATAAAAGTTGTATTTAATATTATAATAAAGTGATCAATTGGTGTTTAATAGAATGAAATTCAACAATATTTTTCTGACGAAAACAAAGTTAAAAAAATCAAATTAAAACAGATTATTAAAATGTCCAATAACTTTGTGGCCAATAAACTTCCATCAAAACAATTCCACCAGGGGATGGAACCACTCTTTCATATCAGAAAGCCCTATCGGTCCATCGTCCATCTTTTGCACAACGTATCAGGAACCTTAGTATGTAGCCTCACTTCATTAGATGTCTTAGAAAGTCATAAAAAAGCACCGACGAAATAATCAAATAAAACTCAAGATGACTTACTTTTCGGATTAAAATTACTTCTTTCTTTATAGTTTTCTCTATTTTAAATACCTTTTTAGAAGTCCTTTTTTTGTCAGATTTCTGCCTTCTTACAGGACAATTCAACTTCTACAGCAGAGACTTGGAAAAACTTCTTCATGACTGAACCAATTGTAGTTATAAATTGTAAGGAAGCAGTTGATTGTTATCGTAGCAAATAGTTAATATCTATTAAATAATATAATTTCACAGGATGAGATGTTGTTATCAATTAACTGACAATTATAAGCCATATATTCTATTTGAATTTGAGTTTGGCGATTGTTTGATCAAAGAATGTGGACTTCGCCCAATATATGACTCCGAATACAAAAAGTTCATTCAACAAAAGGAATTGAAGTTGGAGTTAGGTACAAGAAAAAAGAGGCATCGGAATATTGATGATAGGCAACAACATCTCCCTTCTGCAAATAAATGGAATCTATGAAGGATAGCATTCATCATCTATGGTATTTCTCTCTCATTAGCATTTCATCCATTAATTAAGCTTGACTTTGGTACCCCATAGCTACACTAAGCAGTTGTCTTTAGCTACTCTAGTATGTATTTATCAGTTGAACAAAAATGATGGGATGGTGAATTATTTTAATGTGTAGAAATGGATATCCTATGAATAAAATATTCATTCTGCTTTTAAATAAAAAGTTATTACCTTCGAATTATTTAATTCTGTTGATATGTCATTGTCCAAAACAAAATTCTATTCATATGTTTGAATCACCTTATTTACAAAATTTTGCTTTGATTTCTTCTCTGCTTGTTACACTGAGTAGGTTTCTTCTCAAGGAAGATCATTGATATTTTTCCTGATGCAGATGTCTAGTTACGTAGCAGTAAGTAATATGCAGTGGAATTGGATTAGTTTAGGGCTTAGATTACTTCTCCCTTTTCATAGTTTTCTCTGCTTTAAGAATTCTTTCTGACTTGCCTTTGTATTTTTTATAGGATTTGTGCCGCTTTACAACACAATTTAAACTTCTGCAGCAGAGGATAGGAACAAAAAAAAACTTCTTCATGACTGAGCCAGTTGTAGTTGTAAATTGCTACAATTGCAAATGTCAATCGTAGGAAGCAATTGGCAGCATATTGAATTTTTTTTCCTGCTCTGTTCTTCATTAGTTCACCACAACCAGAACCACCCTTTCAGATCCAAGAGTAATATTTGCTATCTTCCACCTCTTGAATATGTGCTGATTTAATAGGAAGGATTGAATTATTTCTCTGATATACCATAACCTCAAGCCGAATTGTAATTCTTTTTGTTTTTTAAAAAATTTCTTTTCTTATCTCTGTCTTGTTTGCAAGATTGATAAGCTGTCCTGGGGATATTAGAAGTAATTATACTTTGGTAAACTGGTAAACATACAGTGATATAATATCTATGCACCTGCAAGCTTTTGGCTGGGAACACATTATCACAGTTGATATTGCTAATCAATCTTAATGAACAAGACCCTTTCATAATGCTTTAACATAACTATTATTGTTGCTTACTGAAGCATTAATAATGTGAGGAATTTGAAATTGTACCATACATATTTACTTCTATTTTTCGTTTCAGGCGGATGTTTCTCCAAAAAACAATTGTATACATGAGTGATGATTCCTTCAGTTGAATGGATTTACTTAGGAGTTGGTGAAGTCCACAATTTGTTTCCACAATCATGTTTGAATCTTTCAGTGAAAAAGGCCAAATTGTTTTACTTTCACTATTTGCTTAAACAAATGGGATAAAAGTTTAACAGGTAAAAAATTTTGTGACTTTCTCGTTCAGACCAACAATATTGAGAAATGCTATGTTACCTATGAAGCAGAGTTATAAAGTGATGCAGATATAATGAGAAGACAGAGTCTTCCATAACTATGCTACTTGCTTGCTCCAGCTGTTAATTTCTTACAGGGTTTTGTTTCTGCTTTGTGGTGGTTTAATAGTAAGTAATTAGAATCATTGAATTACTTGTCTTACTATAACTTTGATCAGACTTGTAATTCTTATTTCTTTAATTGTGTCACGGAAAGGAAATGTGAAGCCAAGGTTTGTTCAGAAATATATACAGAGCATGACCATACCTTTGAGTTCCTTGCACTTGTAACAATCAAGGTATTAAAAATTAGACCGGTCATTGAATCAGATGAAGTAACGGTTCAAGGTTCAATGGTTAGATCGGGGTCGGACCGGTTGTGAATAAATTAATATATTTTAAATAATATAGATAAAAAAATATAAAAGATATTTATTCATAATTATAAAATTAATATTCAATCTAGGATGAAAAATAAATTTAATAATATATAGAAAATTAAAAATGTTATTAATAAGTTTTACAACTAAATATTAAAATCTAAACAAATTAATATTCATCTATAATTATATTTTAAATTCAAAATAGTCAATTGATATTCTATTTTTATATTATTTGTTAAGTAATTTATCATTATTTATAGTTATATATCATAATAATACTTATACCATATTATAATATAGAAAGAAAAAATTTATACAAAAAATAATGTTATTTAGAACTGAAAATAATGTTATTTTATCTTATAAATTAAAAAAATATTTTAAAAAATTTAAAAATTAAAAAAAAAAGAGGCCAAACCGATTCTTGACCGGTTTTGTTCCGATTCGCATTAGTTCTAAAGAGCTCCAGTCTTCATCTATGACTGGACTGAACCAGGGGCAGGTTTCCGGTCGAATCGGTCAAACCGGTCGATTCGTTCTGGTTTTTAATACATTAATAACAATTGACAGTTGATCTCATGAAACATGCTTGTTTGCTTTTTTAATATCCTTAAAGATTCCATTTTAATTCTTAATATGCTCCAGGTCCAGGATGCATACTGTAATTGAGGGAGGGTGATATATACTGCCACTAGCTAGTACTGATAAAATGATCTGTAAAAGGCTGGTGCATGTGAAGGAATGGACTGCAATTTCAATGTATGTTACATATTTTGTTTTGGACCAAAAAGAAAGTTGCATATTTGGTTGACCAAAACCACGGTGGAATATAATTCTTATATAGTATAATTAAAGAATATATAATGCATGATTAATTCAGTGGTGGAGAATAAGAGGGAGTACTATCTTCTTCCTCTTTTTTTGGGACTGAGCACAATGACAACGAAGTAAATTTTTCTTCGAACCATGCTACTCCACTACAACTGTGCAAGCTCATGTTCTCAGGCAATAATCTTACCAAACTCCACAGATAGTTTCTAGCAGCATCTCCTTGAAACTCGTATGTTATTTAATACTGCTTCCTTTTCTTTCTTTATCATCTTTCTTTTAGATTTCAATATTAACAAGTATTCTCTCTAATTCTTAATATAAGATCATTTTAATCGAATCACACGGATTAAAAATTAAAATTAAAATTAATTAACTACCTCAATTTTTCCGAAAATCCTAATATTTTTCCAAAACTACCCTTATTTAATCTCTCTTTCTTTTTTAATATACTAAATAGGCCCATTTTTTTAAAAATGTATAATAAATACTATTTCATATATTGTAAAGAATCTTATATTTATGATCAAAATAAAAGATTCTATATATAGAGGGCCAGAGGAAGAACCATTTAGACTACATTTTTTTTCCTTCTCTTCTCTTTTTTTTTTCTTCATCTTTGTCGGAGCTTTTTGTACTTTTTTTTTTCAGTAAAAACTTTTGAACCAGCTCGACCATTGGCTTGGGTAATTTTCACTAGTTATTCACTAGTTTTAATGCTTCTTGACCAAGTTTTATATAGGTCCAGTTTACCCCATCCCAAATCTAGCACCGGTCCTATATAAGTAGTTAATCGGTTGGTTCAATTCAATTCTTATAATATTAATTTTATTTTTATTATAAATATCTCTCATCAATTTTAAAAGTTGAAAGACTGCATTTTAATTCAAAATGCTCTCTTAAGAATATCCTAAAAAGATTATAAAATACTATTTACTAATTACAAGAAGCAACCATATCTTATTATTCCATCCAAACAAAGTTTTGATAATTATGTAATTAAACCGCGTTATTCCCATAGGCTTTTTGCTGTCATTATGTAGGTGCAGAGAAATTCAACGGTTTCATCTCATACCACCAATGTCTCCTTAATATATAATAACAATATGTGGGCAGACGCAAAACCATCCCTTCCTGCAAATTTCAATGTGCCCATTTTGTCGTGAAGAAAAGTCAGTCAACTCCAATCGCTGCCTTACTCCATCAACGCTATTATAACATTTCTCAGCGAAGAAGAAGGTGTGTGATCTGTATCTGTTCTTATGCCCTTTGAATCGGTGCTGATCAGGAAATCATGGGTGTTGCTGCTTCATCGTCCTCGTCTTCTTCAATTCCTCCCAAGAAATATGATGTCTTCCTTAGTTTCAGAGGTGAGGACACTCGCAGCTCCTTCACCAGCCATCTGCATACTGCCCTCTGCCAAAGAGGTGTTCAAACCTACATAGATTATGAGCTCTCAAAAGGCGATGACATCTCCCTATCACTCATCGAGGCAATTGAGGGTTCCATTATATCTGTGGTGATCTTCTCTGAAAACTATGCCTCCTCCAAATGGTGTCTGAATGAACTCACCAAGATACTTGAGTGCAAAGAGGAACAAGGTCAGCTTGTTATTCCTATTTTCTACCAAGTGGACCCATCTCATGTCCGCAACCAGAAGGGAACTTACCAGGAGGCATTTGCAAAACACAAGAAAGATTTCAGGCAAAACCCAGAGAAGGTGAACAAGTGGAAACATGCTCTTTTTGAAACTGCAAGCTTAGCTGGATGGGACTCTTGGTCTCGGACCTCTAGGTAAGTGTTCATTCTTTAAAACTGATTCTTTGAATCACTGCTTTCATCATTTTGCTTAGTTTTAGGCTCTGTTGGTGGTAAGGGCACAGGAGGAGATAAGATTAAAGGGATTTTAAGAAAAAGGATTGGAGGGAAGAGATTGGAGGATTTTAAAATTTTTTTTGTATGGTGGGATTGAAGGAAAGGGAATTGAAGAAATTTTATTAAAATATTGTTTGATTTATGAGGGATTGGATTCAGATGGGAATTAGAAGGAATTGGGTTATAATTACTTAATTCCCTTTCAAAAAATTCAAATTATGGTGTTTTGAAATGGGGATGAGGATGGGACTTCAATCCCCTTTAATTTTTTAGTCAAATAAGGGGAGGGAATTTAATTCCCTCCAATTCCCTCCCCTTAAAAAATCGCATACCAAATAGAGCCTTAGTAGGTGAAGGCATATTTGATAAGTTTTAGGAAATTCCAACAAAATTTAGGATGGTCTCATATAATTTATGCTTAGTTTTAGGTGGAGTTATTGTAGTTTTAGTCAAATTCAGTGAATGTTTTGTTGGTTTTTAAAATAGATAGAAGAAAAATATATACTGTTTTTTTTTTGTGCTAGTGAGGAAAAATAAATACTGTTTTGATTAAACTTAAAGGGAAATATGTGTAACTTAATTAAATAGTAATATGACTAATTGTGGCTATATTTGAAAAATTATTTATTAATTCTTTTTCATTTGATGCATTAATACTTTCCTTTCGTATTTTTTTTTATTATGTTAGGGACGAAGCAGAACTCATTCAAAATATTGTCAATGACATTTCGCAAAAATTGAACCGCATTTCTCCTACTTCAAGTGGATTAAGGGATATTGTTGGAATTAATGAGAATTCTGATCATATTGAATTGTTATTGGAAAATGCCTCAATAATTGGAATTTGGGGCATGGGTGGAATAGGTAAGACAACCCTAGCTAAAGTTGTATTTGCCAAATTCTGCTCTCAATTTGACAGCTGTTACTTTTGGGAAAATGTAAGGGAAGAGTCAGAAAAACACGGGCTAAAATATATACGTGATAAACTTTTCTTGGAGCTACTAAAGGATACGTCTCTCGAAAGACTCAATCATAAAAAAGTTTTGATTGTGCTTGATGATGTTAGTAGTACAACTCAATTAGACTATCTAGAGAGAGAAGGTCATCCTTTGGGACTTGGTAGTAAAGTCATCATAACAAGCAGAGATAGGCATTTGTTTAATGGAAGAGTTGATAAAATATATGAGGTCAAGGCATTGAGCTATTGCAACTCGCTTAAGCTTTTCAACCTCAAAGCCTTTCACAAAGATGATTGTGAAAGTGGATATGAAGTACTATCTCAAGGAGCAGTTGCTTATGCCAAAGGCAATCCTTTAGCTTTAATCATCTTGGGTTCATTTCTCTATTCTAAAACTATAGAAGAATGGGATAGTGCACTAACAAAATTGGAAAAGACTACCCATGAAGATATTCAAGCAACATTAAGATTGAGTTATGATGGTTTAAATTTTGAAGAGAAATGTTTTTAGATATTGCTTGCTTCCTAAAAGGTGAAAATGTAGACCAAGTAAAAGCACTATTTGACAGTTATGGCTTCCATGCAAGCATTGGTTTGAGAACCCTTGTAGACAAGGCTCTCATAAGTAATAATGGCATAGTGTGGATGCATGATTTAATACAAAAAATGGGTTGGGAAGTTGTTCGTCAAGAGTGTATGAAAGATCCTGGAAAACGTAGTCGACTGTGGGATCCTAATGAAATCTATGATGTATTGAAAAATAATCGGGTAAGAAAAAGAACGACTTTCTTGCTAAACATGTAGATCTATAATTGAAAAAATTGCTAATTTGATGTAATTTACTTACTTTTATTTGAATTTTGTGTTATTTAGGGGACTGATGCAATTGAAGGCATAATTTTAGATTTGTCTCAAATTAGAGATATAAGCCTGAGGGCGGACACCTTAAATAAAATGACTAATCTCAGATTTCTCAAATTCTATTCATCCTGGGATAAAAGATCAAGTATTGTGAACGTTTCATCAGGCCTTGAGTCATTTTCCAATTCATTAAGGTATCTCCAATGGGACAATTTTCCTTTAGAGTCTCTACCAGCCTCATTTTGTGGTGAGAAGCTTGTTGAACTTCACATGCCTGACAGCAACCTTAAGAAATTGTGGGATGGAGTGCAGGTATAATATACAAATATAAGCTCAACATTTCACTTTAATTGAAATTTAAGACTTTTGCTTCTTGTGTAACGTTTCTATTTTTAATTGTTACAGGACTTGGTGAATTTAAGGAAAATAAATCTTGGTGGATCCAAACAATTAATAGAGTTGCCTGATTTCTCCAAGGCACAAAATCTTGAAAAGGTGAATCTCTGGTCCTGCGAAAGCTTATGCCATCTTCATCCATCTATTTTATCTCTCCAGAAATTGTCTTCTTTGGTGCTTGATAATTGCATAAACCTAAGGAGTTTGCAAACTGAGAGTCATTTAAGATCTCTCTTTTTTCTCAGTGTTGATAATTGCTATAGTCTCAAGGAATTTTCATTATCTTCAGAGGAACTATTGACTTTACACTTGGATAGGACAGGCATTGAGATATTGGGCTTATCAATTGGGCGTCTCGAGAGTCTTGGGGTGCTCTATCTCAATGGCTCGAAACTAAAGAATTTTCCAATGTATGAGCTTTGTCGCTTGAGGTCTCTTTGGGATCTTCATCTTTATGATTGTGGAGAAATAATTGACACATCAAAGTTACATATCCTATTTGATGCTTTACAATCTTTAGAAAGTATTACGTTGGATGGGAGTTGCAAATTAATTGAACTCCCAAACAATATCAAGCATCTATCAAGGCTACAATTTCTTTCCTTGAGGAATTGCAAAAGCCTTCAATCTTTACCAGAGCTTCCACCATCCATCCAGAGATTAGATGCTACCAACTGCACATCATTGAAGACGCTACTACTCACTTCTGAGATGAAATTTTCATCGTCACCAGAGGAAAAAATTTATCTCATAAATCTTGAAAAACTTCATCTTTCCGGTTGTAAAAAATTACATGAACTCCCTGAATACATTGGTTCCTTATCATCACTAATTTCATTGTACTTGGAAGGAAGCAATGTAGAGAGCTTGCCTGTTAGCATCAAACATCTTTCAAAGCTAAAACACATTGTCTTGAGCAATTGTAAGAGAATTCGTTCTCTACCAGAATTGCCACCGTTCATTGAGTTTGTTAGAGCTACTAATTGCATATCACTGGAGACTGTACTCCCTTCAATAACTTCTACACTTCGCCTAAACTTGTTTTTGCAAAATTGCTTGCGTTTGGAGAAGCATTCACTTGCCCGTATTATGGCATTTGCTTATTACTCTTTAAAGCTAGGGGTACATACGAATCAAACACATGGGTTTTGTTACCCAGGAAGAGAAGTTCCAGAGTTGTTTAGATATAGTTTGGCAACCGAGGCTTCCAACTTTGTAACTATTGAACTTTCTTCAATTATGAACAACTT
The DNA here is from genome assembly GCA_026686845.1 of Adenanthera pavonina. Lineage (NCBI taxonomy): Eukaryota > Viridiplantae > Streptophyta > Magnoliopsida > Fabales > Fabaceae > Adenanthera > Adenanthera pavonina. Next base: position 38,290,577 of record JAIVEN010000006.1, read on the forward strand.
GCAGGGCTTTATTTTCTACTCTGTTCTTTCTGAATTCAACCCAGTGCAAAACTATCGAAGCTGCTTGAAATGCCAAATTTATTATGAAGATGGTAAACTGGGTGGATGGTCGAGTTTTGATATATCAGAACTTATTTCGCATCATGTTTTTCTATGGTGCAATTCAAATGTGTTCACAAAATATCAAGATACTAATCACAAACCAAAACTTTCATTTGAATTCTCTGTTGTTACGTATGATATGAATGATGTTGTGGTGGAAACAAAGCATGATGACTTGATTGAAGCATGTGGAGTTTGCCCAATATATGCATCAGAATATCACATGTTCCTTCAACAAATGGAAATGGAGTTGGATATATGTACCAAAAGAAAGACTCATGATGATGTAGATGAGCATTCACTTCCTGGAATTTTGGAATATGCTAGTTTCTCTTTGGAACAAGCAAAATGTGGCAATTTTGAAAGAAGTATTATTCCAAAGTGGTTTCCATACAAAAATTTGCCAACAAAGTCTTCCATATTTGTAAGTCTTCATCTTGCTCCAGATTTTGATTGGTTATGTGGTTTCATTTTCTGCTTTGTTATTCCTCAATTCTTCTCAAAAGAAAGGGATGAAAGTCACTCGAGATGTGGATACTTTGATGAAGATGATTTGCATCATGAAGGCCCAAGAGGATGGCATTATTCGATAAAAGAATTGAATTCAGATAATGTTTTCCTATGGTATGATCCTCTCTTTTGTGAAGTCATACTAGAGAATGTTCGAAGTAAAAGAGGATCAAATGAATCAAGTAAATATAACTTAGAGCTTTCATTTGAATTTGAGTTTGGTGATGGCTTGATCAAAGAATGTGGAGTTCGCCCAATATATGTCTCAGAATATAGAAAGTTCCTTCAACAAAAGGAATTGACATCAGAGTTAAGTATAGGAAAAAGGATGAATCAGAATATTGATAGTGAGCAACAACATCTCCCTTCCAGAAAGAAATGGAGTCTACGAAGGATTGCATTCTTCAAAAATAAATTATCTCTGGTTCCTTGATGGGTATATCTCTTTCCATAACATTTCATCTATTAATTTAGCTTGACTTTAGCACCATCGCTATCTTGTGAGTTAAAATTATAGGGATGCTGAATAAAGTAAATTGGACATCTTATAACAAAAATATTATCTTTTTTTTTTGGCTAAATTTATAAACTAAATATTCAGTTATTACTTTCTGATATATTTAATTCTATTGATAGGTTATTGTCCAATAAAAAATTCTACTGATATATGTTTGAATCTCCTTATTGGCAAAAGTAGGCTTTGATTTCTTCTTGGCTTGTTACACTGAGTAGGCTTCTCAAGCAACATCGTTGGTAATTTTCTTGATGCAGAAGTCCAGTTATGTAGCAATAAGTAATATGCAATTGGCCAAAAAAAAAAAGCAATAAGTAATATGCGGGGGAATTGGATTAAAACATGATAGGAAATTTGGCATGTATGCCCCAATGTCATTAGATAACATAATAAGTCACCAAAAATAATCAAACAAAACTTAAGATGATTTAGTTTATGCCTTATAATTACTTCTCTTTTCATAGTTTTCTCAATTTTAGTAACTCTTCTTCACAAGTCCTTTTTAAGGATTGGTGCCTCTTTACACTACAACTTCTGCAGCCGAGGCTAGGAAAGAACTTCTTTAAGGTGTAGCCAGTCGTTGTATTTGTTGACTGTGATGAAGCAGTGAAGCAGTTGATTTAAATGTGGTGTGGTGTGTTAATTGCTGTAGTTGCAAATGTCAATTGTTGCAAGCAATTGATTCGGGGTAACTAAGGAAGTTCTTGATATTGAAAAGTCTTATCCGTCTATCTTCCACAGGTTGGATTTGTGTTGATTTCATAGTAAGGGTTTGGAATTACATCCCTGACATACCATAACTTCGAGTTGAACTAAAATTCTTTTCATTCGTTAAAAATTCCTTTTCTTAACTCTATAAGCAGTCCAGTTGATGTTAGAAGTAATTTTTGCAAACTTGCATTCAGTGATATCTATGTGCAACCAATGCACCTGCAAGTTTTTGACTTGGAAGTAAAAAATAACACAGTTGATATTGCCTTTCCATCTTAATAAATAAGACACTTTAATAATGCTTTTGTGTTGTAAACACTTTAACAAGTTTGTATTGGTTAGTATAACTATATGGGTTGCTTACTGAAGTATCAATTTTGCGAAGAATTTAAAATTATATCATACTTCTTACTTTGGTTTCAGGCTGATATTTCTAAAATAAAGAAAGGAGTCTACTTAAGTGATGACCCACTCATTGGAATGAATTTGCTTCGGAGTCGCTGTAATCAACAATTTGTTTTGAGAGTTGTGTTTCAATCTCTCAGGTACTATTTCTTACCTTATATATACACAGTGAGAAGGTCAAATCAACTGTTTCTTTACCATTTGCTTGATCAAATGGGATTAAAAGTTTAACAGTTCAACTTGGTGACTTTCTTCTTCAGACAAACAATATTGGGAAGCAGAGTTCTCAGAAGATGCAGATATCATAAGACGCCAGAGGCTTTCATAACTACGCATCTTGCTCCAGCTGTCACCTTCTTACTGGGTTTTGTTTCTGCTTTGTTGTGATTTAATTGTAAGTATTTTTTTTCGAATTGAAAGGGATGAGTTAAAAATATCAGATTCTGTCTTAATGACTTCACAATTTCATAATTCTGTCTTAATGACTTCACAATTTCATAATTCTGTCTTAATGACTTCACAATTCCCTTCAACCCACATCAACAGGGAGGAGCTCTTATGGGAAGCAAGTTGTTCATGAGACACAAAATATCAGATTCTGATGAATTTCTCTTTTCACCTCAGCACATTAGAACCTGCAAGGTCGAAACAAGGAGCTTGAAAGATATTATCTTAATTGGAGAACAGACTGGTGTGCATCTCTCTCTTGCCCTCTTGCTCTATTTCTCAGATCTGAGGATTCGCTGAATTTTGGGACAGAACATGACTTTCGTTTTTAATAAAATTCTAATCATCTAATTAATCTGAATGGTCTCAACTCTAATAAGAACAATTTCTTTTTTATCTTCAATTGAAAAAAAAACTAGACAATAAGAATTTGTTAAAAATTAATCATTTTACTCCCTTCTCAAGCGTTTATTAAATGTTCTGTATCTCCATCATTAGTTAGAACATTTTTTTAATCCTTGCTTTTGCATACTCTCTAACAATGACACATCCTAGCTTCTCCGACTATATGTATGTGTATTCAAATTTTGTATCCTCTTCAGTGGAATAATAGATTCTCTTTTTAAACAGAAAGTGCTTAATTTCTGATATATTAAGCACTATAAGATTCAGATGTTCTCTCATATTCTTGTTTGATTTTTCCCTTATCTTGTTTGCGTGAGAGTAGATATTTTCTTGAAGAACTCGGGTGGTATTGTCCCAATTGCACAAGTGCAGTCATATAGTAAGTACTAAGTTCTCTTCTTGCAAGGTACAGACTACGGAGTTTGAAACTAGTTATGTTAATCTGGACTTATCCAATTTCTTTTTATGCTTCTCACTTTTCTCTTTCCTTTGTAATGTAGTTAAAATAAATTTAGCCATAATTGTATATTGAATACTTTCGTTTTAGTTAATGTGCACAAAAGAAAATAATAATATCTGGCATTTATTTAGCAGATGTTAAATGCTAAGCTGAAATGTTGAGCCTGGCAGAATCCTTGTCGTTTCCAGCAAAAACTAACATGATTAACGTTCAGAGTCTAGACTTCCTTCTTGCATAACTTTCAGATCGTAACCAGGTACTATTTCATATCTGACTTCATATACGCAACAAAAAAGTTCATGTTATTGTTATTCACAACTTGCTTGATCAAACACTCTGTGATTTTCTCATTCAACCAAACCATATAATTATTCAACGCGCTCCAGCCGCTGACAAAATATTGGTTTTTCTTTTTTGCTCAGCTCATCTTCAGCTTACCTCGGTCAGTTTTCATATAAAGAAGTTATATTAGTCTATCTTCCATCTCTTGCAACTGCAGTCTATGCTGATTTAACAGTAAGGATTTAAAAGTACTTCTTATCATAACTTTGAGCTGAATTCTCATTTGTTCTTCTTCTATTGACAAATCTTTTTCTAACTGTCTTCTTTGCAGGATTTCTGCTGACACTGCTGAGAAACTTCTTCTGGGTTTGACAGAATGTAATTGTAATGAAGGGTTTCAAATGTCCTGTGGATCTTATAAGTAAAGTTTGTAATAAAACTCACTGGGAAGAGACGATCACTTGGTGGTGTTATTTCTGTATTAATCTGGTGTATTGGTTCTCAAATCTGAAACATTTTAACATCTTTCTGTGTCTTTTTCAAGGTTGTGTGTGCATCTTGCAAGGATTGCTGGCTTTGTAATTTAAACTTTCACTTTGGAACACTACTGTTGAAGGAAACTGTCAAAGCAAAAATTTTCCCTGGTGAAATGTTTAACATCCTCGTTTGTCTCTTCATACTGCAAAAACTAACTTGCATGCCTGTAAGTTGTATTTTGCAATATGGAGATTTTATTTGTCATGGAAAAAATTCTTGCCACCTTATCAATGAGTTAAAAGTTAAGTTTGATAATTGGTAGACATGTTTCATAGCATTTTCTGTTTTATTACTTTCAAAAAAATTTTGTAAAATTATTTTTTAAAATAAATTTTAAAAATAAAAAAATAAAAAAAATCTGTTTAAATAATTATTATCAAAATTATAATTAGTATGTATTAAATGAGTTATTTAAAATTTATAACTTTACTATTTGAGTTGGTGATTTTTCACATTTTCTTGTATTTTCCAGAATAAAAACAACAAAACATTTTAAAAATATTTTAAGTTTTCTATTCTTTTATTTTTTTTATTTTTTAGAACATTTTATAAAAAATAGATTTATCAAAAAAGTTTAATATTTTTTTATTTTAAAAAAAAATTGTTTTATCAAACAGGCCAAAAATTTACGGTCACATAAAATATTCAAGTCCTATTTTGAAATACCTTGCTTTTAATTTTTGTTAAGAGATGTGACATCCAATATTTTGAACATGAAAAATATAATTATGTTCTCCCTAAGTTGTTTGTCATATATTGAATTGGGAAGTCACATTTATCAATCTTAAAGTGCTTCGAGAAATTGATGACACACCAAATCTCAAAAACTTCCATTTCTTAAAAGTAAGAAAATTAGTCAATACTCCCCCATTTTTGTGTCAATTGAATCATGTTGATTAAGAATAGAAGTTATAATTAGTTGACTACCTTGATCTTTTAAAAAAATTTTTTTTAAATTATCCTTATTGAATTTATTTTTATTTTTCTCTTATATGAATTAAATATGGGCATTTTTTTTATAATACATAATAAATATTGTATTACATTTTGGAAATAATATTATATTTAGGGTCAAGGACAAATGTTCAATATTTAAGACATTAATGAACTATAACTACATACAAATTAGTTAAAATTACTTTGAAGTAGTTCAAAGTCATAATGTTTAAGTGAAAAACATCTTAAAAATTACTTTGTCCTTTTCAAAATAATTATTCTTTTAGAGTTTTGGTTTCATTTTAAAATAATTGTCATTTTAAAGTTTTATTGAATCACTAGTTATTTTTACATCATTTTATTCATTAATAAAAACATTAATGGGCGGTGTTCAAATACTTGTTTAAAAATAAATCATTTATGTAAGGGTATTTTATTGGTAAAATAATCTTAGAATTTAGTATTTTACTACAATCTAGTCTATTTAATATTATTTCATTAGGTTAGTTTATTATTAAAAAATTATTTTAAAAATAAAAAGTAAATAATGATATATTTTTAGTATTTGAGTTTAATGAGTTTAAAATTTTGGAGCAAAATTATTGGATCGAGTTATTTGTTACTGATATAAAAATTTTTGGAACTCACATATATATATATTTAGATTTGGATTAAAAAAAACTTAGATATGTTCAAAATACCAACAGGGAGGAGTGCAAAATTATTAAACAAACATCCGATTCTTGTAATTTTTGTCAAAGTGAGGGAGCATCCTCACCACAATGTAGCTCCACCACTGCTCCCATTTCTAATGGGTTGTAAACTCAATTCAGTTGGTACTTATTAGTGATTTAATGACTAATCCGCTGAAAGTATTAGGCTCTTACTAACAGCTATTTTGTGAATGTATTATAATAATTAATTACTCATGGTGACCATCCCTCTGTGGAGTCTTCTAGTATTTATCTATCTGTCTTATTTCACAAATCTCAAATATTTTAATTTGTAAAAGATAAAAAGTTGGTTGAGTCCTAATTTGTTGAAGTACCTAGCATTTATGTAAATCTAAGACATTTGAATTGAGAATTCTTTTTTTTAACTCTCAAAATTCAATTAGTTACCAAATCATAATATTCATAAGTAATGAACTCTTACTTATGAACTTTTAAAGTGGGGTCCACTTCTAATTTATATGAAAATAAGGCTAATTATGCTTTCCTATACATAGTTTTTGTTTCTTCCTTTTATGGCTTGCCAATACCGATTTTGGAGCTTGAAGGAAAATACATACAAAGAAGATCCAATACGTTGAGCCCAATAACCGGCCTAACATCAAGTAGCATCTAACAAATAACAAATTTCTAGTGTCTGACCATTGGCGGCCCAAAATGTTAGCATAGTCTCACTTAACTGTTTAGTTGCAATAGCAAAAAAAATGTATAATTTTATCATCGGCCTTTTCTTTTATTAGTGGCTAAATTTAAACTCTCCTGATATTAACGCATACATTTGAACAGTGGCTGTGAATAATAGGAAAAAAAAAAGATATATAATTTGATCATTGGCCTTTTTCTTTGTGTCTTCATGTCACCCATTTAACATTCTTATTTTCAACAATATAAGTAAAAGTCATTTTCCAATTTAGATGCTTTCCAATATGCACTTTTGGACAGAGCACTTTTTTCTTTTTTAACAGTATCAAGTGTACGGGGATGTGCATTTCATATGAATTATTTAGATTTGATTTATATAGTTTTCTATATTAATTATTATTTTAAAAGAAACATAATGTGAAATAAACACAATTTTTGAACTAATTGCTCTTGGAAAACAATGATTTCAATTTCAAAATAAAAATTAAAAATAATTAAATTTAAATGACGTAAATATAATTTTAACAGTGAAGACGAGATGCTCATTCCCTGTACATTCTTAAGTGTGTGTAAGGAATTCGAATTTAAATTATTTATTAGAAGTGCAGGGAAAGACACAGAAATGGCAGCATAATGGGCTAAAAGGTCACACCAAACAATGGGGACCTAACTCAAACGAAATGGACTACTATTAATTAGTCTTTCTTAAAGGCCACCGACTATTATTAGTCTTTCAAAATACTTCTTATTAAGTGTCATTTAAGATTTTATTTTATAAATTAAAAAATATGATTAATGTGGTAGATTTCCTTTCAAACTTCTTAATATATCCTTACATAAATAAATAGCTAAAAAAGAGTAATTAGTACTCCCTCTGGTTCTTAATATAAGACCATTTTAATCGAATTACGTAAATTAAGAAGGAAAGTTAAAACTAATTAACTACCTCGATTTCTCCAAAAATCTCAACATTTTTTCAAAACTACCCTTATTTATTCACTCTCTTTTTCTTTTTGGATACATTAAATAGGGGCATTTTTTGGAAATGTATAATTAATACCACATCGTATATTATAAAGGGTCTTATATTCAGGGTCAAGTCAAAAGCTTCTATATATAGGACCGGAGGGAGTATTATTTTTAATTTTTAAGATGATAAATAAGGATATAAGTAAAAAAGTAGTAATTAATATTATTTTAAATTTTAAAATAACAGATAAAAAAATAAAATTTTTCTTAAAATATGGTAGATTAAAAAAAAACAGACGAAGTTTGTCAATCCCAATACAATTAACTTTGAGTGAAGTCAACAGCTAATTGAGCCCCCCTAGAAAAAGTAGTCACACAACAGCTTATTTATCAGTAAGCATTTCCTACAATCTTCACCGTTACTTTCAAAACAACTTCGTTGCCTCAATCAAATCAAACTCATTTTTATCATTCTGAGCAGAGAAAGACATAAGTGCACTCTTCTTTGTCGAAATAGCCAACGGTAACTACTAACTACCATGGCCGCTGCTTCAAGCTCCTCCTTTCAGCCAAAATCTCCAGGAAAGTATCATGTCTTCTTCATCAGTTTAATAGGAGAAGATACTCGCTCAACTTTCACAAGCCATCTTCATGCTGCTCTCACCCAAAATTCCTCAGAGACCTTTATTGATAATCGGCTCCAGAAAGGTGATGAAATCTCAGAATCACTCATCCAAGCAATCGAAGATTCGAGTGTATCTATAGTGGTCTTCTCAAAAAATTAAATATGCTTCCTCTAAATGGTGCTTGGATGAACTCGCCCAAATAATCCAATTCAGAAAGGATGAGGGCCAGTTTGTTATCCCCGTCTTCTACAAAGTTGACCCGGCCCTCAGATGTTCGCCACCAGAAGGGAACTTACAAGGAGGCATTTGAAAAACATTAGAGAGATTTCATGCATCACAAACACAAGGTCAAAAGATGGAAGGGCTGCTCTTTCTGAAGCTGCCAATTTAAGCGGGTGGCATTCCCAAACCTTCAAGTAAGTATTCCATTATTCAACTGAATTCTGACTTCTTATCAATTGACTGATTTTCTTTTTCTGAATATCCAGATTTTTGTTTTATGATCCAAGATTTCATTTCATAAAAACTATAGTTGTAAAAATTCGTTACAATTCATCCTTATGAATGAAAAAAGTTTGTATCATGCAATTAAATAACAATTCTTTTTCTATGATTCACCACATTGACTTCTATTTGTCGTTTTGTTCAATAGGGAAGAATCTGATTTCATTGAAGAAATTGTAGATGATGTTTTGAAAAAGTTGGATCATATGTATAACTACGTTGAAAGATGTTGTTGGAATTGATGAAAATATTAAATCCATTGAAGAGTTACTTCAAAAATTTCCCGAAGTTGGAATTTGGAGAATGGGCGATATAGGCAAGACAATTATGGCAAAGGCAATATTTGTCAAATTATCTTCTCACAATCAAAGTTGCTACTTCTTGGAAAATATAAGGAGGAGTCACAAAAGAATGGATTAAAACATGTATGTGACAGTCTTGTCTCAGAGCTACTAAGGGGAGAATCTAAGTGTACTATTAAGGGAAGAATCTAAGTGTAGGAAACCATCAATGGCTCTAAGAGATGCATTTGTTATGAGAAGGATCAGCTCTAAAAGAGTTTTAGTACCTGTTTGGATTATCTTTTTGTAAAGGATCTGTTATAATACTCACAATTTATAAAAATAAAATTTGGATAAAAATAGACAAATTTACTATAAACTTGTTTGGATATAAAAAAAGATAATAGTTAGAAATCATGATTTGATTTACCAAAAAGTAAACCAAATAGTAGTTTAATTGTGCTTCATGACATTGATCGTTTAGAGCAATTAGAAAATCTGAATAACGTATGTGATTGCTTCGGAGCATGCAGTAAAGTGATTATAACAAAAAGGAATAGACATTTAATTCAGGGAAGAGTTGATAAAATACATGAAGCCAAGCCATTGAGTCTTGACAATTCGCTTGAACATTTCAAGCGCAAGGCCTTGGGTCAAACCATCCAAAAGTTGAATATGAACAACTCATACAAGGGTTTGTAGATTATACCCAATGCATTCCCCTAGCTTTAAGAGTCTTGGGTTTGAGTCTTCACTCCAAAACTAAAAGTATGGGCAAGTACATTGAGAAATCTGAAGACGACTCCCCATAAAGACATTCAACAAGTGCTAAAATTGAGTTATGATGCATTACACCATAGAGAGCAGCAAATATTTCTAGACATTGCATGTTTTTTGAAGGGTGAAAATGAAAAATTTGTAATAGAGTTATTCAACAGCTACGATTTTGATGCAACTAGCTTCATAGAAAACCTTATAGATAAGACTCTCTGTTATCATTATAAGTAGGAGAGTTTGGATGCATGATTTGATACAAGAAATGGGTTTAGAGATTGTTTTTCCATGAGTGCCTCAAAAAACTTGGAAAATGAAGTAGATTATGGAATCTTGGAGAAATCTATGATGTATTGAAAAATAACAAGGTAAGGAAAAAAAATGCCCTTCCTCTATTTCTCTTACAAAACATCTGTGTTGCCTAATGTAATAATGCTAGTAGTGCGATTTAGTTTTCTTACTAATATTCTAATTTTTGTAATTTTCAGGGAACAAAAAAGGTTGAAGGCATAATGTTGGATATATCTCATATAAGAGACTTACAATTGACAACAAACCCATTATTGGCCTGGGGGATATCCAAGTAATAATGTGTATATTCTAGGTCTTGAGTCCATTTCTAGTAAAATAAGGTACTTTCGGTGAGATGGATTGTCATACTTTATATTTACTACTCTTTTCTCATATATTATGCTTCATTTAGAATCTATTTGAATAGATTTAGAGACTTGAATCACGTGAAAGATCAAAACAGAAAATTTTTTTTCTCAAGTTTCTATTTTTTTGGTCATCCACTTTTCTAATTGAACTTTAAAAAATCATAATAATTTTAGAAAAATCATGATAGTGATTCAATCTTTAAAAATAGCTTAAATCAAGCTCTATATGAAAAAAAATATGGATTAAAGCATTCATGCTGCCAATTCATACATTATTTTTTTTATAAAATTTACTGTTCATTTAACATTTATAAACCTGTCTGAATTTTTAATCTTAATTTTGAAAATTCATAACTTATTTAATACTCAACCATTTTGGACTAGAAAGCTCACTTTGTCTACTTTTAAGACATAGATCATTTGGTCATGAGGCTCTATTCTAGACAGAATTACCTTTCCTATCTTTTCAGCATACATAAAGGATAATTTATGCAATACATTGCATAATTAACTTCATAACCTTGCTATAATACTAAAACATGTTCATTGTACATTCCAACCATCAAAAGGAGTTCATAGGAACATAATTATAAGAAGGTACAGAATTAAAGCTCCATTCATGATTTTGTCCATAATTTCAAAACAACACTTCATAACATTCATAATTAGCTCAATCTTCATTTTCTTCTTCTTTCCTTTTTGATTTGCCTTGGTCTTTGACATGGCTTGACCCTAGCATGATTAGTGGTTTGGAAGGATGAGATTAAAGAATCTTAGTAGCAAATATATTCCGTGCAATCATATTATCTTTCTTTTTTTTTTTTGGCTAGCCATGCAATCATATTATCATGCAAGCTTTAAAACATCATTCAAATCATATTGAAACATTTAATAACATAAAATATCATATTATCAAGTAAACTTTTGGTAGAGTTTTTTCTTAGAAAATAGATATTTTGGGCATTGCTCTCAGGGGCGAACGTAGAAGTGAGGTTTGGGGGGGGGGGGGAACTTTTATATAAATAAAAAATTTACAACATATAAGACAAGTTGGTAGTATGTAAATGTGTTATGTTTGCCTATGTCTATATAAAAACCTTGGACAAAAAAAAAATCTTGAGGGGGCTGGGGCCCCTTCCACCACTAACGTGTGTCTGCCATTGATTGCCCTCACATTAGAAATAGCTAATACCAATCACAGAACATAATAACAACAATATGGCAATTCAATAATCTTCAGAAAATTATTCAAGGCAATATAAACATATGAAATGTAAATTACTACTTTAAAAGTTTCCTTTGCCTTTACCACTTTGTTTCAACCTTTCCAATTTATTCCTTAAGCTTTTCCAAACCTAAATTCATCGCCATATACTTGCTAAATCAACTAATTCCATAGGCCAACTCTCAAAGAACCATTTAACGCTAAAACTTCATATTTCCCATAATTGACTTATTCTTGAAAATTTAACTTGTCATTTACTAATTTATGCATCAGAATTCCATTTTCATCATTAATTGTATGAAATTCCAACTCCTTCCTCCCCTTTCTACTCGGCTGAAACTAAACTCTTAGTGAGCAAGAGGAGGAATTTCCTTGTAAACTTATTTAAACTTATGCAAACACACTTCCTTGCAACTAGTTCATACTTTCTCTTGACTTGGTTTCATGAAAACATTACCCTTTACATGATCCCTACTCTTGGCTGACACTTAATCCCTAGGAGGAGGAGAAAAAAACTCATCCAACCTAATTTAAACCCATAAAAAACTAACTTAGAATTGAAGAAGATACTTACCTTTAATTTGGTTTTTGGCCTCTTGCTTTGCATCCTTCCTTTCCTCCTTCTTCTTCCTTCTTTCTACTCTCTTTCTCTCACTATTTATCAACTTGCTTTCTCTCTCTTTGCTCTCTATTAGCTTTGGCCAAGGGGTGTAAAGGGATATTTATAGACTCAAAGATTTGATCTCAACCATTCAATCGTCTCTTGATTCAATGGCCAATATCACTTGCTTCTTAGGGTTTTCTACTTAAATGTTAAAATATTCTTCAAAAGCATGTGCATAATTTCAACCAATAGGAGAGCAACATTTTCTTCTATACAGTATATTTTTCCTGATCCAAATTAATCATATAATGATTACTTTGTGTCTGAATATTCTCTTGATATTTTACATTATTTAATAATATTGTTTGTTCATTAACATGTATAGGAAATATACTGGTTTGAGATATGTATTTATCTTACTAACTATCTTAAACTGTATTTTATTTGGGGTCCACATGTTTTTCTTTTTGACTTTTTTATTGTGAGACTCACATTACTTTTTCTTTTTACTATTCTACTCCTCCATATTTTACTGTTTGTATTATTTTTAAACTATACTTTTTGAATTGTATACATTCTTCTAATAAGGTCCAACATATTAGGAGATATATTTTCACATATATATCATTTTCTAAAAATTTTGAAATTAATTACAATTAAAGACTAAATTTACAATTTATTACACTTACAGACCAAACATAATTTTTTCTAAAGATTATATAGAAGAAATTAATTTTTACTAAAGACGAAGTAGATAAAATTACCATTTTGCTTCTATTAGAATTCAATCAACATATAACATATAATATATCTTTTCCAATCATACTTTTATCATAAAATTTCCATATAGCTCACAAAATAACCTTTAATAAAATATTGGAGATGTTACATGTATATTCGGGAAAGTCCATGCCATCAAATTTTTGTGCAAAGCATCACACACACACACACATATCATTTTTTGTTCTAATTAAAATTTGAGATCTTTCCTACGTGATACTTGTTTTTTAATGGTTCCAGGATTTGGTGAATTTAAGAAGATTAAATCTGAGTTGTTCCCCCAAACTTGAGGGTGTTACCTGATTTTTGTAAGGCTTGTGGTCTTCAAAGCGTGGATCTGGCATGTTGTGAAAATTTGTGTTACGTGCATCCATCTCTCTTATCTCTCCAGTCTCATTTCTTTGAATTTAGAGAGTTGCGAAAGTCTTGTGAGTCTCCAAATTGAGATTCATCTAAAATCTCTCAAGGAACTTGAAGTATCTGGGTGTATTAGTCTTAAGGAATTCTGAGTCATCAGAAGAACTAACGTGGTTGAATTTACTTAGAACTAGAATAGAAACACTGTCCCCATCGATTTGGCATTGCAGAAAGCTTACAAGAGAGATTTTAGGGAATCTTCCAATACGGGAACTAAGTCGTTAAGATCTCTCGAGCAACTCGAGATTCGAGACCATATCATTGACAACGTCGAGCTACATACGCTATTTGATGCCTTACGTCATATACGAATTTTCAGGGATTGCTGTAACTTAACTGAGCTCCCAAGCAACATCAAGGAACTCTCAAGGCTGCAAAAGCTTGATTTAAGGGGCTGCAGGAATCTTCATTGTTTACCAGAGCTTCCACCATCCCTTGAATTCTTACGTGTTACTGATTGCACATCACTTTCATTAATCGTCGTTTCTCAATGACCATTGGGCATCTTAGCAATCTCAAAAGCCTCCTTCTCAATGCTTCAAGTTTTGGAAATCTTCCACTGACCCTGTTTTGTTGTTTTAGATTTCTTATGAAGCTTCGTATTCGTAAATGCAGTCAGGAAGAGGAAGAAGCGAAGCTATATATATATATATATATATATTCTATTTTAATGCTTTGCCACTTTTAGAAAAGCTATACTTGGAGGAGTGGCCTAACGTAACTGAACTACCCGACAATATCAGGAATCTTTCAGGGCTACAATATCTTTCTGTGGAAGATTGCACTAGGCTTCAGTCTCTTCCGGAACTTCCACCGTCCCTTAGAAATTTGAATGCCAATAATTGCACATCATTGGAGACGGAATGCACTTCAACAATTTCAAACCCATTAGAGAAATCCGGTGATAAATTCTTTCCATTCATCAATTGTGTGAAATTAGATTCGTGTTTACTTGGCTCCATTGAAAAACAATCGAAGTTGTTATTGGAGCAAGCAGTACATAACATGGAAGATGTCTCAGTTTATTACCCAGGAAAGAAGGTCCCAAAGTGGTTTGGGAATAATTGGACACAATGATTGGGTATTGTTGAACTTTCTCTAGCTTCTGACAATTTATCGGGCTTCGTTTTCTGTGCCGTCATTCCAGAGTTCATCTCAGAGGAAGAATATAAGGAGTTTGTTTCCCTTTTCTATGGCATTGAGGAGAATGTAATGACCAGAACTAAGATTTTTGCACCAGAAGATGTAAAATTCAGTCCTGTAAATGTTTTACTGCGTTGTCACCCAAATATTTCCGAATTTATATTGGAGGTAATTGATGAGAGCAGAATAAATCATGAGGCCACCACTTATAACCGAAGGCTCTTCAAATTCAGTTTTGGAGTTGATGATGACTTCATCGAAGAGTGTGGAGTGTACCCCATATATGCATCTGAATATCACAATGTCGATCCACAAGGGAAATCGGAGTTGAACTTGTGTACCAAAAATAGGAGGCGCCTAGATAATGATTTGAATGCTCTGGCAAAGGGACTTGAAGGTATTGATTAAAACCACATCTTCCTACCATTACTTATTAGGTATCTCTCTCTTACATGCTAATTTAGGAGCATTATATTTATTCATACTTGATTACTTTCTAATATAGTTATTTCATGTCCATTTTGTAAAATTATTGCACTTATGGTTTCTTCAAAAGACTCTGTTTCTTTGTTGCAGACGTAAATAGAACGCAAATATGCTCCCTTTTATTGTGCTTCTGATTTTTTTTTTTAAATTTGTATGTCACCTCAAAATATTATATGATTTCAATTATGTTGATCTACTCAGCCAAAGTCATCTGTCTATCAGGTGGAATTGGATGGCATCGAATGATAAATCAAAACTTTTGACATGAAGTCGTTGGAAAAATCATGTGACGAAAACAAAGATGACTGAGTTTCAGGATTTAAAGTTATTTCTCTTTCAATAACTCGGAGCACAGCTATAATTCTTTTCTGTCTATTAAGAGTTCGTTTTCAGAACAATGTTCTGTTTGCAGGATTTCTGTCTCCTCAGAACATCATTTAGCTTCAGCCGCAGAAGCATTTTATTAATCCTGTCTTGATGACTTCACAATTGCATTCAACCCACATCAGTTGGGAGCTCTGATGAGTAGGAAGCAGTTCTTGGGACATGAGTCAGATTCAGATGAATTTGTCTTTTCACCCCGTCACATCAGAACCTGCAAGGACTGAACAAAATTCTAAGTTCCGATGCCTTTAACTATTCAAGTGCTTCTCTTGTTGCAAGGTACTGAGTTCGAAATTAGACATTACTTATGTTGGCAACATATTGGATTTTGTTTCATCATCATTTCACCTCACCCGGATCCACTCTTTCATATCAGAAAGCCCTATCGGCCCAGCTTCCATCTTTTGCGCAACATATCAGGAAACTTTGGTAGGTAGCCTCACTTCATTAGATAACATAGTAAGTTATCAAAAAGCACCGATTAAATAATCAAACAAAACTCAAGATGGCTTAGTTTACGGATTAAAAGTACTTCTTCTTGTTTTTTTCTTTTCTTAGTTTTCTCTATTTTAAATACCTTTCTAGAAGTCCTTCTCTTTTGTCAGATTTCTGCCTTCTTACAAGGCAATTCAACTTCTACAGCAGGGACTTGGAAAACTTCTTCATGACTGAGCCAGCCAATTGTAATTGTAAATTGTAAGGAAGCAGTTGATTGCTATCATAGCTAACAGTTAATATCTACTAAATAATATAATTATGTTCTCCTCTTTTTGCAGTTTGACTTGCTACAAGTATTGAACAAGGGCAAAAAGCATTGATGGTAAGGTATCTAGGTTTACCAAGTTTTGGTTTCAAATATCTTGTAGTGTTGCCTCCATGGAAAATATTAACGATACGCTAGCAGTAAAAATTATTGTTAGTTCCCGGTATATTTTGAATCAATGCCTACTTTCTAAATTTTTTTATTTTGTTCAAACTCAGCCCTGAAGTTGAAAAGTTTGAACTGATATGTTTTTGTGATGCTTTCTGGAGCATTAATCTCGTATAGAATGTGAAACTATTGAGCTCTTTGCATTTGCTGCAGGGAGGATGTTTCTGATTGAAGATTTTGGTATCAGTCTCTGATATCACTTTCTTGTGGTTGAGTCTTTCACATGGCAAAGTCATCTTCGAAAAAACCAAGCTGATTGTCCTAGCTACTGTTTTATACCTTACTTTATGTATACATTGTGAAACTGGTTAAATTCTTGGATCTTCACAATTTGCTTGATCAAATGAAATTAATTAAAATTTTCGAGTAAAAGACGTTTGTGGGTTTCCTGCTTAAACTAATATTAAACGAAGTACTATTTGATGTTACCTAAGAAGCAGAGTTGTTGAGTGACTCAGACATAAACAGATGACAAATACTCATTTCATGAGATCAAAAACTCCTGTTCGCCTATCTTTTTTGTGAATTAAGAAATAGGAATCCTTTCTTCATAACTGATCTTGTTCTTTGCAGGATTTCTGTCCGCTTCAGCTAATAGAGGCTAACAACTCACTGATGAAAAATTTCTTCAGGAGCCAAAAATTTGTAATTTGTAATTTGTGATAAAGGTGTGAAGCTGTCCTTTGAATGTTAGGCGTAATTACTCTTGGAGTTGATCCCTTGGTATTGGGTTCTCAAATCTTAAAATAATGTAATTTTAATTTGTGAAAGCAACGAAGTTGGTTACATGTCCTGATTTGTTACATCACATTGTAGGATTGAATATGAAGTGCTGGCAATTTATAAGAGAATATGATAAGTGAACCCTTTTGGAATCAATCCAAAGAACCCACTTTTATGTGTATGACACCCGGATATTTGCTAAACAAGGAATATAAAGACTAGACAGCAAAGAAAAGAATAAAGACGCACGATAACAGAAGCAAAAGAAAACCAAAAATAAAGAAATAAGATGGATAGATGTTGGTCTTGAGAAATAGAACTCAAGAGAACCGGTCTCTTGAACCCTAGTTCCGGTGACGCCACAAGGAAGGACCAATTCCTTGATAAGTCATAGTATTCTCTCTAGCACTCAAAGAATCGCAAGAGGAAACTCACAAAAGTATGAAACTTTAATCATTCAAATCTTCCAAAACGTACATGAAAGTTAGCCTTAAGTAAGCATGGTAAAATCTAACCTAATAAGCCTAGAAACCCTAATTAATTTGGGCTTAAGTGATCATAATAGGATTAGGAGACTTTAGGCTCAAACAACACTCCTATTGAACCTAGGAAACTAGTAAAATAAAATCTTAAAATAAAATAACGAAAATTCATAAGAAAATAATAAAAATAAGACCTAAGCCCCTATAAACATGCCACCACATTAATGAAGTCACATGTTTGGCACATGACATGTTTATTTACAAGATGGGCTATCAAAAAGACTACTAATTAACTAATTGGGCTTTATTAATTAACAAAGTTCAGCCCATAATTAATAAAAATGAAATTAATACTAATTAGGCCCATTAATCCTCAAGTCACATGCTCTTTAAGAGAGTCACATGTTGGGCTTGATTTTGGGCTTAAATTTGAACTTCTATATATGATAACATAATTATGCCATTGTTGTGCTCTTGGGCTTCAAGTTCAGTTAAGTGCAAAGGCTTCATCTCAAGTTGCTTGTTGATCACACCACTCAAGGCCTCTTTCATTGCCTTAGCTCTTGATCTCGTCATTGGTCCTCCCATACCTTGTAATGGATCAACTGTCTTCCACTTTTGGATTACATGTTCAGTCTCCTTTTCTCCAATGTCTTGAGCTTGCTCCATGCTTGCATCAGAATACAGAAGCCTTAACTTCCCTTGTGCCATTGATTTACCAATTTCAACGCGCTGTTGAAGAATTTCTTATAAAGGGATGAAGTTGTCCAATGTCCTATATATAATGATCCAGTGAAATTTGTATGTGGTTTTTCTTACGACGCTCTTATTTTTTTGTTTTTAATATTTCTTCAACCTTTTTTCACAATCTTTATTAAAGAAATGAATGCAATTTTTTTAGAAAAAACTTTTAATTTAATCTTGAATTACTATATCCTTTTTGGAGTTAACATACATATATATATATATATATATATCCTAAACTAAAATATAAAGGACGCAGTTCAAATTGAGGTAGCAACTTAGCACAAGTCAAGCCCAATAAACAATCGAAAATTTCAAGGATTGGATTCAACTCCAAGAGATGACTCCATTATACTTATCTTAGGAATTTCTTAGTTATATTGGCTATCCAATCGCATATACTATATTTAGTTTTAGGTAAATTTGGTATATTCGTAACCCTTCCCTTCCTACACATTCAAGGTAGGGTTTCTCTAAAATTGATCAAATATAAATTATATTTGAACTAATTCAAAGTCATATCATGTTGATTTTAGGAACATTAGAGGTTGCCCACATTTTTTGAAAACCATTTTTCAAATAATGCATATGGTACCACGAAAGATCATGCTAGATGATTTTGAAAATTTCACTTTTGGACAGCGAACTGCTTTTTTTTTTTTTCACAGTATTGTAAATTGATTGTTCATTATAAGTGTGATTTGACGATTTCCCTAAAATTGTTGGGGGATATGTATTTCATAATTATTTAGATTTTATTTAAACGGTTTACATATTATTGTTATTGTTATTATTATTTGAAATAAACATCATGTGAAACAAATATAATTTGTAAACTATTTGTTTTTACGAAACAATTATTTCAATCTAAGAATAAAGGTTAAAATTAATTGA
The DNA here is from genome assembly GCA_026686845.1 of Adenanthera pavonina. NCBI lineage: Eukaryota > Viridiplantae > Streptophyta > Magnoliopsida > Fabales > Fabaceae > Adenanthera > Adenanthera pavonina. Next base: position 38,309,885 of record JAIVEN010000006.1, read on the forward strand.
GCTTAAATTTTTTAAATTTAATTTTAATAGTAAAGGTGATACGTTCAAGAAAATTTATATCTATATACTAAATTAGCTACCAATAGCAGCTATATATCTCTTGAATTTTGACACGTAGTATTCTCTTATTTTATGTTATTATTATTTACATAACAACTTTAGCATAATGTATTTAATTTATATTAAAAATAGTTCAAAATATAATAACTCTACAAAACATTAAAAAAATATTAGAATAAAAAGTTTTTTTATTTATAATAATGTCAATGACAAAAAATTTTTTTTGGCCAAATTACTTTCAAAAGTTAAAAAAATCAATTTCAATAAAATTATAACCATGATAACCATTACTTTTTTATATATGTTTTCATATAAAAGTACTATTGAAACATCATTTAAGAAAAAAACAATGAAAACTTTTTTATTAAAGACAATCATTGTGAGATGATAATCTCTATGTTTATTGGTTATAAGTTTTCATATAAAAAATATTCTATTGGAACACAAATTAAGAAAGAAATGCTAAACAATTTTTATTAAAAATTTATTATTATAAGATGATTGCACATATTTGACTTGATTTTATCGTTATATTTAAAAGTTGAAAATTTTGATGAAATCATACCAATAATCTTCATGATTCTTTTGATATAAGTTGTTTATAAAAAATATATATTAGAATATCAATTATCAATAAATAGTGAATCTTTTTATTAAAAAGTAAATATTTCATGATTATATAATCCATATATGTAATACTAAATCAACTATTACAAATAGTATTCTCAACAATAAAAATAGAACATTTTTGTATTATTACTTGATAGCAGAATATAAATGAGTTCATCTTTGAAAACAAGAGATTTGCATATATTGAGAAAAAAATAAAAAGTTTGCATCGATAGAAACATTAAATATTTATAACATGCAAATTTTTTTCCAATTAGAAAGGCTTTAGAGAAATGGGCTTTAGGACAATAAATAATGAGGCCACTAGATAGTAAGTTAAAAGCTGAGTAGTAATAAGTGATTCCAAATGAATGTTATGATGGTGTTATGAGAGAGTGAAATGGTGATTTTTATTACAATAATTGTTTTTTGTCCTGAAGATTACAATAAGTTGAACCAATCAACTTTAATAATTTTTAATTAATTTAATAGTTATTGAAAACACTTTTTTAAAATTACATATTTAAATAAGTATTCAAGAGAAAAATTAATTTTGAATAATGTTTGAATTATTAGTTTTTAAATACAATCCCCAAATCAAATAATTGTTATGACTTATGAACTTATTATTGGTTGACATCTATCTTTTTTTTTTATAAATTTATTATCCATTATATTTATTAAATGTATATAAAAAAATCCACTAAATATACTTAGAACCCATTTGTTTCATCTTCTTTTATGCAAAATAATTTTTTATATAAAAACACTTTTGAAATTTTTTAGAATTCGTATTTAAAATTTTTAAAATAATCAAAATTAAAAAACATTTTTCCAATTATTTTTTAAAAAAGCTGTGGTAGATGGGGGAGAAAAAAATGAAAGGGCTGAAATTATATTTTATTAATAAAACCAACTTTACAAAATTGCAAAAATAATAAGATTTGCTTGAGAGAATATCAATATGCATTTTCTACTTTCTCTTTCATCTTTCATCACCTATTATGATTGCCAAACAATTAAAAAAGTGTTTTTTCTGTTTTAACCAAACACAAAATAATTTTGGTTTTTCATGGCATATGAAGTAGATAAGGTTTTAAAAATCTTAGTTCTATATTTAAATGGAAAATCAATAAAACTTGTATGGGAAATTTTCTTTAATAATTCACAATGATAATGTTTTATGTGATGATGTGTTCTAAATAGATTGAATAATAATGACATTTTATTATTTTGTCTTCTTGTATATACTATATATATTAATGCAAGAATTGAAAGTTAATTATCCATTTATTATAATATTGTAGTAGATAAATACACTTGATTATATAAATTTTATACACATCAAATTTTAAATTATAGTGTGAAAAAAGAATATCCTGTGTCATGCACGGGTGCCACCTAGTTAAAATAAAAGTAAGACGATTGGAAATGATAGCTAGCTAACATAACGGTATAAAGCGAACTGTTTTTTTTTTTTCTCTTTTGCAATATCAATTGCAAATAGAGACTTAATTATAAGTTTGACAGATATGCATTAAATTTTAAAAGTATTTGGATGTTGATAACTGCAATATTATTGAGTTGAATATTCTGTCACCAACTCAACGGCCTTTTCTGTGTTTTTGTATGATGATATTACGTATTACCAACTCCTCCACCTCTTATTATTAATATTTTTCTGAATGATAATATAATCAATCCGATCGACGATATATATATTGTAGATGAAAACAACGTAAATGATTAAAAACATAACGTGAACCAAACGTCCAATAAATTATACAACGCCATAATGAAAATGGTGATTAGTCTATAAAGCCAGTCATATATTATATATGCGCCGTCTGGTATGAACCTTTTGTACAAAGTTACATCTAACACCATTATAAAAAAACTTTTAATGGTAATTTTTATTCTTTTCCACAGCGTGTCTTCTTTTCTTTTAATTTAGTTTCTTTGAAAGTTAGGTGAAGAAGGAAATGGAAGAAATATTTAAAAGAAATGCTGTGGGGAGAGAGAGAGGGGGGGGGGGGGAATAGTTAAATTATAATATATATTGGACCAATACTTCCTTTTTTCAAAAAAAAAAAAATGTAAGTGTACCAATACTCCACTTTAAGACACATTACGATCCGTCCAAGAAATTTCACATCTCTTACTTGTTACTAAGATTGTGAACATTTAAAATTCAGTCAAGCCCAATATAATTCATTTGTTTCGTATAATAATTTTTAAAATCATTTGGTTGTTGAACATCGATCTGCGTTATTGTTGAGACAAATATATATTTATGTGTATATATATGCATGTATATGTTTGTGTATATATATATTTTCAAGAACTAACAAAATGGTCAATATAACTTTGTCTGTGTGTCTGTATGGATGTTATTACCAAATCAACCTCTTGCATTAATTTTTTAGTGATGATATAATCAATTCAAGAATGGTGAAAATAAAGTATCCAGCTAATAAGGTTCAACTCACTTAACATATAGCTCTATTTTTTAGTTATGCTGTTTTAGGTTTAATCCTTAGCTATATGTTTGGAAACAAAACTCACTTTAATGATATTCTGTATAAAAATAAATAAATAAATAAACAAAGATAAAGTATTAAAATGTCTAAGAATTTTTAGGCAATAAACATCCCACAATTTGCGCAATTAAATGCCTTCGGAATGAATTTATCTTTCTAATCAAAACTATATCTGTCAAGCCGAAATTAATAAAATGTATATAAAGGATTGTTTACAACCTAATCCAAAACCGGTAATCTGGTTAACATTTTAATTCTGTAATATTAAATTGTGAAATTACACAATTATCTATAAAAGCTATACGGTTTTATATTTATTGCGCGCATACTAAAATTGCAAAAACAAAAAAATGCACCTAATTTTTTTTCTCGTATGGATGAAAAATTGTGACTATATATATAATGATTCTTATTCCTTCTTTTAATTAAAAAATATCACATACAAATGTATACTGCTAATTAATAATAACATAGACATATTACATCCTTTCTAATCCATTCTTCTTTTCCATGAAGCAAACCACGCCTCAATCAAACCCCCATATAAACGATACATGCATGTGTGTGTTGGCACAAGCATTTACCAATGAAAAATTCCATTCGTCAAAATAAAATAAAATTCAAGAGTGAACTCGGTGAGTGAAGTAAACTACAGCTTAGTGAAACGCGTTTTCTAATCTAAACCATTACTTTTAGAACAACTTTGTTGCCTCAATCAAACTCATTATTATTATTCTGAGCAAAGAAAAACATAAGTGCAGTCTTCTTCGTTGAAATAGCCAACAGTAACTACGATGGCTACTGCTTCAAGCTCTTCGTTTCAACCAAAATCTCCAAGAAAGTTTGATGTCTTCATCAGTTTTAGAGGAGAAGATACTCGCACAGGTTTCACTAGCCATCTTCATGCTGCTCTGGCCGATAATTCCTTAGAGACCTTTATTGATAATCGGCTTCAGAGAGGTGATGAAATCTCACCATCACTCATCCAAGCAATCAAAGATTCCAGCGTATCTATAGTAGTCTTTTCACAAGACTATGCTTCCTCAAAATGGTGCTTGGATGAACTTGCCCAAATAATCCAATTTAGAAAGGATGAGGGGCAGTTCGTGATCCCCATCTTCTACAAAGTTGACCCCTCAGATGTGCGAAAGCAGGAGGGAACTTACAAGGAGGCATTTGAAAAACATGAGAGAGATTTCATGCATGACCAACACAAGGTGAACAAATGGAAAGCTGCTCTTTCTGAAGCTGCCAATTTCAGCGGGTGGCACTGTCAAACCTTCACGTAAGTATTCCATTATTGAAGTGAATTTTGACTTCTGATAATTTAATTTGACTAATTTTATCTTTTTCTGAATAGTGAGATTTTTGTTTTATCCAAGATTTCTTTTCATAAAAAATATAGTTGTATAAATTCACAGGTCATCCTTATCAATGAAAAATTTTGTATCATCCAATTAAGTAACAATTATTTTTCACTTCTTTTTCCATGGTTTACTACATTAATTTTTATTTTTGTTTTGTTCAATAGGGATGAATCTGATTTCATTCAGAAAATTGTAGATGATGTTGTGAAAAAGTTGGATCATATGTATCCAACAACATTGAAAGATGTTGTTGGAATTGATGAAAATATTAAACCCATTGAAGAGTTAGTTGAAAATTTTCCCAGAGTTGGAATTTGGGGGATGGGCGGTATAGGTAAGACAACTATGGCAAAGGCTGTATTTGCCAAATTATCTTCTTGCTATCAAAGTTGCTGCTTCTTGGAAAATATAAGGGAGGAGTCAGAAAAGAATGGATTGAAACATGTACGTAATACTCTTGTCTCGGAGCTACTAATGGAGGAATCTATACGTAGGAACCCATCGAGAACTCTAGGAGATGCATTTGTCATGAGAAGGCTCGGCTGTAAAACAGCTTTCATTGTGCTTGATGATGTTGATAGTTTAGAGCAATTAGAAGATCTTGATAAAGTATGTGAATGGTCGGGATTAGGCAGTAAAGTCATTATAACGACTAGAAATAGGCAATTGCTTCGAGTAAAAGATTATAGGATACATGAAGCCAAGGGATTGAGTCCTGACAGTTCGCTTCAACTTTTCATCAGCAAGGCCTTTGGATCAGATCATCCAGAAGATGGATATGAACCAATCATAAAAGGGTTTGTAGATTATACTCAACACAATCCCCTAGCTTTAAGAGTCTTGGGTTCATTTCTTCGCTTCAAAACGAAAGAGGTATGGGATTGTACATTGAGAAAACTAAAAAAGAATCCCAATGAACACATTCAAGAAGTGTTACAACTGAGTTACAATGGATTAGACCGTGAAGAGAAGGAAATTTTTCTAGACATTGCATGTTTTTTGAAGGGTGAAAAAGAAACATTTGTAAAAGAGCTATTAGAGAGCTATGAATTCAATCCAACTAGTGGCATAGAAACACTTATAGATAAGGCTCTTGTTGTTATTAAAGGAAGGAGAGTTTGGATGCATGACTTAATTCAAGAAATGGGTTTCGAAGTTGTTCGTCAAGAGTGTATCAAAAAACCTGGAAGACGGACTAGATTATGGGATTCTAGAGAAATCTATGATATACTGAAAAATAATAGGGTAAGAAAAGATACCTTTCCTCTTTTTCTCTTAACAAAACATTTGTGGTGCCGCCTCAGGTGATCACAATGCTTCTAGTATGCATGGTTTTGTTTTTTCACTGATGTTCTAGTTTCGTAATTTTCAGGGAACAGAAGAGGTTGAAGGCATAATGTTAGATATATCTCAGATTAGAGATTTACATTTGACTGCTAATCCATTTGAAAAAATGACCAACCTAAGATTTCTCAAATTTTATTCGCATGGGGCATCTTCACGTAAAGTGCATATTCTGGCAGGTCTTGATTTGATTTCTAGTAAAATAAGGTACTTTCGGTGGGATGGATATCCGAGGAAGTCCATGCCATCAAATTTTTGTACCGAGCATCTTATTGAACTTAAAATGGAATTCAGCACTGTTGAAACTCTCTGGGAAGGAGTGCAGGTATATATATGTTTGTATATGTCAGTTTCAGTTTTAATTAAAATTTGATATCTTTCCTATATAATACTTGTTTTTAAATGGTTCCAGGATTTTGTGAATTTAAGAAGATTAAAGCTTAGATGTTCCCGTAACTTGAGGGGGTTACCCGATTTTTCCAAGGCTCGTAATCTCAAAAGCGTGGATCTGGCTTGTTGTAAGAGTTTGTGTTATCTGCATCCATCTCTCTTGTCTCTCCACAGTCTCATTTCTTTGAATTTAGAGATGTGCAAAAGCCTTAAGAGTCTGCAAAGTGAGATTCATCTAAAATCTCTCAAAAACCTCACAATATCTGGGTGCTCTAGTCTTAAGGAATTCTGTGTGTCATCAGAAGAACTAACGTATTTAAATTTAAATGGAACTGCAATAGAAACACTATCCCCATCGATTGGGCGTTGTAGAAAGCTTGCAACACTCTGGCTCAGTCGTTCAAAATTGAAGAATCTTCCAATAAAGGAATTAAGTCGCTTACGATCTCTCGAGCAACTTGAGATAAGCGACTCTATCATTGACAACGTCAGGTCACATGTGCTTTTGGATGCCTTAGTTAGTCTACGATACCTCAGTTTCCAGGATTGTTGTAACTTAATTGAGCTCCCAAATAACATCAGGCAACTCTCAAGTCTGCAATTTCTTGATTTAAGGGGTTGCAAGAATCTTCAATGTTTACCCAAGCTTCCATCGTCCATTAAATTCTTACTTGTCACTGATTGCACATCACTTTCATTAATCAATTGTTTCTCAATGTTAATTGGGCATCTTAGCAATCTCAAAGGTCTCCATCTCAATGCTTTGAGTCTTGGGAATCTTCCACTTACTGAGTTATGTCATTTTAGATGTCTTGTGGTGCTTCGTATTCGTAAATGTAGTCAAGAAGTGGAAGAAGCAAAGCTAAGTGTTATATTTGATGCCTTGTCATGTTTAGAAAAGCTATATTTGGAGGAGTGGCCTAACTTAACTGAACTACCCAACAATATCAGGGATCTTTCAGAGCTACAATATCTTTCTGTAAGAGATTGTACTAGGCTTCGGTTTCTACCAGAACTTCCTCCGTCCCTTGGAAATTTGACTGCCGATAATTGCACATCATTGGAGATGGTATGCACTTCAACGATTTCAAACCCATCAGAGAAATATGGTAATAAAATGTTGTCATTTATTAACTGTGTGAAGTTAGATTTGCGTTTACTTGGCGCCATTAAAAAACAAGCGAAGTTGTTGTTGGAGCAAGCGGTACATAACAATGAAGATGTTAAAGTTTATTACCCAGGAAAGAAGGTTCCAAAGTGGTTTGGGAATAATCAAACAAGAAAGGATTCGGGAATTGTTGAACTTTCACTAGCTCCTGACAATTTATTGGGTTTCATTTTCTGTTGTGTCGTTCCTGCGTTTATCAAGTATGTTGACGTTTTGTACGGCATTGAAGAGGATGAAATGACCGGAGTCTATATTTTAGAACCACAAGATGTAAAATACAGTCCTGGAAATGTTTTCTTACATTGTAATCCAGTTGTGTCTAAATTCATATTGAAGGTAATTGAAGAGAGCAAAAGAAATCATGAGGCCACCACTTATAACCGAAAGCTTTTCTTCAAATTCAGTATTGGTGATGATGATTATCATGATCACTTCATCACAGAGTGTGGAGTGTATCCCATATATGCGTCAGAATATCACAATGTGGATTGACAAGGGATATCAGAGTTGAACTAGTGTACCAATAAAGGAAGAGCCTGGATATTGATTTGAATGCTTCGGCAATGGAACATCAAGATATTGACTAGAACCACATCTTCGACAACGCTAACAACTTCATGGAATTAAACTCTTCCTACAATTACTTAATAGGTATCTCCCTCTTATATCGTAAATTATGAGCTAGCATTATTCATACCTGACTATGGCACTCTCCTAGCTACTCTAACAATGATCATATGCTGGCGACTGTGAACTATTGGTACAAGAAAGAAATTGATTACTTTCTAATATAGTTATTTCATGTCCTTTTTGTAAAATTATTGTACTCATGGTTGCTTTTTAACTTGTGTCCATCAGCAGGTCTTTCTGTCGAATGACTCAAATAGCGGTTATGTTCTTGAAGCTGTTTCTTTGTTTCAGAAGTAATTTAGAAAACAAATATGCTGCCTTTTATTGTGCTCCTGACTTTTGTTTTACAATAATATAAAATCTCAAATAATACTATATAAACAAGGATAGGACCAAAGTATTTTGTTGAGTTTACTCTTCTTTTTTTTTTATAATTTGTTTGTCACCTCAAAATGTTATATGACTTCAGTTATGTTGATATGCTTAGCCAAAGAAGTTTATCCATTAAGTGGAATTGGGTGGCATCGAATGATAAATCAAAACTTTTGAGATGAAATCGTTGGTAAAATCATGTAACAAAAACAAAGATGATTGAGTTTCAGGATTTAAAGTTGCTTCTCTTTCAATAAATCAGAGCACAATTATATTTCTTTTTTTTGGTCTATGAAGAGTTCTTTTTCATAACTATGTTCTTTTGCAGGATTTCTGTCTCCTCGGAACATAATTCAGCTTCAGCCGCACAGGCAATTTCATAACCCTGTCTTGCATGCAACCCACATCAATTGGGAGCTCTGACGAGAAGGAAGCAGTTCTTGGGACACGAGTCAGATTCATATGAATTCATCTTTTCACCCTGTCACATTAGAACCTGCAAGGACTGAACAAAATTCTAAGCTCTGATGCCCTTAACTATTAAGTTCTTCTCTTGTTGCAAGGAACTGAGTTCGAAATTAGACATTAGTTATGTTGGCAACATATTGTATTTTGTTTCCTGCTTTGCTCATCATCATTTCACCTCACCCAGAACCACTCCTTCAGATCAGAAAGCCCTATCGGTCCATCTTCCATCTTCTGCACAACATATCAGGAAACTTGGTATGTAGCCTTATTTCATTAGATGACGTAGTAAGTCATCAAAAAGCACCGATGAAATAATCAAATATAACTCAAGACGGCTTAGTTTACGGATTAAAATTACTTCCTTTTTAATTGTCTTCTCTATGTCAAATACCTTTGCAGAAGTCCTTTTTTGTCGGATTTCTGCCTTCTCACAAGACAATTCAACTTCTACAGCAGAGACATGGAAAAACTTCTTCAGGACTTAGCCAATTGTCGTTGTAAATTGTACGGAGGCAGTTGATTGTTATCATAGCAAAAAGTTAATATCTATTTAATAATATAATTACGTTCTCCTCTTTCTGCAGTTTGACTTGGTACAAGTATTCAACAAGGGAAAAAAAGATTGGTGGTAAGGTATCTAAGTTTACCAAGTTCTGTTTTCAAATCTCTAGTAGTGTTGCCTCCATGGAAAATTTTATTGATACCCAAGCAGTAAAAATTATTGTCAGTTCCCAGTATCATTTTGATTCATTGCCCACTTTCTAATTGTTTTTTTTTTTTTATTTTGTTCAAACTCTGCCCTGAAGTTGAGGAGTTTCAGCTGCTATGTTTTGGTGATGCATTAATCTTGTATAGAATTTGAAACTGTTGGGCTCTTGCTTTTGTTGCAGGGGGATGTTTCTGATTAAAGATTTTGGAGTCTATCTCTGATATTACTTTGTTGAGCTTGTGTCTTTCACATAGCAAAGTCAACCCCTGAAAAAAATAATTTTGATTATCCCTAGGTACAGCTTCATATCTACCTTCATATATGCATTATGAAAACTGGCCAAATTATTGTATCTTCACAATTTGCTTGATCAAACGAAATTAATTAAAATTTTGGAGTAAAAGACCTTTGTGGCTTTGTTGCTAAAACCAATTACATTATAGGAAAGACTGTTTGATGTTACTTATGAAGCAAAGTTAAGTGATTCAGACACAAACAGAAGACAAAGACTCCTATGACTTTTCAACTTTCTGCAATTGTTGACAAGAAGTTAAGTTCCGTTATTCATCAGATCAAAATCTCCTATTGGTAAGAAATAAGAGTTCATTTCCATAGGATTTCTGTCCCCTTGAGCTAACAAAGGGCTAACAACTCACTGATGAAAAACTTCTTCAGGAGCTAACAGGTTGTAATTTGTAATTGTAATAAAGGGGTGAAGCTGTCCTGTGAATGTTGAGCCTGATTGCTCTAGGAGACGATCCCTGTTGGTGGGGGTCTTTTCAGCATTAGTCCGTGTATTGGTGCTCAAATCTTAAAATATTTTAATTTTAATTTGTGAAAGAAACGAAGTTGGTTACATGTCCTAATTTGTTACATCACTTGTAGGATCGAATATGGACATTAGTGCTCCAAGAAAAAATGCAGTTTGCAAACTTGCAATACCTAGTATTTGTGTAAATTTCATACATGTTAAGAATTATTTTCTTAACTCTGTCTTCTTCACAGGATTCCTGGAAATTATACAACACTCTTTAATGTGCTGTTTAGGGTAAAACCAAAATGGTTTTAAGCATTTTCCAACTTCCCACAGGTTTGGTTATCTGATTCTAAACTACATGAAAGCATTACTTTCTCATATCTTTATATTGGATCGCAACTAAAAAGTTTCTATTAATTTGACTACAGTAACATAATATTAGAAAAATCGGATCGGATCGGTTAGTTCACCCAATAAGATCAAGAACTGATGTCAAGTCTAGTTTGGATGAAGAAGAAAATTAGAGGATTCCAAAATCGGTGAGAATCGGTCAAAAACCGGTTAAACTGGTTTCGAACCGGTTCAAATCGGTAATGAATAGATTAAAAATTGATTGAACTGATTAGAATTTTTTTTATTTTTTTATTTTTAAAATAAAATAACACTTTTTTATCACTAAATAGTACTATTTTTTGTATAAATATTTTTTCTTTTCAATAATAATATTATATGAGTGTTATTATGAAACATAATTATTAATAATGATAAATTTATTTAATAAATAATATGAAAATATAATATTAATTGATTATTTTGAGTTTAAAATATGATTATGGATAAATATCAATTTATTTAGATAATTAATAATAATAAATTTACTATCGATTTAATTACAGTTTAATCATGGACAAACTATTAAATTTTAAATTAATAATTTGAACAATTTGATGGTCATGGTTTTTAATACATTGTATAATAATACGATGTTTCTTACTTTTGAATAATAAAATGAGAATCTCTGGCTTTTGGACACAACGGACCATGTCATTCTTATCTCTATTATTTATTCTTACTTTTGTCATTTTCGAACCTACATTGAAGTTGGAGATCAATTCACCACCGGCTTGATTATAAAACAGAACAAGAATCATGTAATGATTCTTTCATTTAAAAAAAAATTAAATTTGGGGTACAAAACAATTCATTCTTACAAATTAATTGGTTGCAGGGGAAAAAGATACTTATAAGACTTTCTAACACAAATATTAACATATTAGAATTCCTAATTTTTTAAGGCCCGTTTGGTTTTCAGTTGATTAAAAATGAGTTTTAGTAGAATTGGTTTTGTAACGTAGTTATGATAAAAATTAGTTTTAGACTAACGTGTTTATGTTTGGATGATTTATTTGAAAATTGGTTTTGACAAAACTCATAATTTTTCTCTAAATTAAGCTTAAATTCTATCTCATGATTAATTTAATTTACTTGGACTAAAATTTAATCTGCATTTACTTAATTGAGAACATAATATATCTGATATAACATTTTTTTACAGGTCATGATCTATAAAAATTAAACTTTTGAAAGGACATTTTGATCAATAGATAGGATAAATTATATAGAAATTTTATTTTCCTAATTTTTCTATTTTTACTCATTTTTATTGATATATTTTTATCTGTTTTAAAAATAAATATAGGCAAAAATAAATAACCAAACTGAAAAACAGCAAATGGATTTTTTTCCTTCAACTCCGTTTTCACCCAAATTTACGGTAGCAACAAATTAATTTTAAGACCCAAAACATCAATAAAAAATTGGGAGAATTGATTTTGGGCTGGAAGGTAATTTCAGAATCAAAATCAAACGAAGCCCTAGTCGCCCAAAAGGATATAGGTCTTTATAAGAAATTATAAAAATAAGAAAGTGACTAAAAATACTCCTGAATAACTTTTATCCTATTTGCACCTCTCTTTACTTGATTGTGCCGAGATTTTCAGGTCTATCTTAGAGGAAAACTAAAACAATATTTTCCTTTCTCACTCACTATTTTTAAAAAATAAAAATATATAAAATATGAAAAATGATAACCACGACAAAATCAAGATTTTTTTTTCTTTCACAATATTTTAAATATCGATCAATTTCATAAAAATTATTTTTTATGAAAAATATATAAACTGAAAATCCATCATTAAATTAAATTTTCAAGTAAATATAACTAATATACAAGTGAATTAAATAGTAGGTATAATTAATTTACCAAATTAAGTAAACTAAATTTTTAAATGAGAATAATTAATCTACCAAATTGAATGAACTGAATTTCTAAGTGAGTATAGTTATGCTCACTTGGGAAATAATTGTCTTCATTTGGAAATTTAGGACTTATTTGAATGCGTTCTCTATTTTAATATTCTCAAAACAATTTTGTAGAATTGGTCTTTAGAACAAATTTTGGGAACAAGAAAATAAAAAAAATTTATTTGAACAATTGTTTAACTTGCAAGTGTTTAATGATTTATTCAAAATTTATAACTTTGTCATTAATGAGATGCATATTTTTCACTTTTTTCTTGTATTTTTCACAACAAAAAAACACAGAATACTTTAAAAATATTTTAAGTTTTCTGTTCTTTTACTTTTTATTTTCCAAAACATTCTATAAAAAAAACAAACTTATCAAACAAGTTTTTTTTATTGTTCTATTTTTAAAAAAAAACTATTATAAAAACATGAATCAATGAGACCCTTAGTTTTTAACACTTGAGAATATAGTTATCCTTAGTTAAGAATTTAGTTGTAAGTACTTGTAAATTTAATTTTTAACACTTAAAAATTCAGTTATGTTCAGTTGAAAAAATAGCCATGAGCACTTGGAAATTTAGTTTCCAGGACTCTAGAATTTAATTATATTCAATTGGAAAAATAGCTGTAAGCACTTGAAAGTATTTGGGAATTCAGTTATATTCAATTAGAAAAATAGTTGTCAAAACTTGGAAATTTAGGTTCGTGCACTTGAAAATTTAGTTTTGAATAATTGAGAATTCAATTATATTTAGTTGAGAAAATAGCTGTCAATATTTGGCAACTATATTTCCAAGGAAAAAAAATTGAATTTCCAAGTGGCACCTTAGAAAACTCTGGGACGGAGCAATGGTATGTAACAAATTATGTTTCAATTTTTAGTCAAAGTATTAATGGATTTCTTTCCCGTGCAATGCTTTTCTTTAAATTGTGACAGGATTTTGTGAACTTAAGGAGAGTAAATTTTGCCGGATCCAAACAATTAATAGAGCTACCTGATTTATCCAAGGCACGTAATCTTGAATCAGTGATTCTGTCATCATGTGAAAGATTTTGTTATATTCATCCATCTATCTTATCTCTAAAAAGGCTTGTTACTTTGAATCTCTGCAAATGCATGAAATTGAAGACTCTTCGCAGTGAGAGTAAGTCTCTCAGAAACCTCAATGTTAACTGGTGATTTAGTTTGACAGATTTTTCGTTGTCATCAGAAGATATAGCAATATTAAACCTGGAAACCACACGTATTGAAATATTGGACACATCAATTGGGAGTCTAAGTAAACTTGTAAAGCTATATCTTAATGGTTCAACCCTAAGGAGTCTTCTAATAAATGAGGTATGTGGCTTGAGATCTCTTCAGGTGCTTCATCTTTGTAATTATAAACAAGTAATTGACAAACTTGAGTTCCATATTCTCTTGATGCCCTACGGTTTTTAAGAGAAATAGATTTGAATGGGTGTTGCTACTTAACTGAACTCCCTAACAACATCAAGCATCTTTTGGGGCTAGAAGTTCTTTCTTTACAAAATTGTGAGAGGCTAAAATCTCTACTAGAACTTCCACCATCTATTGAAGTATTAGATGCCATCAACTGCACATCAATAAAGTCACTAGTACTCACTTCCCAAATGGAATTTTCATTGTTGCCGGAGGAAGGAATGATGGCTATAACACCCCATTCCTCGATTAGGTACCTTACAAAACTTAGCAAGCTTCACCTCTGTGTTTCATGTCTTAAGAATTTTTCAATTGAGCAGTTATGTTGCTTGAAATCTCTCAAGGACCTCGCTCTTCTTGACTGCGGACAATTGATTGACAAGTCAAAGCTACACATGCTAGTTGATGCCTTATGCTCTTTGATGCAACTTTATTTGGGAGGATGTAGTAAGTTGTATGATCTTCCTGACAATTTCAGCTCCTCATCATCATCGTTGTGTTCATTGGGATTGAAAGGAAGCAATGTAGAGTACTTGCCTTCTAGCATCAAGCATCTTTTAAAGCTAGTCAAAATTTCCTTAACCAATTGTAGGAGACTTTGATCTCTACCAAAACTTCCACCATTCACTAAATATGTAAAAGCCACTAATTGCTCATCATTGGAGGCTGTGTTTCCTTTAACAACTTCTAGACCACTACGAAAATATTTGTTGAAGTTCCTCTTTCTTGAAAATTGCTTGAAATTGGAGGAGCATTCACTTTTGTATATTGAGGAATAAGCTTATTTTTCGTTGAAGCGACTGGGCATATCACAGTTTCCTTCAACAAATGGAATTCTTATTAGAGTTGGGTACCCAAAAGAAGAGTGGTCAGGATAACGATGAGCACTCACTTTGTAGAATTATGAAATATGCTAGCTTCTCATTGGAGCGAGTTTACAACAATTTTGAAAGAATTGATTTTTCTTCCCCAGATATTACAATTCCAGAGGGGTTTTAATCAAAACCACAAATACTAGCTCGGGGTTTTTTTTATCTTGAATATCATGGCAACTTACTAGGTTTCATTTTCTGTTTTGTTATTCCTCAATTCTCCTTGAAAGAAAAGGATCGAAGTCACTCTATTTGTCAATATAGCTGGTACTATAGATATTGTTCTGAAAGAAAGATCAATTTGATTGAAGCTTTTGATTTATCCAAGAGGATGGCATTATTCTATGACAAAATTGAATTCAGATAATGTTTTGCAATGGTATGATCCCCTCTTCTATGAATTCATATTGGTAGACTTTAGAAGAGCAATAGATAAAGATAAGGGACCTAGAAAGTACACATCGAGGCTTTCATTTATGGCTCAGAAGCTTAAAGAAAAAAATTCCCAAAGTGAAAATGAGAAGAAATCTTATTGCTTCATTCCAATTCAACAATAGGAAAGCCTATTTATATTGATTAGGAACCCTCACTTGCAGCAAAAAATTAAAGGGGATATATTAAATCTAAGGAGGGACCCTCACTTGCAGCAGAAAATTAAAGGGGATATATTAAATCTAAGGAGGGGTTACTGTTGTTACAACCTAATTATTAGGGGGGTTATGGTTGTGACAAACTCCATTATTAGGGAGGTTACAAGCCATAATTATGAGGCTTTAGTTTTATCAGTTTCATCCGTTGCATCCTCCTTGAGTTGGATTGGACTTACCCTTGAGTCAAATTCGGCATCGTTGTCATAGTAGGGTGAAAGGTCAACAATATTAAAGGTAGTAGAAACTCCATAAGCGCCTGGCAATTCTACCTTGTATGCATTGTTATTGATCTTCTGCACAATCTTGAATGGACCATCAACTCTTGGTGACAACTTGGCATTAGGTTGTTTTGGAAACATTCCTTACGCAAATGTATGCATACCAAGTCTCCTACTTTGAATGTCTGTGGTCTTTGGTGCTTATCACATTGAGCTTTGTATCTCAAATTCTGCTTTTGAATCATCTCTTGAACTTGGTCATGCAACTTCTTAATTTCCTTTGCCTGTTGGTCTGTATCAGCATTGTAATATTGCTTATCAAGTAAGGGAGTCATGTCCAATGGGCTAAGTGGATGAACACCATAAACCACTTCAAACGGACACTTCCCTATAGCTTGATTAATGGAGCTATTGTAAGCGAATTCAATTTGGGCAAGAATAAGATCCCACTATTTTAAATTTTTCCCAACAAAACTGCGGAGAAGATTTCTCAAAATCCTATTAATTGCTTCATTCTATCCGTCTATTTGAGGATGGTTAGCACTACTGAATTGCAATTTGGCCCCCATTTTCTTCCACAACGTTCTCTAAAAGTGACTAAGGAACTTAACATCACAATCAAAGGTAATAGTCTTAGGAATACCATGGAGATGAACAATCTCCTTGAAGTATAAATCTACAACTTGGATAACATCATTAGTCTTCTGGCATGTGATAAAATGTGCTATCTTAGAGAAACGATCAACAACAACCATAATGGAGTCTTTTTGCCTTTGTGTCTAGGGTAATCCAGTGACAAAGTCCATGCTCACGTCCTCCTAAGGGGCAGTTGGTACTAGAAGTGGCATGTATAATCCAATATTTTGGCTCTTGGACTTAGCCAAGTGACAAGTTCTACATCTCTGTATGTGTCTATTGACATCGCTTTCAAGCCTTGGCCAATAGAAATTGTCCTTGACTAAGGCCACTATTTTATCTCGGCCAAAATGACCTACCAATCCCCCATTGTGGGCTTCCCAGATAATAGCCTCTCATAATGAACATTGAGAAATGCATGAAGCCTTTCCCTGGAATAGAAATCCTTCATGCCTGTAGTGTTGTTGAAAAGGTTGAGATTCAGTGGCATTCCATGCCTTGTACAAATCCTTGATGGTCTCAAAGCCAATAACTTTGGCTTGGATGGTAGTTGGCAAAGCATGTCATCGACTAAGTGCATCGGCTACTGAGTTCAAAGTCCCAGCTTTATGCTTAAGCAGGAACGGATAAGCTTGCAAGGTCTTACTCCAACTGGCATGCCTACGATTGATCTTCTGCTAAGAGTTTAAATGCTTAAGAGCTTCATGATCAGAATAGAGAATAAATTCTTTGCTTAGCAAATAATGACTCCAATAATGACTCAAATGCTATAAAGTTTGAACAATGGCATAAAATTCTGTCATAAGTAGAATATTTGAGCTTGGCATTATTGATTCTTCACTAAAGAAGGCAATGGGATGTCCTTCTTGGCTCAAAACTGCACTAATCCTGGTGTTAGATGTATCACAACTGACCTCGAACACTTGGTCAAAGTTTGGAAGTGCTAGTACAGGCACTTTTGTCAAACGTTGCTTTAATTCTTCAAAACTTTTCTAGGCTTGCTCAGTCCATTGAAATTTATCTCATTTTATGCAATCACTAAGTGATGTAGCAATGGAACTAAAGTTTTTGATGAACCTCATATAGAAAAAAGATAATCCATGATAACTTCGAACTTCTTGGGTAGATCTCAGAGATGGCCAACTGTTAATGGCCTCAACTTTGCTAGGGTCAAGTTGAACATCTTCGGCGATGATAATATAGCCCAAGAAAATAACTTGATTAGTCAAGAAGGTGCATTTCTTTAGATTGGCATAAAGTTTCTGTTCCCATAAAGCTTGCAAGACTTGTCATAGGTGCTCTAAATGTTCCTCTTGATTCTTGCCATAAATAAAAATGTCGTCAAAGTAAACAATGAAAAATTTACCAGTGAAAGGTCGAAGTACCTGATTCATCAAGCACATAAATGGGCTTGGGGCATTGGTCAATTAGAAAGGCATCACATTCCACTCATATAGGCCATCTCTTGTTTTGAAGGCGATCTTCCATTCATCTCCTAGCCGAATTCTGATTTGATGATATCCACTACGAAGGTTAATTTTGGAAAAGATGGTGGCGCCACGCAACTGGTCTAATATGTCATCGAGTCGACGTATTGAAAATTGATACTTAATGGTGATCTTGTTGACTGCTCGACAATCAATGCACATTCGTCAACTCCCATCTTTCTTTGGCACTAAGAGCACATGCACGACATAGGGATTGATACTTTCTTAGACCAAACCTTTCTTTAACAACTCTTCAACTTGCCATTGAACTTCAGCATGTTCTTAGGGACTCATCCTATAAGCAGGATTGTTAGGAATGACTGCTCCTGGAATAAAGTCAATTGCATGCTGAATGTCTCGCATAGGTGACAATCCTGGTGGAAGCTCAGTAGGTATCACATCTGGAAACTCAACTAATAGTGGTATAACTTCTGGTGAAATGGTGGTTTCGTCGTTTACTTCAAGCATCAAAATAAAACTCATGGTTTGGGCCTCGGACTTTGTCACCTTGAACTCCTCCTTAGCCATCAAAGTTACCAATGGCTTAGGTTCCTTTTGGACTTGACTGCTCTCACTGGGTGGCAATGGCTCTAATTTGATCTTTACACGTCTTTCATGAAGGAGTACGTATTTGCATGACCATCATATAGAGCACGATGATCATATTGCCAAGGTCTCCCTAAAAGAAGATGACAAGCATCCATAGGAACAACATCACACCAAACTTCATCTTGATATTTCTTACCAAATGAAAAAAAACAAGACATCGCTTAGAAACTTGTACCTCACTTCTCTTGTTAAGCCACTGCAATTTGTATGGATGTGGATCGACTTGAGTAGTCAAGTTCAACTTCTCCACCATATAGTTGGACACTATGTTCTCACAGCTTCCATTGTTAATAATGACATCACAAACTTTGCCTTGAGCTGTGTAATGAGTATGGAAAATGTCATACTGAAGACATGGTTCCTCTTTTACTTGTGTAGCGTGCAAACTTCGTCTAATAATCAATGATTCTCCATGATCAGCAGAAACAAATTCTTCATCATATACCAGCTCTTTCTCTTCATATACTGGCTTTTCTTGATCAAAGTCAACCTCTTTTTCTTCATCAGATGTTGCATAAGCTTCCCCTTTGAATGGTAACAACCTTGCATTCGGGACAATCTGAAGCAATGTGGCCAAACCCTTAGCATTTGAAACACTTAGGTGCTTTGGAGCTAGATTCCCTAGTAGCTTTAGGTGAAGGCTTGCTCAAAGAACTAAGTTGCTAAACTTGTGTCATGCAGCTGTCAAAGAAACTTCTGGTAGAGGAACTTGGTTGATAGGAGAATTTCTTGAGCAACTGGTTCTTGATACGAATAGCTAGACAGATGACATCATCTAGAGTCCAATGTTGCTGAAGTTGGACTGGATGAGTGATGTTAGTGTTCAACCCTTCATGATAATAGGCTATTGTTTGCTCTTCTTTTTCTTGAATATCACATTTTTGTTGAATCAAGTGTTTTGATGATTCCAAACCAACCTTCAAGAGCTTGGAGTAAAGATATCAAAGATGCACAAAAGGTTTCAAGTGAAGAAATTTAGAGAAATCAGTGCAAGAATAGATGTAGAATATTTAGTTATGTTTTAATTTGAGTAACAGACTTTGATTTGGTGAAAAAATATTTTAAAACCTTGATTCTATGTTAATTCATGGAATATTTGAAAAACACCCTTCAACAGATGAAGTTTGAAATGTTTACACTGATCTACTGTTTTGAAAATTCGAACTTTGCCTTTGGAAATTCAAATTTCGTATTGAAAATGAACAAGTCTGAAGAGAGGTTTCTCTGACAGATGAATTTTGTATTCCAAAAATTTGAAATTTGACCTATGTCTGAAAAGAGTCTGAAAAGAGCCCTTCTCTGGTAGACGAACTTTGGTGTTGAAAATTTGAATTTCATACAAAATGCAACTTATGAAAATTGAAAAATTCGTCTGAAAATATGTCAAAGTTCATCAGAAAACAAGTTTAGAAAGAGCTTTAAATTTTCCCACTGACAGACGAACTTTGAACATGAAAATTCGAATTTCAGAAACAAAGCTTGTGAGTCTATTGTGTTGATATGTTGATATATGAATGACAATATTCATAAATTCGAATTTTAAAGTAAGTCTGAAAAGAGGTCTCTTTGACAGATGAACTTTGCCATTTGAAAATTCAAATTTTGAAATCATGAACTATAGTGCCTCATTGAACCAGCTTCTGACAGACGAATTTTGGGGTTCCAAAATTCGAATTTCGAAGGCACTGTAACAAATTGAATTTATTGTTCACACTTGATAAAACAACTTTAAACATGAAAATTCATATGTTCCAATATACAATCATTTTCTAAAGATGAAAATTTGAATTTTGATTCACAACAGACGAACTTCGGATATTCAACGATGAAGTCTTTAGCCTTCGGTTTCTGTGAAATTCATCTATTGACCAACAAAAATTCAAATTTCAGAATGTCAGAAGCATTAAATGCGGTTGGTTAACGGATAGTTTTTCAGAGTAACCGTTGGATAACTTCTCCAACGAATAGATTTTGTCTCTAACGTATAGTTGAGACCTAAATCTATAAATATAATATCATTTGAAGTTGTAAAAAATAATTTTTACTTTGTATATACTGAAACTCTGCCAAATCATCTACTCAAAGTCTCTTACTCTCACATTTCAATATTTGTACTCCAACTTTCATATTCACTCTGATTGAGAGAGTTTATTAGCTGTACACAATCTTATCTTTATCTGGAAGAAAGATTTTCTTGTGAAGGGGTATCACAAGGGATTGAGGAAGCACTAAGTGAGAGTGTAAAGAGTGAAAGTGTGAGCTATAGAAACAGAGCATCAACTTTGTACTAAGGCATTTGCAAAAAGCCCACTGAATTCTTGCAGAATAGTGGAAAAATCTCAAGTGGTAACTTGGGGACTGGACGTAGGTTAAGTTGAGAGACTGAACCAGGATAAATATCTGAGTTTTTTCTTTCCTACTGCTACTTTTACTGTTTATTTATTTATACTCTGTTTTACCATCATACTTTACTTTCTTCACTTTCTTGACGTTTTGCAGAAAAATCTTTAATCTTCCCAATTCACCCCCCTCTTGGGAAGCCAGCTTATCGAACAAGTGGTATCAGAGCCCAAA
This sequence comes from Adenanthera pavonina, assembly GCA_026686845.1. Taxonomy (NCBI): domain Eukaryota; kingdom Viridiplantae; phylum Streptophyta; class Magnoliopsida; order Fabales; family Fabaceae; genus Adenanthera; species Adenanthera pavonina. The sequence continues at coordinate 38,331,093 of JAIVEN010000006.1, forward strand.
TTCCTAATCAAAGGATTTTACAGTCCAGGAGTTACAATGGCTGGCTTTGGAGAAAGCATACTACCAGAGGGAAACAACACAAATAGACCACCTGGCTTCAGTGGAGAACACTATGGTTACTGGAAGATGAGGATGCAAATTTATCTCTAATCCATTGATCTGGACATCTGGTTTGTCATCCAAAAAGGAGATTTTGTTCCAATGGTATTGCAGAATGATGGGAAGTACATAGAAAAGCCGGAAGTTGAATGGAATGAGGAAGATAGAAGAAGAGTCATGCTGAACTTTAAGGCAAAACACTACTTGGTCAGTGCTTTGAATCAAGACAAATTCTACAGGGTCTCACAATACTCCACTGCCAAGGAAATGTGGGACACCTTGCAAATTGCTCATGAAGGAATAACTGGAGTTAGGGAAAACAAACTGAATACATGCATAGGTGAATACGAAAGCTTCCGAATGGCTGAAGGAGAGATTGTAAAAGAGCTACAGAAGAGATTCGCCCTCATTGTGAATCAACTAAAGAGTCTGGGAAAGGAGTACACTCAAACAGAAAAGGTCAGAAAGATCCTCAGAGCTCTCCCTCTGGAATGAAAACTCAAAGTAACAGCAATAGAGGAAGCCAAAGGAGAATCAATGGCCTCTGTCACTGCTCTTTTTGGTAGCCTCGAGGAGTATGAAGGAAAAATGAAGACTTTCAAGGAGGCAGGACAAGATAGAAAGAAGAAAGGTCTTGCTCTGAAAGCTGCTAAGGAGAAAGAAGAAGAATCTAACGATGGAGATAAGCTAGATGAAGAAACTCTGGCTATGATGGTCAAAAAATTTGGAAGATTTTACAGCAAGAAGAGGAACAAGAAAATCTTCAAAAAGGGAGCAGCTGGAGATAGCAAGAGAGAAGCAAAATAACCTGTCATTTGCTATGAGTGCAAAAAGCAGGGACATATTAAATGGGATTATCCACAATTCCTTAAGAAGCAAGAGAAAGAAAAGAAAGCTACAGACAAAGGCAAGAAGAAAAGATCTTACATCTCATCAATATCGGGCAACAGCTCAGATGAAGAAGAAGATGATGAAGATGAAATTGCCAACATCTGTCTGATGGCACTTGCCTCTAAAGAAGCTGAAATCTCATGCAACAGTGATCAAGAAGATGAGGTATATGAATCTGAACCTTCCTATTCTGAATTACTGGATGCATTTCATGAGCTGCATGATGAGTTTGTTAAGGTTGTTAAAGAATTGAAGCAAGCTAAGAAAAAGATTAACAAACTAGAATCACAATGCAACATTTCTGAAATTGCTTCTCTACCTATTGCTGAATCTGCTTGTTGTAAATCATGCATTGAACTAAAGCAAACCAATGAATATCTAGTGAAAAGCATATCTAGGCTTACTAAAGGTAAAGATATGTTGTTTGCTTTAATGGGAAGTTAAAGAATATCACAGGGAAGGGCTGGACTTGGCTATGATCCTTGTGCAGTCAAAGAAAAGATTAAGAAAAAGAATCAGAATGTATATATGAGACATTTTATGCATGCTAGTGGCAATAGACAGAAAGAACATACTTCACAGCACATTGAATCCTATGATCAACCAAGACATGCAAAATAAAAATATTATCTGCATTGCTTTCTTCCTGCATCTCAATCCAGCAGTCCCTTCACCACCCATCACTTCTGTAACAAGAAGGGACATATTTCCAATTCATGTACTTTAAAGAAAAATGGACTTGATAGGAAGGTTAAGTGGGTTCCCAAAGGTACATCTGTATCTAGGGAAAAGACTACTGACAAAAAAGAACCCAAGGAAATTTGGGTACCTAAAAAGAAAATATGAACCTTATTTTGCAGGTTTGTCTCAAAACTAAAAAGAACAACAAATGGTATATGGACAGTGCCTGCTCAAGCCACATGACTAGTGATAAGGAGAAGTTCATCATCCTTAGAGATAAGAAAGGAGGAAAGGTGACCTTTGGAGGTGATCAATATGGCAAAATAGTTGACATTGACATTGTGGGGAAGAATCCTGAAACATCCATTGAAGAGGTACTGTTTGTAATTGGCCTCAACTACAATCTGCTAAGTGTGAGTCAGATATGTGACAAAGGAAACTGGGTACTGTTTGACTCAAAGTTCTGCCTGGTCATCAGAAAAAGTGATCACAAAGTAATCCTCAAAGCTCAAAGGGATGGTAACTGTTATACTATTGATCTTGATGAACTTCCTCCCTTAGATTCTGTCTACTTGATTAGCCAGGATAATGATAGTTGGTTGTGGCATAGAAGGTTAGCTCATGTTAATATGAATCAACTATCAAAACTGGTTAAAAATGAGTTAGTCACTGGCCTACCAAAAATCACTTTTGAAAAAGACAAAGAATGTGATGCTTGTTTGAGAGGAAAATAAACTAAATCTTCTTTTAAATTTAAAAACGTAATTACCACAACCAGACCACTAGAACTACTGCATATGGATCTGATTGGTCCATCTAGGGTAAAAAGCATGGGTGGAAATCTGTATGTGCTTGTAATTGTGGATGATTACTCTAGATTTACCTGGACACTATTTCTTTCCTCTAAGAGTGATACATTTGATGCATTTGTAACCTTAGCTAAGAAAGTGCAAAATGAGAAAGGTATTTCTATTGTATCTATCAGGTCAGATCATGGAGGAGAGTTTGAGAATTCATACTTCTTGGAGTACTGTGATGAGCATGGAATTGATCACAACTTCTCAGCTCCAAGAACTCCTCAACAAAATGGAGTAGTGGAAAGGAAGAACAGAACAATTGGAGAGATGGCTAGAGCAATGCTGAATGAAAAGGAACTCTCTTAAGTATTCTGGGCTGATGCAGTCAACACAGCAAGCTACATCATAAATAGAGCCTACATCAGACCAATCCTTGAGAAGACTCCTTATGAGCTGTACAAAGGAAGAAAGCTAAATCTCTCACATCTACATGTGTTCGGCTGCAAGTGCTTCATCCACAACAATGGAAAGAAGAATCTGGGTAAGTTTGATGCCAAATCTAATAAAGGTATATTTTTGGGCTATTCTAGTAGAAGTAAGGCATATAGAGTTTTTAATAAAAGGTCTAAAATAGTAGAAGAATCTGTGCATGTAGTATTCATTGAAAATGAAACTGTTTCCAAACATGTCACTGATAAGGATGATCTTATTTCAAACTTTAAAAATTCAGATCTTTCTGATGAAGGTAAAATTGAACCTCCAAAAATTTCTGAATCTATTAACATAGAGGAAGATATTTAGGAGAAAGACCTTGAGGATGAATATAATAAAGACATGTCTCAAGAACTCCCTAGGGCTTGGAGATATCAAAGGAATCATCCTGTTGATCAAGTGATAGGGGATGTTCAAGAGAAAGTTAAAACCAGAAAACAGTTAAGGGATCAAATGATAAACTGTGCTTTTATTTCTCAAATTGAACCTAAATATATTGAAGAAACCTCAACTGATGAATACTGAATTTTGGCTATGCAAGATGAGTTAAATCAGTTTGAAAGAAATCAAGTTTGGGATTTAGTGCCTAGACCCAAAAATCATCCTGTCATTGGCACTAAATAGGTTTTTAGAAATAAGCTTGATGAATCTGGATTAATAATCAGAAATAAAGCTAGACTGGTTGCCAAAGGGTATAATCAAGAAGAAGGAATTGATTTTAAAGAAACCTTTGCTCCAGTGGCTAGATTAGAGGCAATTAGAATTCTGTTAGCATATGTATGCATGAAAAATATTATGTTATATCAAATGGATGTGAAAAGTGCTTTTCTTAATGGATATATCATGGAAGAAGTTTATGTTGACCAACCTCTAGGCTTTGAGGACTCTACAAAACCAAACCATGTTTATAAACTGAAGAAATCCTTTTACGGTTTAAAGCAAGCCCCTAGAGCATGGTATGAAAGATTAAGTAATTTTCTAACTGAAAAGGGATTTAACAGAGAAAAAGTATATACAACTTTATTCACTAAGAAAGAAAATAAAGATTTACTTATTGTTCAAATCTATATTGATGATATTATATTTGGTGCTACTAATGAATCTCTTTGCAAGAGTTTTTCTAAGCTAATACATGGAGAATTCGAAATGTCTATGATGGGTGAACTCAACTTCTTCCTTGGATTGCAAATTAAGCAGTATGATGATGGTATCTTTCTCAATCAATCCAAGTATCTGAAAGAATTGCTGAAAAAGTTTGGGATGGAGAATGTCAAGCCAATGAAAACACCTATAGCTACAACAACCAAACTGGATATGGATGAAAAAGAGAAAATGTTTGACATAACCCAGTATAGAAGAATGATTGGATCTCTACTGTATCTAACTGTCAGCAGACCTGACATCATGTTTAGTGTCTGTATGTGTGCAATGTTCCAGTCATGTCCCAAGGAAACCCATGCAACTGCTATGAAGCGTATCTTCAGATATCTTATTGGAATATCACATATGGGTCTTTGGTACCCTAAAGGCAATGGAGAAGATTTGAAATGATACACTAATGTTGACTTTACAGGATCCAAAACTGATAGAAAAAGCACAAGTGGAACATGTCAGTTTCTTGGAGGATCCTTGGTTTCATGGTTTAGCAGGAAGCAAAACAGAGTAGCCTTATCCACAGCAGAAGCTGAATACGTTGCAGCTGGAAGCTGTTGTGCCCAAGTCATCTGGATGAAACAGCAGCTTAAAGATCTTGAGATTGAAATAAAAAAAATACCTATAATGTGTGACAACCAAAGTGTCATTAACATCATAAAGAATCCAGTCATGCATTCAAGGATGAAGCATATTGAAGTTAGGCACCACTTCATAAGAGATCATGTTCTGAAAGGAGAGATCATATTAGAATACATCCCTACAGAAGATCAAGTTGCTAACATCTTGACAAAGCCTCTTTCAGAAGACAGGCATTGTAAAATCAAGAGAGAATTGGGTCTGGTAAATCCCAATGAACTGTAAGTAAAATTCTGTATCAATTTGTTTTAGAATTTCTGACATTGATTTAATTCTAACTTTAGCATCGAAGTAAGTTTAATGCAAGTTGCAGGTGCTCCTTATGAGTTTAAATGACAATAGATCTGAAAATGGAGCAAATCAGAATGAAACAGTTAAAAGGTGAAAGAAACAGCAAGAAATCTGAGTTCGGGATCCATTCTGTAAGTTTTTAAAGTTGAAATTCGCATTTTAGTTGTGTGTTAGACGAATTTCCTTGATAAATTGTGTTTTTGAACGAGTGAGCATGGTCAACATTCGAATTTAGATGCCCAACAAACAAACTTCAGCTTGGTATATATTGTAACAGTTCTTGGTGGTCCCTCGAAATTCGTCTGTTGGTTCTTGAAAGTTCAAATTTTCAAAATAAAAATTTCAATGTTATCTTTGTCCATCATGATAACTATTTCTTAACATACGCATGTTGGAGAACCTTTACAAAGTATAGAAATTCGAATTTTTGATTCAAAATTCGTCTGTTGAAACATGCTCACAATATTGAATCTCTGAAAGATGAATTTTCATGTGTATAATTCGTCTGTTGTTTGTTGTTTTAATCAGTGCTTGATGCCTGTTCTTTGAAATTCGAACTTTGTTGAAACAAAGTTCGTCTGTTCATCTTGTGCTGCTTGGACCAAACCTCTGTCAGACGAACTTTCAGAAGAAAATTCATCTGTCAGTAAATTTTACGGGATGGTTTAACTTGTAACTGCTTGAAGTTCAAATTTTGACCCCTCAAAATTTGTTTGTCAGACGGTTACACACGTTGAAACTAACGGTTTTTTTCTGAACAGACGCAACCCTACTCATCTCATCTCTGAGTCTATTCAAATTCTCTCTTTAATGCTCTTCAATTCTGACTGTAAATCTTCATTTCCCACCATTTAAACTCCTTTTTGCTTCCTATAAACCCATTCTCAGCTTCATTCTGAAACATTCATCCACGAAAATGGCAAGAGTAAAGAATTCAGAAGTTGGAAAAGGAGAGGCACGACCAAAGAGAATGGTTAAATCCCAATATGCCTCAAAGGAGGGTGAAAAACCAAAGAGAAAAGCCGAATCAAGCAAGGCAACTCCCTCCAAATGATAGAAAACAACTCCAAAGGTTGAATCAAAGAAGGCTGGACCTTCTTCACCGAAGAAAGTAGAGCCTTCGGTTCCTGTTCCTGCTGGTGCTGCTGTTGCTTCCACTTCCTCCTCTAGTACTGAATCTGGAGAATACCAACTCACAACAATGCCATTATGGAGCACTCTTCAGATTTAGGAGGAATACTCTACCAAACTTGTGAGTAAAAAGGTAATCAAGCCTCATTGTGTAAACATGGAAGATTTCTTAGTCTCTAACAATTTTGATGTTGGAATATGGATGCTGAGATATAAGAATCTGTTAGAGATACTGGAGAGATATGATGACGAAGTGGTTAAGACATGGTACGCCTCTCTGAAGTACAACAGCAAGAAGAAAAAGTGGGAGGTCAATCTGAGATCAAGGACCATTTGGCTCACAGATGAAACTTTTAATGAAGTCTTGGAAATTCCAGGGCAAGACGGCCTTAAGATTGACATCACTACTTCTGGATATATGGATGAGGCAGAGACTGCTGATGAAGAAGGTGGCCCCTTTCTGAACTACAAGGAGAGCACAATCCTGAACACTTTGTTCAGAAGAAAGGAGAATAGGCCAACCATAAATTTGCTAAAGCCCACTGACCTCAGTGCTCAAGTGAGGATCTTACACTACATAGTGTCTAGAATTATCTTCAACAAAGGAGGTAGCTTCAATCTGATCAGAAGGGCAGAGGCACATGTGATGGCAGCAATCATGCGTGGGAAGCTCATCAATATAAGACATATCATTCTCCAACGCATGATCAAGGCAAGGGATCAGAGGAAAGACTCTACACTTCCCTATGCAGCAATCATTTCCAGAATTCTACAATATGCTAGAATTCAGCACCTTAAAAAAGGAAAAGGGTAGACCACTGAGATTTTTAAGGAAGATGAGCTACAAAGAATGAGGATTGAGAGAAATGAAGGAAGATGGATTGGGAAGGGAGCAGGAAAATTTGAAGATCTCTTCTTTGTTGAAGATGCCTCCCTACAGCAAGAAGGTACCTCTGAAGCTCCTGCAAGACCTACACCTCAACCTTCTCAGCTTGTCCCATATCCATCTCTGCCTGCTCACATTCCATCTACTCCCTCCTCTCGTGCCAAGCCAACCAAGATCACTGAGTTGTATGACAGTCTGTCTACACTCATACTAAGTATCAGGGATAAGCAAAATGCCAAGTTTGCTCATCTACAAGATCAGATCCACCAGTTGGCCAAGAACATGAAAGTGGTTGCTGATGTATATGAAGACATTTGAAATGCCATTCCTGCAACTTTAGCTCCACCTCAGCCAGGATTCTCTGAGCCTGCTAAGTCTCCAACTCCTGAGCCTCCAAGCCCCTTTGAACTAGCCTCTTCTAAGCATGATGATACTGTAGATGATACTGAGGTTGTTAGTACACTGAACACACCAAGTCCTGGTCCTCCCTTGGACTATGGTATGGAAGAAGAAGGCCCTCGGGATTCAAGCTCTCATGACCCCATTCCAGCAAATACTCAAGAGTCAATTCTATCCCAGCAAGAATCTGAGCAAGTAGAAAGATTAGTGGCAGCCATCTCCACTTCACCATTCATGCAGGCTGCCCTAAATGAAGAAAGGAGCATTGTGCCTTTTGTTGATTTAGAAGCAATTGCACACAATGCTCTCTTACAAGCTTAGAAACGAAGGCTTGAAGAAATGTTTCCTCCTCCTGCTCCCTCACATGTTACATATTATGGGTTCTCGGAGGAAAGAAGGGCACAATTGGCAATTACAAGGCAAGAAATTTCTGATGATGAAGATGAAGACACAAGTTCTGAAGTTTCTGGGTCCTTACCAAAGCTCAATCCAAAAATGCCATTTGTCCCTGTGGCTCTTCAAGCTATTCCAGTGTCTCAGATCCCTCCTCCTGCTGATTTTGTTCACCTTTTCGATGATGCCAAAAAGGGGGAGAAGAGTGAGCAAACTGGAAAGTCTGCTGTTGAGCCTTCTGGAAAGACTTATAGCAAGAAGACCAAGACCAAGTTAAAGAAAAAGTGATTAGATCTTATGCTTGAGTCCTCTTGTAGTGTTGCTTTGTGTTTCTGTTATTGTGTACTGTGTTCTGTAATGTTTTACATTAATTGGTTCTTGTAAAAGTGACATTTAATGAAATGAAAGAATTCCTTGGTTGCAATGATCTGTTCTTGCTAATCTTTGAATCTCTTTACTTGATCTACTATACATGATATCTTTTAAAATATAATGCATATGTTGAGGGAGAGCTTGTTAAAGTAAACCCAATTACTAATCCAATTTGTAAGTTATTTTGTCATCATCAAAAAGGGGGAGAATGTTGAATCAAGTGTTTTGATAATTCCAAACCAACCTTCAAGAGCTTGAAGTAAAGATATCAAAGGTGCACAAAAGGTTTCAAGTGAAGAAATTTGGAGAAATCAGTGCAAGAATAGATGTAGAATGTTTAGTTATATTTTAATTTGAGTAAAAGACTTTGATTTGGTGAAAAGATGTTTTAAAACCTTGATTCTATGTTAATTCATGGAATATTTGAAAAACACCCTCCAACAGACAAAGTTTGAAAGGTTTACACTGATCTGCTGTTTTGAAAATTCGAACTTTACCTTTGGAAATTCGAATTTCATATTGAAAATGAACAAATCAAAAGAGAGACTTCTCTGGCAGACGAATTTTATATTCCAAAAATTTGAACTTTGACCTATGTCTGAAAATAGTCTGAAAAGAGCCCTTCTCTGATAGACGAACTTTGGTGTTGAAAATTCGAATTTCATACAAAATACAACTTATGAAAATTGAAAAATTCGTCTGAAAATATGTCAAAGTTCATCTAAAAACAAGTTTAGAAAGAGCTTTAAATTTACCCACTGACAGACGAACTTTGAACATGAAAATTCGAATTTCAGAAACAAAGCTTGTGAGTTTGTTGTGTTGATATGTTGACATACGAATGACAATATTCAAAAATTCAAATTTTAAAGTAAGTCTGAAAAGAGGTTTCTCTGACAGACGAACTTTGCCCTTTGAAAATTTGAATTTTGAATTCATGAATTATAGTGCCTCATTGAACCAGCTTCTGACAGACGAATTTTGGGATTCCAAAATTCAAATTTTGAAGGTACTGTAGCAAATTGAATTTACTGTTCACACTTGATAGAACAACTTTAAACATGAAAATTTGTATGTTCCAATATACAATCATTTTCTAAAGATGAAAATTCGAATTTTGATTCACAACAGACGAACTTCGGATATTCAACGATGAAGTCTTTAGCCTTCAGTTTATGTGAAATTCATCTATTGACCAACAAAAATTCAAATTTCAGAATGTCAGAAGCATTAAATGCGGTTGGTTAAAGGATAGTTTTTCAGAGTAACCGTTGGATAACTTCTCCAACGGATAGATTTTGTCTCTAACGTATAGTTGAGACCTAAATCTATAAATATAACATCATTTGAAGTTGTAAAAAACAATTTTTACTTTGTATATACTGAAACTCTGCCAAATCATCTACTCAAAGTCTCTTACTCTCACACTTCAATATTTGTACTCCAACTTTCATATTTACTCTGATTGAGAGAGTTTATTAGCTATACACAATCTTATCTTCATCTGGAAGAAAGATTTTCTTGTGAGGGGGCATCACAAGGGATTAGGGAAGTACTAAGTGAGAGTGCAAAGAGTGAAAGTGTGAACTCTAGAAACAGAGCATCAACTTTGTACTAAGGCATTTGCAAAAAGCCCACTGAATTCTTGCAGAATAGTGAAAAAATCTCAAGTAGTAACTTGGAGACTGGACGTAGGTCAAGTTGAGAGATCGAACCAGGATAAATATCTGAGTCTTCTCTTGCCTACTGCTACTTTTACTGTTTATTCATTTATACTCTATTTTACCATCATACTTTGCTTTCTTCACTTTCTTGACGTTTTGCAGAAAAATCTTTAATCTTCCCAATTCATCCCCCCTCTTAGGAAGCCAGCTTATCCAACAATTTCATCATGAGCTTCTCAAATTCCCTAGTATATTCTTCCACAAACAAAGACTGTTAGCGTAGATTTTGCAATTGAATAAAATTATCCTGGTAATAATGTTCAGGAAGGAACTTATGAGTAAGCTCGCAGTGCATCTACTCCCATGTCGGTATCTCGCTTTTACCTTCACGCTCACATTTCTTCTTGAGGTTCTCCCACCATAAGGAAGCATGCTTCTTGAGTTTGATGGTAACAATCTTGACTTTTTGATCTTCTGGCACCTCTTTGTATTCAAATACTTGTTCTATTGTTTAGAGCCATTCTACAAATTCATCTAGTTGGAGCTTTCCATCAAAGTCTTGAATCTCAACTTTAATATCACTACTGTGAACTATTGGTCTTCGAGGATAGCGTTTGCCATTTGATTGAGTGTCACTACTACTTTGCCTTCCTTGTTCCTCCAACTGGACTCGTTGGATATTTACAAGCTCTTGTAGCAGTTGAACTCAATTTCTCAACTCTTTAATCTCAACTTCATGCACAGGTCTACTTCTTGGAGGCATTTTGTAGGTTAGGGTAGGATAGATTTGAAGTTTTGGGTATTGAAAAGGTTTTGGAAAGGTTTAGGGTTATATTGGAGGAAAAAATGGGTTAAAGTGGTTTTCTTTTTGTTTTTAAATTAGGGTGGAGGCAAAATTTCAGAAAGTATAAGACTTTAGTGTAAATTTGTGGAAGTTCAGGGGTCAAATTGAAATTTCAAAAAATTTAAGGGTAAATGTAGAATTTTGAAAAGTTCAAGGGTCAAAATAAAATTCCAGACAGTTTTGGGGGAGGAAATGAAATTTTAGAAAAGTTGAGGGGTCAAAATGCAATTTTAGAAAAGTGGCTGACTGGGAATGCTTATGTGGCATGATTGACACGTGGCACGTAGATGTTAGCTGATGTGTCGTTGACTGGACATCTCAGTGTTGACGTGGCAGCTGACGTGGTTGTCTTCAAACTTGGTGCTTGGACGACGCGTGGAAACTGACGACGGCACGTGGCTGCTTTGGCGATGGTGCATGATGGCGCATGGGTTGTTTTCTAGTGGTGAGAAACTCCAGTCGAAGGTATTTGGGCCTTCTGAACACAATAGCAAAGTCCTTGTGGATGAAAAATTACCATAAATAGTGTTTTCAACTGTGGTATCAGCAGCACCTCTAGAAAACTCACTTTTCTGGCCAATTTTCTGACTCTTCTTCCTTGCCTCTATTCTCGCAGACTCTCAAACCGTGCTATGATACCAAACTGGCTTAGAAGCTTAGAGAAAAAAATTCCCAAGGTGAAAATGAGAAGAAATCTTATTGCTTCATTCCAATTCAACAATAGAAAGACATATTTATACTAATTAGGAACCCTCACTTGCAGTAAAAAATCAAAGGGGATACATTAAATCAAAGGAGGGGTTACGGTTGTTACAACTTCATCATTAGGGGGGGTTATGAGAGTTACAAACTCCATTATTAGGGAGGTTGCAAGCCATAGTTATGAGGCTTTAGTTTCATCAGTTTCATTCATTGCAATTTGAATTCGAGTTTGGTGATTGCTTGATCAAAGAATGGGGACTCCACCTAATATATGCCTTAAAATATATTTTTTTCAACAAAAGGAATTGAAGTTGGAGTTGGGCAGGAAAACAAAGAGGCCTCGAGATACTTGTGATGAGGAAGAACAACTCACTCTAATAAAAAAAATTGAAGGAATCTTCTGTTATTCAACCTGAGAAAATTGATGAGTTACTACTCACATTATCCGAATTGAATTTGGAATCTGTGAAGGGTAGCACTCTATAGAAATAAATTACCTATCTTTGCTGCATTGGTAATGCTTCTCTCTCTATATTTCATCCATTAACTAATATTAACGTTGGTACGTTTTCTAGCTTATAAAAAAAATTGACATTGGTACGTGACTGCTAGTTTAGGCAACTATTTTAATGTAATATGGATGCATTTGTGTGAGGAAAAGAATTTAGCAGTTGGAAAACCAATGAGTAAAAATGGATGTACAGGAAAATTCATCTACTCTGGTTTTTAAATAAAAACATTTTCTTTCTAATGTATTTACCTCTATTGATATTTTTGAATACCCTTATTTCCATGACTGTAAAATCCCTAAATTTAATGGAGACTAAAATAAAATTCTGTAGGGACTAAATTGAAATAAAATTCTGTTTGGGCCATAAAAGTATGGACAAATATGAGATTTAAAAAAGATTAAATAGCACATAGTTAGTTATATAAATATATTTTAGTGTATTAATCCTTTTCATAAAGGAAATCCTAGTCTTCCATAACCCTAATGTTCTTTTGCCACTTAGAAAAAATAGGAGAAGAAGCTAAAAAAAACATTACTACAAATTAAAAGAACAAGAAGAAAGGAGAAAACACTAAGAAATTTAGTAATTCTCTACACTACAAGCTTAAATTTCTTCACTCTTCTAATTCCACAAGGTCTAACCACGTTTTAGATATATTGAAAACTCAAGATTCAAGACAACCTCTTGAGATTGAAAGTTGTGATTTAGAAAAAAGAAATCAATTAAACAGATGACAAATGCTTTTATAACGTTTCAACTTCATCCAACTGTTGACAAGTCTTGTTCTTCATGAGACCAAAAAATCCCAAAATTCTTTTTCATATGATCTCTCTTCTTGCAGGATTTCTATGACTTTAAGGTGACAGAGGGCTCACAACACACTGCCGAAAAACTTCTTCAGGAACAAACAAATTGTCTTGTGAATTTTTTAGTGATAGTCGTATTTAATCTTGGAAATGATCACTTCACTACTGTTGGTGGGGGTTTTTCAGTATCAATCTCGGTTTTCAAATCTAAATCTAAAATATGGTAATTTTTAAAAGCAATTACATGTCCTAATTTGATGTACTAATCCATTTTTTTATTAAAAAAAAAGCATTTTGCAAACTAGTATCAAGCATTTATGTTTATTCTGGCATGTGAATTGGGAATTCTTTCCTTAACTCTGTCTTCTTTGTAAGATAGCTGGTAATTATAAAAGTTCTATTTAGGGTGAATCCAACATGGTCTTGAGACAGAGAGGGCAATAGAATTCTTTAAGCACCTATTGCTTCTTCCTACCCAAACCCTTTTACATATCGCATAAGAGACTAGTGGTCCTCCTCAATTTAGAATCGGGAATACGAGTTACAACTCATGGGTTATCTCATTTAACTCGTGAAATGGTGTAGGTTAGATTGCAAAATATGCAATCCATTTAAAACAGACCAGAATCAACCCGAACTGTATAACCCGCAAATTCAACGGGCTAACTCGCGGGTTATCCGGGCTGGCCATTTTCTTTTTCCAATTTTTAGTATGTACCAATGAAAGAAAGGAAAATTTGAAGCAAGTCCAAAATTAAAAAAAAAAAGACACTTCATGACTTGTAAGAACAGATAAAAAAGTTGGATAAATAATGACATTAAGAAAACCCTACAAAAATGTAATGAAAGAATAAATGAAAATTTGAAAAACTCCATTATAGATAACAATAACAGATTTTTCATCAAATTGTTAACTCACAAAAATTTATATTACTATATATATATATGATTTATTACACATTTATTAACATAGACTTACCGAAAATAATTTTTTATCCAATTTTTAAAAAAATTAAACTGATTTATATTAAAAAATTTTGAATATTTGGTGAGTTAGGGGTTGGTCCATATAACCTATCAATCTACCATTGATGGGTTGGGAAACTCCAACCCATCAAGAAAACAAGTTGGCTCAACCCAATCCTGTTTTTTGTGCAACTAGTCACAAGCGAACCAGTTTGGGTTGGGTTAACCCGTTTTCTCATCTCTATTGCTTATGTGTTTTCCTAATTTAGTGCTAATGTGGAGAATGAATTATCACCCTTAACTTTTGTTTTGATAATGAGGATTTGTGCTTATGCTTATTATATTATTAAACTTGTATGTTAACAAAAGGAAAAAAGAAAACAGAAAAAACTTAACTTTACCAATCAAGCTTAAGCTTAACATAAACTTGAATATTAGATATACTGGTTATCTTAAAAAATTACAAATAATTAAATTTAAATAGTTTTAATTAGATTTTACACAATTTAGACGGGGTGTATAATCTCTAAACACCCTTACAAGGGAAAACAAATAAACTAAAAAAAAGTTAAATAAAAGTAAGGGAATAGAAAATGGCAGCTAACTAGCTTAATGGGCTATAAAAAAATAAAACTTGTCACAACCAAAACACACTCAATTTAAATCCAAGTATTGGAACAGTAATATTGAACATGTTTTAAGGGAAGCGAATGAACGTGGCAACTGACTTACTAGATTTACTCGAAACCCTTAATTTATATTTTTTGACTTCTACTGACCTATCTGGTTGTTGCTAAAATTTAATGCACTTAGACTTGGAAGGGAGCTTAACAGCCCATTTGGTTTGTTTACAACTACTATGTAAAGGTAATGGGCTTCACATTACCTGAATTTTGAGCGTTTAATTAAACATTTTACATATGATTCTAATTGCTTAGATGATCTTGTAGAGGTAATCTGGATTATATAATGATGTAAAGATTTTTACATGGATGTAATAAGATACAAAAAGACATTAATACCTTTATAAAAACAAATATTAACAAATTCACTTTTAGGACTAAAGGTAATATGGTCATTTCATTTCTATTCTTATTTTTTTAATATAAAAAAATATCATTATATCATTATTTATATCCTACCAAACAAACTCACATATAATCACTATCCCATCACGTTACATTATATTACCGTCATATAATTGAACCAAATAGGCCCAAGTCTCTCCCTCTTTTTGTATGGTTTTGACCATAGCATTTTATTGGCCGAAAAAACGATCATAGCCTTTATTCAAAAAAAAATAAAACACTCAATTTATTTTCCCTCAATTCCGTTCTGATCGCGCTTAAGGTTTTGGCATATAATGACAATAAATAAATTGATACAATTTTATTAAATTATTCTTATTATATTTTCTTTTTTTCATTAATTAATAAAAAATTAATTAATTGTTAGGGATAGAATTAGAAAAAAGTATTTAATTATGCATTGATATTATAAAACTTCAGTTAAATGCAACAAAAAATTTGGTTAAAATGATGCTCCTTCCCATTTTTTTTATAAGATACTTTTTAGAAATATTCTATGGTTCAAATATTAGTTACTTTGTAAGAGTTTGTGCAACATTAATTACTTTATTCCAAAAATAATTTTCTTAAAAATTACTTTATGAAGCATTAATTGTTTTAAAAAGTTTAATTTTATAATATCTATTAGGGATAAAGATGGAACCAAAACAATTTTTATATAATTTTATTAATATAATTAACTTTTTTTTTATTTCGATGAAGTATGTAAAAGTGAGACGGAGTAATCAAAAGAGGAGTGAAGTAGATGAAAATAAAGTAGTACCCGTTTGGTTTGTCTTTTTGTAAAAAGTTATTTAGAATAACCACAATTTACAAAAATGAAATTTGGATAAAAATACAAAAATTTACTATAAACTTGTTTGGATAACTTTAAAAAAAATTATGGTTAGAAACCATGATTTGATTCTTTAAAAGGTAAAGCAAACAGGCCCTAGTGATTGGAAATAGTGAAAACAAAGTAGTGATTGGAAACGAGAAGTCCAATAAATTACCCAACTGGCCAACTCTATCTAAAATTGGCAGGCATATCCTATTGCTTCAATTAAACTAGGTAATAGTGATTAATATGATGTAATAGTGTTTACCTAAATCATTTTTCATCGGAGGGAGTGATGATGTTAAAATTTGAATGATTGATGGATTAAATGTAATAAACCCAAGTTAAGATGCAAAGAACCCAAGTTAAGATGCAAAGAAAGCATAAATAATGAATATTTTATTTTTTTTAATTGATTTTTTTATGATTGAAATGTATGCTTAAGAATGAAAAAAAACTAAATGAATACAAGATGGATGCTATGTAATCACTAACTAATGCAAATTAATTAGATGCTATGACTTAATTAAATCCTAAGTGTAAAGGAAGGTAAATGTAAACGTGATTATGGAAACTAAAAAATTTAGCTTAATTTAGTTAAAAGTTAATTTAAAAATGTGAATAGAATTAATGGAGTTTAAGTAAAAAAGTGAATGACTAAACAAATATAAAATAATAGTTGATGTATGAAAAGTGAACCAATTGAATGAACTTAATCTAACTAAAATTAACACTAAGTGTACCTAAATGTAAGCTATGTATTTGATGAAAAATGCTTAAGTATAGATGTAAGCTATTAGTGAACAATGCCTAATATTCTAATATAAAATGCAATAATCTAATATTTACTTTGGGGGGGGGGTGTGGTTTTAAGATTAAATGTATTAGCGAATAAACTTGACAAACTAATATGAAAAGCA
This sequence comes from Adenanthera pavonina, assembly GCA_026686845.1. Taxonomy (NCBI): domain Eukaryota; kingdom Viridiplantae; phylum Streptophyta; class Magnoliopsida; order Fabales; family Fabaceae; genus Adenanthera; species Adenanthera pavonina. Next base: position 38,347,635 of record JAIVEN010000006.1, read on the forward strand.
ACAAACCATTAAAATAATAACTAAAAATAGATTAGTCATAAACTACTTAGAAATCATAAATGAGAAAACTACACTTAAAATATAGAAATATATAAATAAGTGTGGTTCCTAACTTGATTTAGAAAATGACAATCATAAGACTTAAAAATAATTTTTTTTAAAAATAATGATTAAAATTAATATGCATAACCATTCAATTTAAGAACTTTAAATAACATTTGTACAATATAAATGACAAAATTAACTTCAATCATATACTAATGATTTAAGTATTTTAACAAACACATAAAAAGTATGAAAATTATGCAAATTAGTCAAGACCAATGGATAATAATTCACCATCTAACCAAACTTGTCCAATCTCAAACATGATTTATAACATGACTTCTCAATTTAACAACTTTCCAATCATCAAGACTAAGGTAACGAGGCACATAGTTCATCAATTTAAATATCCAAACACTTGAAAAATATAAGGTACAGCAGCTGGACAATGTGATGAAAAAACGAAATTTCCTTAAAATCCAAGCAAAATCCAATGCAAACTTATTCTCTTACATAGGATGTCTATCCATAATATAATCTATCAAATGTACAACCCAAATACATTAATTTCATCACAATTTCAGGTTTGAACCTGTCTCTAATTATCAATAAAATTAATATAAAAATAAGAGAAAAAGTAGTGGAAAGATAGTCTCCTTACCATGCAGTCTTGAGCCTTCAAGTCATCTCCCTCTCCAAGCTAATACCACAGGTTCCTCAACTTTCCATGGCTGTCACGTTGAGATGGGAAGAGGAAAACGTACAGAACTGAACCATAACAAAAAGGAAGCTGCAAATCCAGAGCAAATGCTTGAGCAAGATGATTAAAGCCAATTTCCTTCAGTTCTTGAAAAAATTCCGGCAACTTGTCACAAAGTGCTCCACGGTCAAGACTTGAGAAGATGTGAAGATGGAGAACCCAACGAAATTGATGCAAGGGAAGTGTGGAGGAAGAAGAATAGTGGAGGAATTTATGATTGAAGTGAAGAAATTGATGGAGACTTGACATGGATTGAAGGAGCTTAGTTGACATTTTTTCTCTCTTCTCATTTGCTCACTAATCCATCTCACCTACCATGGCTGAGTATCAACCTGCTGGCCTGATCAAACCGGACCAGCCCGCCGGTGTTCAATGGGTTCATTATAACCGGGCCGGTCCGGGTTACGGGTTGAACTTTGGGTTCAATGCGGTTTTGGGGTGCGGATGTGAGAAAGAAAACTCAGAGAAAGGAGATTGTGACCTGAAGGTTCCGTATTTCTGCTTCATTGAATCTCTGCTCTGTGAAGGAGTCTCTTTTTTCCTGCTTTGAATATCATCTCTGAAAGAAGTGGTAATGCTCTATATTCCAAATCCAAGTTATTTCTTAAAAAAGAAATAGTTTCTTAAAGTCAAACCACGTATCGAACTTTGATCTGAATCTGAATGTCTGAACCTATGTTTAAACTAATTTTCGAATGTTAGAGGGAGAATCATGACTTTTCATTTCTTTCCAAATCCATGTATGATCGTGACTGAGATTGTGGGTTTTGAACATCAGAGAGTTTTGATGGTGATGTTTTGACAGTTTCTTCTGCTTTAATCGAACTTATTATTATCATTATGAGCATAGACAAACATTTAAGTGTATTCTTCTGCATTGAAATAACTAACAGTAACTATGATGTCTGCTGCTTCTTCATGCTCTGGATCTCAACCAACTTCTTCAAGGAAGTATGATGTGTTTATCAGTTTTAGAGGTGAAGACACCCGCAATAATTTCACTAGCCATCTTCATAATGCTTTCACCCTGAAGTCCTTAAGAACCTATATTGATTATCAGCTTCGTAAAGGTGATGATATCTCATCGTCACTCACCCAAGCAATTAAGGATTCCAGTGTATCTGTAGTAGTCTTCTCAGCAAACTACGCCTCCTCAAAATGGTGCTTGGATGAACTCTCCCAAATAATCAAACACAGAAAGGATGAGGGGCACTTTGTTATACCCGTCTTCTACAAAGTTGAGCCATCAGATGTTCGCCACAAGAAGGGAACTTACAAGGAGGCATTTGAAAAGCATGAGAGAGATCTCATGCATGACCAAGACAAGGTGAACAAATGGAAGGATGCTCTTTCTGAAGCTGCCAATTTAAATGGGTGGCACTTTCAAACCTTCATGTAAGTATTCCATTACTGAAGTGAATTTTGAATTCTGATCAATTGACTAATTTCATTTGATGAAAACTGTAGTTTTTGAAACTCATATCAAGTCATCCCTGTCTGATGAAAAATTTTGCAGAGAATAAAATAAATTGCTTAATGAATAAAAGAAACCTCTGTGTTTGATTGACCATGATAATCAAATTTTCTGAGGGAGGATTAAGAGTGCTAGGTGATGTGTAATAAGCTGCATAATCTTCATTTCTTGGGCTGATCAACTGCAGCTTCCACTAAACTCTTATCAAATCAAAAAAAGCAATTTGCAGCAGTGTAGCCAAGCTGGTTACAGGTGTGGCGAGTAGGTTTGCTGAATCTATCACTACTTCCCCTTCCTCTACCTTTGTTGAAGTACCTGAACCTCTTCATGTTCCTCTACCACATCCAGAATTGGAGCTATGATTCTCAGTCTTAAATACCAGAAGCCCATAAGTTAATAATCTCTAATACTTATTGTGCTTCCGAAAATAAGTCTTAAACTTGTGCAGTGTTACAGGCACTACGTGCTGAGATATTAGTCACATGGTCTTACAAAGTGCAACAACCACTTTATCAGAATCTTTTATATTAAACATACTACCATACTATGAAGTGACAGGAAGACAAACATATTGTATATCATAATAACATTCTTATATATATATATATATCTGTGTGTGTTAATGCTATTAACTTATATTTTTTAACCTGTTTTTCTAAGGTTTATGATGTTAATTTTTCTTTCTGTTTTGTTCAATAGGAATGAATCTGAATTCATTCTGGAAATTGTCCATGATGTTGTGAAAAAGTTGGGTCATCTGTATCCAAGTACATTAAAACATGTCATTGGAATTGATGAAAATATTAAAAACATTGAAGAGTTACTGGAAAAAGTTCACAAAGTTGGAATTTGGGGGATGGGTGGTCTAGGTAAGACAACAATGGCAAAGGCTGTATTTGCCAAATTATCCTCTCAATATCAAAGTTGTTGCTTCTTGGAAAATGTGAGGGAAGAGTCAGAAAAGCATGGCTTAAAACATGTGCATGAGACACTTGTCTCAGAGCTACTAATGGAAGAATCCATGCAGAGTAATCCACCAAAAGCTCCAGGATCTGCATTTGTTATAAGAAGACTTAGCTGTAAAAAAGTTTTCATTGTGCTTGATGATGTTGATAGCTTAGAGCAATTAGAATATCTGGCTGAAGTATGTGTTCACTTGGGAGCAGGCAGCAAAGTCATTATAACATCAAGAGATAGGCATTTGCTTAAGAGAAGTGTTGATGAAATACATGATGCCAAGCCATTGAAAGAGGAAGAATCCTTTAAGCTTTTCAACTTCAAAGCTTTTGGCAAATATCATCCTCACATTGGATATGAACAATTAGCAACAAGAGCTGTTGATTATGCCAAAGGCATTCCCCTGGCATTAATTGTCTTGGGTTCATTTCTTTACTGTAAAGATAAAGAAGATTGGGATAGTGCACTGAGAAAACTAACTGGGACTCCCAATGAAAATATTCAACAAGTGTTAAAATTGAGCTACGTCGGATTAGACCATAAAGAGAAGCAAATATTTCTAGACATTGCATGTTTCTTGAAAGGTGAAAATGAAAAATTTGTGAAAGATCTATTTGACAGCTACGATTTCCATGCAACCATTGGCATAAGAAACCTTCTAAATAAGGCTCTTGTTGCTATTATGGATGAGAGAGTTTGGATGCATGACTTAATACAAGAAATGGGTTTAGAGATTGTTCGTCAAGAGAGTATTAAAAAACCTGGAAGACGGAGCAGATTATGGGATCCAAGAGAAATCTATGATGTATTGAAAAATAATAAGGTAAGAAAAAGATACCCATCCTCTCTTTCTGTTAACAAAACGTTTGACGATAATGCTGCTAGTATTGTTCAGTTTTCTTACTATTTATTCTAATTTTTGTAATTTTCAGGGAACTGATGATGTTGAAGGCATAATGTTAGATTTATCGCAGATTAGAGAATTACATTTGACTGCTAACACCTTTAAAAAAATGACCAGATTAAGATTTCTTAAATTTTATTCACCTGGGGCTCCTAGGTCACGTAATGTGCAGATTCTAACAGGCATTGATTCAATTTCAAGTAAAATAGGGTACTTTCAATGGGATGGATACCCGTGGAACTCCATGCCATCAAATTTTTGTGCTGAGAATCTTACTGAACTTAACATGGAATCAAGCAATGTTCAAACACTCTGGGAAGGTGTACAGGTGTGTGTATGTGTGTTCTATATATCATTGTCTGTTTTAATTAAAAATTTGATATCTTTACTATATAATACTTATTTTTTAATTGTTCCAGGATCTTGTGAATTTAAGAAGATTAAATCTGAGAGATTCCTGCAACTTAAGGGTGTTACCTGATTTCTCTAAGGCTCAAAATCTTGAAAGGGTAGATTTGAGTGATTGTGCAAGTTTGTGTTATGTGCATCCATCTCTCTTATCTCTCCACAGTCTCGTTTCTTTGGATTTAATGGGCTGCCAAAGCCTCAAGAGTCTTCAAAGTAAGACTCATCTAAGATCTCTGAAAGAGCTGATAGTATATGGGTGCTCTAGTCTTAAGCAATTCTCCATGTCATCAGAAGAGCTAACATATTTAAATTTAAAAGAAACCGGAATAGAAATATTGTCACCATCAATTGGGCGTTGTAGTAAGCTTACAACACTTCTACTCAATGGTTCAAAGTTGAAGATTCTTCCAATACAAGAGTTAGGTTGCTTAAGATCTCTCAAGCGACTCTGGATTCACGACCATATAATTGACAAAGCCAGGATACATATGCTATTAGATGCCTTATGTCATATAGAAGAACTGGGTTTCCCGAGTTGCTGTAACTTAATTGAGCTCCCAAACAACATCAAGAAGCTCTCAAAGCTACAAAAGCTTGATTTAAGTGGTTGCAGAAATCTTCAATGTTTACCAGAGCTTCCTCTGTCCATTGAAGAATTGAATGTCACTGATTGCTCGTCACTTTCAATCAGCTGTTCCTCAATGTACTCCACCTCAATTGGGAGTCTTAGCAATCTTGAAAGTCTACATCTCAATGTATCAAGTCTTGGGAATCTTCCAATAACCATGTTATGTTGTTTTAGATTTCTTTCAGAGCTTCGTCTTTGTAAATGCAGTCATGAAGTGGACCAAGCAAAGCTAAATATTCTATTTGATGCCTTGCAATTTTTAAAGAGGCTATATTTGGATGGTTGGCCTAACTTAACTGAACTCCCTGACAATATCAGGCATCTTCTGGGGCTACAATATCTTTCTTTAGAGGATTGCACTATGCTACGGTTTCTTCCAGAACTTCCATGGTCCCTTAGAAATTTGATTGCCTATAACTGCACATCATTGGAGAGGGTATCCCCTTCAACAATTTCAAGCCCATTAAAGAAATTTGGTAAAAAAATCTTTTCGTTTATCAATTGTGTTAAATTAGATGCACGTTTACTTGGCATCATTCGGAAACAAGCCAAGTTGTCATTGAAGCAAGCAGTGCATAACAAAGAAGATGTTACAGTTTATTACCCAGGGAAGATGGTTCCTAAGTGGTTCGGGGATAACCGGACACTAAAGGAATCTGAAAATGTAGAACTTACTCTAGCTTCTGACAATTTATTAGGTTTCATTTTCTGCTGTGTCATTCCTCAGATCTTCAGAGAGGAAGAAAGTAAGGAGCTCGCTCTCTGTTTCTATGGTGTTGAAGATGGTGAAATGAATCCATTTGTGATTTTTAACCCAGAAGATGCGAAGTTCAGCTCAGGTAATGTATTACTACATTGTGATCCAGAACAGTCTGAATTCATATTGAAGAGAATTGAAGGGAGCAGAAGAAATCATGAGGCCACCACTTATAACCGAAAGCTTTTGTTCAAATTCTGGTATGGTAATGGCTACATCAAAGAGTGTGGAGTGTACCCCATATATGCCTCCAAATGTCACAATTTCGTTCAAAAAGGGAAATTCCAGAGCATTGCATCTCTCACCCAAAATGTTTCGGTTGGTTCAGAGCGAACGCAGCAGGAAGTTGCGGGAGAGAGCAGTGATCGACAAAGGGAGTTGAAGTTGCGTACAGAAAAAAGGACTCAAGTTGTACCATTGTCCAGATATTTGTTCCTTTCTTACTATCAGCAAAATAGAAAAAGGAGGCGCCTGCATATATGATGATGAAAAAAGTCAACCATAACTCCATGAAAAGGAGTTGCATGCTCAGTCAAAGGGACATGAAGATATTGATAAGAACAGTCTGCTCAAACCACTTCTTTGACAACCGCAAGTTGGGGGCATTTATTCATACTTGACTGTGGTACTTTCGTTGCTGCTAACAATAATTACATGCTGGCGATTGTGAACTTTAGGTTCGTGAGTAGTGGATGTTAAATTGAAGCTTTTGTGGATAATGAAAAGTTAATAGCCTCATAGGCAAAATATATATGTTATGTTTCAAGAAAGAAATTGATTACTTCTTTAGTTATTTGATTTATTGCACTCATGGTTGCTTTTTGACTTGTTCTATCAGCGGGTCTTTCTTCAAAGGACTCAAATAGTGATCATTTTCTTGCGGCTATTTTTCTTTGTTTCAAAAGTAATATGGAAAATATTTCCAAGGTGCAGAAACACAAAGGTAAATCCTAATAGTTCTGATGCTTTCATACTTATAGTACCATAAAATCAAGGGTAAGGAAAAAGGCATTTTATTGAACTGACTCAATTTTTTTTTTATTTGTTTGTCTCTTCAATATGTTATATGGCAGCGCTTCTGTTGATAAACTTAGCCATAGTGGTCTATCCAATGAGTGGAACTGAATAAAAACAAAACTTCATGAAACTTAGTGCATGATCTTGTTTCATTAGATCTAGTGTAGTATCTGTTCTTATCAGATAGCATTGAATAATAAGCAAAACTTTTTGGCATGAGATCGTTGGAAAAATCATGAAACAAAATCAAAGATGATTCAGTTTCAAGATCTGAAGTTACTTCTCTTTCAATAAGCAAAACTTTTGACATGAGATCGTTGGAAAAATCATGAAACAAAATCAACGATGATTCAGTTTCAGGATTTGAAGCTACTTCTCTTTCAATAATTCTGAGCAGAATTGTAATTCTTTTTACTTACTAGTTCTATTTTATAACCGTCTTGTTTGCAGGATTTCTGTCTCCTCAAACCACAATTCAGCTTCAGCCGCAGAGGTAATTTCCATTACTCTGTCTTGATGACTTCACAATTCCATTCAACCCACATCAATTGGGAGCTCTGATGGGAAGGAAGTGGTTCATGGGACACAAAAATCAGATTCAGTTGAATTTATCTATTCACCCCGTCACATTAGAACCTGCAAGGACAGAACAAAGTTCTTGAAATGTATTATCTTCATTGGAAACCAGACTCGTGCGTCTCTCTCTTGTTCTATTTCACAGACCCGAGGATTCTCTCAATTTTGAGACAGATCAGAGATGGTCCCTTTTAATAAGTTATCACCATTTTATTAATCTGAATGTTCCAACTCTATTAAGCATTTGTGTATCTCCTTGATCAGGTAGAAGCATTTTTCTAAGCCTTACTTTAGCACGCTGAATCCTGCTCTAACATTGAAATTAGTTATGTTAATCTTGATTTATCCTTATTTTTTTATGCTTCGCATTTTCTCTATCCGTTTTAACTTAGTTAAAGCAAAGTTAGCTATAATTGTCTATCAAACATATTTTATTTATTGGAGACAAAAGGAAATAATGTTTGGCATTACTTTAGCAGATGTTAAAGAAAAGCTGAGATGTTGAGCCTGGCAGAATCCTTGTCATTTCCAAGAAAAACTAACAGGATCAACTCTCAGATTGTTCCCAGGTATTATTTTCGTATCTGACTTCATATGCACAATGAAAAAGGTCATACTGTTGTTATTCACAACTTGCTTGATCAAACAGTTTGTGGCTTTCTCATTCAACCGAACATTATTAAAAGAGGTACAATTTCTTATGTATGAAGTATATTTCCAGAGTGATTTAGATATTAACAAATGAAATATGCTTCCATAATTAACCTTGCTGTTTTATTATTATGTGTATTTATTTTTTTAAAATCAAGCTTTATAAATGGTATACGAAATTTAGTCCCATGAAACTTTTAGTTCAAAGTACATTGTTTTTAGTGGATGCCAAAGGCCGCCGTGAGCGCCAATATTTTGTACATAAAAAATTAGAGGGCTCACTTGGGTTGATATGAGGTAAGTGAGAGTGAGAAGTTAAACACTCCGAAACTAGATAAATAACTTTTGTTTGTTTGGAAAAAATTGTAGAACTTCTTTAGTATTTTGTCATAATTTTTTTTAAAAAAAAAAATTAATTTCTTTAAAATATTATGAAATAAAAAAATATTTATGTCATTAACATTAAAATATAAATATATCTATTTGAAAAATAATTTAAACTTCCCAAAAAATAAAAAGTCAGCTAAGTATGTCATGTGTGAACTTTCCAGAAAAATCAAGGAAATATATTTCTTAGAAAGTATACTAAGTGACTCTAAAAATCTATTCACTAATAGTTTGGCATATTTGTATTGAAAAGTTATAATCACTTTTGAATTGCCCAGCTAAATTAGCTATAAATGTCAGAAGTTTCCGTTTCTCCATGTAGTCATCTAAGTAAGAAAGGAAATGTATATTAGGTTTGTATTTTTTTTTTCTTCTGGACCACTTTTTTGTGGTTTTTTTTAATCGAAAATGAAAGAAAATTATTCAATGTTTTTAAAGTATGAAAACTCTCATAAAGAATAATTATAATATATATTCATATTTTTCATAATAATATGTTTTTTATTGATATTATTTGTTATATTTTTAGTTGTATATAAACGCTTGTTGCCTACACATTTTAAAATGTTCATTGTTGAATGCAGAACTGTGGCATGGTGCTTGGAAGTTAAGGTAGTAAAAGATATGAGTGCAAACTGTGAAAAAATCAGGGCGTCGAAATAACTTTGCTTTTCAATTCAAAGAAAGCTCTATTGATTAATGTAATGTAAACCTGTTTTTTTGGCCCAAAAAAAAAGTAATGTAAACCTCGTTGGTTGTCATATGAACACAACAGAGCATGGTTTTTCTTACAAATTAGTGATAGTTCATAGTTGCCCGCGAAGGGCAGTTCAATTGGAAAGCATTTAACATATATCTCACAATGCTAATCTTTGTGACATGAAAAGAAAATAGTGACAATAATAATAATTCTTAAATAAATTTATGTTTATTCTAATCAAAGGTATATCTGTCAAGCCAAAAAGAGCATCCTACTCTCAAAATATCGTAATTCTGTCATATATATCAAATTGAAAAACTTATATAATAAAAATATGCAATTTAAAAAATTTATTTATTAAAATTTTAATTCTGTAATTTTATTTCTAGTTGAGTTTTACAATTATTTATTAAAAAATATGACACTTAATTTCTTTAAAATAATCTGAATTTTTTCTTATTGTTAATTATATATCTGGAACAATAGTAGTATTTGGGCATCATAATCAATAAAAATGATGGACTCGTCTATTAAATTATCCTTACAATTCCCCCATTAAAATTGATGAATTCATGGAATAGTATTTGAGCATACATATTTATTGGATCTGCCCACATACGATCAAATTCAGTAAAAAGTTCCAGAGTGGTTTACATATGATCTGGCAGCTGAGTCTTCCAACTTCATAAGTACAGAACTTTCTTCAACAACGAACAACCTGCTGGGCTTCATTTTCTGGTCTATTCTTCCGCAATTCACCCAAAACCAAAACTATGATTACCTCTTGACATGCAAAATTTATTATGAAGATGGTAACCGGGGCCCATACTTGGCATCTGATATGAGGATCACAGGACTTATTTGGCATCATGTTTTTCTGTGGGGTGATTCACAATCATTCATAGGATATGAATACATCAATTATAGAAAGCTTTCGTTCAAATTCTATGTTGTTGTGGTTGGTGAGGATGATGTAGAGTCTACTTCATGGGATTATGGAATATGCTATTTTCTCATTGAACCAAGCAAAATGCATGTGGCAATTTTGATAGAAGCATCATCCCAAAGTGGTTTCCATACAATACAAAGGTTAGGTTATCCCCTCTATATATCAAGGTAAATCCATGAGGTGTCTTCTTGCTCCCAATGATACTGATAGCTTATTGGGTTTCCTTTTCTATTTTGTTATTCCTCGATGCTCCTCAGAATAAATTAAAGGAATCAAAGTCACTTGTCATGCCGATGCTTCTCTGATCATCGTATTTCTTGCAAATTGGATGGCACAAGAGGATGGCATTATTCAATGATAGAATTGAATTCAGATAATGTTTTCCTGTGGTATGATACTCCCTACTGTGAACTTCGATGCATTAGAGATGAAAAAGAGAAACCTGATAATTATAACCCAAAGCTTATTTTTGAATTTGAGTTTGTTTATTATGAAGCAGTGTTCTAAAGTCATGCAGATACAATGAGACCACAGAGGCTTCCATGACTGTTCAACTTGATCTATAGCTGTTGACTTGTTAATTTACTGGATTGTGTTTCAACTTCGTGGTAATTAAATAGTAAGTGTTTAGAATTACTTCTCATATATAACTCTGACTGACTTGTAACTCCTTTTCTTCTATTTTGTCACAGAAATGAAATGTGTACGTTAACTCAGGAACTTATGCAGACCACGACCATACCTTTGAGTTCCTTGCCCTTGTTTTTATTTACCAATAACATTAAGGATTTGAAATTTAATTCTTAGTAGAGAATTGTGGTTCTTAATATCCTCCAGGATGCGAGGGTTAATGTAATTGTGGGTGGTAGTGGTATTAGTAGTGATAAAATGATATGAAGTAAGCCAGTACAAGTGAGGGAATGCACTGCAATTTCAGTTTTGTTGATGAATTATTATTTTAGGGCCCTTGCTTTGTTAAAGCAAAGCATAGAATTTTCTTCCAATGTGGTCATCCAAATTCTTACCTTCTGATTCCAATTCTCTAAGGTGTCTAGATTATCTAACTTAATTGTTCAATTTTATGATTATCTAACTTAATTTCAATTTTTTAAGCATAATTTTTCTATGGAAAACTGTACAAAAATTAGTTTAATTTATTGTTGAAATCTTTATTATCATCTTATCACCATAATTTGTAGTGGACTTATCATCAAATCTATTATGATAAATATTTTTTATTAATGAGTTGAATCCATATGGGTCAATTCAAGGTTCAATGTTTAGTCGATATTACAATTTGCATATTTTTATTATTTAAATCCAATTACGAATTTGGTAGGGTTGATATAACTTTTCTATTTAAATTAAAAAAAAATTGTTAAAACGAGATAAACTTAGTTTGGATTAAAAAATTAATTTTGTTCAAGTGAGAACAAACTTATATTTGAAAGCTTAAAGATGTTCAAGAAAATACTTAATGGTTTCATGATATCTCTATGGTATAAGAAACTAGACCAAATCAGTTGGTTCAACCGATTGAATCAGAAATTGGTGTCTGGTCTGGTCTAAACAAGAGGAAAAATTAGCCAAGTTCATAATTGGTTGAAAATCGGTAAAATTAGTCATGAATTGGGCAAAACTGGTTGTAAATCAAGTTCAACCAGTTGAATTATTTTTTAACATTTTTATTTTTACTTTAAAGATAAAATAATATTATTTTTAGTTCTAAATAATATTATTTTGTGTATAAATTTATTTTCTATCAATATTATAATATTATATAAGTATTATTATGATACAAAATTATTAATAATAATAAATTTATTTAACAAATAATACAATAATAGATAACTAGTTAACTATTTTATATTCAAAATGTGATAATGGATAATAATAATTTATTTAGATTTTAATATTAAATTATAAAATTTATTAATAATTTTTTTTAATTTTTTAATATAATATGAAATTATATTAATTTTATCAATACTGGTTTGATTATAGTTTAATCTGGTTAAACCATTAAAACTTAAAATAGTATCTAAACCATTTCAATAATTGACTCAATTTTTAATATTTTTTTGTAATAATCTTTGATATTCTATTATCACTTTAGTGTTCGATCCGATTTTTAATATTTTGAATATGTTTGATTTATAATATCAATGGGCCAAGTTGGGCCAAAATATATATATATATATATATATATGGGCTGACTTTTTATTGGCCCAGTATATCAGCAGACTAAAATAGAGTTGTATTTATCTAAAACAAATCGAGTTATATTTCAGAGTCAACGTTGTTTTTGGAGTTTCAGACAGTTCAAAAGTCAACTTTCTAAAGTTAACTGTATAAATATATAATTAATATTATCCATAATTTATATTTGTAATGTATATAAATTCTATATTATAGCATCTACAAATCTTCTATAAATATATATTGAAAACAATAAAAATAAGGCAAAATTGACATTGCAAATGAGAGGTAAAAAAATTGTTATGATGGACATGGAGACCCACATATAATGAATAAGGAGAAAAAATTTGAAAATGAAAAACTAATTTAAGTAGGTATAAGTGATGGAAGTTTTTGTTTTTTAAGTAAACTGTTGATGGTTTAATTATTAGCTTTTTTATATTTCTATTAATTGAAGGTAAAATAAAAATACTTAAATACGGTTTGAGCAAAGAAAAAAAAAAAAGCCGTTGAGAATTTTGTCTGTTTTTACCCAGAAGCGCTGACAGAAGTCATTATTTTATACTAAAAAAGGGGCAAGAATTGTTTATTTTGCTTTGGCATCATTGAAAAGAAGAGGACAAGTGAAAAAATTTCATAGTGGACCCAGCCACTAGATCATCATCATTGAGTCAATTCTTCAGAGCGCTTTCCCAAAACTGCATTTTCTCATTTTGTAAACCAAAGATGCCCTGATTGTTTTTGGCCCTGAATAAAATTCCCCCTTTCACTTATAAAACTTCATTTTCTCATCCAACTCATCCTCCTCCGCAAATAGCTGACAGTAACTACCATGGGTGCTGCTGCTTCATGCTCTTCGTCTCAACCAATTTCTTCGAAAGAGTATGATGTGTTCATCAGTTTTAGAGGTGAAGACACCCGCACAAATTTCACCAGCCATCTTCATACTGCTCTCACCCAAAACTCCTTAAGAACCTATATTGATTATCAGCTTCCCAAAGGTGATGATATCTCACAATCACTCACCCAAGCAATCAAGGATTCCATTGTATCTGTAGTAGTCTTCTCAGAAAACTATGCCTCATCAAAGTGGTGCTTGGATGAGCTCACCCAAATACTCCAATGCAGGAAAGACCAGGGCCAGTTTGTTATACCCGTCTTCTACAAAGTTGACCCATCAGATGTTCGCAAGCAGAAGGGTACTTACCAGAAGGCATTTGCAAAACACGAGAGAGATTTCAGGCATGACCAGGACAAGGTGCAGAAATGGAAAAATGCTCTGTTTGAAACTGCCAATTTAGCTGGGTGGCATTCTCAATCCTTCAGGTAAATACTCCATTATTGAAGGATTTTTGAATTATTTCTTATCAATTGACTGGTTTCATCTTTTTCTGACTTGCAGATTTTTTTGTTTCATCCAAGATTTTCATTTCAAAGTCAATACTTGGTTCATCAAATTTTGTTTTTAACTTATTTTCCTATGGTACTATATTAACTATTTTTTTTTTTTGGGTTCAATATTGTCGTGTGCTAGGGATGAATCTGAACTAATTCAGAACATCATCAACGATGTTTTGCAAAAACTGGATCTTAGGTATCCAAGGACATTTGAAGGTCTTGTTGGAATTGATGAAAATTGTGAATGTATTGAATTGTTACTGGAAAAATTTCCTGTAATTGGAATTTGGGGCATGGGCGGGATAGGTAAGACAACCTTGGCTAAGGTTGTATTTGCCAAACTATCTCCTCAATATCAAAGTTGCTGTTTCTTAGAAAATGTAAGGGAAGAGTCAGAAAAGCACGGACTAAAATATATACGTGATAAACTTGTGTCGGAGCTACTCATGGAAGAAAATATCCGTAGTAACCCATCTAAACTTCTTGGATCTACATTTATTAAGAGAAGGCTCAGTTGTAGACAAGTTTTAGTTGTGCTTGATGATGTTGATAGTACTAAGCAATTAGAATATCTGGCTAAAGAATGTGATAGCTTGGGACAAGGCAGTAAAGTCATCATAACAACAAGAGATAAGCATTTGCTTATTGGAAGAGTTAATGAAATATATGACGCCAAGCCATTGAACTATCAGGAATCCTTCAAGCTTTTCAACTTGAAAGCTTTTCACGAAGATCATCCGGAAGTTGGATATGAACAGCTATCAAAAAGGGTTGTTATTTATGCCAAAGGCAATTCTTTAGCTTTAATAGTTTTGGGTTCGTTTCTTCATTCCAAAACTAAAGAAGAATGGGATAGTGCATTGAGAAAATTAAAAAAGATCCCCAATGAAGATATTCAGGAAGCCTTAAAATTAAGCTACGATGGATTAAACAATGAAGAGAAGGAAATATTTCTAGACATTGCCTGCTTTTTGAAGGGTGAAATTAAAGAACATATAATACAGTTATTAGACAGCTGTGGATTCCATGCAACCATTGGCATAAGAACCCTTCTAGATAAGGCTCTTATCACCATAGGTGAAAGAGTGTGGATGCATGATTTAATACAAGAAATGGGTTGGGAAATTGTTCGTCAAGAGTGTTTCAAAGAACCTGGAAGGCGCACTAGATTATGGGATGCTAAAGATGTCTATGATGTATTGAAAAATAATCAGGTAAGAAGATGCCCTTCATCTCTTAACAAAACAGCTGTGACAGTGACAATGCATCTAGTATGATTTAGTTTACTTACTATTATTCTAATGTTGATAATTTTCAGGGAACTGAAGCTGTTGAAGGCATAATATTAAATGTGTCTCGAATTAGAGATGTATACTTGGCCGCTGACACCTTTAAAAAGATGACTCATTTAAGATTCCTTAAATTTTATTCCTCATGCAATACTGGATCATGCAATGTGCATCTTCAAATGGGTCTTGAGTCTATTTCTAACAAAATAAATTACTTTCAGTGGGATGGGTACCCTTTGAGTTCTTTGCCATCAACTTTCTGTGCTGAGAACCTTGTTGAACTGAAGATGCAGTTCAGCCATGTTCAAACACTCTGGGACAGTGTGCAGGTATAATGCAAATTAACATGTTTTTGAGTTTTAGGTTAAATTGAAATTTGAAGTCTTTCTGATATTTGTTTGCTAACTGTTACAGGATTTTGTGAATTTAAAGAGAATAGATCTTCGTTTTTCCAGAAAATTGAGAGAGTTGCCAAATTTTTCTAAGGCCCATAATCTTGAATCAGTGAATCTATATTACTGTGAAAGTTTGTGTTATTTTCATCCATCTATCTTATCTCTCAACAGCCTTGTTTCTTTGGATTTAGGCAAATGCAAAAACCTTAAGAGTCTCCAAGGTGAGACTCATTTAAGATCTCTTAGAAAGGTCTTGGTTCATGACTGCCCTAGTCTTAAGGAATTCTCATTATCATCAGATGAACTGAGACATTTATTTTTAGGGTCAACTGTAATAGAAATTCTGCATTCATCAATTGGGAGTCTTACTAAGCTTAAAAGTCTTCATCTCAATGGATCAAAGTTGAAGAATCTTCCAATAAAGGAATTATGTTGCTTGCGATCTCTTGAGGATCTTGGCATTTACAAGCGTGCATTTGACAAACCAATGCTACATATGTTATTTGATGCCTTGCGTGCTATTAGAAAACTCTGTTTCCTGAGTTGCTTTAACTTAACTGAACTCCCAAACAACATCAAGCATCTCTCAAGACTCCAAAAGCTTCATGTAAGAAGTTGCAGAAATCTTCAATGTTTACCAGAGCTTCCTCTGTCCGTTAAAGAATTAGATGTCTCTGATTGCATATCACTTTCAATCAACCGTATGTTGTCGAAGGAAGTAGGAATATTGGTTCCTAATCTTAAAATTCTCCTTCTCAATGGTTCAAGTCTTGGCAATCTTCCAATAACTGAGTTATGTTGTTTTAGATCTCTCATGGAGCTTCGCCTTCGTAAATGCAAACAAGTAGTGGATGAACCAAAGCTACACATACTATTTGAATCCTTGCGATTTCTACAAATACTGGATTTGGAGGAATGTTCTAACTTAACTAAGCTCCCCAACAATATCAGACATCTTTCACAGCTACAAAAACTTACTTTGGATGGCTGCACTAGGCTTCGATTTCTACCACAGCTTCCACAGTCCATTAGAAATTTTATTGTCAGTAATTGTACATCATTAGAGACAGTATTTGCTTCAACAATTTCAAGACTATTACGGGTAAATGGTCACAATTTCATTTCATTTCACAATTGCATGAAATTGGATGAGCGTTCATGTTCTGCTATTAGGAAACATGCAGAGTTCTCATTGAAGCAAGCAATGTACAACAAGCAAAGATTTACAGTTTTTTATCCCGGAAACAGTGTTCCAATGTGGTTTGGGCATAATCGGTCAACAAAGGGTTCGGTAACTATTGAACTTTCTTTGGCTTCTAACAATTTATTGGGTTTTGCTTTCTGCTCCGTCATTCCTCAATTTGTCCATGAGGAAAAAATTCAAGCGGCTGTGACCTGCAAATGCTACTTTGAAGAAGGAGAAGCAATTGGATTCCAGATTTTTGATCCACAATATGCGGAATTCAGCTCAGATCATGTTTTACTTTGTTGTGATCCATACTTCTCCAAATTGGTATTGGAAAGATTTAACGGAAGCAAAGGAAATGATGAGGGTACCACTTGTAACCAAAAGATTTTGTTCAGCTTCATTTCTTCTAATGGCTTCGTCAAAGAGTGTGGGATCTGCCCCTTATATGCCTCAGAATATTACAATTTTGTTCAACAAAGGAAATTGAAGTTGGACTTGCGCAGGAGATCAAAGAGACATCAAGAAATTGATGAACTGGTGTTGGAGCTCAGTAAAATTGGAACTGGAGTTGGAATCTGTGATGGGAAAGAAGCACTACCTCCATGCAAGAAATTGAAAATGGAGTTGTGTACTCAGCCTAGGGACATGAAGATATTGATGAATTGGAGGCTCTGCTCATGAGAATCAATATCAGCTAGAACCACTTCTTCAGCAGTTCTAACAAATTAATGGTATTAAACCTGCTACCGTTACTTAATGATCAGTATCTCCCTGTTACATTTTTTCCTTGATTATGGTACTTTTGTAGTCGGTTTAATAATGATACTTTCGGGCAACTGTGAAATATAGGTTTGTGCATAGTGGATGCTGAATTTAAGCTTTTATGGATAATGAAAAGAATAATAATCTGAGACAAAATGTCGTTGCCTGTTTCAAGAAAAATAGTGGTTTCTTTCTAATGTATGTATTATGTAACTCTACTGATACGTTCTTTGATGCCCTTATTTTAAAATTATAATGCTTTTTGACTTGTTGCCAACAGCAGGTCTTTCCTCAAAGAATTTTTAGAAACTGGTGAACTTAGATAAGCTGTCTTGTTCATTCTGTTATGTTTCTTAGTTTCAGAAGAAATATCACAAATAATTTGAAGGTGTAGAAATATAAACAGTTAAGTACTAAATGCTTTATCATTCAGGTTATTATCTGTGTTTACTTTCATGGTTAGTCACGTTGATATTGTTTTATGCTGATTTTGGTGCTCCTAACTTTTGCATTAATATAAAATGTCGAATGAAATTTCAACAGATGTTTACGTGAGAGCAGATCTGATCTTGAAGAACTGCAGGGGTATTTCTCGAGATGCAGAAGTTCAGTCATAGAACAGTAAGTGCTAACTTCCGATGATTTTAACCATTGATTCAAGTAGTTTTCTTGTTGCAAGGTACTGTAATTGAAATTGGTTGTGTTAATCTGGATATCCTGATTTAAGTTATGCTCTGGACTTTCCTCAGTCATTTTTAATTTAGTTAGAGTTAGTCACGGTTATCTACCTCACTTATTTTTAATTATCAGGGATAAAAGAAAATGATGTTCAACATTACTTTACTTGATGCCTAATCACAAGCAGAAATGTTGAGCTTGGCAGAGTCCTTGTCGTTTCAAACAACAATGGACATGGTTAACTCTCAGGAGGTAGACTTTCTTCTGTTTTCAGGGTTGCTTTCTTTTCTTTGTATGCTTTCTTCTTTTTCTCTCCTTTTAGGAGAAGTGTTTTGAATCAGGAAGTGTGGCTTTGTAATTTAAAATTTAAATTTAAATTTTAATGTTAATGTTAATGTTAATGTAAGGCTTGTGTTTTCATTAACTTCAATTGCAGATTGTAAAAAAAGGCATTGATTGTGCAGCCCAGTTGTTAGAACAAGGTGGAAAATAGAAGTAGAGACCATGAGGTAACTAATTACATTGTCTTATACGCTATCCAGTCCAAAATATAAGTTCTCTTTGACGAAGTGTGTACAAACCAAGGAAGGGAGTTAAACTACTTAAATTTGTCAAAAACTTATGTTGTTTTTCAATATTATCCTTAATAAATACAATTTCCAAAATAACCTTCTTTCTCATGAGCTAATAAATGACAAGGGTAAATTAGGAATAAAATCATTAATACTTTTGACTTTATCTAAAAAGGACTTATATTTTGGTCCAAAAAAATATTCTCAAAGAGAACTTATATTTGGATCAAAAGGAGTATTTATTTAGGCTTCATCTTATGAAATGATTTGTTATAGGTCAACATGTCCTTTCTTTCGTTTCCCTTCAGAGCACTGTCTTCTTTAATTTTCAGCATCAGTATGTCCTTGCATGATCCATTTTCTGCAGCAGAGGCTACGTTGAAAATGGTCAATGACACACTGCAGAAGAACTCCTTCATGACGTACTAGTAATTAATGAAGCTTGAAACTATAGTGTATAATGGAAGTATTTTATGATGTGCATGTGGTGTGTATTATTGTTGTGAATTTAAATGGCGGTTTGTTATGAAGAATAGAAATTATGGGACTTCGTAATACATGGGAAAATAATAAAACTCGTACCTTTTTTTTTTAATACAAAATATAACTCGTACTTATAGAATCTTCCTCTAATGGTTTAGGACTATTTTTATTTTGTTTGGCTTAGAAGTATTCTTACATATGGTGTTTAGTAAGAACATAAACCTCAATTTACTAAACTCAAGATGCAATTGTCGACATTGGGGCAACATAGCAATGTTTTGAATTGAATACCTCTTCTTTGGGCTCTTTCCTTTTTTTTTTTTTTTGGTAAAGAACTTAAATTGAATAATTATATATCTCTAATAATTTTATGGAACCACCTATGAAAATAATATTAAATACTCTCACTTATTTTTAATATAAAATTATTTTAACCGAATCACGTGAATTAAGAATAAGAATTAAAATTAGTTAATTACTTTAATTTTTATAAATATCATAATATTTATCTAAAATTATACTCATTTCATATCTTTTTCTTTGGGATGAATAAATATGAGTTTTTTTTTGGAAATATATTACAAATACTATATTGCATATATTCTAAAAAGAATTTTATATTTAAAATAAAAGTAAAAAATCTTATATTTAGAATTGGAAAAAGTAAAATGTATCATTCACCACCCTGTTGCAGTTGAGCCCTGTTTATTTTTCTTGTTTATGATTACAGTTCTGTGAGATCGCTACGTTGTTTTAAAAGATAGAAAGTGGCGTATTTGATTAATTTCATAATGATTTTTTTTAATTTATTTATGTATTTAAGTCACAAAAGCATCTTCTTCAATTGACATAGCATTAATATTCAGCCTTCACATGATGGGTATCACTTTCGCCAAACTCTGATGCATTAGTCAAATGATATAAATTATAAACGGATGAAATTTTTTTCTTCAAATATTCACATTAATTGGACCGCACGCAGCTGCGAACAACCTTTCTCACATCCAATTCTACCAAATTGTTACAATCTCATGGAGATTTGATTTGTTAAGCTAAAGACTTGCCTGCCACCATATCAATGAGTTTGGGGGAAAAAAACTTGATAATTGACTTACAAAGGTTACAGTAACAAAATATTGTTTCGGTTTTATTTTTACGTACCTTGTTTTTAATTTCTATGAAATTAAAGATTTGAGATCCAGTATTTTAAATAAAACTTTTCAAATTTTGTAATTTGATTACTCTCATTTTATAACTCTTTTTTCAAAATTTTTGCTATAAATTATTCTAATATTTTGCAACTTCTTTATTAGATTTTATACCTTACTTATTCTGAATTTACAACATTTTTTTCACAAATTTTTACAATGAAATTGTTCCAATTCTTTGCAATATTTTTTCCAGGGTTCACAACATTATTCGTACTGTAATTTTGCAACTCATTCTAAATTTTTACTAAGAATTTTTTCAATAGTTTGTAATTTTTTTTTGAATTATGTAATTTATTTACACTGAATTTGCAACTTGTTTTTTAAATTTTTACTATAAATTATTTAAATATTTTGCAAGTTCTTCTTCTTTTATTTGTTTTTAAAATTTTGCAATTTTTTTGTCTAAATGTGCAACTTGATTTCTATATTTTTACTATAAAAAAATTTGAAAACATTTAGTGATTAAAATTGAATTCTTTTATAGTAAAAATTAAAAACAAATTCTAAATTTAAAATAAATAAGTTGTAAAATTTAAAAAAAGAAATTGCAAACTACTGGAATATTGTAATAATTTATAGTGAAAATTTAAAAAATGAATTGTAAAATTAGAGAAAATAAATTTGGAAAAGAAAATTATAAATTACTGTAATAATTATTAGTAGTAAAAGTTGGGAACTGAATTGCAAATTTCAAGTAAATAAATAGTAAAATCTGGAGAAAAAATTTTAAACCACTTGCTGCCTACGGTTGACCAGTTGACATTGACTGGTGGTTAACCCGTCGCTGACCGCCATTACCACTTTTGAATAGTAGGGATAAGAATCTCTCGCTTTTGAATAATAGAAATAAGAATATCTCAGTTTTAACACAATGGACCCTACCATTACCCCTCTTCTTCCTTTTCATTCAAATCACTCGATTTCTACTATCATATAAATGAAAAAAAAAAAAAAACGCGTTGCAGAAAATTGAGACAATTTAAAATTGTATTGTCGTGATTTATACGTGTAAGTCTCCTTTAAACAAAAAATCATGGACAATTTAAAATTATATATTTAAGTTTGTGGTAAAAAACAATTCACTCTCACAAATTAGTGACAGTTAAATAAATTTATGGATTTCGAAAATTGTAGATGTGAAGCCAAAATTACAACCTAATCCCAATCTAGTTAAAATTTCAATTAATTCTGAAATATTAAATTAACAATGTATTGTCGGATTAGAGCCGGTAAAATGGGCCGGAGCCTGCGGGCTGACCCGCTTAGCCCGCCAAAAATGGCGGGACGGGCTGAAAAAATTGAGATCTTTATAATGGGGGTCAAAAACTTGGCCCGCCCCACCAGCCCGCCACTTTAAGCGGGCCAGCCCGCCTAGCCCACGGGCTGGCCCGCTTTTTTTTTTTTTATAAATATTTGTATATTTTTTTATCTATATAATTATATCTAAAAAAAATAAAAACTAAAAAAAAGGGTTTAAGTATCATTTTCTTTCTCAATCTTTCCTATATTTTAATTTTAGTTGTGTTTTATTTTGTTGAACTAAATGTTACTTGTGGTATTATCATATTAATGTATTAATATATTATGCTTTAAGACTTTATGTATCAAAACGATAAAAAATTTTATGAATATAGTTATTTTATTTATGATAGTGAATAAGAAATTAATAATTTAACTAAGTAGGGGAAAAAAATGGGCTAACTAAATAAAAAAAGTAAAAAAAATAGGAGAAATTTTATGATTTAAAAAAAATATAAAAAAATATAAAAAAACGGGCTGGCCCGTTTAGCTCGTCAGCCTGCGTATGGCGGGGCGGGCTGAGAATTTCCAGGCCCGCCCCTATGCGGGCTCAGCCCGCCCCGCCCAGCCCAAAAGGTGAGCCTATGACGGGTTAGCCCGTTTAAGACGGCCCGGCCCGTTTACCAACTCTATGTCGGATGCAAAAGTACTGTGGCTTGGCGCTTGAAAGTTCCGTGAGATGAGTATGCTGGATGCGCTTCCATGTATACGAGCACGAAAAATATCTTCATAGACTAACCCATCCTCCTCTGATGATATGTGGATGAGAGATAGTAGAAAAATGATTTTTTGGTGAGTCTTCCCTATTCAAACTGATATATAAAAGCGTCCCTTCCTTCCTGCAGGTAGTTTCATATCAGCACTTGCCATGACTAAAAGTCAGCCAGCTCCAATCGCTGCCTTAATCACTCTTTCATCAATTCATATTACCATTTCTCAGCGAAGAACAAGAGAGAGAGAGGGGCTGATCTGTTATTTCGTGGGCTTTGAGTAACTTACCAGTGGATCATCATGGGTGTTGCTCCTTCATCGTCCTCCTCTTCTGCGCTTCCTCTCAAGAAATATGATGTCTTCCTGAGTTTCAGAGGTGAGGACACTCGCAGAACATTCACCAGCCATCTCCATATTGCCCTCTGCGTAGCAGGCATTGAAACCTACATCGATTATGAGATCCCAAAAGGCGATGGCATCTCGGATGCCCTCATCCAAGCAATCGAGCATTCAAGTATAGCTGTGGTGGTCTTCTCCGAAAACTATGCCTCCTCCAAATGGTGTCTGAAGGAACTCGCCAAGATAGTTGACTGTAGACAGCTCCAAGAACAGCTTATCATTCCTGTTTTCTATGAAGTCGACCCATCTCATGTCCGCAATCAGAAGGGTACTTACCAGGAGGCATTTGCAAAACATGAGAGAGATTTCAAGCACGACCCAAATACAGTGAACAAGTGGAAACATGCCCTCTCTGAAACTGCAAATTTAGCTGGATGGGACTCCAGGTCCCAGAACTATCGGTAACTCACCATTCTTTAAAACTGAATCTTTGAGCCAGTTTTAACTTGTGTGTGTATGTGTGTGTGTGTGTGTGTGTGTTTTTTTTTTTTAACGTACGCTTTTATTTGTTCCTTTGATTACCGTATACTCACCAGAATCACTTTTTCTTTCCCTAAATTCATACAAGTGTTCAAAACTTCTATCCATAGCTGATTAGAAGTTTATTAATTGCCGGTGGAAAACAACTTTCGGGTTCCATCGTGCTACTAAATTTTATATCTTCCAATTTAATGGAACCGACCTGAATAAAATGTTACTGAAATCGTGTCATTACAGTTAATAGAGTAGATTATATATACAAAATTTCTTGTATTTTATTGAAATTAAAAAATAATTTCTTGAATTTTATTAAAATTATATAAACTTCTTTTCTATTTTCAAAACTTCTATTAACCTTCTTTGAAAACAAAAAGTAAGTTACACATACCTTCCTAACACACAAAAACATCTTATTTATTTTCACAGGAAATTTATGTATATTTTAAAAATAAAGGAGTTTGATGTAATTTCAACAAAATTTAAGATAATTTTGTATAATTTACTGTTTAAGGAAAAATCATTGTAATTTTAGGAATATTTGAGTAAAATATGCGTAATTTAATTGAATGATCACGCCATTGGCTATTAATCTATTCATTTAATCATTTATTCATTAATTTCCCCCTTTGATGCATTAATATATACTTTTTTTATTTTTTTAAAAAATAGGGATGAAGCACAATTCATTCAAAATATTGTCAACGACATTTTGCAAAAGTTGAATTGTGGTTCTTCAAGTGCATTAAAAGATATTATTGGAATTGATAAGAATTCGGATTGCATTGAATTGTTATTGGAAAAATTCTCAGTAATAGGAATTTGGGGCATGGGTGGAATAGGCAAGACAACCATTGCTAAGGTTGTATTTGCCAAATTCAAATCTCAATTTGATAGTTGTTTTTTGGAAAATTTAAGAGAAGAGTCAGAAAAAAATGGGTTGAATTATGTACGTGACAAACTTTTTCAAAAGCTATTAAAGGATTCATCTCCAGAGAGACTCAGTCGTAAAAAAGTTTTCATCGTACTTGATGATGTTAGTAGTACAAACCAACTAGACTATTTAAAGAGTGAAGCTCCTCCCTTGGGACCTGGTAGTAAAGTCATCATAACAAGTAGAGACAGACATGTGCTTGAATATGGAAGAGTTGACAAAATACATGAAGTAATGGCATTGTGCTATGACAACTCACTTAAACTATTCAACCTCAAAGCCTTTCGCAAAGATGATTATAAAAGTGAATATGAACAACTAGTTAAAACAGCAGTTTCCTATGCCCAAGGCAATCCATTAGCCTTAACCATTTTGGGCTCATTTCTTCATTCCAAAACCATAAAGGAATGGGAAAGTGCATTGAAAAAATTGGAAAAGATGACCCATAAAGATATTCAAGCTGTCCTAAGATTGAGCTATGATGGACTAGATGATGAAGAGAAAGATGTGTTTTTAGATATTGCTTGCTTTCTGAAAGGTGAATATGAAGAACGTGTAATAGCAACATTAGAGAGCTGTGGCTTTCATGCACACATTGGTTTGAGAATCCTAGTGGATAAGGCGCTCATAAGTATTGATAATTATAAGGTGCAGATGCATGATTTAATCCAATTAATGGGTTGGGAAATTATTCGCCAGGAGTGCGTCAATGATCCTGGAAGACGTAGTCGACTATGGAATCCTGATGAGATCTATGATGTATTGAAAAATAATCAGGTATGGAAAAATCACCTTTCTACTAAGAAAGACAAGTGACAATAAGTGAAAAAGAAAATTGTTAATATAATGCAATTTACTTACTTTTATTTGGATTTTTGTGTTATTCAGGGAACTGATGCAATTGAAGGCATAATTTTAAATTTGTCTCAAATTAGAGATATCCAATTGAGTGATGATGTCTTTAAAAAGATGACTAATATAAGATTTCTCAAACTCTATTTGCCTTGGGCTAAAAGATCGTGCATTGTAAACTTTCCTTCGGGCCTCAAGTCACTTTCCAACTCATTAAGGTATCTTCAATGGGACAATTTTCCTTCAGAGTCTCTACCATCATCATTTTGTGCTGAGAAGCTTATTGAACTTCGCATGCCTGGTAGCCACCTTAAAAAGCTATGGGATGGAGAGCAGGTATAATATACATATATGTGTTTTCACTTTATTTGAGATTTTGTTTCCCATGCAATGTTTCTCTTTTTAATTATTGTAGGATTTGGTGAATTTAAGGGAAATAGACCTTGGTGGATCCAAACAATTACTAGAGTTACCTGATTTCTCTAAGGCTCAAAAGCTTGAAAGGGTGTATCTCTGGAACTGTGAGAGTTTGTGTCATCTTCATCCTTCTATTTTATCTCTCCCGAGTCTGGTTACTTTGGATCTTACCCAATGCAAAAACCTAAGGAATTTGCAGAGTGAGAGTCATTCAAAATCTCTATCGCACCTCTTTGTAGATAAATGCTATGGTCTCATGGAATTTTCACTATCGTCTGAGAAAATGAACTCTTTAGCTTTGAATGAAACAAGCATCGAGAAATTAGGCTCATCAATTGGGCGCATGAAGCAACTTCGGTCTCTCTCTCTCAATGCCCAAACACTTGAGAATCTTCCAGTGAATGAGATTTGTTGTTTGAGATCTCTTGGGAGCCTTAGTCTTCAATGTGGAGAAATAATTGACAAATCAATGTTACATGTCCTGTTTGATGCTTTACAATCTCTGCGAAATATTTTCTTGGAAGGGGGTTGCAAATTAACTGAACTCCCTAACAATATCAAGCATCTCTCAAGGCTGCAACGTCTTTATGTAAGGAATTGTAAGAGCCTTCAATCTTTACCAGAGCTTCCACCATCTATCCTAATATTAGAAGCCAGCAACTGCCCATCATTGAAGAACCTAGTACTCACTTCTCAAATTGAAGCTTCATTGTTGGTAGATGAAACAATGTCGGGTTTAACACCTCATTCCTCAATTGTTTATCTCATAAATCTTAGAGAGCTTACTCTATATGATTGTGAACAGTTGTATGAACTCCCTGAAATAATCGGCACCTTATCATCATTAGAATTATTGAGATTGGATGGAAGCAACGTAGAGAGCTTGCCTGCCAGCATGAAGCATCTTTCAAAGCTAAAATCCATTTACTTGATCAATTGTAGGAGAATTCGTTCTCTACCAGAACTGCCACCATCCACTGAAATTGTTGTCGCTAATAATTGCATGTCACTGGAGACTGTAACCCCTTCAATAACTTCTGCTCCGCACCCTAAGTTCTTATTTCTTGAAAATTGCTTGAAATTGGAGAAGCAGTCACTTTCCCATATCCTGCAATATGCTTATTTCTCGTTGAATCGATTGGTGTATACAAAACAAAGCGGTGGTGTTTGTTACCCTGGAAGAAAAATTCCAAGGTGGTTTAGATATAATCAGGCAACAAAGGCTTCCAACTTCGTAACAATTGAACTTCCTTCAATGAACAACCTGGTGGGCTTCATTTTCTACTCAATTATTTCTCATCATTATCGCTACCGCAGCAACTTGCAATGTCAAATTTATTTTGAAGATACTAAACACGACTGTTGTGAAGAAATTAATGTGGTGACAAAATTTGATTCGCATCATGTTTTTCTATGGCATGAGCCAACACAGAGAAACTTCCATAAAACAGTGGATGATCAAGACAGCAATTACAAGCCAAAGGTTTCATTTGAATTCTCTGTTGTTACAAATAAGAGGGTCCAGGAAGAGAACTTTGTTGACGAAATAACAAAACATGATGACTTGATCGAAGCATGTGGAGTGTGCCCAATATATGCCTCCGAATATCACAACTTCCTCGACCAAATGGAATTGAAGTCAAATTTGGGTACCCAAGAAAAGACCAGTGATGATGTTGATGAGCGTTCACTTCGTGGAATACTAGAATATGCTAGTTTCTCATCGAAGCCAGCAAAATGTGGAAATTTGGAAAGAAGTATTATTCCGAAGTGGTTCAGTCACAAAAGTTCTTCAACGGATGAGTTTAGAGGGATATATGTGAATGTTAAGATTGCTTCGGATTTTGACGGCTTATTGGGTTTCATTTTCTGTTTTATTATTCCTCAATTCTCTTCAAAAGAAAGGGATCGAAGTCACTCATCATGTAAATGCTTCAGTGACGAAGGTTATGTGGAAGGCCCAAGAGGATGGCATTATTCAATGACAGAATTGAATTCATCAAATAATGTTTTCCTATGGTATGATCCCCTCTATTGTGAACGCATACTACGGGAAGTGAAAAAGGAATTTCAAAGGAGAAAAGGTAATGATGAGGAAACTAGGAATCATAACCTGGAGCTTAAATTTGAATTTCAGTTTGGTGATTGCTTGATCGATGAATGGGGATTTGAGGAGTTTAGTGACTGCCTGATAAAAGAGTGTGGAGTTCGGCCAATATATGTCGCAGAATATAGAAACTTCCTTCAAGGAAAGGAATTGAAGATGGAGTTAAGTAGAGGAAAAAAGAGGCATCGGAATATTGATGATGAGCAGCAACAACTACTGTCATCCACAAAGAAATGGAAGGAGTCTTCAACCCTTCAACCTATTCCCCTGAGTTCTGAGTCCAACATATCTCATGATATTGATGAGTTGCTATTCGCATTATCCAAATTGAATTTGAGTCCATGAAGGATGGCCATCATCAGAAATATATTGTCCATGATTTTGCTTTAAAGGTATATATCTCTAATATTTTATTTATTGATCAAACTTGGCTTTGGGACGCCATAGTCATATCAAACTTGTCTTTATCTGATATGCGCACACGGATCGTCTGGAAAAAATATTAGAGATGGTGAACAAATATGTAAAAATAGATAAATTCTAAACAAATTATCGGGTTTTTTTTTATAATAAAGAAAGTTATTACTTTCTACTGCATTCAATTTAATTCTGTTGATATGTTTAGATCCCCTTATTTTCAAAATTAGGCTTTGATTTGTTCTTGAATTGTTACAATGTATTGTAGGATAGGATAAAAGCATAACGTAGCAGGAATTTCTAAATCCAAGACATTTTATGATGTTGATGAGTTGAGATTTCTACTATCCCAATTGAATTTGGAATCTACGAAAGACCGCACTCATAAAGAAATAAATTATCTATGCTTGCTTTATCGGTATGTCTCTCTCATACATTTTAATCTATTAATTGAGCTTTTGAGTTGGTACACTATAGCTTCCCTAAGCAGCTGTCTTTATCTACCATATATATAGAATATAAGATGATTAGTTTTTGGATTAAAATGATTTCTCTTGTCGTAATTTTCTCTCTTTTTCGCAAGTCCTTTTATTGTAAGATTTCAGGCTTTTCCTGCAAGAAAGTTCAATTCTGCGGCAGAGGCTAAGGAAATCTTCTTCCTGAATTAGCCATTTGTAGGTTTAAATTGCAATGAAGCAGTGAAGATTTCATCTCCTCTAGATGTCATAACAATTGATTGGTCGTAAGAAATCTAGGATTACCAATTGCGGTGTCAAATCTACGTAGTAATATTATCTGATTAATCTAGTTGAGAATTTGAAACTATTTAGCTCCTCTTTTTATTGCAGAGGGATGCTTCTCTTTTTGCTTGATGTAATGGAATTAAAATTTAAGATTGCAAGAACTTTGTGACTTTGTTACTCAAGCGAAGAATATTAAAAGAAGGACCATTTGCTATTGCAGGGCCAGAGTCAATCAGACATAAGCAGATGACAGAGACTTCTATAACTGATCAACCTGCTTAAGCTGTTGACAACATATTGGATTTTGCTTTCTGCTTTGTTGGAACCACTCATTCAGATGGAAATGTCTTGGTGGTCCATCTTCCACCTGTTGAATATGCGCTGATTTAACAGTAAGGATTTGGAATTATTTCTCTTATATACCATAACTTCCTGATCAAATTATAATTCCTTTTGTTCATTAGAAGTTCCATTGCTGAACTCTGTCTTCTTTCTTTACAGGACTAGTAAGCTTTCCGGCAGATGTTAAGAAGGAATTCTAGCAAACTTGTAAACATTCAGTGATATACCAATGCACCTGCAAGTTTTTGACATGGGACTGAAAGAAACACAGTTGATATTGCCTTTCCATCTTGATAAACAGGATTCCTTCATTATGCTCTGGTATTGTAAACTCTTTATTAATTTTGTGTGGTATATTTTTATGAACTCGGTAAATTCATATGATCAAATGTGGCACGGTGTGTTGATTATGTAATTGCAAATATCAATTGCAACTTTATTATCCGAGTAATGTGTTTAGCCAATAGTACCTTCTAAGCTAATAATATAAGCCTACAAGGACACTTAAGATAACTAAATCATCAGGGTTCACCAATTTAGGTTTCATTGTCTCTATTATAATCCTGCTTGTTATAATAGCAGCTCCACCTGTCAATAATTTTCAGGTTTAA
Source organism: Adenanthera pavonina (assembly GCA_026686845.1). Classification (NCBI taxonomy): domain Eukaryota; kingdom Viridiplantae; phylum Streptophyta; class Magnoliopsida; order Fabales; family Fabaceae; genus Adenanthera; species Adenanthera pavonina. Next base: position 38,377,333 of record JAIVEN010000006.1, read on the forward strand.
TGCGTTGAATATCTAGTAGACTAGTAGTACTATGTGCTTGGAAAATATGACCAGTCATGTGCTAACATAGTTGTGAAAATTGGTGTTAATTTCAAATGTATGTTTGATTCATTGGCCAATGTCAAATATTTTCCCCTTCCAAGTTAGCCGTGAATTTCACGAGGTTGACATGACAAAATTTGAGAGAAGGTTTCATCAAGACACTTGATGTATAACATTAGAATATAAACACTTCTCTTTTGATGGTTTCATCCAAGATCGTGGCATCTGCTCCACATGTTTCTCAGAAAATCTCAAGTTTGATGAACAAAGGAAATTGAAGTTGGACTTGTGCAGGGGATCAAAGAGGCATCGCAAAATATTGGTGAATTGGAGTTAGAAGCTGTGATGGGAAAGCAGCACTACCTCTACGCAAGGAATTGAAAATGGAGTTTTGTACTCAGCCTAGGGGAGATGAAGATATTGATGAATTGGAGGCTCTGCTCATGAGAATCAATATCAGCTAGAACCACGTCTTCAACAGCACTAGCAAATTAATGGTATTAAACCTGCTACAGTTACATAATGATCAGTATCTCCCTGTTACATTTTTTCCTTGATTATGGTACATTTGTAGCTGGTTTAACAAATGATACCTGCTGGCAACTGTGAAATATAGGTTTGTGCATATTGGATGCTAAATTTAAGCTTTTATGAATAATGAAGAGAATAATAATCTGGGACAAAATAAAGTTGTCCTGTTTCAAGAAAAATAGCGGTTTCTTTCTAATGTATGTATTATGTAATTCCACTGATATGTTCTTTGATGCCCTTATTTTAAAATTATTGCCTTTGTGATTTATTTTTGACTTGTTGCCACCAGCAGGTCTAAGAACTACAGGGCATTTCCCGATATGCAAAAGTTCTGTCATAGAACAGTAAGTTCTAAGTTCCGATGACTTCAACCATTGATTCAAGTAGTTTTCTTGTTGCAAGATACTGTAATTGAAATTGGTTGTGTTAATCTGGATACATCCTGATTTTAGATATGCTTTGGACTTTTCTCAGTCATTTTTAATTTAGTAAAAGTTAGTCACGGCTATCTACCTCACTTATTTTTGGTTATTGGAGATAAAATAAAATTATGTTCAACATTACTTTATAGATGTCTAACCAAAAGCAGAAATGTTAAGCTTGGCAGAGTCCTTGTCATTTGAAACAACTTAACTCTCAGGAGGTAGACTTTCTTTTCTTTGTCTGCTTTCTTCTTTTTCTGTGCTTTAAAGATAAATGTTTTGAATCCGGAAGTGTGTCTTTGTAATTTAAACTTGAAATTTAAGTTTTAGTGTTATTGTTAATGTAAGGATTACCTTCAAGTTGTCAGTAACTTTAATTGCAGATTATAAAAAAGAGACATTGATGGTGCAGTCGAATTGTTTTAACAAGGTGGAAAATAGAAGTAGAGACCATGAGGTAACTAATTACATTGTCCTATATTTCTTTAGGCTTCATCATATGAAATGGATTTTTTCTTTTATTGTAGGCTTCAACATGTCTTCTTTTCCTCCTCGCGTGATCCGTTTTCTGCAGCAGAGGCTATGTTGATAATGGTCAATGACAGTGCAGAAGAACTCCTTCATGACTTACTCGTAATTAATGAAGCTTGAAACTATCCTTCATAATGGAAGTATTTTATGATGTGCATGTGGTGTGTATGATTGTTGTGAATTTAGATGGCACTTTGTTATGAAGATTAGAAGTTACAGGACTTCAATATACATGGGAAAATAATATAACTCGTACTTCCTTTTTTTTAATTCAAAATACAACTCGTGCTTATAGAATCTTCCTCTAATGGTTTAGGACTAGTTTTTATTTCGTCTGGCTTAGGACTATTCTCACATATGATGTTTATTAAGAACATAGACCTCAATTTACTAAACTCAAGATGCAGTTGTTGACATTGGACCAAAAAAGCAGCAGTGTTTTGCATTGAATACCTCTTCTTTGGGCTCTTTGCTTTTTTAAGAACTTAAATTGAATAATTAAATATCGCTAATAATTTTATGGAACCACTGGTTGAAATAATAATAATAATAATAAATAATAAGTATACGTAGCATTCGCCACCTGTGTCCATTGAGCCTTGTTTTCAATTTTTCATGTTTATATTGCTAACAGTTGTGTGAGCTCGCTACCTTATGCAAAAGTTTCTATTAACCTCGTCTTATTTCATCAAAACTTTTTGGATTTGGTATAGTTTGAGACGTAGATTGTGCTCATAATTTCATCAATATACACAACTTATATATATATATATATATAGGTATGTCGTTTGAAGGGTTGTGATATGTGCTGACTGCCGAGTTCTTGGCTTACTATAAATTAGTTAGTTAAAATTATTGTTAATTTTCATGTCATGTCATGATTTATTATTGACACTAACTAACCACAATTAATGTTTAATTTGTCTAAATTAAGCAATTGACATGGGGGTAAAGTCATATGAATTGGACCGTTCTCACACACATATAATATTTCATGTTACTTTAGAATTATGCTGATAAAAATCTGGCACTTTTCATTCAAATCACTTGATTTCTATCATATAAAGACATAACTACGTCCAATACAACTGTGTGAACATTACATTCAAGGACAAGCATGTTAAAATACTCAAGTGGGAAAAAAAAAAGAATCTTTAAAATTCTAACCATTGTTAACTACTTGAATTATTATTAATTTTTCATGGGTATTACTACAAAAACAACAATCATTTTTTTTTAAAAAAAAAAATAGAAAGTCACGAATTTAAGTAATTTCATAATGATTTTTTTAAAAAATTATTTATTTATTTAAGCCACAAAAGCATCTTGTCCAATTGACATAGCATTAATATTCAGTTTTCAGATGATGGGTTTCACTTTCGAATGACACTAGAACATGAAGACGCCTCACCAAACCCAGATGCATCAGTCGAATATTGAAGCTGGATTTCTGATATAAATTATAAATGGCTGAAATTAATTTTATTTTTCCAAATAATACTCATATTAATTGGACCGCGCGCAGCTGCGAACAACCTTTCTCACATCCAATTTTACCAAATTGTTATAATTTTACTAAATCAGATCACATTGTTATATTTAAAGGAAACTATGAAAAATCTGTTGTACGTCTCTTCATTATATGATCAAGGTAAAATTTTTCAAAGTTGAAATGTTCCCCAGAAAAAAATGTCATGATCCCTAGTGCATATTTATGCATGTTTATAAGTTATATTTTGTAACATGGAGATTTGATTTGTTAAGGTAAAGACTTGCCACCTTATCAATGAGTTCCCAAAAAAAAAAAAAAGCTTGATAAATGACTGACAAAAGTTACCGTAACAAAATATTTTGGTTTTATTTTTAAGTACCTTGTTTTTAATTTTTCTGAAATTAAATATTTGAGATCCAATATTTTAAATAAAACTTTTCCACAATATGGACATGGTGGAACTGGCACTCAAGTGAAAGCAATTGAGTTTTCATTCAAATTTGATCATATGAGAAAGATTAGGTTGTGAAAATTGCATCAAACTAACGTAGCAATTAACTGTTCCGCCAAAAAGAAAAGCTTAACAATTAAGTTTTAATTCAATTTCTATAGACGGCATGATTTCTTTTTTTGTTGTAGGCTAGGACTATCCATCTCCATAAGCAAAGACTAATCTCTCTTAACAATTGAAATTTAATTCAATTAAGTGTTTGGCCAAAAAAAAAACTTTGCAATTAAGCTTTAATTCAATTTTTAGAGACAGTAAAGTTTAGGCCCTTTCAATTGTTGTGAAACTTTGCGTAGCTGATCACAATACCATGCGCGTTGCTGCTTCATCCTCCTCCTCATCTGCACTTTCTCCCAAGAAATATGATGGGACTCCCAGATGTGGAGGTACTTAGTCAACGTTCTTTAAAATTGAATCTTTGAACTGAATTAGTGCTTCATTGGCAATTAACTTGTTTTTCTTGCTTTTATTTCTTCCTTCGATTTATGTTGCCGACTAGAATTGCTTTTTCGTCTTAACTTTGACCCTCAAGAACATAAGCAGACCGGAAAATTGGTGGAAAAACACAGGTGAATTTGAGTCTCGGAAAATTCGGGGAAAAACACCGCACCCATATTTTTTTCCCAATTTTTCTCTTTCCCTATTTGTTCTCCTATTCAAAGAGCCTAAATTCATACAAATGTCATAAGGTTATAACAACTCTTATTAGAAGTTGTATATTATTTGCCACTCAATACTGTCACATTCGGTCTTTTGAACACTTTTCCTATAAATACTGGCCCCGTTTAGATGCAGTACAATAATTTATGAGAGCTTGAACCAATAGAAAACTTAAAATTGTAAAAACTGTTTTCAAAACATTATTTTTTACAATAAAGTAGTGAATTTTGAAAAATCATAACTAAACACATAAAAATGGTTTCAATATAGTTGAAGTATTGAAAAATCATGCACATCTTGACTTTTATAGAAAAAATATGAAACTAGAATTTAGACACGTCAATTAGTACAATTTATTTGTCTAAATTTACTGTTTATTTTCTACTTTCAGTTTTTGTCCAGATTTTGACCCATATGTTTAAAAATTCATTTCTCTTAGTCTACAAAGTTGTTTCATTTAATCTCTTTATGCCATTTGAAAACCCTGTATTACTACTTTCTATACATATTTATTTTATACATTTAATAATATTAAATTGTTATTGCAAAGGCTGAGTTATTTAGACATAAGTAGATGACAATTAAAGGCTTCCATAATAACTGATAAACCTGCTTAAGCTGTTGACAACAAATTGGATTTGCCTTTCTGCTCTGTTGGAACCACTCATTCAGATGGAAAATTCTTATTGGTCCATCTTCCACCTCTTGAATATAGTATATGCTGATTTAATAGTAATAAGGATTTGGAATTTTCTCTTTTATGTACCATAAATTCCAGCCGACCTATAATTCCTTTGGTTCATTAATTAGAAGTTCCATTTCTTAACTCTCTTCATAATTTACAGAATTAGTAAGTTGTCCAGCGGATGTTAGAAGGAATTCTAGCAAACTTGTAAACATTCATTGATATCGCCACCAATGCACCTGCAAGTTTTTGACATGGGACTCAAAGAAACACAGTTGATATTGCCATCCCATGTTAATAATTAAATAAGCCGCCTTAATTATGTTCTGGTATTGTAAACACTTCAATAAGTTTGTGTGGCACTCATCCGTTCCAGTTTACAGTGCACTTTTAACTACCACACATATACTAAGACAATGATTAGTAACCGAAATTTTTTTCTATTATTTTTCAAACTATCCTTATTTAATAATACTTCCTACATTAATAAATTGCAGTCATTCTTTCATTCATTCTTTGTTCCGAGTTCCTATAAGTCATTAGCAATTGTGAAGAGTGAAGCTTTTTAGGGAAATTCTCCTTCATTCATTTATGGTTTGACCAAACCATTAAAGAATTTTCATTAAATGCATTGGTAACCGTAGAATATATAAGCTTACTTATGAAGGGCAATACTGGAAAGATAATAAAAAAACACAATATAATCCACGCAATACACTATATTTTGAATTATAAATTTCTCATAATAATGCACTATATAGCGTAACGGAGGGAATATATTTTTATGAACTCAGCAAATTCATGTGCTCAAATGTGGCATATATGATGTGTTGCTTTATGTAATTGCAAATATCAGTTGTATCTTCTTTATTCCCTCTGGTCCTATATATATGATATTTTACCCTAACCTTAAATATAAGACTCTTTATGATATACGAGGTAATATTTATTATACATTTCAAGAAAAATGCCCATATTTAATGTATCCAAAGAGAAAGAGAGGGAGATTAAATAAGGATAGTTTTGAAAAAATGTTGAAATTTTCAGAGAAATTGAGGTAATTAATTAGTTTTAATTCCAATTATTAATCCACGTAATTCGATTAAAAGGGTCTTATATTAAGGATCAAAAGGAGTATTATCCAAGTAATATGTTTAGTCCATAGTACCATTTTAGTTAATAATATAAGTCTACTAGGTCACGAACGATAACAAAAACATCAATGTTAACCAATTTAGGTTTGGTTGTCTCTATTAAATTATAATCCTACTTGTATAATGGTAGCAATGCATGTCAATATTTTTCAAGTTCAAATTCTTTCATAATAATTTATAGTAAAAATTTGAAAACTGAATTGTAAATTCAGAATGACAAAGCCTGAAAAATTAAGAAGTTGCAAACCATTAAAAAAAAAAGTTGCAAATTATTGGAACAATTTATAGTGAAAATTCAAAAACTAAAATAAGTTGAAAATTCTAGAAAAGAAGTTGCAAACCATTAGCCGCAAGTAATCGCTGACCGATCATTAACTAACATTAATTAGTAGCTAGTGATTATTGACTAGTATTGACTAATGACCGATAATCGTTTACTAGTGTTGACTGCCATTGACCATGAGTAGTGCCGACAACGGTCGAGGAGGAAAAATGAGGATATTATGGAAATTTTATAATGTCTCGCTTTATTTGACTTAAGAACAAATACACTCTTAACTTAATTAAATGTATAATATTTGTTAAGTTAGAATTTATTCCCCATATTTGGTTGAAATGTGTAATTCCCCTAAACATGTCATGTCATGATTTCTTTTCCTACAGCTTGCATCCACAATTTTAGGACTTCGATCTTAACACATTGAAATGAACAGACCATAAAAATTGCAACTATTTTTAAAGAGTAAGGTTACTAATTCTAAATAAGTTTACAAATATAAGTAACTTTACTATATATATACACAAGTCATGATGTATTGATTCAGTTCGATTTAGGCTCTTAAAAAAAAATTTCTATTCCTATACATGAAAATGAAGATGTTACATATATATGTATATTATTCTTATAATATGATATTTTATATTTAAAAAATTCAACTTTATTTTATTATTGGAACCAACCAAATGGCATGTACGTAGGCCACATTATAGGTACGTACAACCTCCCACATGCAATTCCAAAGACCTGACTTCCAGATTGCAGATATGAAGAAACGCGTCAAGACTCAATGACCCTACCATTATTGACCATCATTTCCATTTTGCTTTATTGGGCATCATTTATCACGGGGAAAATGATAATTGAGAATCAAAAATTGGAGTTAAATATAATAAAATAAAAATTTTACAGTTTTTTAATATTAAATATAAAATAAAATGATAATAAATTCCCGATATTCAATAATAAAAAAAATTATAAAATTTTTTACTATATTTAATTTAAATTTTTAATCCACAACCATCATTTTCCCTCAAGATCAGTGCTATGTGCTCGCCGAACCATGGGCCTCTCATGCGGAGAACCTTTGTACGATTGTGCAGACGTGGCAAGTTTTTAATTTTTTTAATTAAAGTTTATAAATAAAAAATATATTTTCCAAAAATTCTGTAAATATGTATTTTGTTTAATTTTAAATTTTTTAATATTTTTTCTTAACTTTCCCTCTCATATTTAATTGTAGATATAAGAGTAAAATAAAAAAAAATATGTAATGCTCTAGAAATAATTAAATGGAACTTATATTTTAAAAAACACAAACTCATGAAACTATACTTATATTTTAGATAAAAAAAAATAAAAATTAATTAGTCAGAATTATGTTCAGATCTCTTCCTTTTTCACCCATGTAAACTATCTTTCCATGTAAATCACTTGATTTATATATATTATAAAAAATAGACTCTTAAAGGAAAATAGTGGATGCGTGGTGTAAGGGACAAGACTTAAACGAGCAGAAACTCAGATTTAATAATGGGGGAATTATAGTGAGGAAAAATAGAATAAATTAATTATAAAGAAGAAAATTAACTAATAAAAAATGTTAAAATTTAAATTACTGAGTAATAAAATTAAAAAAATTAGTAGTAATATATCTTATTTTGTTATAAATTATTATTTTGATCACAAAATGTAATTCTTTCATTAATAAATTTTCATTTTATGTCATGAATTTATTTTTAACGCCAAGCACAAATTAATGAATTAAATGTTCATCTAAAGGAGTTAAAAGTAGTGTGGACATGGGAGTGATTAAAGTCATATGAATTGGACCCGAGTTATTTACTTTCTTTCTCATATTTAATTATAGATATAAGAATAAAATAGAAAAAAATATATAATGCTTTAGAAATAATTAAATGAGACTTATATTTTAAATAAAAAAAATTTATAAAACTAGACTTAAATTTTAGATAGGGAGAAGTATAAATTAATTAGTCAAAATTATGTTTAAATCTCTCCCTTTTTCACCCATGTAAACTACCTTTCAATGTAAATCACTTGATTTATAAAAAAAAAAAAAAAAGACTCTTAAAGGACAAGTGTGGATGCATGGCATAAGGAATAAGACTTGAATTGGTGGAAACGGTGGAAACTCAAAATTAATAATGAGAGAATTATAGTAAAAGATAATAGAGTGAATTAATTATAAAAAAAAATATTAACTGATAAAAAGTTAAAATATGAATTATTGAGTGATAAAATTAAAAAAATTAGTAATAATATATCATATTTTATTATAAATATATTATTTTTATCTTAAAATGTAATTTCTTTTTTTCAAAATATTAACCAAGCTAAAAATAGGTGTGGAGAACTAAATTAAATGTCTGTGAAATTAAAAAATCTCTATTTATCAAAATCAAACACTACAAAGTTATTAATTATTGGTATTCACTAGACGTCCACGTGCTCGAACCAGATATACATACAGCCTCATGGAGAAAGCTTTATAATTGATGGCTTTTTCAAAAATGGTTTTTTGGTGAGTCTTCCCTGTTAAAACTGATATGTAAAAGCGTCCCTCCCTGGAAGTTTCATATCAGTACTTGCCAAGACTTGAAAGTCAGTCGGCTCTAATCGCTGCCTTACTCCTTCGATTCATTCTCCACATTTTTCCTCTATTTTTTTTATTTTACATGTCTCAGTCTTTACCCCAAAATAAAAAATATTAGATATTTTTTTTATTTTACTCTTTTTTTAATATTTTTTTCTCTTTTTATTTATAATTCTATAATAATAATAAAATATAATATTTAATAAAAATAAAATAAAAAATATGAATACTTTTTCCTTGATTTTAATTAAAAAAATAATTTTTTTAATATATAAAATATCTTATATTATAAATTGAAGTATACATTATTGAGATAAGAATCTCTTGCTTTAAAACCAATGGACCCTACCATTAATTAACACTCCTATCTTTTTCATGCTCAGTGTGAACTACCTTTTAATTCAAATCACTTGATTTCTATCATATAAAAAAGACGCGCTAAGGAAAATTGAGACAATTGTAATATTGTCGTGATTTATGCGTGTAAAAGCAATTTATTTTAAAAAAAGATCTATGGAGAAGTTACTGAGAAACAAACTTGTCTTCTAAAATTCATAGAAAGATTTTGTTGATTACTACCGTAAACCGCATTATTTGTCCTATTAACATGTCTCTGTTTTTATTGTCATTAAATACTTTGTGGAATTTACATAGAACTGACACATGTGAAGGATTATTTTTTAAAAAAAATTATTTAAATATGTGGTACAAAATAATTCACTCTTACAAATTAGTGACAGTTAAATAAATTTATGGATCTTCAAAATTGCATCTGTGAAGCCAAAATTACAACCTAATGCCAAATTATTAATCTAGTTAAAATTTTAATTCTTAAATATTAAATTAACAACTTATTGTTGGATGCAAAACTAGCACTGTGGCTTCGTGCTTGAAAGTTCCGTGATGAGTACGATGCGCTCCGGACCACGCAAAATATATTCACTAATTCGAATGTCTGTGAAATTAAAAAATCTCTATTTATTAAAATCCAACACCCCAAAGTTATTAAATTATTGGTATCCACGAAACACCCACTTGCTCTAAGCAGTAATCGATCGCTTTTTCAAAAATGATTTTTCGGTGAGTCTTCCTTCCCTGTTAAAATTGATATGTGAAAGCGTCCCTTCCTGGAAGTTTCATATCAGTAGTTGCCAAGACTTGAAAGTCAGTCAACTCTAATCGCAGCCTTACTCCTTCATCATATTTCCATTTCTCAGCAAAGAACGAGAGAGATTGATATGTTGTCTGGTGCGCTTTGAATAATTTAACAGGATACCATGGGTGTTGCTGCTTCATCGTCCTCCTCTACTGCACTTCCTCGCAAGAAATATGATGTCTTCCTCAGTTTCAGAGGTGAGGATATTCGCAGAACCTTCACCAGCCATCTCTATGCTACCCTCCGTGGAGCAGGTATTGAAACCTACATAGATTATGAGATCCCAAAAGGCGATGACATCTCAGATGCACTCAAGCAAGCAATAGAGGATTCAAGTATAGCTGTGGTGGTCTTCTCTAAAAAATATGCCTCCTCCAAATGGTGTCTGAAGGAACTCACCAAGATACTTGAGTGTAAAAAGGAACAAGGACAGCTCATCATTCCTATTTTCTATAAAGTCGACCCATCTCATGTCCGCAATCAGAAGGGTACTTACCAGGAGGCATTTGCAGAACATGATAGAGATTTCAAGCACGACCCAGGAATGGTGAACAAGTGGAAACTTGCACTTTCTGAAACTGCAAATTTAGCTGGATGGGACTCCAGGGCCCACACCTGTCGGTAAGTCACCAACCATTCTTTAAAACTGAATTTTTGAGTTAGTACTTCATTAGCCATTAACACGTTTTTTTTTATTTGTTCCTTTGATTTATCATGCTCAACAGAATCGCATTTTCTTTCCCTGAATTCATACGAGTGTTAAAACTTCTATCCATAGCTGATTGGAAGTTGTGTATTAATTGCCGGTGAAAAATAATATAGGAGTATTAATTTTGGGGTTCCATCGTCATACTTAATTTTCTATCTTCCAAATTAATAGGACCGATCTGACTAAAACCTTACTGAATTTGAGTTATCTCAAAATTGTATAATTTTGGGGTTGATTTTGTTTTTCGGCAAAAGAAAAAAAAACTCTAAGTTTATTTTTTTTATGTAGCTGTTCAAACTTTTTTTAAATTAATTATGAGTGCAAATAACTCAATTAATAAATAAAGATTAAGTTACACATATATACCTCCCTTGCACACACAGGCGTCCTATTTATTTTCACAGGAAATTTATGTATATTTTAAAAATGAAGAGGACTTTGACGTAATTTCAACAAAGTGTGTAAGATAATTTTGTATAATTTACATTATGTTTTAGGGAAAAAAAGCATTAATTGTAATTTTAGTAAAATTTAAGTAAAATATGTGTAATTTGATTGAATAATCATATCATTGGCTGTTACTTTATTTATTTAATCATTTATTCATTAATATATACTTTTTCGTATTTTTTTCTATATTAGGGATGAAGCACAATTCATTCAAAGTATTGTCAACGACATTTTGCAAAAGTTGAATCGTGCTTCTTCAAGTGCATTAAAAGATATTGTTGGAATTGATAAGAATTCTGATTGTATTGAATTGTTATTGGAAAAATTCTCAATAATAGGAATTTGGGGCATGGGCGGAATAGGCAAGACAACCATTGCTAAGGTTGTATTTGGCAAATTCAAATCTCAATTTGACAGTTGTTGTTTTTTGGAAAATTTAAGAGAAGAGTCAGAAAAAAATGGGTTGAATTATGTACGTGATAAACTTTTTCGGGAGCTACTAAAGGATTCATCTCCCGAGAGACTCAATCAGAAAAAAGTTTTGATCGTGCTTGATGATGTTAGTAGTACAAACCAACTAGACTATTTAAAGAGTGAAGCTCCTCCCTTGGGACCTGGTAGTAAAGTCATCATAACAAGTAGAGACAGACATGTGCTTGAATATGGAAGTGTTGACAAAATACATGAGGCCATGGCATTGAGCTACGACGACTCACTTAAGCTTTTCAACCTCAAAGCCTTTCCCAAAGATGGTTATAAAAGTGAATATAAAGAACTTGCTGGAAGAGCAATTGCTTATGCCCAGGGCAATCCATTAGCCTTATCCGTTTTGGGCTCATTTCTTCATTCCAAAACCATAAAGGCATGGGAAAGTGCATTGAAAAAATTGGAAAAGATGACCCATAAAGATATTCAAGCTGTGCTAAGATTGAGCTATGATGGACTAGATGCTGAAGAGAAAGAGGTGTTTCTAGATATTGCTTGCTTTTTGAAAGGTGAATATCAAGAAAGTGTAATAGCAATATTAGAGAGCTGTGGTTTTCATGCACACATTGGTTTGACAACCCTTGTAGAGAAGGCACTCATAAGTATTGATTGTTACAGGGTAGAGATGCACGATTTAATCCAATCAATGGGTTGGGAAATTGTTCGTGAAGAATGTATCAAAAATCCTGGAAGACGTAGTAGATTATGGGATTCTGATGAGATCTATGATGTACTAAAAAATAATTGGGTAAGAAGAAAATAGACTGTGACAATATATGTGAAAGAACATTGTTAATATTATGCAATTTACTTAACCCTTTTTTTGGATTTTTGTTATCCAGGGAACGAATGCAATTGAAGGCATCATTTTAAATTTGTCTCAAATTAGAGATATCCATTTGAGTGTTGGTGTCTTTAAAAACATGACTAATTTAAGGTTTCTTAAATTCTATTCGGGAGAAAAAGCATGTACTATGAGCTTTCCTTCAGGCCTTGAGTCATTTTCCAATTCATTAAGGTATTTTCAATGGGATAATTTTCCTTCAGAGTCTCTACCATCATCATTTTGTGCTGAGAAGCTTGTTGAACTTCACATGCCTGGCAGTCACCTTAAAAAATTATGGAATGGAGTGCAGGTATAATATACAAATCTGTGTTTTAATTTTTCACTTTAATTTAAATTTTAGACTTTGTTTCCATGTAATGTTTCTCTTTTTAATTGTTGTAGGACTTGGTGAATTTAAGGAAAATAAACCTCAGTAGATCCAAACAACTGATAGAATTGCCAGATTTCTCTAAGGCTCAAAATCTTGAAGAGGTGAATCTTCAGTGTTGTGAAACTTTATGCCATATTCATCCATCTATTTTATCTCTCCAGCGTCTGGCTACTTTGAAGCTGGAAAATTGCAAAAACCTAATGAATTTGCAAAGTGAAAGTCATTTAAAATCTCTCTTTTGGCTTACTGTTCGTGGTTGCTATAGTCTCAAGGAATTTTCATTATCTTCGGCGAGAATGACACAATTATGTTTATCTCTTACGGGCATCGAGATATTAGGCTCATCAATTGGGCGTATGGAGAAACTTGAGCATCTCAGTATTAAAGTCTCAACACTAAAAATTCTTCCAGTGAATGAGATTTGTTGCTCGAGAACTCTTCAGGAGCTTTATCTTGCTGATTGTGGAGAAATAATTGACAAGTCCACATTACACACCTTATTTGATGCTTTGCTATCCCTAAAAACAATTGCAGTGTATGGGAGTTGCAAGTTAACTGAACTCCCCAACAATATCAAGCATCTCTCAAAGCTAAACTTTCTTTGCTTAGATGATTGCAAGAGGCTTCAATCTTTACCAGAGCTTCCACCATCCATCCAAAAATTAGAAGCCAGGAACTGCACATCATTGAAGACACTAGTACCAGATGAAATAATGTCAGGTTTAACATCCCATTCCTCAATTGTTTGTCTCAGAAATCTCAAAGAGCTTACTCTTCAAGGTTGCGAACAATGGTATGAACTCCCTAAAATCGTCGGCTCCTTATCATCGTTAGAATCACTGACATTGTCCGGGAGCAATTTAGAGAGCTTGCCTGCCAGCATCAAGCATCTTTCAAAACTAAAATCCATTAGCTTGATAAACTGTAGGAGACTTCATTCACTCCTGGAACTGCCACCATTCACCGAAAGTGTTTGCATTGAAGATTGCATATCACTGGAGATTGTACCCCGTTCAATAATGAAACTCCAGTCCTTATCTCTTCAAAATTCCTTGAAATTGGAGAAGCAGTTTTTTTCCCAATTCATAGAATGTGCTTATTTCTCAATGAATCGATTGGTGTATACAGAGCAAATGGGTGGTGTTTCTTACCCTGGAACAAAAGTTCCAGAGTGGTTTAGAGATAATCAGGCAACAAAGGCTTCGAACTTTGTAACAACAATTAAACTTCCTTCAACTATGAACAACTTGGTGGGCTTCATTTTCTGCTGTGTTCTTTCTCATTATTATCACAACTTTAGCCACTTGCAATGCCAAATTTATTTTGAAGATACTAAGCACGACGTTTCCCAATTACGTATTGGGATGACAAAATTTGATTCGCATCGTGTTTTTCTATGGCATAAGCCAACATCCAGTAACTTCCGTGAAATAATGGATGATCAAGACAGCAATTACAAACCAAAGGTTTCATTTGAATTCTCTGCTGTTCCAGTGAAGTGGGTCGGAGAAAAGAACTTTGTTAAGGAAATAACAAAGCATGATGTCTTGATCGAGGCATGTGGAGTGTGCCCAATATATGCCTTGGAATATCACAACTTCCTTCAACAAATGGAATTGAAATCAAAGTTGGGTACCCAAAAAAGGACTTGTTATGATGTTGATGAGCAGTCACTTCGTGGAATACTAGAATATGCCAGTTTCTCATTAAAGCCAGCAAAGTGTGGAAGTTTTGAAAGAGGTATTATTCCAGAGTGGTTTGCACACGAAAGTTCTTCAACGTTTGGGTATGAAGCGCAGGTGAGTGTTGAGCTTGCTCCAAATTTTGACAGCTTATTGGGTTTCATTTTCTGCTTTGTTATTCCTCAATTCTCTTCAAAAGAAAGGGATCGAAGTAGCTCGTCATGTGCATGCCTCGGTGATGGAGGTTATGTGAAAGGCCCAAGAGGATGGCATTATTCAATGACAGAATTGAATTCATCAAATAATGTTTTCCTATGGTATGATCCCCTCTATTGTGAACGCATACTAAGGGAAGTGAAAAAGAAATTTCAAAGGAGAAAAGGTAATGATGAGAAAACTAGGAATCATAGCCTAGAGCTTAAGTTTTATTTTCAGCTTAAATTTAGAGATTGCTCGATAAAAGAGTGTGGAGTTCGGCCAATATATGTCTCAGAATATAGAAACTTCCTCCAACGCAAGGAATTGAAGTTGGAGTTAAGTGGAGGAAAAAAGAGGCATCGAAATATTGATGATGATCAACAACAACTGCCATCAACAAAGAAAAGGAAGGAGTCTTCAACCTTTCAACATATTCCCCTGAGTTCTGAGTCCAATGAATCTCATGATGTTGATGAGTTGCTATTCGCACTATCCCAATTGAATTTGAGTCAGTGAAGGATGATCATCCTCAAAAATAAAATTATCCATGATATATTTTGTTTTATAGGTACGTATATATCTCTCTCTAACATTTTATTTATAGGTTAAATTAAACTTGACTTTGGGACACTATAGTCACACTAAGCAGCTGTCTTTATCTGATATGCGAGTGCGCATTGTGTGGACAAAAAAATTAGAGATGGTAAACAAATATGTAAAAATAGATAAATTAAACAATGTATTGGTTCTTTTTTTTTTTTTAAAAAAAAGAAAGTTACTACTTTCTAATACATTTAATTTATTTCTGCTGATATGTCTAAATCCCCTTATTTTCAAAATTAGGCATTGATTTGTTCTTGACTTGTTACAGTGTGCTGTGGGATAGGATAAAAGCAAAACGTAACAAGAATTTGTAAACCAAAGACATCTAATGATGTTGATGAGTTTCTGTTTACACTATCCCAATTGAATTTGGAATCTCCAAAGGATCGCACTCGTACAAAAATAAATTATTTTTGTTTTCCTTATCGGTATATCTCTCTTATACATTTTAATTTATTAATTAAGCCTCAGTTTGGTACACTATAGCTGCCCTAAGCAGCTGTCTTTATCTAACATATGCGTGTGTGTGTGTTACAATTTGTAGGCCAAATTTGTAGGGATGGGGAATAAATAAATGAATAAAGATGGATATCTTCTGAACAAATATCCATTATTTTCAAATAAAATGTTGTTATTTCGTAACATATTTAATTCTATTGATAGATTTAAATCCAATTATTTTTAAAATTAGGCTTTGATTTTGATCTTGGCTTTCTTCCTGAAACAACTTCACTGGTATGTCTCTTGATGTAGAAGTCCAGTCACGGATGTATGCAACAGTAAGCAGCATGCAGGTGGAATTGGATGAAAGCATAACATATATATATATATATATATATATTTATATAACAGGAAACTTGGTACGTAGCCTTGCTTCGTTAGATAACATTGTCGAAAAGCATCAGTAAAATAAACAACTAGAATATAAGATGATTAGTTTTTGGATTAAAATTATTTCTCTTGTCGTAATTTTCTCTACTTTTCACAGGTCCTTCTTTTTTTGTAGGATTTCGGGCTTTTCCTGCAGAAAGCTCAATTTTGCAGCAGAGGGTAAGGAAATCTTCTTCATGAATTAGCCATTTGTATGTTTAAATTGCAATGAAGTAGTGAAGCTTTCATCTCCTCTGGATGTCATAACAATTGATTGATCATAAGAAATCTAGGATTACCAATTGAGGTGTGAAATCTATATAGTAGTATTATCCAATTGAAAAATATTTATACTAGTCAGGTCGTAACAAAGTAGAAAAAAAAAATTAATCACGTCAAAATTTGATGAGTTTCACATGACAAAATTTGGATGAAAGTTGCATGCAAGCATAGCTAGTGTTGCTTACCATAGAATTAATCTAGTTGAGAATTTGAAACTATTTAGCTCTTCTTTTTATTGCAGAGGGATGCTTCTCCTTTTGCTTGATGTAATGGAATTAAAATTTAAGATTACAAGAAATTTGTGACTTTGGTGCTCAAGCGAATAATATTAAAAGAAGAACTATTTGTTATTGCACAGGGTAGAGTTAATCAGACATAAGCGGATGACAGAGACTTCTATAACTGATCAACCTGTTTAAGCTGTTGACAACATATTGGATTTTGCTTTCTGCTTTGTTGGAATCACTCTTTTAGATGGAAAAGTCTTATGGCTCCATCTTCCATCTGTTGAATATGTGCTGATTTAAGAGTAAGGATTTGGAATTATTTCTCTTATATACCATAAATTTTGGCAAAATTTTAATTCCATTTGTTCATTAGAAGTTCTATTTCTTAACTCCGTTGTCATTCCTTATAGGATCAGTAAGCTGTCCAACAGATGTTAGAAGCAATTCTATCAAACTTGCAAACGTTCAGTAACATTGCCACCAACGCACCTTCAAGATTTTAACTGGTGACTGAAAGAAATACAGTTGATATTGCCTCTCCATCTTAATAAAAAGGACACTTTAATTAATTATGCTCTGGACTCTGGTATTGTGAACACTTCTATAAGTTTGTGTGGTATATCTTTATGAACTCAGTAAATTCATATTATCAAATGTGGCATTGTGTGTTGATAATGGAATTGCAAATATCAATTGCATCTTTATTATCCAAGAAATGTGTTTAGTCTACTCCATAGTACATGTTTTAGCAAATAATAAAAGTCTATATGGCCACGAGCGATAGCTAAAACATCGAGGTTCACCAATTTAGGTTTCATTGTCTCTATTATAATCCTTGTTGTTATAATAGCAACACCACCTGTCAATAATTTTCAGGTTTCAGGAGTCAAATCTCTACTAGACTATGGTAGTACTATATATGCGCTTGGAAAATATGTATGCCGGTCATGTGTTAACAGTATAGTTATAAAAATTGGTTTTAATTCCAAATGTGTATGTTGATTAATCCTAATTGGCCAATGGCATTTATTTTCTTTCTAAGATAGACGTGAATTTCATGAGGTTGACATTGATAAAACTGAGAGAAATTGTATCAGGACACTTGATACATAACATTAGAATGTTATGAGAATGATACCCAAAAAAAAAAAAACAATATGTGAAGAGAAAAATTTAATAGAAAAAATAGTTTCATTTTGCATCAGCAATTAAAAAACAAAAAAGAACAAATAAAACCTATAACCCAAGTATTTTATTTTCGAATGATTCTTAAAATAATCAATTTAAAAAAATCGAACTAATTCAATCACAGACTCACTTATTTTTTAATTACACCGGTTTATTCAATTTGACTCCAATAACATAATTACTTTTCACCTGTTTACAAATGAACCCTTTTCAACTAACATTATCAGCAATTATTGATTCAAATATCATCATAGAATATTATGCTCCGGCCCTTTGAGAGGATAAAAAAGTGTGGACTGGTTCAATAATAAGAGAATTTTCTGTCAAATTTGCCTATAGCCTCATTATGGAGGATGAATTTAGTATCTCAAATAGTCATTGGATTATATTATGGAGATGGGGTGGAGCTGAAAGAATCAGGGGTCAGACAGGTCAAAACAAAATTTTCACAAACGAGAGCCAGAGTAAGTGGGTTGGCAATAGTCCAATGTATCAAGTTGGTCAACATAAAGTTGAAGATGTCTTTTCATAGAAAAAACCAAAAAAAGTTGATGTTCTCCACGTGCTTAGAGATTGCTCATACGGAAAGAGTATGTGGGAGAGTGTTGTGAATACAAGTTCAAAATCGAGTTATTTTCCATATATTTACTAGATTGATAGATTGGTTCTTCTTTAATCTTAAAAAAGAAGTGAGGAGGAACAAAGCTCTTCAGTGGGCTAGTATATGGGGATATAAGATTTGGCAACTTCGAAAGTAGAGAAATACTAGTAATTTTGAACCATGAGAGCTTGTTTGGTTGGAACACATAGGGGGTTATGTGATGTAATGTGAAGGGTGTGAGAAGATGTGAGGGGATGATGATTACCACTACACCAAAACAACTATTTTCTCACAGCCAACATCTGTAAGAAAATTGGCAATAATCCGTGAGAAATCACTTTCTCACGGATTTTCTCATGAAAAAACTTGCGTGGGAAAAATGCCCGTGGGAAAACATACTTTTCTCACAGATTGAAGCTGTGAGAATATTTTCTCATGGATTTCTCATGCAAAACAGCTGTGAGAAAATGTTCACACGGACATCTTCCTATGAGAATTTCCCTCGGCCTTTTCTTCTGTGAGAATGTCTCACAGAAATATGTGCCATGAGAATTTCTCACGTAAACATATTCCATGAGAAGTTCTCATGGATTATGTCCGTGAGAAGCTATCTCGGGTGCTAGTTTCTCATAGACTTTCTCATGGGAATATTCCGTGAGAACCCTTTAAATTTTTGCAATGCCCAAATTGTTTCTTTTTCATACCAACCTGTGATCAAATTTTACAACATAATGGATAGTAGATATTTCAGTATCCAATAGCAATTTTTGATTATCATCACAATCAATGTAAACAACCAAAATTATCATATTATATTACTTTAGGAACTAATAATATGTAAGACAATTCATTACAAGTACCATGATTGTTTAATAGCTACTCTATTTTTTGTCAAAAAAAAAAAATAGTTACTCTACTCTTCATATCATTGTCATCACCACCACCATCATTCACTTCCCTCATCATCATCATCTCCCTCATCATTTTCATCAGAAGCATCATCATCCACATCATATGAAGGTTGAGAAAGACCTCCTAACTCTATCCGTGCCATTATTTTCCTCATGAATTCCTCATTCATTTTGAATTTTTCTTCCCACATTTGTTCCCGCGCTTTGTGTTCCTCATTGAGTTTGGCCACTACAACAGCCAAACTTTCCTCATAAACTTTCGCTTGCTCAGTGAGTTTGTCCTATAATTTCTTTTCAAAAGACTCTTTAATCTGTGCAAGCTCACCGGAGCTGTGGCTAAGTGTCCCATGAAAACTAAGAAGGCCAGCTTGTGTTCCAAATCCATACACACGCCCTTTCTTATTTTTCCCTCCAACAACATCAAGCCACACATGATTGTCGGAGACATTTGAGCCTAGATCTTGACTTTGTTTTAGCTGCTCAAATTTGTTTTGCATTAACAAAAAAACCAAATTGTGAATCATATATTTATAATATATAAAAAACAATTCGTGAATTAGAAATAATAAAATCGTTACTTACATAAATATCAGTGGCTTGTAGTCGAACCCAACCTCCTTTTTGCTCATTATATTGGACCTTTCTATAAACTTCAGGCATGAAGACTTCCCATCCCAAATCAACTTCCTACATCATTTGGACAAATTTCATGTAACTTAAAATATTAAAACTATAATAATATAACAATTTCAAACAAGGCTTACCATGTTTCTCTTGTATGATGAATATGACTTTCTTCTACCCCTATGTACGCATGCATCAGTATTAGCTGCTCGGTTGGTTTTATTACGTTCCGATTTCTTCTTAAAAGCAGGAGTCTCCCAATGTTTTTCTAATTATCTCGAACTGTTGGAGGCATCCAGGTAGCTTTTGTTTTTTTACGGTGAATATCCCTCAAGGTGGAACGTATTTTATCACTGTATTTTTTATGCCAAAGCTTTCGTATCTGCTCTTCCAAAATAGGATCCCATGCACAATGTGCCTAAACCAAAAACAACAAACACTAGGTAAATGAAAAAATAACTATGTTCTTTATACTTTAAAAAATGATTACAATATTAGCTCACCTTAAATTCCTTAAACCATAAATCTTGAACTCCTTCAGGCATACTACTAAAATCGGGTCATGCCTCATTGTAGGGGCCATGCATAATATTTGTTAATATTGATCCAGTCTCTTCAGAAGGAAAAAACCTGTGAAATGTAAAGTATTTAGAAAAATAAAAAGTAACATTATGATTTGGAATTAATACTTGAAATGAACATAGAATATATTTACTCTTCAGTACCATTAGGTCGAATCACTAATCGACCGTCACTCAACCTAGATCCAGCATTATATAGAATTTGACTTGAAGAGGAAGATGCATTCATACCCATCCCATTTAGGGAAGATCTCTCTGAGCCAGCAGTAGCAGAGATTCCTGGGCTCGACTGAATGGGTGGGGAAGGAAGGGAAGGTGATGCAGATTCCAACCCTTGTGTTACCGGTGATGGTTGGGTCAATGATGGCTGAATGGGTGGTGATTGGGATAATGGTGGTGTAGTTGCTATTGGCAAAGGAAGTGATGATCTCATAGCCTTGCTTTTGCCCTTCTTCTTCTTTTTATTATCATTGGATCTCCTATCCATGTTTGGCTGAGAAGGTGATATCTAAAATAGAAAAATGAAATTGTTATGAATATGCATATTCAATAAATAATAGTAATTAATTTCATTATGAACACACATATGCATATAGTTCAAATGAAAAGAAGTAAAAATGACACTAAGTTACCCACATGATATCAATCACTTGCTAAATAGTAATCACTAGAAGGATCCTCCTCAGTTTCAGACGAATCAGTATACAGTAGCTCTTCATCTAAATTTTCATCATTTGATTCTGTTGATTGAACAATGTCATCTACAACTAACATAATGTGTGCACCATCTACTTCTTCACTTGGAGTCACACTATCTCGTAGAACCTATTCACCAAGGTTATCATCAAGAACATCAATTAAGTGAGGCTGAGAAATAGCTTCGTCTTGGAAAGGTGTATCTTCAACATTATCATCATCATTATTATCAAGAACATCAATCATATTCCTTGCTTTTGTCCTAATAACAACAAGCCAATCTTTTTTACTAGGGATTGATTTTGGATATGGTGTAAAATAAACTTGTTCAGCTTGTTGGGCAAAGATAAATGGATCGTTCCCCTTGTATGTCCTTTTCTCATTGACTTCAACAATTCCATATCTAGGACAAACTCTAGTTCCCCGATTAGTATGATCATACCATTTGCAATTGAAGACCGTCAAACGCTTAAATGAACTACCAGTGAATTTTAATTGTATTATGTCCTTCAACATACCATAATAAGATAATTCAACTTGACCATGGGCAATGCCCTTGACACTTACTCCACTATTGTTGGTCTTCCTCCCTTTTGCCCAGGCATCTGTATGAAACTTATAGCCATTCACAGTCCATTGATCAAACCTTTGCACATCTCTCATAGGACCCCAAGCTAAAGAAATTATTAACTCATCTGTTATCCCATTTTGAGGATTTAGAACCTATTCAAAGTAAAAATATTAGCATTGATACAATATATATATATGTAAGTGTAGGAAGTAAGATAAACTTACGTAAGTTTTAAACCATATAGGAAATTCAGAAGAAATATGCTTTTCCACCTCCTCCTTTGACAAATTCAGAAATAGTTCCTCAAAATGCTTAAGGAAAGGCTTAACTTCAGGGCAATTGAGAAGAACATACAATGTTATTGCACTATACTCACTCTCTGTAAGATAAGAAGTTTTTTGAGATGTTCTTCCATGAGCTTGGCCAGGATAGTTAAAGATAGAGATAAGAGGATAAGCATCACGCTCCCCACCATCATCATTTCGAGGAACTCTCCGAGTTTTTTATTGAACATGTGTCTCAAAATAATAGGAGCAGAAAGTTGAAGTTTCTTCAAGTATGTATGCTTCGCAAATAGAACCTTCAACATGGGCTTTATTTTTTACCTTTCTCTTTAATGTGTACAAAAACCTTTCAAATGGATACATCCACCTGTATTGTACAGGTCCACCAACTATAGCTTCGTACACCAAATGAACAAGTAAATGCTCCATGACGTCAATAAAACTTGGAGGAAATATTCTCTCAAGTTGACACAGAATAATAGGAATGTTTTGCTCCATTACTTCAAGACCATTAACTTATAACGTTGGAGCACAAAGATCTCGAAAAAACTGGCTTAACTCTATTAAAGCATTAAATATCGAGGTTGGTAGACTAGTGCATATTATTGGTAGTAGCCTCTCCATAAAAACATGACAATCATGACTTTTCATTCCAATTAATGTGCAACTTTTCATATCAACACACCGACCCATGTTGGATGCATACCCATCTGGAAGTTTCAAAGTTTTGACCCATTCACACACTGCCCGCTTTTGCTCCATACTAAATGTATATGTAGCTTTGGGTTTGGTTGGTTTACCATTGCCTGACTTCTCCAAGTGTAAAGACGGTCATTTACAATACTTGGCTATATCTAACCTTGCATTGTCATCATCTTTTGTCTTTCATTTCACATTTATCAATATATTAAACACATTATGAAACACATTTCCCTCTGTATGCATTACATCTATGTTATATGGATTTAGCAAGTCACGCCAATAGGGAAGATCCCAAAAAATACTACGTTTAGTCCAATTATGATACTTACCATAGCCCTCCAACCGTAGGTTTGGTGATTCTATTATTCTGGGAAATCCCCTAATTTGCTCATACAACTCCTCTCCTGAATACCTTGATGGTTGAGGCGAATCCTCTACAATATTCTTCTTGAAATTTTGTTTATTCCATCTGAATCGATGATTTAAAGGCAGGAATTGACGGTGACAATCAAACCAGCACATTTTACCCCAATTTGTTAAGTAGAATGCCTTTGAATGATCCATGCAAATTGGACATGCCAATTTTCCTTATGTCTGCCAACCACTTAACATGGCATACGTTGGAAAATTATTTATAGTCCACAAAAGGGCAGCCCTTAAATTGAAATTTTGTTTTGATGAAATGTCATATGTCACCACACCTGCTTCCTAAAGCAACTTCAGGTCATCAATTAGAGGTTGTAAGAAAATATCAATTTTATTCTTTGGATTATTTGGGCTAGGAATTATGATTGTCAAGAACATGTATTCACGTCAAATACACATCCTCAGTGGAAGATTGTACGGAGTAAGTATCACAGGCCAACAAGAGTATGTCCTCGAACTGAAGCTAAATGGTGTAAAGCCGTCAGCACATAACCCTAACCTAACATTCCTCGGCTTTGTTGTAAATTCTGGATGTGTTTGATCAAAATACTTCCATGCTTTCCCATCTCAAGGATGTGACAACACACCTTGTTCATGACGATTTTCATGGTGCCAACGCATATGCTTGGATGAGGCATTAGATGCAAACAACCTCTGGAGTCTTGGAATAATAGGTAAATACCACATCTGTTTCTTTGGAAACTCCTTGAACCTCCCTTTTCCAATTCTTGCATCCCTAAATCTTGCATCCTTGCAAAATTGGCATTCCCTATCATTGATTGCGTCACCATAGTACAACATGCATCCATTACTGCAACAATCAATCTTTTGATAACCACAACCAAGTTGTGAAATCAATTTCTTTGTTTGGTACAAGTTTGCTGGCATACGATGATTAGCTGGTAAGATATCATTTATTAATGTGATAATTTCATTCATACATGCCTAAGGAATGTTATAGTCTGACTTGATACTCAACAATCTCGCTGCCAATGACAATACTGTGTGATTCTCATACCCATCCCATAACGGAGATTGTGAACCACGGAGCATGTCATAAAACTTTGCAGAATTCGGATTAGGATCCTCAGGCATATCATCATATCTCTTGAATGATGGGCCAGCAACATCTATAACCATTTGCTCATACGGATTAGAAGCCATGTGAATGTTAATATCAATTGGAGTCACTGGGGGACGTTCTTCTCCATGGAAAGACCAACAATAATAGTTAGGCATAAACCCACTTTTGTACAAATCCATCTTCACTTCATCTGGTGTTTTAAACTTCTTACACTTACACTTTAAGCAAGGACACCTTAACTTCTTTTCACGCTTAAATATGTCTTGCCGCATTGCAAACTCAACAAATTCATCTACCCCAGCAAAGAACTCATTAGTGATCCTTCTATCCACTATTCTATTATCCATCCAACGACGATGCTCGGGAGGAGCCATATTAAACTAAAATATATTTAAATCAGAAATTTTCCACATTATAATCAAAGCAAGAGTTAGTGTAAAAGCAAATAAAGTAGAACATCAAGCCACAAATTAAGCATCAAATAACATCTAACAACAACCTTAAATATCCAGCATCAGTCCACAAATACCACATTAGAGTTCACATCCAAAATCAGTCCACAAATTAAGCATCAAATAACAACCTTAAACATCAAGCCTAAGATAGCCTAGAAAGTAGAACTATTTAAGCAAAAAATAACAACTTAAAAGAGCACCGCACAATCCATATAAAGTTCAAGCAAGTAATAGGATATTTACTCTTGATAATAGTAGGAAAAAAGGTTACTTTTATTTCACCTAAAACATGTTTGTGTGCAGTGATAATCCAAAAAAGAAGGCGGCTGCAATAGAAGACAAGAAAGTAATATTAAAATTGGGGGGTTAATAAGTAATAACTTATATCCATAAACAAACATAAGCTACTTTTTTTGTTGTAACTCAAATCAATCCAACTAGCAACATTATTTTCACTCCAAAATTTAGTTTAGATTCTAGCACCTGAAACTATTCCAACAAGTCCAAACTTGACAAAAAAAGAAGACAATTACCTTGCAACCATTTCAAACTTACTTTCCAGTGCCTGAAAAATTTTAAACACTTATAAACTGTGAAACTATAATATTACTTTATGACATTGGGGAACTGATCATTAAAAGACAAAAATTATTAATAATGGGTTACCAAATGACTATTATTATTATTATTATTAAATAAAATAGTACACTAAGATTTAAGAATAAAGAACGATATAATGGAAAATAGACACAGATGAATGGGCTAATTAACAAATAAGTGCACTATACAAGTTAAAAACACTACATTTAAAAGATAATACATTTAATTTTAATTTTAACAAAAGTGAAATTGACTCTCCATATATAAACCACGGCTACAAAACCTCAACTAGATAATCTGCTACCATTTAAGTCAACTCGATATACACATGCAAAATACAGATGCTAAAATTACTAATACATGTATTAATCCCCAAATACAAATACCTCATAAACCTAGACTATTAACAAAATTATCTTCTTTGCACAAAGCATCCCGCTCTCCCTAAATGAGGCAAAAGTGAAAAACAAGAAAGCAAGATGCAAAAAAATGGGAGGTTCAAAACATCTTGTTCAGTTTCAAAGATCAACAATAGGAAAAGAAAATTATTTAAAGGGGGGGAAAAACTTGTCTGATATTAGAAATAAGCTACATCAATTTTCCACAGGTTGCAATGTCAGCAGGAGTATTATGGCATTCCACATCACAAAAACCATGGGATAAACCTAACGGTAATTAATGTTAAGTTCAATAATTCTGGGTGTTCTCATCATCTAAGAGTCAAATAAGGTTTCAAGAGTCAATTACCATTAACCATCACACTTTAATGTACATCAAAAGAAAATGGATCTGTTCTCTAATCAATGCGTCTCTCACTAGAGGTTGGCAACGTGCCATACTTAATAATAATTAACCAGTAACAGATCTATAGAATGGCGAAACCTTGGTTGAGTTTATTAGGCAACATGTAACATTCAAACCTCAACCGATGTTCTATTGGTCGTGCAAACGAATTTATGGCTGTGAAAACTGAAAAAGTAAGAAAACGAGTATTCTAAACGGAACAGAAATAACAAGAAGCAGATATCTCAGATTTAAAGCCATTCACAAAAAAAAAAAAACAGAAAAATTATTCAAATTCTAATAATAGATCCATCCGTTTTAGACAAGAATGAGTAAACTATCAACAAAACAGAGATGAATTTAAAATCCCATAATTGAGGAAAACTCGACAAGATTTTTGTAATTCCAGGGATCCATTCTAACATCAAGGACTTCAGAATCAGATCCCTGGAGTTTCCCTTCTTCCATGGACCGTCGCAAGAAGGATCAAATGTATCCGTGGTATTTAGCTACTGTATAGCGAATTGTGTTGAGAGCAAGATAAGATTAATGCGATGAAAATAATCGGAAAGAAGGATAGGAATGTAGAAGTTAGAGGACTTGGGAGAGACTTACATGAGACGCCATTTCAGAGAACAGAAGGGAAGAGTCACCGAAGGCTTGGACTTCGCAGACCTGTGAGCTGGCGGATTTGGGGATCGTCTCCTTGCTTTGCCAAGAGCGAAGGACAATTTTGTAAATTGAATAAAAATATGGCTGCAATGTGTTATTTGTTCACACGCATAAATAACGAGCACAACCTGAAGAACCGAGTTCGGTGTATTTCTGAGAAAGCGTACAGTATGAATATATATATATATATATTGATTGTTGGCCAACAAAAAAATATATATATAATAATCAATATATCAATACAATTGACATGAATAATATGGTTCATTTCAAAGTTCACCCTTGGAGAAATGGGTCTAGTCTAGTTCTTTGAAAATTTGGACTAGTTTTATTTCTATGTACACACAAGCGCAGATATTAGATATCAAAATTAAAAGAAAATAGAAAAATAGAAAAAAAATGAAATAGTATTTTTAGTTGAAAATTATGAAAATGATATACTGATTAGAAAAGTGAAAATAGAGATATAATGAATATCATATAAAGATATATTTTTTAACCAATTATAATCTAAGATGTGTTATTTTTAAATTATTTATTTTGCATTAGAAAGTACAATTTTTAATCTACACTTTTTGTTGAATATATGAAAATATAAATTTAATACACATATTGTTATGTTGTGAAAAAATTATTTTTAAAAATAATCTTTTAATTTATTAAACTAAACAAAAATAATTATTTTACATCGATCAACCGCATATTTGCAGTACTTGTAAATTACAATCTTATTATATAAATAATGGATGGAAATCTTAATAGCTAGCCAATGCCTAAGCAACATCAAAGATACACCCCGACTACTTGACCTTGAATCTTTATGACCGTCTTTTCTAATTTTAAGTTCAATAAAATTTTATGTTTTTTTATCAAAGTTGAGTCAAATTGGAATTGTGGATGTGTTATGTTGGTAGAGACCCATATATAATATTTTCACCTCACTTTGTGCTTCAGACTATGTGCCTGTTTGGATTTACGTATTATGCGCTTATGGGGTCAAAAAAAATGCTTATTTAGTCAATTCCCAAATACCCACCTAATTTGCATAATTGCTTATCCTAATAATAAGCTCGATTGAAGGTAGTTTTTGATAATCACTTTTGGAAGATAATATTACCGTTGGAAGCATTAAATGGGCTCTTTAATTTTTTACCAACCCATTTGACCAAAACCCCCATCACCTCTCCTTTTGTTTCTTATCACTCAAACTCGTCAGCCTTCTACTCCATAGTCATTGTCTTCTTCTTTTCTGCTTGGATTATCACTGCGTCCAACCATCATCGGCCTCCTACAAACTCCTTCATAGCCGTTGTCTTTTCTTCTCCTTTGGTTATCACCATGTCAAACCCCCATCGGTCTCCTGCATACTCCTCCACGGTCGTCCTCTACCTTCTCGTATCTTTCTCACCACCGCATCTTAGACCAAGTCTACCTCTCGGCCACACTCATCCAAAAAATCACACTCTGTCTTATCCTCTCTTCCTCATCATCGTCATGAACTCTGCCTTCTCTTAGCTTTCTCACCACCTGAATTGCAAAATTCATTTTTATAAAGAATATAAAGAATAAAAAGGACAAATTAACTAAAAACTAAAAATGAAAAACAATAAAATGTTTAAATGATAAAAATAAAAAATAACTATTTTCTTTAAAAATATATTAAAAAAAATACTTGGGGTCAATTATTTTTTTAAATAGTGTCACCGTTTGATTCGTATATCAACATTTGCTTTTAAGTTTTAACTAACTTTAGATAAATGGTTAAAAATATCTAATAGATTGCAAATTAAAGAATAGTGTGACACTCATTAACCCTTTACTTCAATGAAAAGAAAAGTAGAGGCAAGAAAAAAGTGGAGGAAAAAACAATCAGAAAAATATACTCTCCCCTACTTGGATATCAAGAGAAAAATGGAAGAAAAAATTAAAAAAAAAAATAATATGTAGGTCATACATATTTGTCCGCCAACTTTCTCTTTAAAAGTAAAAAAATTAAAAAAAAAATATCTTTCCAAAATTGCCCAAATCATTTTATGCACAATTCTTCTTCTTTTTCCCCCTTTCTTCCCCATTAGTTTTCTTTTGCCAACAATATATATTAATATCGATTACTGGTACGTTAATGTGTGTTGCCATGAGAATAGTCGTACGTATACTTTTCCTTTTTGAAATGGTACTGTGTACCTTGTACACAACTTATAGTACTCATTCGTACCAATCACAGCAGTATCAAGCTAAATGCTATATTTTCAAGAAATTCCATTAATTACTAATAGATTATTATATTATTTTATCAAATGTTTATCACTATTTTAATGCTGCAGTTAACGTTTTAAAGGGTTTACTATCTTAATGTTAAAAAAAATTTACTTTAATATTATCATGTTAAGCTATGTAGAAGAGCCAAATATTGTTGGTGTTATGATAACAACTTCACTAAATTTAAAAGAAACTTTAACATATTAATTATATTTTTTAATATATGTAATAAAATTTTAAATAACAGATAAAATGAAATAAAATTAGTAAACAATAAAATTATTCATACATGACAATGGTATTAAATGTGAAATAATTCTTTTAATGTTATAATATTTGACATATGAAAATTAAGAGAAAAAAAAAACACTTCAACAAGACTTAAGGATTAATTCACCTTTCTCCTTTATGAATAGAAAAACTCATTAGCCCCTCAACGCACACACAGTCACAGATAATGTATACACACATATCAATGTCCCCCTTCGTCACATGGCTCAGAGGCCAAAGAGAAAACTCACTCATAAAAAGAAATTTGCAATACCCCTCATAACTTTGTTTTGACATCGTGTATAGAATCGGGGAAAAGCAGGTCGGACGAAGGTTCAAGTAGAGTCTGAAAGAGCTCCACGCCACAGCTTGAAACGGGGCCGCCAAGGCGAGAGCAAATCCAATAGCGTTTTCTGGCCAAATCATGGTGACGCCACGGTGAAGGTGTTTGGAGTCGCGGCGGGAGTCGAGTTTCTGGTTTAAGTCGAAAACATTTTGCTCAGTCGGACACGAAGGAAAGAAAGAAAACGGAGGGAGCGACGAGGAGCTGTGCTAGGGTTCACTATTTTTGGCCATTGGTTTGCTTTTCAGACCGTGGAAGCTTGAATTCAAGTTGGTAAGTGATTTCTACTCCCCCCTCTCCATTTTCTTCTGTTGGAATTTGGGATTTTTTGGTTATAAGTTTGGATCTTCGGTTCTAGCTGAAAATCCACCGATTGAAATGAATGTTATGAGATTGATGAAGTATGTTGTGGTGTTCTTGTTGTTTGGGTGTGAATTTTGAAGAGATTATTTGTGTTTAGAGTTTAACCCTAGGTTATTTTCGGTTAGAGCTCTTGGAAATCCGAAGTGTATGGGATTGTTTGGTGTTTGAATGGTTCCTAAGAACTTATTTATGCATGAAAGGGGTGTTAGAACCTTGGGTTAGGCCTGAAGTGGTTGAATTGTGGTTTTGGCTAAATGGTATATTGTGTTAATTGAAGAATTATGATATTGTTAAGGTTATTTGCTACTCAGAGAAGGTTAGTCGTGGCGTTGGCATTCAAGAAAGCTTGTGGAACTCATGTGAGTGTGGCATTGACAACCTGAAGTAATTGAGTGCTTGTTTGTATTGTATTGCATTGTTTATATGGTAAGATAGTACGTATATTTATGTATATATGCATGTTTCTTTCATATCACGATATAGATGTGTTTGTGTGTATTGTTTTCTATATATATCATGGTATGCACACATCTAGATGATGATTACGATGACTATGATGATGATGATTATGATTATGATGTTGACATGACATGACATTATGCATACATGACATTGTGATATGATGATAATGATTATCTGATGATACATGAGCATCACCACATGACATTGTGAGATTGTGATATATGATGGATTCGGTGATGATGATGATATGATATTTGATGATATATGTTAGGGAGGATAATGATGGAATATATATATATATATGTTAGGGAGGATAAGGATGGGATCTCTGCCACTAAATTGCCTCCTATGGCCAGGAGGGGAAAGGCACACAGTGCACTGCACCTTCCCTAAATCGCTGCCAATTCATGGTGGGAAAAGGGAAGGAGAGTCACGGTCTGAATATTAGTGTCACCTTTGGCCGGGTGCAATAATGGGAGATGAGCTTAATGATATCTCAGAATCTTCACCAACTGTTGGAAGGGAATTACCTATACAAAATGTCCTGTTATGACGATAACTCATGGTTCTAGCTGTGTGCGAGGGAAACATGCATTCCATTTATTTCATATTGCATTCATGAGTTGTATGAGATATATGTATATATATATGTGTGTGTGTGTGTGTGTGTGTGTGTGTGTGGTTGTTCCCGATTACTGAGACATTGTCTTACACCTCTCTCGCATGAACTAACCTTTCAGGTGAAGGTTCTGGCACTAATCCTGACAAGCCGAGGGAGTAGCAGCAGACGTGGGAATACTAGGTCTATGTAGTTTGTATAATTTGGATATGTATATCGTGCCAAGTATGATAAAAGGTTTTGTATTGACTGTATGACATTGTAAGGATTGTTATATATGATGAAAGGTGTTTTTGGGCCTCATCGTATGTTTTAGGGCTTATAGCCCATTTTGTCAAGTTGAGGTTTAAGGGGGTCAAATCTCATAAGAGTGGGTCCTTTGAGGTGAAATCACTTTGAATAAGTTGGTTTGGGGGTTTTGTACTTGTATGAATGGTCTTTGAGCGACCAGTT
The DNA here is from genome assembly GCA_026686845.1 of Adenanthera pavonina. Taxonomy (NCBI): domain Eukaryota; kingdom Viridiplantae; phylum Streptophyta; class Magnoliopsida; order Fabales; family Fabaceae; genus Adenanthera; species Adenanthera pavonina. The sequence goes on from JAIVEN010000006.1 coordinate 38,409,079, forward strand.
GCCTTTGGTGGCAATTGGAGGTGGTTAGTGGTGAATTTGGTTAATAAGTAGCCAAAATGATATCAGGGGTCCAGAATTTCTATACAGAGTTGGATTGAGGTTAAAGTGGTATCTATGGATAGATTGGGACTAGATTGACTTGTAGAAATTGGAATCAAGTCAATTAGAGGTTGGAGCATAAAATTATGTGTGTCAGAAGTTCGTCCAGGTGTTGAGTTTTGCTGGTATAGGAAATCAGTAGGGGGCGCCGCGGCACCAGAGAGCCCAGTGGTATTACAAAACAGGGGAGGTTAGAGCTGTGGCGGTATTGTAGCAGCCGCAGTGCCAGCCTAGTTTTTGGTATTATTTAGTTCGTTTCCGCTATTCTGAAGTTTTGGGAAGTTATTTGAGATATTTGGGTTGTGTTTTGTTGGATTTTGGAAGGTTTGGTCAAGTCTCGTGGTATATGGAGGTAGGGTGTTACAAAATTCTTATTGCTTGATCCTTATGACAATGAGATGAGGCCTATTTATACTAGTTTAGAGCAGACATGGAATTATTCTATAGAAAGGGAGTTACAGGAATTACTATAACTAATTTTTGGGTTATAGGGTTACATGAACTTATTCCTTTTGTAACCTATGAGAGTTGTAAGGTTTAGTATAACATAAGTTTTGATGATGATAAATATAGAGTAATAAAGAATAAATGCATTATATGTATCTGACATATATAATGTTCCTTAAAGAAGTAAATTGCTCATTAACATGTATTTAATTATGGTTATAATGTATATATCATACTATGTGCAAATATATCCACTATAATTTTACAATGAATAACATAAGTTGGGTATATAAAATGGACTAACTACTTGGTTTGTAAGTGTAATATATTAAATGTAGGTTGGTTCAAGTAGGAAGAGTGAGCATTGGAATACAGAAATGGAAATCAATATTATGCCTCACTTAACAAAGAAGAAAAGAAATGATGCTCCAAAAATGGAAGATCAGAAGGAAGCATGCCAAGAAGGAAATGACCAAGTGGAAATGGAATTCAATATTTGAAGACCTAGTCACTAGGTATATTTTGTTTGCACTTAGGTCTTGAGGTGGGATTAATCTTTGAAAATTACTTAATCTTGTTACCATATATTTTAAATGAGTTAGATTAAGTAAATCTGATGTTAGCATATGTTAATTTGAAAAACTTTGACTGACATACAAATTTTGAGAAGTTTAACTTCATATACTTTGTGAAAATACGAACTTTGCTGACTGAAATTTAAAGTTCCAGAGATATCACCTCTGACAGACGAATTTCAAGTGTTGAAATTCAAATTTTGAGTCAAGCATAGTTAGTAAAATGTGCAATTTTTTCGTCTGAAGTCATGACAAAATTCATCTGATAATTAAACACTAAAAGGGTTTAGAAACATTCCCTCTAACAGACAAATTTTAGATTTCAAAATTCAAACTTTACTTAATGATTTACAATTGCATTTGATTAACTCAAGAAGTTTTGGGTATCAAAGTAACATATCCTTACTTTTAAACATAGTGAAATTTGATTTTCAATAATCTAGAGTTTGACCTTTGATTAGTTTTTTTAATATATCTTTCAAAATACATAAGGGTTTGATGTAAAACTTATTTCATATGAAACTAGACTTAATAAACTTTTCAAAGAAGGTTATTTCACTCAAAATAGAGTTCATATGAAAAAGCTATGGTCATTTAAAGTTGAGTAGTGAGATATGGACTTTCAGTTTTAACCTCCTATTATTTTTTTGATCATATCTCACAGAATATGTTTTTTTATTTAAGTGAGGCTTATTGCATTTGAAAGTAGACATTCAGAGCTTTCCAACCATAGGTCATTTGCTTAATTTGGAGTTAAAATGAGAAAGTTATAGCTTCTGTAAAATTGTCTACAGTGCAAAGTTCAAAGTTATAGAAGTTCCGCGTCCGATAGACGAATTTCGGGTCTATGAAATTCAAATTTCCAAGAGAATTTTTATGTCATGTTGAGCTTGCCACTAATAAACAAATTTTAGCTTCTGAAATTTGAACTTCAGGTCCAACAGATGAATTTTGGCTTTCAAAATTCAAATTTCAAAATACTAGAATGTGAAAATACTTCTGGAAAAGCCAATAGACGTATTTTGACATCTAAAATTTGAACTTCAAGTATAACAGACAAATTTTGGCTTTAAAAATTTGAATTTTGAATCTCCAGAATGTGGAAATACTTCTGGAAAAAGCCAACAAATGAATTTCCACATCCAAAATTTGAATTTCGAAAGGAAGAACTTGTGTTGTATTGAGTTGCTTACTGATAGACGAATTTTTGGCACTAAAATTCGAACTTCGAAGGCAGTGTAGCAATATGAAACAACTGTTCACACTTACCAGAAGTATTTTAAACTTGAAAATTCGTATGTTCCAAAATAGAAACATTTTCTAAAGATGAAAATTCAAATTTTGCTTTGAAACAGATGAACTTCGAAGTTCAACACTAAAGTCTTTAACTTATGATCTTTGTGAAATTTGTCTGTTGACACCCAAAAATCGAATGTTAGAAGTGTCAACACATTAAATGTGGTTAGTGAACGGTTAGTTTTACAGAGTAACCGTTGGGTAACATCTCCAACAGCTAGATCTTGTGTCTACCGTCTAGTTACACCACAAATCTATAAATAGAACATCATTTGAACTTATTGGTAGCAATCTTAAGAAAGTTTATGTGAAAATGCTACAACAATTTGTAAAATCTTTCTATCTCTGCATTGTTTAAAAAACCCCACCTCAATAGAGTAAGCCTTCAATGTATTATCTACTTTTCAATAGAGTTTTCATCCTGTAAACATTTCTTTCTACATATTCTGGGTAGAATCTTAGTATAGGGAAACACTAAGGGATTTACACATCTTGTAAAGGTGTGGGAAGAGTGGTTTCACAAGTGCCTACTAAAATTTGTGGGATGTACTGAGGCTTTACAGGTGCCTAGATCAAATCTGTGGGATATAGTGGAAAATCCCAAATGGTGGCTTGGAAACTGGATGCAGGCCAAGTGGTTGGGTCGAACCAGTATGAATTATTGTGTATTGTTCTTCATCTTCTCTATTCAGTTGCTGCACACAACTCACTTTGTTTATCCCTATTTTGCTGCATTTTTAGTGAAATTGGGTTGTGATCCAAAAAAAGTAAAAATCTTACATCACCCAATTCACCACCCTATTAGGTAATCAGTCAACCTAAGAAGAGTAACTATTGAGAAATTATGGAAATTCGTAATTCATAATGAGAGTTGAATTATCCATTTCATCTCATTTCTCTCTCTCTCTCTCTCTCTCTCTCTCTCTCTCTCTCTCTCTCTCGGTTTGCTACAAAATAAAATGACGAAATCTCTTGCAAGTTTTGACTTATTCTTTTTCTTTTCTCCCTACAAGTTTGTCACTTTCAATGTCCCTATTATCATGCACTATTGTGATGATGACTCTTCAATTCAAACCCCTCGTGGATTCTGCAACTCCAAATTTTCTATTCATTCAACGCAGCCCATAATTCCTTGATGCTTTCTGGTCACCGTCATATATATTCTCTATTTTCTTTTTTATGTTCAAACCAGACTCCTTTTTTTTCTAGCCCTATTTCTTCCAAAGGGTAATTCCCTTTTTCTGCAACGTATTTGAAGGCTCCAAATTTTAAGTTTGTTGTTTTAAAATTTTATAAGTTGCAGGTGGAAGGATTTGTACTCAAGTGGGGATAAATGGTGCAGCAGTGAAGAATCACGTAGTGAATCGACATTAGTAGTTTCAAAGTGGGCACGAATAGGAAGAATGTCTGCAAAAGGTAAATTAAAATTAATAGTATTTTACTAATAGTATTTTAGTAAAATACTATTAAATTCTACAACAACCTAAATCATTTTAATGACTTTTTTAGTCTTTATAAAAAACCCTAAAATGATAATTTTTTATGAATCAAAGGGATTACTAGCTAGTAGCTTAATCAATTTTTAAAAGGGCATGTAGCTGACGCTGTTTTTCCCATGGCATACAGTTGACTTTAAATTAATACTCATTTTCTATCCTATATCTATTGTTGTTTCAAAACTATTGTTATTTTACAAATATAATGCATGATTAATTTTTATTTTCCAACCATTCTCCTGTTTATTAATCCAAATTTTTTTCTTCTTTCTCTTATATATTACTTACTCATTTGTAATTTTATTCCATTATTCCAATGCTATTTGATGAGGGCATTTTCATTATTATATAATATTTTAGATTGATTAAATATTTCTTAATTTATGTGTCATAAACCTTAAATAAATATAGATAATGAGGAGAAATCAATTAACCTTTTTAATTTATGTTGTCGGTAGGTGGGAAAAGGCTTGTCCAAAGATGATAAAGGCCAGGAGTTAGCCCTCAGGCACTGGCTTGAAGCTGTAATTTCATAAATAGTGTTGTTTCGGATTTTCCTAACTCATATAAATCCTTTGAAAAATAAATAAATATATTAAAAAATAAGAACACATTTTTTAAAAATTTTAATAAATACTTAGTCAACATGTGTCTTTTTTTTTCTCAGAAAATTCAGACAATTTATAAATTTAGAGTTATGATTCTTTTAGATATAAAAAAATATGAAAAAAAATATTAAATTGATTTTCAAAACTAATTTTTTTAAAAATCAATTTATTTTTTTTTTCAGTTAATATAAAATTAATTAAATTATTAAATTTTCTTAATAGAATACTTATGGGGCTAAATTAACCATGCTAGCGTCTTAAAAGGCCAAACACTCTAGCACCATATATAATCAGTAAATTCGTGAAACTTCTAGAATGTTCCTCTAAAGTTATGGCTTCTTCTTCTTCTTCTTCAAATTTTCAGATAGATACCCATCATCGTTATGGAGACAACCTGCACATCTACTATAATGCTTGGGTTTGTAGCCAAAGTTCTTAATCTCTTTTTTTCACTGGTGAATATTAATCACAATCACAAGTTTTAGCAACCATATATATCATATTTCTAACAAGTTATATATAATTCTCTAATTGCATTATATTATGTATTGTTGATATTAAGGTTGGATGGTGGAGATGGCAAAGACGTAAATCTTGATATATGCCCGAGAAGTCAATTACAGAAACAGTGCATTCGGTACCTGAAATCTGTAAGTTCGGTTAACCTCATCACATTCACAATGAAAAATATATTTCATAGCATAAGTTTTAAGTTAAAAGGCTTATCATTGACTAACAAATTAAATTAAATTGACTAATATACGTAAGTAGATTGAGCTGTATGTATATGTTATATGTTGCAGGAAGAGAGGAAAGCATACGAAGTGATTATAAGAAAAGGAAGGCTTGTTTACGGACAAAGCATGGTTCCTGTACACACATCTGAGGAATCAAAGTGGATATTTGTACTGAGCACCTCCAGAACTCTGTACATTGGAGAGAAGAAGAAAGGAGTCTTTCATCACTCCAGTTTTCTTGCTGGTAGTGCCACCATTGCTTCTGGAAGATTGGTTGCCCTCAATGGAGTTCTTGATGTATGTTACATGTATTATTAATTTACCTCTTCTTACGTACGTGCATGCTTAAATCTTACAGAAGAGTGGTTTTTGGAAACTTTATATCATATTCTCTTTTTCAATCCTTCAAAGAATATTATGTCATTGAAACACGCACGCTTTGATATATACAATTAATATTATGCAACTATATATATATATCCTTATAGATTCTGATGCTGATTTGCGTTCATGGTTGTTCAGGCTATATGGCCCTATAGTGGTCATTATTGTCCAACAGAGAAGCATTTTCAGGAATTCATTACCTTCTTGGAACAAACGTAATGTGGACTTGACCAGCGTGAAGGTAATAAACTATTTTGTGTTAAACATACGACGCACAGTTTGATATATATAGTTTGAATCAGATATTAATCATATTACTGCGATTAATATTGTTGTGTGAATTAATGCAGAAATATGCAGTGGATGATGATGTGCCTCCATCAAAACCAGTTGTGGACGAAGGACTCCAGTTGGATTGCAGAGACAATGTGTGTCAAAATTAAAGATGAAGCCAAGGTGGAATCGTCACAGGTCAGAGAAGAAGCCATTAGTATCAACCAAAAGGACTAGTGGGACTAATGGCGTAAGGATTAATGGTCATGGGAGAGAGTACTACCCTATAAAAGTCCAAGTTCAAGAACTCGAAAAACGTATATGAACTAGGGTTAACCATGGAAAAATATGCAGAAAAGCATCTGCACTTATACCCTCCCCAAGTCCAGAACTCCATTTATCTCCTGATCATCAGCTTGTGCATGCGGGACTTCCCACTCCAAGACTACGTGTCACTCCAGCAAATTAGGATTGCGTATTATACTTTTTATTCACACACAATCTCATCTATTCATTTGATTTGAATGGTTAAATGTCACTAACTGTGAATGAAACTAAATATATTATTCATTTAATTAATGTTTATTATATGACTTTTGTCCTAATGATAATTCTGCTATTTTTTTGGAGAAATTAAGCAATTTCTTTTTATACCCCATTGATCGAACAAAAAGACAAATTAATTCAATTGTGATTCGCCATCAAATCAAAACAATGGCCCATCAGAAATTGGAACAACATCCTTCCTAATTATATCATTATTTCTCTTGTTATAATTTATAATAATGATATTCTTATGAGTAATTTTTTTTCATAATATTATATTTTTGTGGCAAAAAAATATTTATAATATCATTACAAAGAATTCAAAATCATACAAATTACACCAAAGGGCAGCACACAATAGGAGTCACAAAGCATCTTCAAAACCCTAGAAATATTTATAGCATATTCATGCCTCTGGATCGTACTTTTGTTGCATGATTTTACGATGATATAGTATTAAAATGATCTTAAAATTATCAATTTAAATGATAATGATATAAATTAAAAAATATGCCAATGTTGATCTCATGTAACACCCTACTCTAACACACTTCCAATCTTGACCAAATACTTTCAAACTAACCAAACAACACCGACATACCTCAACTATACCACCTAAAACATCAAACAGTAGAAAAACTCCAAGAAAACACTAGAACAATTGAAATAGAGTGTAGGGTCGTGGCCACTACAGTGCTGCCACGGCGTCGGTGCTCACGGGTTTTAGTTTTATCAAAATAGAGGGTTTGACGCAGCGGCGTCAGGGCCATGCCACAACGCCCTCTGCTGATACCATATCAGAAGAATTTCAAAGTTTCGAGGTGAACTTCCGATATGCATAACTTTATACCTCAACCACAGATTAACTTGATTCCAACTTCGACAGGTCAATCCTGTCCCAATCTACCCATGAACGCCAATTTCATCTCAATCCATCTCTGTATAAATATTTTGGACCCAACATCATTTTAGTCACATCCATCTAAATATTCTCATCTATGTTACTCCCATCTTATACTCTTATTGCCCTTTCAAAGCCTAACATTCACTACCATATAGCATCACTGGCTTTATAACAATTCAATAAAATTTTCCTTTAAATTTTGTAGATAACTTACGATCACAAATAACTCCTGAAGTTTTTCTCTACTTTAATCATCCAACTTGTATCCTATGCATAATATGCCCATCAATTTCACCATCATTATGTAAAATCGATGTAATGAAATTAAAATTGAAGATTGCAAGAACTTTGTGACTTTGCTACTCAAGCAAAGAATATTAAAAGAAGGACCATTTGCTATTGCAGAGCCAGAGTTAATCAGACATAAGCAGATGACGGAGAGTTCTATAACTGATCAACCTGCTAAAGCTGTTGACAACATGTTGGATTTTGCTTTCTGCTTTGTTGGAACCACTCATTCAGATGGAAATGTCTTAGTGGTCGATCTTCCACCTGTTGAATATGCGATGATTTAGTAGTAAGGATTTGGAATTATTTCTCTTATATACCATAACTTCCTGATGAATTATAATTCCTTTTGTTCATTAGAAGTTCCACTGCTGAACTCTGTCTTCTTTCTTTACAGGACTAGTAAGCTTTTCCACGGATGTTAAGAAGGAATTCTGGCAAACTTGTAAACATTCAGTGATATTGCCACCCACCAGTGCACCTGCAAGTTTTTGACATGAGACTGAAAGAAACACGGTTGATATTGCCTTTCCATCTTGATAAACAGGATTCCTTCATTATGCTCTGGTATTGTAAACTCTTTATTAATTTTGTGTGGTATATTTTTATGAACTCGGTAAATTCATATGATCAAATGTGGCATGTGTGTTGATTATGTAATTGCAAATATTAATTGCATCTTTATTATCCAAGTAATGTGTTTAGTCAATAGTACCTTCTAAGCTAATAATATAAGCCTACAAGGACACATAAGATAACTAAATCATCAGGGTTCACCAATTTAGGTTTCATTGTCTCTATTATAATCCTGCTTGTTATAATAGCAGCTCCACCTGTCAATAATTTTCAGGTTTAATGTGTTAAATATCTAGTAGACTAGTAGTACTATGTGCTTGGAAAATATGACCAGTCATGTGCTAACATAGCTGTGAAAATTGGTGTCAATTTCAAATGTATGTTTGATTCATTGGCCAATGTCCAACATTTTCCCCTTCCAAGTTAGCCGTGAATTTCACGAGGTTGACATGACAAAATTTGAGAGAAGGTTTCATCAAGAGACGATGTATAACATTAGAATATATGTAGAGAAAAATTCAATAGAAAAAAATAATTTCATTTTGTACCAACAATTCATCTTTTTTTTAAAAAAAATTGAACTAGATAATACAATTTGATTTCAATAACACAATTAAATCCTTTTCAAGTTCCAACTAACATTTTATTCAAAATTACTGTCACAATCACTATCCTAAATTTTCAGTGCATCACAAGTCAAAACTGACTTGTGTACTTTGAAATTTAACTTGCCAAGCCAAGGAAATGATGAGGACCACCTGTAACCTAAAAACTTTGTTCAGCTTCATTTCTTTTGATGGTTTCATCCAAGATCGTGGCATCTGCTCCACATGTTCCTCAGAAAATCTCAATTTTGTTGAACAAAGGAAATTGAAGTTGGACTCGTGTAGGAGATCAAAGAGGCATCACAAGATATTGGTGAATTGGAGTTGGAAGCTGTGATGGGAAAGAAGCACTACCTCTATGCAAGGAATTGAAAATGGAGTCTAGTACTCAGCCTAGGGGACATGAAGATATTGATGAATTGTAGGCTCTGCTCATGAGAATCAATATCAACTAGAACCACGTCTTCAACAACACTAGCAAATTAATGGTATTAAACCTGCTACCGTTACTTAATGATCAGTATCTCCCTGTTACATTTTTTCCTTGATTATGGTACATTTGTAGCTGGTTTAAAAATGATACCTGCTGGCAACTATGAAATATAGGTTTGTGCATAGTGGATGCTAAATTTAAGCTTTTATGGATAATGAAGAGAATAATAATCTGGGACAAAATATAGTTGTCCTGTTTCAAGAAAAATAGCAGTTTCTTTCTAATGTATGTATTATGTAATTCTACTGATATGTTCTTTGATGCCCTTATTTTAAAATTATTGCGTTTGTGATTTCTTTTTGACTTGTTGCCACCAGCAGGTCTAAGAACTGCAGGGTATTTCCCGAGATGCAAAAGTTCAGTCATAGAACAGTAAGTACTAAGTTCCGATGCCTTTAACCATTGATTCAAGTAGTTTTCTTGTTGCAAGTTACTGTAGTTGAAATCAGTTGTGTTAATCTGGATATATCCTGATTTTAGTTATGCTTTGGACTTTTCTCAGTCATTTTTAATTTAGTAAAAGTTAGTCACGGTTATCTGCCTCAGTTATTTTTATTTATTGGAGATAAAATAAAATTATGTTCAACATTACTTCATAGATGTCTAACTATAAGCAGAAATGTTAAGCCTGGCAGAGTGTCATTTGAAACAACTTAACTCTCAGGAGGTAGACTTTCTTCTGTTTTCGGAGGTGCTTTCTTTTCTTTGTCTGCTTTCTTCTTTTTCTCTACTTTTAAGATAAATGTTTTGAATCAGGAAGTGTGTCTTACTAAATCAACTCATATTAATTGGACCGCGCTCAGCTGCGAACAACCTTTCTCACATCCAATTTTACCAAATTGTTATAATTTTACTAAATCAGATCACATTGTTATATTTAAAGGAAACTATGAAAAATCTGTTATACGTCTCTTCATTATATGATCAAGGTAAAATTTTTCAAAGTTGAAATGTTCCCCAGAAAAAAATGTCATGATCCCTAGTGCATATTTATGCATGTTTATAAGTTATATTTTGTAACATGGAGATTTGATTTGTTAAGGCAAAGACTTGCCACCTTATCAATGAGTTCCAAAAAAACAAGGCTTGATAATTGACTGACAAAAGTTACAGTAACAAAATATTTTGGTTTTATTTTTAAGTACCTTGTTTTTAATTTTTATGAAATTAAATATTTGAGATCCAATATTTTGAATAAAACTTTTCCACAATATGCACATGGTAGAACTTGCACTCAAGTGAAAGCAATTGAGTTTTCATTCAAATTTGATCATATGAGAAAGATTAGGCTTTGAAAATTGCATCAAATTAACGTAGCAATTAACTGTTCGGCCAAAAAAAAATCTTAACAATTAAGTTTTAATTCAATTTTTATAGACAGCTATGTGATGATTTCTTTTTTTTGTTGTAGGCTAGGACTATCCATCTCCATAAGCAAAGACTAATCTCTCTTAGAATATTGAGATTGAAGGTTAAGCCCTTTCAACTAAATCTGCTCCATATATATATATATATATATGTAAGCAACACTAAAACATAGCACTGTAATTAGTTGTATGAAGGAGGGAACATGTCATGTCTTGATTCCATTGTGTAAATGCATTGCCATGGACAAATTTTCTACAATAGGGACATGATGGAACTTGCACTGAAGTGATAGAACAATTGTGTAACTAAGCTTTAATTCAATTTTTAGAGACAGTAAAGTTTAGGCCCTTTCAATTGTTGTGAAACTTTGCGTAGCTGATCACAATACCATGCGCGTTGCTGCTTCATCATCCTCCTCATCTGCACTTTCTCCCAAGAAATATGATGGGACTCCCAGATGTGGAGGTACTTAGTCAACGTTCTTTAAAATTGAATCTTTGAATTGAATTAGTGCTTCATTGGCAATTAACTTGTTTTTCCCACTTTTATTTCTTCCTTTGATTTATGTTACTGACCAGAATTTCTTTTTCGTCTTAACTTTAACCCTCCAAGAACATACACGGACCGGAAAATTGGTGGAAAAACACGGGTGAATTTGAGTCTCAGAAAATTCAGGGAAAAACACTCTACCCATATTTTTTCCCCAATTTTTCGCCCTCCCTATTTTTTCTCCTTTTCAAAGAGCCTAAATTCATACAAATGTCATAAGGTTACAACAACTCTTATTGGAAGTTGTATATTATTTGCCACTCAATACTGTCACATTCTGTATTTTGAACACTTTTCCTATGAATACTGTCTCGTTTAGATAGAGTACAATAATTTATGAGCGCTTGAACCAATGGAAAACTTAAAATTGTAAAAACTGTTTTTGAAGCATTATCTTTTGCAATAAAGCAGTGAATTTTGAAAATCGTAACTAAACACACAAAAATGGTTTCAATATAGTTCAAGTATTGAAAAATCATGCACATCTTGACTTTTATAGAAAAAAGATGAAACTAGAATTTAGACGCGTCAATTAGTACAATTTATTTGCCTAAATTTACTATTTATTTTCTACTTTCAGTTTTTATCCAGATTTTGACCCATGTGTTTAAAAATCCATTTCTCTTAGTCTACAAAGTTGTTTCATTTATTCTCTTTATGCCATTTGAAAACCCTGTATTTCTACTTTCTATACATATTTATTTTATACATTTAATAACATTAAAAGAACTGTTTGTTATTGCAAAGGCTGAGTTATTTAGACATAAGTAGATGACAATTAAAGGCTTCCATAATAACTGATCAACCTGCTTAAGCTGTTGACAACTTATTGGATTTGCCTTTCTGCTCTGTTGGAAGCACTCATTCAGACGGAAAATTTTTATTGGTCCATCTTCCACCTCTTGAATACAGTATTTGCTGATTTAATAGTAATAAGGATTTGGAATTTTCCCTTTTATGTACCATAAATTCCAGCCGAATTATAATTCCTTTCATTCATTAATTAGAAGTTCCATTTCTTAACTCTCTTCATAATTTACAGAATTAGTAAGTTGTCCAGCGGATGTTAGAAGGAATTCTAGCAAACTTGTAAACATTCATTGATATCGCCACCAATGCACCTGCAAGTTTTTGACATGGGACTCAAAGAAACACAGTTGATATTGCCATCCCATGTTAATAATTAAATAAGCCGCCTTAATTATGTTCTGGTATTGTAAACACTTCAATAAGTTTGTGTGGTACTCCCTTCATTCCAGTTTACAGTGCACTTTTCACTACCACACACGTACTAAGACAATGATTAGTAACCAAAATTTTTTTCTATTATTTCCCAAATTACCCTTATTTAATAATACTTCTTACATTAATAAATTGCAACCATTCTCTCCTTCATTCTTTGTTCCGAGTTCCTATAGATCATTGGTAATTGTGAAGAGGAAAGCTTTTAGGGGAAATTGTCCTTCATGCATTTATGGTTTCACCAAACCATTAAAGAATTTTCATTAAATAGATTGGTAACCGTAGAATATATAAGTTTACTTATAAAGAATAATACTGGAAAGACAATAAAAAAACACAATATAATACATGCAATGCACTATATAACGTAACGGAGGAAGTATATTTTTATGAACTCAGCAAATTCATGTGCTCAAATGTGGCATATATGATGTGTTGCTTTATGTAATTGCAAATATCAGTTGTATCTTCTTTATTATCCAAGTAATATGTTTAGTCCATAGTACCATTTTAGTTAATAATATAAGTCTACCAGGTCACGAACGATAACAAAAACATCAATGTTAATCAATTTAGGTTTGATTGTCTCTATTAAATTATAATCCTACTTGTATAATGGTAGCAATGCATGTCAATATTTCTCAAGTTCAAATTCTTTCATAATAATTTATAATAAAAATTTGAAAACCGAATTGTAAATTCAGAATGACAAAGTCTGAAAAATTAAGAAGTTGCAAGCCATTTTAAAAAAAAAGTTACAAATTATTGGAATAATTTATAGTGAAAATTCAAAAACTAAATTATAAATTCAAAGCATTTAAGTTGAAAATTCTAGAAAAAAAGTTACAAACCATTGGCCGCAAGTAATCACTAACCGATCATTGACTAACATTAATTAGTAGCTAGTGATTATTGACTAATATTGACTAATGACCGATAATCGTTTACTAGTATTGACCACCATTGACCATGACTGGTGCCGACAATGGTCAAGGAGGAAAAATGAGGATATTATGGGAATTTTATTATGTCTCGCTTTATTTGACTTAAGAACAAATACACTCTTAGCTTAATTAAATGTATAATATATGTTAAGTTATAATTTATTCCCCATATTTGGTTGAAATGTGTAATTCCCCTAAACATGTCATGTCATGATTTCTTTTCCTACAGCGTGCATCCACAATTTTAGGACTTCGATCTTAACACATTGAAATAAACAGATCATTAAAATTGTAACTATTTTTAAAGAGTAAGGTTACTAATTCTAAATAAGTTTACAAATATAAGTAACTTTACTATATATATACACAAGTCATGATGTATTGATTCAGTTCGATTTAGGCTCTTAAAAAAAAAATTCTATTCCTATACATGAAATCAAGATGTTATATATATATATGTATATTATTCTTGTAATATGATATTTTATATTTAAAAAATTCAACTTTATTTTATTATTGGAACCAACCAAATGGCATGTTGTACGTAGGCCACATTATAGGTACGTACAACCTCCCACATGCAATTCCAAACACTTGACTTCCAGATTGTATGAAGAAACGCGTCAATACCCGATGGACCCTACCATTATTGACCATCATTTCCATTATGCTTTCTTGGGCATCATTTATCACTAGCGGAAATCATGATTGAGAAACAAAAGTTGAAATTAAATATAGTAAAAAATTTTGTAATTTTTTTAATACTAAATATAAAATAAAATAATAATAAATTCTTAATATTTAATAATAAAAAAATTTTAAAATTTTTTTACTGTGTTTAATTTAAATTTTTAGCCCTTAATTATCATTATTCCTTATTATTAGTGCTATGTGCTTGCCGAACCATGGGCCTCTCATGCGGAGAACCTTTGTACTATTGTGCAGACGCGGCAAGTTTTTAAATTTTTAAATTTTTTAAATTAAAATTTATAAATAAAAAATATATTTTCCAAAAATTCTATAAATATGTATTTTGTTCAATTTTAAATTTTTTAATATTTTTTATTAACTTTTTTTCTCATATTTAATTGTAGATATAAAAGTAAAATAAGAAAAAAAATATGTAATGCTCTAGAAATAATTAAATAAGACTTATATTTTAAATAAAAAAATTTATAAAATTAGACTTATATTCTAGATGAGAAAAATAAAAATTAATTAGCTAAAATTATGTTCACATCTCTCCCTTTTTCACCCATGTAAACTATCTTTCCATGTAAATCACTTGATTTATATATATATATATATATATAAAAGGACTCTTAAAGAAAAAGGGTCGGCGTGGTGTCAGGGACAAGGGTTATGGTATGTTTGGTGGGAGGGATGGGAAGGGAGGAGAGGGGAAAGATTTTAATGGAGGGAAGGGGAAGGAAAGGGAGGGAAAGGGAGGAATTTTAATAATTTATTATTTAGTTCAGGAGGGGAGGGGAGGGAAATTAATAATAATTTGATTATTTTATTCTTGAAATTAAAGAAGTTTTCTATTATTTGTAGGAGTATAAAAAATTTTAATATTGAGTATAAAATTATACTTTAATATTTTATACTCAATACTAAAATTTTTTATACTTACTTTTTGAGACATGGGATTTGAGTGTATTATTTTTTTGTATTCGATATTTAAATAAATATTTTTAGAATTTTTTATCAAATTTTTACATTTTTTAAAATATTTTTTATTAAAAAAAAAAGGGAGACAGCTTAAAATGGTTATCCAACCTCCCCCTATTTGGAATCAACATGAATAGTGAAGGAGAGGGGAGCAACTTCCCTCCCCTCTCTCTCTCTCTCCCCCTGTGCCAAACACGGGGTTAAACGAGCAAAAACGGTGGAAACTCAGATTTAATAATGGGGGAATTATAGTGAGGGACAATAGAGTAAATTAATTATCAAGAAAAATATTAGCTAATAAAAAATATTAAAAATTAAATTACTAAGTAATAAAATTAAAAAAATTAATAGTAACATGTTTTATTTTATTATAAATTTATTATTTTGATCTCAAAATATAATTCTTCCACTAATAAATTTTCATTTCATATCATGAATTTATTCTTAACGCTAAGCACAAATTAATGAATTAAAAGTTGAGTTAAAAGTAGCGTCAACATGGGAGTGAATAAAGTCATATGAATTGGACTCTAGCCATTTACTTTCTCTCTTACATTTAATTATAGATATAAGAGTAAAATAGAAAAAAATATGTAATGCTTTAGAAATAACTAAATGAAACTTATATTTTGGATAAAAAAACTTATAAAATTAGAATTATATTTTAGATAAGGAGAAGTATAAATTAATTAGTCAAAATTATGTCCAAATCTCTCACTTTTTCACCCCGGTAAACTACATTTCTATGTAAATCACTTGATTTATTTAAAAAAAAAAAGGACTCTTAAAAGGACAAGTGTGGATGCATGGCGTAAGGAATAAGACTTGACCTAGTGGAAGCAGTGGAAACTCAAAATTAATAAACGAGAAATTATAGTAAGAGACAATAGAGTGAATTAATTATAAAGAAAAATATTAATTAATGAAAAGTTAAAATATGAATTACTGGGTAATAAAATTAGGAGAATTAGTAGTAATATGTCATATTTTATTATAAATTTATTATTTTGATATCAAAATATAATTCTCTATTAATAAATTTTCATTTCATATCCTGAATTTATTCTTAATGTTAAGCACAAATTAATGAATTAAATGTTCGTCTAAAGGAATTAAAAGTAGTGTTGATATGAGAGTGATTAAAATCATATGAATTGAACCTAGCCATATTGGAGTAAAATGTTTCTTAGTTACTTTTAAATAATAGAGACAAGAATGTCTCACTTTTAACATAATGGACCCTACCATTACCACTCTTTTTCCTTATCATTCAAATCATTTGATTTCTACTATCATATAAATAAATTGAAAAAAAGAAGACGCGTTGCAGAAAGTTGAGACAATTTAAAATTGTATTGTTGTGACTTACGATGCATGTTACTCTCTTTTAAGCAATTTTTCTTTTTTCTTTCTAAAAAAAATCATGGAGAAGTTAGTGAGAAGTGAACTTTTTTATCTTCATAAATTCATAAAAAGGCTTTGTTGATCACTATAGTAAACCACATTATTTGTCCTATTAACATGTCTCTAATTTTATTGTCATTAAATAGTTTGTGGAACTTACATAAAAGTAGAACTGATACATGTGAATGTTAAATTTGTGGTGCATAACAATTCATTAATCAAGCTAAAAATAGGTATGGAGAACTAAATTAAATGTCTGTGAAATTAAAAAATCTCTATTTATCAAAATCAAACACTGCAAAGTTATTAATTATTGGTATTCACTGAACATCCACTTGCTCGAACCAGATATACATACAGCCTCATAAAGAAAGCTTTATAATTGATGGCTTTTTCAAAAATGGTTTTTTGGTGAGTCTTCCCTGTTAAAACTGATACGTAAAAGCGTCCCTTCCTGGAAGTTTCATATCAGTACTTGCCAAGACTTGAAAGTCAGTCAGCTCTAATCGCTGCCTTACCCCTTCAATTCATTTTCCATATTTTCTCTCTATTTTTTTTACTTTACATTTATCAGTTTTTAGTTTAAAATAAAAAATATTAATTTTTTTTTATTTTACTTCTATCTTTACTATTTTTTTTTTCTTTATAACCCTACAATGATAATAAAATGTGATATTTAATAAGGATAAAATAAAAAATGTGAGTATTTTTTTATTAATATTAGTTAAAAAAATAATTTTCTTAATATGTATATAATTGATATAAAATATCTTATAATATTTATAATATGAAGTGGAATATATATTATTGAGACAAGAATCTCTCGCTTTAAAACCAATGGACCCTACCATTAATTAACACTCTCCTATCTTTTTCATACTCAGTATGAACTACCTTTTAATTCAAATCACTTGATTTCTATCATATAAAAAAGACGCGTTAAAGAAAATTGAGACAATTGTAATATTGTCGTGATTTATGCGTATAAAAGCAATTTTTTCTAAAAAAAAAGATACTCACTCTGGTTCTTAATATAAGACCATTTTAACCGAATCACACGGATTAAGAATTAGAATTAAAACTAATTAATTATCTCGATTTCTCCAAAAATTCTAATATTTTTTCAAAACTACCCTTATTTAATTTTTTTCTCTTTCTCTTTGGATACATTAAATAAGGACATTTTCTGAAAATATATAATAAATACTACCTCGTATATTGTAAATGATCTTATATTTAGGACCGAAACAAAAGATTCTATATAGGATGGAATGGAGTATATAAAGAAGTTACAGAGAAACAAACTTGTCTTCTTAAATTCAGAGAAAGGTTTTGTTGATTACTACCGTAAACCGCATTATTTGTCCTATTAACATGTCTCTGTTTTTATTGTCATAAAATAGTTTGTGGAATTTACATAGATCTGACACATGTGAAGGATTATTTTTTAAAAAAAAAATTTTAAACATGTGGTACAAAATAATTCACTCTTACAAATTAGTGACAGTTAAATAAATTTATGGATCTTCAAAATTGTATTTGTGAAGCCAAAATTACAACCTAATCCCAAATTATTAATCTAGTTAAAATTTTAATTCTTAAATATTAAATTAACAACTTATTGTTGGATGCAAAAGTAGTACTGTGGCTTCGTGCTTGAAAGTTCCGTGATGAGTACGATGCGCTCCGGAGCACGCAAAATATATTCACTAATTCGAATGTCTGTGAAATTAAAAAATCCCTATTCCAACACCCCAAAGTTATTCAATTATTGGCATCCACGAAACACCCACTTGCTCTAAGCAGTAATTGATGGCTTTTTCAAAAATGTTTTTCGGTGAGTCTTCCTTCCCTGATAAAATTGATATGTGAAAGCGTCCTTCCTGAAAGTTTCATATCAGTACTTGCCAAGACTTGAAAGCCAGTCAACTCTAATTGCAGCCTTACTCCTTCATCATATTTCCATTTCTCAGCAAAGAACGAGAGAGATTGATCCGTTATCTGGTGCGCTTTGAATAACTTAACAGGATACCATGGGTGTTGCTGCTTCATCGTCCTCCTCTTCTGCACTTCCTCTCAAGAAATATGATGTCTTCCTCAGTTTCAGAGGTGACGACACTCGCAGAACCTTCACCAGCCATCTCCATACTGCCCTCTGTGTAGCAGGTATTGAAACCTACATAGATTATGAGATCCCAAAAGGCGATGACATCTCAGATGCACTCAAGCAAGCAATAGAGGATTCAAGTATAGCTGTGGTGGTCTTTTCTGAAAAATATGCCTCCTCCAAATGGTGTCTGAAGGAACTCACCAAGATACTTGAGTGTAAAGAGGAACAAGGACAGCTTATCATTCCTATTTTCTATGAAGTCAACCCATCTAATGTCCGCAATCAGAAGGGTACTTACCAGGAGGCATTTGCAGAACATGATAGAGATTTCAAGCACGACCCAGGAATGGTGAACAAGTGGAAACTTGCACTTTCTGAAGCTGCAAATTTAGCTGGATGGGACTCCAGGGCCCACACCTGTCGGTAAGTCACCAACCATTCTTTAAAACTGAAATCTTGAGTTAGTACTTCATTAGCCATTAACACGTTTTTTTTTTATTTGTTCATTTGATTTATCTTGCTCAACAGAATCGCATTTTCTTTCCCTGAATTCATACGAGTGTTAAAACTTCTATCCATAGCTGACTGGAATTTGTGTATTAATTGCCGGTGAAAAATAATATAGGAGTATTAATTTTGGGGTTCCATCGTCATACTTAATTTTCTATCTTCCAAATTAATAAGACCGATGTGACTAAAACCTTACTGAATTTGAGTTATCTCAAAATTGTATAATTTTGGGGTTGATTTTGTTTTTCGGCAAAAGAAAAAAAAAACTTAAGTTTAATTTTTTTATGTAGCTGTTCAAACTTTTTTTAAATTAATTATGAGTGCAAATAACTCAATTAATAGAGTAAATTATATATAACTCAATTAATAAATAAAGATTAAGTTACACATATATACCTCCCTTGCACACACAGGCGTCCTATTTATTTTCACAGGAAATTTATGTATATTTTAAAAATGAAGAGGATTTTGACGTAATTTCAACAAAGTGTGTAAGATAATTTTGTATAATTTACATTATGTTTTAGGGAAAAAAAGCATTGTAATTTTAGTAAAATTTAAGTGAAATATGTGTAATTTGATTGAATAATCATATCATTGGCTGTTACTTTATTTATTTAATCATTTATTCATTAATATATACTTTTTTGTATTTTTTTCTATATTAGGGATGAAGCACAGTTCATTCAAAGTATTGTCAAGGAAATTTTGCAAAAGTTGAATCGTGGTTCTTCAAGTGCATTAAAAGATATTATTGGAATTGATAAGAATTCTGATTGCATTGAATTGTTATTGGAAAAATTCTCAATAATAGGAATTTGGGGCATGGGTGGAATAGGCAAGACAACCATTGCTAAGGTTGTATTTGCCAAATTCAAATCTCAATTTGATAGTTGTTGTTTTTTGGAAAATTTAAGAGAAGAGTCAGAAAAAAATGGGTTGAATTATGTACGTGACAAACTTTTTCGAGAGCTATTAAAGGATTCATTTCCCGAGAGACTCAGTCGGAAAAAAGTTTTCATCATGCTTGATGATGTTAGTTGTACAAACCAACTAGACTATTTAAAGAGTGAAGCTCCTCCCATGGGACCTGGTAGTAAAGTCATCATAACAAGTAGAGACAGACATGTGCTTGAATATGGAAGAGTTGACAAAATACATGAAGCCAGGGCATTGAGCTACGATGACTCACTTAAGCTTTTCAACCTCCACTACTACAAAATAACCATTTTACGTCTTTTATTTACGTCTGTTGAAACAAAAACAGACATAAAAAGTTGAGTGGTGGCAATTTTGTAAATAAATGGATAATATTTAGGCTTTCTACGGCTGTTGGTTAAAAAACAGACGTATATAGAAGCTTTTTACGGCTGTTTTTCCAGCAACAGCCATAGAAAGGTCTCATTTTCATAAAAAAAACGTCAAGCTTTCTACGATTATTTTTCAATAAAACAATGGTAGAAAGATTAATATTTGTTCATTGTAAGATTAAAAAAAATATTTTGTGACTATTTGTTAAATAATAATGGTAAAAAAGATAATATATATTTATTTTAAATAAAAATAGTATTTTCATTTTTTAAAAATAAAATAAAGTCAATGTTTTTAATTAAAAATTATTTTAAATTAAAAAAACATGTTTTAGATTAAAAATGTTGTGTATTTATTTTCTTTTTTAAATTAAAAATAAATTAAAAAAGAATGTTTTATTTTTTAAATTAAAAAATTTGAAGGTTTTGTTGGTTATTAATTTTTAATAAAAGCAGCTTTTGAAAATTTTTCAATTAAAAAGAATGTTCTTATTTTATGATCTATATATATTTTTAAGGGGGTAACTTATCAAACTTTCTATGCATGGTTATCTTTTATAAAATAACTATAGAAATATTGCAAATTAAAATTATAATTTTTTTGCTATTTCCTAAATTAAAAAATCTTTTTTATTTTTTAAATAAAAAACTATGCTTTCTACGGCTGTTTTTCAAAAAACAGCCGTAAAAAGCTACCTTTCTAAGGCTGTTTTTCAAAAAACAGCCATAGAAAGATCAATTACACATTTTTAAATTAAAAAATAAAAATCAAGTTTTCTAATTGGTTTTTTAAAAAATAGTTATAATTAGTGAAGTATTTTGTGGTTATTTATTAAATAATAATGGTGAAAAAGATAATTGTTTATTTTCTTTTTTAAATAAAAGTAGTTTTTAATTTTTAAAAAATAAAATAAAGTCAAGGTTTTTAATTAAAGGTTATTTTAAATTAAAAGAAAAGATGTTTTAGATTGAAAATGTTGTATATTTATTTTCTTTTTTAAATAAAAAAATAATGTTTTATTTTTTTAAATTAAAAAATTTGAAGGTTTTGGTGGTTATTTTTAATAAAAGCAGCTATTGAAAATTTTTCAATTAAAAAGAATGTTCTTATTTTCATATGATCTATGTATTTTTTTAAAAGGTAACTAATCAATCTTTTTATGTTTGTCTTTTATAAAATAGCTATAGAAATATTATAAATTAAAATTATATATTTATTTACTATTTCCTAAATTAATTTTTTTAAAATAAAAAATTATGCTTTCTATGGCTGTTTTATGAAAAACAGCCGTAGAAACCACCAACATCAAATTTCCGCGGTCAATAACATTAGGCGCGATTTCATTTTCGGGTTCCCTTTTTTTTTTTTTTTGCTCAACTACTCAAATGCTCCTCTGAAATTTGACATTCAAAGCTTGAAGCTCCCTCAAGTAACCCTACGTCTCGTTGTCGTTCCGATTCGCATGTGTTGCTCGGTAGTTAACTGGTTCACTTCCCTTCCTACTCTGTAACTTCATTTCCATTTCATTCTGATTCCATTTGCTTTGCGTTTTCATTTTGGATTTTGTTGTACTCGTTCTCCATTTCATTTGCATTTTCATTTTGGGTGCTTCATTTTTTTCCCTTCATTTCTAGGTTCATTGGTTCAGATCATTCTCTATTTTCGATGCCTTCTCTTCTACTAGAGCCGCCAAATACAAATTTCTTGATCCAATTCTTGAATTCGTTGATGCTGTGAGTGTCTATTATATTTTTTGGGTCTCTGTGTCTATTTAGTGAAGAAAGTTGTTTCACTCCCCTTTTTTTGCTGCTCTTAGGAGACAGAAAAGTTCAGAAACCATCTTTTGAAGAAGCTTTCAAAGAAAGATATGTATGGGGAATCAGTTGAAGAAGTTATAGGGGTTTGCATCGAGGTGAGTTTCCATATTTTGCTCTAATATAAAGTTCAAAAAAATACTGTATTTACTGGTTTAGTTCATGGCCTTCCTGATGTTTGTTACTGATAAATGATGGAGAAATATTATAGATATACAATGGTGTTATATATATATATATTCATTCGTTCAAGAATGTTACAAGTGGAGAAAGTTGGAAAGTGAAAACTAGGTTCATTTTCTTTTTTTATTCACACAGCTGGCTTCATATTTGAGCATAAAGAAAACTGAAGATTGATATTATACCGGTTGTTCAAACTACCCATGAACTAAAGATGAGGACTATTCATTTTGCTGCATAACCATTTATCTTTGCTTATCTCTGTTTCTGAGATAAAAAACAAAGATACATAAATAATATGGTGATAGCGAAATAAGAGGATTGGCATGAAGCTTTCCAACTTGAAATGAGAAATGAAGTTGATTTTTGAGCACTAACACTGACACGTGAATAAAAGGTTGAGCATGAAGCATTCTAAGATGAAAGTTCATAGAAAGATAAAAACATAAATCATTACATGCAGAGTTATTCTATTTAAAAAATATATTTTATTATTTCTATATTTTTATTCTTTTGAATGCATTATAACAACTTACATGATTCATATCAATTTTCCATGCTAGAATGATTATGATTATGGCTACTATGTTATGAGAGAAATGTATGACATAATTACTGGTAATGTTGTTGACTCATTGGATAAGGTAATTATATCATCTATAACTTAGTTTCTTTTCCTTATGACTTCTTACTATATGAGTTGTGTTGATAAAGTCTTAAACCTGCAGCATTTCAATGATGACAGTCCATATCTCTAGCAAGAAATTGACCACATTCGGAACATGTGGTCAGAATTTCTTTTTTGATTTGTTTGAGTGTATTTTGTTATCACATAGATTAGTTTTAATTGATTGGAATAGTTTAGAACAATATGTTAGATGTTGCATATAGCTATTATAGTGTAAAAAAGCTAGTTAGTTTTTTTGCTGTAAAAATTACTTTGTTATTTTGTACATTTTGGCTGTAAATACAGGTTTGGGAATGGATAGTTA